>JAKWJA010002497.1:41881729-43081729 GCA_027704765.1 Solanum habrochaites | reverse complement strand
ATGGAATACCATGACGACACACAATCTCATCTATGAATATCTTTGCATAATCTTCCACCTAATATGTGGACGTGACGGGAATAAAATGAGCAGACTTAGTCAATCTATCCACAATCACCCATATACAATCATATGACTATTGAGTTCGAGGTAACCTTACTACGAAGTCCATATTAATGTCTTCCCACTTCCAAGTAGGAATTTGGATCTCTTGTAGTAAGCCTCCCGGATTTTGATGTTCCGCCTTCACTTGTTGGCAATTTTGACACTTAGCAACAAATTCCACTATGTCCTTCTTCAAGCCTTCCCATCAATATACCTCTTGAAGGTCATGGAACATCTTAGTCGAACCCAGATGAATGGAGTAGCGGGATCTATGGGCTTTTTCAAGGATCCGATCCCTCAACCTATCAACAGCGGGAACACATAATCTCCCTTGATATCTCAAAACACCACATTCAAATTGCTAAGAACCGATTCTTTCAAATCCATCAAGGCTAAGTCAAGGTGTTGTTTGAACTTCACCTCAATCACTAATGATGACTTGGAGTTATGATGAACTACGGTACCCCTATCCGGAGCACTCTCCAACCTCATCCCTAACCTAGCCAACCTATTCACTTCCCTTGCTAGGTCCTTTTTGTCTTCATCAAGATGGAATACACTACCCATAGTCATACGACTTAGGGCATCCACAACTACATTAGCCTTGCCGAGGTGATAAAGGACACTCGTATCATAATCTTTCAACAACTCGAGCCACCTTCTTTGTCGGAGATTTAAATCTTTTTGGGTAAACACATATTCAAGACTCTTATTATTGGTGAAAACATTCACATGAACCCCATACAGATAATGCCTCCAAATTTTCAAAGCAAACACCACGTCCGCTAATTCAAGGTCATGAGTGGGGTAATTCTCCTTATGTACCTTTAGTTGCCTTGAAGCATAGACAATCACCTTTCCATTCTCCATAAGCACACATCCCAAACCTACGCGGGATGTATACAATACACAACGAACCCCTTAGAACCTTCCGATAAAGTTAACATCGAAGCGGAAGTATGCCTATCTTTCAATAATTGAAAACTCTTCTCACAAGCCTTTGACCACTGAAAATTTTACACTTTTGAGTCAATGTGGTCAAAGGAGATGCTATGGATTAAAATCCTTCCAAAAACCTTCGATAATAGCCCGATATACCCAAGAAAATCCTAATGTATGTCGGAGTCAAAGGTCTAGGACAATTTCTCACTGCATCTGTCTTCCTTGGGTCTACCTAAACTCCCTCTCTAGAGATGATGTGCCCAAGAAACGACATCGACCTCAACCAAAACTCACATTTGCTATAGTTCGCAAGCAATTGGTGCTCTTTAATGGTTTGCAATACTATCCTTAGATGACCCATGTGATAAACCTCATTCTTCGAATACACCAAGGTATCATCAATAAACACAATAACGAATGAATCAAGATAGTTTCTAAACACCCTATTCATTAGGTCCATAAACACCGCCGGAGCATTTGTGAGGCCAAATGACATAACCACAAACTCATAGTGTCCATACCAAGTCCGAAAGTCCATCTTTGGAATATCTTCATTCTTCATCCTTAGCTGGTGATACCCCGACCTCAAATCAATTTTTGAGAAATAGATCGCTCCTTGGAGTTGGTAAAATAGATCATTAATCCGCGGAAGAGGATACTTGTTCTTAATAGTAACCTTGTTAAGTTGGCAGTAATCAATACACATTCTCAAGGACTCATCTTTCTTCTTCACGAACAAGATCGTAGCACCCCATGGAGAAATGCTAGGTCTTATAAATCCCTTGTCTAGCAAATCTTTAAGTTGTGCCTTCAACTCCTTCAATTAGGCCGGAGTCATTCGATAAAGAGGAATAAATATAGGGTTCGTTTCTGGCAGAAAATCGATACCAAAATCAATTTCCCATTCGGGAGGAATATTGGAAAGGTCATTAGGAAAGACATTGGGATATTCACTCACCACGGGGACCGACTCAATAGAAGGAATTTCCGAATCCAATTCTTGGACTCTTACAATGTGATGAAGACATCCCTTTGAGATTATTTTGCATGCTTTTAGACAAGATATGAAGCGACCTCTAGGAATAGAATTTCCACTCAATAACGGGTTCATTTGGAAAACTAAACCACATAAGTCCAGTCCTACAATCAATAAAAGCGAAACTAGCATGCAACTAATCCATACCCAAAATGACATCAAAATCAAGCATATCTAGTTCAACTAGATCTACAAAAGAAACTCTATTGGGCAATGAAATAGGACAATTTCGATAGACTCTTTTTGCTACAATTAACTAACCCACTGGAGTAGATACCACAAAAGGTTCATGCAAAACATCGGGTAAAGTATCAAACTTTTTAGCTACTACTGGAGTAACAAAAGACAAAGTAGCACCCGAATCAAGCAAAGCATGCACATCAATAGCAAAGATTCGTATCATGCCGGTCACCATATCGGGAGAGGCCTCTTGGTCATCTCTAGTACGAAAAGCATATAAGCGGTTCTTTGTGGGACCATCACTAGAACCACTGGCTGTCCACCCTTCTCTTTCCCCTTAGCATTAGGACAATCTCGCACTTAGTGACCAATCTTTCCACAACCAAAGCATTTGTCCGACCCAAGGAGGCAAGCACCAAAGTGTTTATTTCCACATTCCTTGCAAGGTGGCTTCTCATTAGATGAATTTACACTCTTTCCTTTTTGAACTCTCGGCCTAGGGTCCTTCTCCTCCTTAGCCTTGGGAAATTTGGATGGAACTTTATTTTGAGAACCTCTTCTTAATCTAGGCTTGTCTTGAATTGCAAGCCTATCTTTAGTAGCTCCACCCTAAAAAGACCTTGTCTTTTTTGATTCCCTATCCTTCCTTTTTGCTCTAGCCTCCTCAATTCTTTTAGCATGCACCATAATATGACCAATATTCATGTCGTCATGTAACATCGCCGAATGACACTTTTCTTATAAGTCATCCAATACACCCGTCACAAATCGACTCATCTCGTGTCTAGGATCGTAGACCAAGGAAGGAGCATATATAGCCAACTGAATGAAATTAAAAGAGTAATCATGAACACTCATACCTCCTTGGTGGATGTTGATGAATTCCACAACCTTAGCTTCTCTCATATCTCTAGGGAAGAACCGATCAAGGAAGTCCCGCTTGAAGATCTCCCAAGTCACCGTCCCATCTTGAAGTGGCCTATTACCTCTCCATTGCACATGCCAAATCTTATCCACATCCTTGAGTTGGTATGAGGCCAACTCGACATTCTCATTGGAAGACAACCCCATAGAACATAGTATCTTATGGACCTCATCAATGAATTCTTGAGGGTATTCATTAACCTTAGACCCATATAAGATAAAAGGTTCGTCTATGTGAAATCCCTAAGTCGAGAAGCCATTGTTTTCTCATGAACCCTTGGTGCAACATCCCGATTGGCTTGGGAAGTCATAGCTTGATCTTGAACCGTTACGGCTTGTGCTTTTGTAGTCATGGCTGGTGCATTTGAGTAAGAATAGCCCTCATCTCTTCCAAACTGTCATAGGTGGAGGGTTAGCCGGGGTTTGATCAACATTAGGATTTTCCTGTAGTTGAGGGACTTTCTCATCATGGGGAGGATCTCCCACATTAGCAACTTCCACCTCAAGTCTTCGAGCCACATTCCTTCGAGTGTTCATGCTTCTTATAAGCACAACAATATGATTAGATTAAAAATCACACCATAAGTATACTCTATATGCACGACATAAGATTTCCAAGAAAGAGAGTGATTCCTAAGCATCATATAGGTTCCTACTCATAAGTGTGGCGCGCTTCACAATTATGAATACAAACCTACATAGATGTGGTTGAGAGAGACATCAACATCAAGGATATTCAAATTCAGGCTCTGATATCAAGTTTTTCACATCCGGGTTTACCCTCTAGACGTAAGTGACGTCGTCATCCTATTTGAGGACTAAGACAAGCCTCTTAGTCTTACATCATTGCATTCATCGATTAAAAATACGGAAGAATTTAAAACTTTTCAACTACTTATAATCGAAGGTTTACATAGACCTCTATATACACATAATGATAATAATATCGAGTATACGTAGAATCGTTCGTATAAGAAGATTACATAGTCTTCTACTTTTATTTCACAAACTTATATTGTAAAGAAAGTAGAGTCATAAATCCGTCTCATCTCATAAAGCATCAAAACGAGGAAAATAACATTGGGCATAGCCCTACATCAATAAAAGTAAGCTGCATATAGAGTGTTTTTGGTATGAATGAAAACATTTTCTAGAAAATATTTTCCAATTTTCTCATGTTTGGTTGGGATAAAAGTTTTGGAAAATGTTTTCCAAATGAACTCATTTTCCTCAAAATTAAGGAAAATGACTTTCCTTCAAAAATTAAGGAAAACATTTTCCAAAACTCCCCTCCAATTTCAAATTGCATTTTTTTTTAAAAAACATCAGTTTTAAAAAAATATATTCAGTTTCAAAATTTTATTTGTTTACCTAATCCCTCCCCCCACCCACCCCAACCCCCTAATATATTAATTTCATTCATAAATCAAACACACAAAAAATATTTTCTACTTACCAACCAAACATGAGAAAATAAGTCCAAAATCATCTTGTTTTCCAGGAAAACATTTTCTAGGAAAAATTTTCCAATGAAAAATTCCTTCATACCAAACACACCCATAGGCTTTTTACAACTTTATCTCAAGTAGGAAATAGAGTCAATACAAAAGTTGTGGTAACTAAATAACTTCGCAAAGAGAATATTGGCATCGTCCTCGGGGAAAATGAGGACCTACCACTTGGATGATAGAATATCCAAGTCTTCCTTAAAAGCACCTCAAATCATTTTCAACGACCAGAACCTAAAATGTTTGGGAAAGAGGGAGAAAATGGAATTAGTACGCCACATGCACTAAGTATGAGACCATATGCACAAATACCAACAAAGTATGCTAGAAAGGGACATTTGATGAAATCATGTTATTCAAGCAAATCCTTTCAACATAATAAATAAATGAATATCATATGCACGTCATCGTACTTAAACCCATAATATCATGTAACTCTATCGTCACGTAATAATATCACGAACATGAATAAGAGTAAACCACGTAAATAGCAAAGCAAACCAACCAACTATAATCCTTAAGAAGCCACAAGTGCAATGACCAAGCAAAGCCCCATAATCCTACTTGATTAAGTAACCCACCAAAGATCATAATTAGCAATTCACTTCATATAGCATAGTGTTCAATCTCATATATTATTCTTTCTTTAACAATGATAACAAATTTCATATTCATAAGCATCTTATTCAACATATAAAAGTCATTTAGATTATATCGTCATGTATATACATAATATTAACTTCTCAAAGCTTCTATCAAGGCAAACTAGTGCAAGGCATAGGTAAAGTCCCATACCCCTACCTAAGCTAAAATCAAACCACTCAAGTCACTTCAATTAGTCTATAATTCATTCATTCATTTTAGTTTAGGGAACTTTTGCCTTAACCGATATAGACCACATGAGCTAATGTCGAATCTGGTGTCATGAAACCTTACACCGATGGAAGGTGTTCTGCCGGTCAAGGTAGAACCTAACATAAACGTAGATATCTAGATAGATCCACTAGCTAGTACCTATGTGGCGACATAGTTTATGGAGCTTGGGGGATAAATCATGGAAATATCAACTCTACACCCTACCTTGAGTCATGAGACTATCCACCCCGTGAGAACCGTAGTGAACCCTAGTCTTGTTGAATTCATAACTTAGTGTAGGCAATAGGGTCTAACCCTTGTATAACCATCATCATAAATAGCTCAATAAGAATTGTAACATATTAAGGCACATTTATAGTTTTCACCATCCTTATAGCATATACACCTTAATCTACCTCACAATATAGTGAAGACATTTCAATTCAACATCATACCACCCTATAATATTAATATAAGACATACTCCAATGTAATATCATAGCTTAACAACAATTAATCACAATTGGAAGTAAAGATGGAGATTCTAAGACTTACCAAGTCTTCCTCATAGTCTATCATCAAGGTCTTACCATCAACCCATATCTCAACCCAACTTGGGAGTAACATCATAGCGCAATGATAATCAATAGATAACAAGGACAATTGCATCTCTATAACACAATTCATCTTTAAATAACAACTTGAGACAAGATACATAGGCTAATTTCACATTATAATTCATAACCTAATTACATATCAAGAACTAGAATGATAGGCTATAATTAATCTTAATTCAACCATAATAGAACCATAGAATAGTAATCTAATCAACAATCAACTCAATTGAATGATCAACATACAACATAAATCAAGATCACTACCTTGGGTTATGGATAGAGAATCATGTTCTTCAATTTAACCAAAACATCAAAAATGATCATAAACAAGTTGAATTACATGTAAATCTACTCTATATAACCCTAAGAATTCACTAACAACTCAATCCATAAGTTTAATTTCGTAATTCAATGAAACCCATAAGAAAACTCAACTTTTTGAAATCCATTTTGAAGGAACCCTTTAAGGAAAGGATCTCAAAGGTGAATAGAACCCATACCTTAATGTTTCTCAGCAATTTTATGAATAATCCACCCTTTTCCAGCCCCCAAACCCTAGTTCTTGCTAGCCTTCAATGGTGGGTTCTTGTAGAGAGAGAAATAAGAGAGAAGGAAGAGAGTTTTCTTTGAGAGTTGGCTTTAGGTTAATGAGGGTTAAGGGTATTCATAGAGGGTCTTAATTAACTTAATTAGTTTCCATTTAATCACTAACCAACCCCTAAACCAATTAATTAATTAAATGAAATCATTAAAATTTCATCAGTTAAATTCGACTCTCACCGACAAGACCTCATCGACGGTCCGTCAGTGGGTCGACGGACACCCCACTCCGTCCTGCACTTCCATCGTCTCTATCAAAGAATTTCCAGGAAAGGATTCCTCCAATTTTTCCAAGTATGGGATTACGATGGCCTCGATGCCCCGTCGAGCCAATGATGCCCCGTCGTGCCTTTTCGTCGAGTGTAACAGCAGCTAGGCAAACAAGGGCCTTCACAAATATTTCTAAGTGTGGGACGACGGTGGACTTCGATACCCCGTCGAGCCACTTACAAACCGTCGTCTGCCCCATCGTTGCACACTTCAAGTCAGTGCTGCATCAAACTGTAGGGGTTCTTCTGGAGGGACCTTGGTTGGTCCTTAGGGAGTCGTACCCAGTTGTTCCAATCATGAAACAACTCAAACACCCATTAGATACCTTTCCACCTATTTTCATACATTTACGACTCCTAAAAGTTAATAAAAAGGCTAAGGCACACTAACATCTCTTTAAACCAACTTCTCGAAAATTTTGGTTCTTAAACCTTCTAAATGAACTATTAATTAAAAATGGACTTAGAAACAATATTTAGACATTAGGACATGTATGTTAGGCTTTTCCATGAGTCTTGGATTTTCAAGGTGTTAAAACCATGTTACTTGCCAAGGTAAGACATGCATATCATGCTAGCATATTAGGTAATATCAATTGCTAGATCCTATGGGGCAACATAGTTAGGGAAACTTTGAGGTATATATGGAAATCCTATTTATTCCTATTGGACATTGTAGTTGTCCACCTTGTGAGGACTATGGTGACCAAGCTTTCCCACATTCATAAAGGGCATCGCTCATCATCATGTTCACTCGGTGCTAAGCTAAATTTCCTTTATTAAAAAATCATTTTTTACTTTACTTCATAAAAATGGCTTTAGGAGGTTTAACTTCTCGTATGCTTAGCTCATAGGTTATAGATGAGAATGTCCTTTTATCAACCTAAATCATGTGAGAAAACCTTTCACATGGACAGAGAATATTCAAGCATAATCTAGTTTAGAGTACAATTGAGAATACCTTTCAAGAGACCCCCTCTTTACAAATTATCATACATGCATCATAGATATTATTTCATGTGTGTGTATGTGTACATATATGTGAGAAAGCCTTTCACATAAACACTCTTGATCCACACATGTTCACACTTCATTTTTTTCATGCATAAGTGTATAGATGTACCTATACGAGCAACCCTTTCATATATACACATTTATACACTACACAGATTCATACTTCATCATATCATATTCTTTAATGTTCATATATTAATCATGCGTTCATGTTCATGTACATGGAGAGTCAACCTAGGAACTATGCTATCAAGGCAAACATGTGCAATGCATAGACAAGGTCCCATACCCTTTTTCATAGTAGTACACCTATAAAGTCATCCCAGTTAAGATACAATATTATAATTTCATGATCATATTCTTTACATACATAGTAGTATACATTAAGTTCATATGAGAACTATCATTTCATATGCTACCTTGAGTCTATCCTACATATAGTCATGCATGAAGTGTGTGTGCACATTGGATAACATGATTACATAATTGCAGCAATCCTAACATTGAGGAAGCCAGCTTACAGAGTCACAATACACATTGAAGTCCCTTAAACCATAGACCACTCACATATAGAGTAATAGGAACTATATACCACACACAACAACATTATAAAATAGGAGACAAGACATCTTCATTTTGAATCTTGACTTCTAATCATGCTAAAGACCACACATTTATGTAGGGGTTCATAGGTAGAGTTCATTCATCAATATACTTTATTAATGATAAAAATGTAGACCACATAACCTTAACAACCTTATTCACATATAGAAAACATCATCAATACACCTAGAACATGATAATAGATTATAATACTAAGCTTACAACCTCATGTGTGTGGTCATCATAATCAAACTTCACCAAAAATTAATTTAACTTCAAGGCCATGATCATAACATATAAATATAGAGACAAAAAGGTAAGCACCACCACCATAACTGGACCATAACAATTAATCTCATTCAAGGCAATTCTACTACCATATGCTACGAATTAGGATGAACTCGCCAATTATCCAAGCTTTGATCACGATTGATCAATTCCCAACAATTAATCATCAATTTACATAAAGGAATATAGAATTAAGAAATTTATTACAATTTAAGCATAATTCAATCATCATCTAATCAAGATCAAAAGACCGACATTTTTCAAAATTTGAGAATTTGGGAGGATCATGGGTTCATCATGAAATTGGATTGAAATTCATCTTTAAGACAGTAGGTAATCATCAATTTATCATAAACATGATTTTGAAATCAATTTGATAAAGAACCCACGGGTAGATTGAAAGATAACAATTTTGATCATGAAATTTTCTTTGAAAACCTTTGAAGGAACTCCTTAGATGAATGGATCACTAAGGATGAAGGATAACCATAACTTATTGATTGAAGAACCATGAGAAATTGGAGAAGAAACCATAGAAATCCACCCCCTAGCTTGAACTTGAATTTTGGTCTCCAATGGAGGTTTGAGAGAATTTAGAAGTGAAGAGAGCTTTTGGGATTTTTATTTCTTGTTGGGTATTGAAGTTTTGTCTTGGGAAATGGTTTAAATAAATCCTAGAATTTTTAACCGGCTCCAAATTACCTAAAATACACCGACACTTTTTTGGAGTTGTAGACATGTCAAACTTAACTTTTATTTTCAAAATCTTCGTCAGGGAACAAGTCCGTGTCGCGGAGCTGTTCCTACATGATTTTTGGAAATATATTTTCGGGCAGTAGAGTCTACGACGTGGAAAAAACTTTTGGCCTATGCACGCCCTATTCCACGATGTGGACCTACTTCATCCATGAACAAAACGTTGCTGCCTTTGGGCAACTTGGTGGCTAAGCGATGGGTCCTTCTCAAGGACCCCTAGGGCGGTCCTTGGGGATTCATTCCCAGATGTTTTGACCCTAAATACACTCGTATACATGTTAGGGCCTTAAACTATAAATTTGAGCACCAAAAAACACATAAACATACCAAGGCACACTAGAATGCACTAGCACTTTCAAGGCTAACTTTTGAACGTCTTGGACGTTTGACCTCCAAGCCACTTCAAATCAAGTATACATACTGAAAAACGCTTGATAAATATATTATTAACCTTTTCAGGCTCACGTGAGTCTCTAGACACCTTAGTTCATTTTGAGAAACTTTACAATATTATATCTCCAAATGTGTCCTAATTCATCGTTTAATGAGCTGGAACTACATTCCATGGCTTGAGTCATCTTTGGCTATTCTAGAAACCACAGACCATGGAGATATTTTGAGTTATCTTAAGAATCTAGTAAAAAATTTAACTGTAAAGGCCTACAAAAATAAAATTAAAGATCTATGAAACAAAATATACATGTGTCAGAAGTTCTTATACTATATTGTCAAAATATTCTCATAAGTAATAAAATAAATAACTAAAACCAGTGCCTTTTGGACTGCTACATCCATACCACTCATAATTCCCAAATCAAAGTAACTATTGTTTTGAAAATGAAATGAGGAATAAGCTCCTTTTATAAATAATAATATAAAGATATCTTGTAATTACAACCTTAGTGCCTTGGTTAAACGAAAAGTTCTCTTTTATCTCTTAATTAATTGCCATCAACACTGCAACAATTAACCACTTTAGAAGATCTAAAGTAAGAGCGTTTGACCCATAAATTCCTAGAATACATGAAACTATGTCGCTATCTTTTAGCTCCAATATCGGAACACTAATATGAAAAATACACATTAATACATAATAAGATAAACATGAAGTCAATATGATAAATCATTCTTATATCATGATTTCTTCTTCATTAGGACCAACTCTTTTTCTTTATTGACATAAGTAGGTATTTTCCCACACTTCACGCGGTCATAAATAATAATTGCCTTAAATTTGCAAATAATCCTTTACTAATATCCATACATGAAAATAATGGAAAAAATAGGTCCTTAAAAATATATTAGCAATGTTTCAACATGAATTTGATTATTTGTCATCATCAGATAACTCAAAAAATTTAAACTAATGAATTATTCAGGAAATAATAAATCATTTCTTTGTTCAATATTAAATGGAAAATAAAGAGGAAAATAAGAATAAATATACGAAGAAATTTTGTAAGAAAGGAACATATTTCAGTTGCATAAATTATACACTTATGATATATGTCTCAGGAAAAAAAATTAAAATTTTGTTAATAGATTCAAAAAATAAAATACGCTTGAACATAAAAGCAATTATGACTTTTAAACTTGCATAATGAATTTCTTTAATTGATAAGTGACAAACTTCATATATACGCAAATATCGATATCATGTAAGCTTATATAAAATAGTTTTAAGTTGTAGAATTTTATATAGAATATCAAAATATATATTCTGGGAGCTGAGTACAATAATTATTTTCCTCACAATGAATATACCTACTATATATGTACATGTCCAATATAACTGGAGACAAAAAATTTGTAGAAACATGAACAACATAGTTTAAAATATATATTCAAAAACAACAACTATCATAAGAATAAATTAATTACTATAAACAAAATAACAGGATATATAAAAATAAAATGAAATAGAAAGGAAAAAATCGAGTCCACTAAATGAATAGTGTCCCCTTAAAAAAATTAATCCCCTCTAATACTTGAGGTTTAAAGAATTAGATCCTCTTAGAATGAAACAATTTTATTTGCCAACGCATTGATACAAAAATGACGCTGCAGTAAGACATTCAACAAGAGTAAAAAACACAAATATCTAATTGTGCAGAAGAAGAAGAAGAAGTTCAGAATTTTCGTTGTGTTAAAATGAGAGAAAATCCCTCTATTTATACACAAAAAAGGGTAGTGTGAACAAATAATTATTCTGCCTTATCGGAAAGGTCACAACTCTTTGAAAAAGTCATAACCTTTTAGGAAGGTCACAATCTTTCATAAAAGTCACAACTTTTTTAAAATCACAAAGTCAAAATTTTCCATGAAAAAGGAAGACTAGTTTTGTAAATAAATAAATAAAATCGTTGTTTGTGGTGGTGCCATGTAGGCCGACCTATGGTTATCTTTACACACACACACACACACACACACACACTACTTTTTAGCACGTTAATATACCGTGGTTTCACGGTATAATTAATACTTTTTCCTTAAGTTTAGTGTGTCCAAAAGCCTTTTTGTGCTAATTCTTATATAAGTTTCTCCTTATTTGTAGGAAATCTGTCCAAAGATGAATGCGGAGGTTTTTGAGCGAAGAAATGCAGAAGAGACTACCTACAGAGCCTGTGACGGTCCGTTAGCTTGTGACGGTCCGTAGGTGGCAG
The DNA here is from genome assembly GCA_027704765.1 of Solanum habrochaites. Lineage (NCBI taxonomy): Eukaryota > Viridiplantae > Streptophyta > Magnoliopsida > Solanales > Solanaceae > Solanum > Solanum habrochaites. Next base: position 43,069,370 of record JAKWJA010002497.1, on the reverse strand, counting down.
CATAGTGCAGCTGCTAAAGGAAGATGGGGAAGTCTGACAAAGTGTGGGGTTACGAAAAGTGTCACGGACCATCGTATCCATGACGGTCTGTCCTGCAGGTTCGTCATGAAGATCCGAGAAGTAGCCCAGTACCCATATTCCAAGAGTTCAAGTGTTTTGGAACGGAGACCCTCGATGGACCGTTGTGCCTGTGACGATCTGTCATACCTACCGTCGAGGGTAATGAAGAGAGCAGCAGAAGAAATTGCAGAAGTATGGGACGACGGAGTCCATGACGGCCCGTCGTGAACAAGACGTCCCATCGCTAGGTCCGTCGACCCAGCCGCATTTTGACAGATTTCTAGCAAATAGAGTCCTTGTTTAATTAGGTTTTTATTTTTTATAAATAGTTCAAAAAACCTCGTTTTTGAGGTTAGACTTTGGATTATTAGGTTAGACTCTCAATCATTGTTAGACTCTTGAATATTGTGAGACACTCTTGATTATTTTGTAGACTCTTTGAGAGATTATTGATTATCTTGAGACTTATCATTGATTGTTGGTGACTTTTGCTGATTAATCAAGTGAACTTTTGGATTTTACTCTTTCTCATCGAAGTAAGTGCATGATTTCTTATATCACATATTTGAATATTGTAACTATGACTATGGGTAACTAAACTCCATAACTAGGGTTGTGGGAACCATAGCCAAATAATGAGGTAAAACCTAACTAAAATAACAATTATAAAATAGTGACTTGCATGTATTGATAATTCTTTAGCTTAGAAGTCTTTTTAATGGATGGCCAACGTTAGAACTCGCCTTAATGCTACTTGCCGGACCAAAGAGGTAGATAATAGGAAAAGAATTATCAACATTGATTTAGTGTATACTATCTAATAGACTAGTATTGATTGGTATGAGGTAAGAACTAAGTCAAATATCGAATACGATGCTTAATATGAGGTAAACATAAGGGTTAGTATAGCAACACACGTAGCCGGACCAAGGTGCGGAGTGAAACTTTCTAGATGCCGGACCAATGATTTAGAAATAAATAACTTATCACTTTGCATGCAAGATACTAGGAAAGAATTGTTATAGTTAGACTTACCAAGTTATGAACCTGTGGGGAACACGTAAACTCTAGTTACCTTCATAAATTGATTAAAACTCCAACATTTAAAGCTGTTAAGTGTGTCTTTCAATTTCGCTAGTTATTTTCATCTATTTAGAAATAGAAAACCCCCCCTTTTTATCATTTTTGCTTTCCAAGGAAGTAATTCACTAAACAATAGTAGTAATAGATTGAAGTTAAGTCTAAACTATTTTCCTCATGGGAATGATCCCAACCTCACTAGTTGGGTTATTTACTTGACACGACTGCTTTACTTCTTATTTGTGAAGTAAGTTTGAGCGTATCAAATTTTGTATTGAGTCATAGTGCGTCTCTTGAGGACAAACAACGAATTTAAGTTGAGGGTGTTGATATACCGTGGTTTTACGGCATTATTAATACTTTTTCCTTAAGTTTAGTGTGTCCAAAAGCCTTTTTGTGCTAATTTTTATATAAGTTTATCCTTATTTGAAGGAAATCTGTCCAAAGATGAATGCGGAGGTTTTTCAGAGAAGAAATGCAGAAGAGACCACCTACGGAGCTTGTGACGGTCCGTAAGTGGCAGCGTAGTGCAGCTGCTGAAGGAAGATGGGGAAGTCTGACCAAGTGTGGGGTTTCAAAAAGTGTGACGGACCGCTGTATCCATGACGGTCCGTCCTGCAGGTTCGTCATGAAGATCAGAGAAGTAGCCCCAATACCCATATTCCAAGAGTTCAAGTGTTTTGGAACGGAGACCCTCGACGGACCGTTGTTCCTGTGACGATCCGTCATACCTGTCATCGAGGGTAATGAAGAGAGTAGCAGAAGAAATTGTAGAAGTATGGGACGACGGAGTCCATGACTGCCCGTCGTGACCATGGCGTCCCATCGCTAGGTCCGTTGACCCAGCCGCATTTTGGCATATTTCCAGCAAATAGATTCCTTGTTTAATTAGGTTTTTATTTATTATAAATAGTTCGAAAAACCTCATTTTTGAGGTTAGACTCTGGATTATTAGGTTAGAATCTCGATCATTGTTAGACTCTTGAATATTGTGAGACACTCTTGATTATTTTGTAGATTCTTTGAGAGATTATTGATTATCTTGAGACTTTTATCATTGATTGTTGTTGACTTTTGCTGATTGGGATTTTACTCTTTCTCATCGAAGTAAGTGCATGAATTCTTATATCACATATTTGAATATTGTAACTATGACTATGGGTAACTAAACTCCATAACTAGGGTTGTGGGAACCATAGGCGAATAATGAGGTAAAACCTAACTAAAATAACAATTCTAGAATAGTGTCTTGCATGTATTGATAATTCTTTCTCTTAGAAGTCTTTTTAACGGATGGCCAACGTTAGAACTCTCCTTAATTCTACTTGCCGGACCAAGGAGGTAGATAATAGGAAAAGAATTATCAACATAGATTTAGTGTATACTATCTAATAGGCTAGTATTGATTGGTACGAGGTAATAACTTAGTCAAATATCGAATACGATGCTTAATATGAGATAAAGATAAGGGTTAGTATAGCAACACAGCTAGCTGGAGCAAGGTGCGGAGTGAAATTTTCTAAATGCCGGACAAAGGATTTAGTAATAAATAACTTATCACTTTGCATGCAAGATACTAGGAAAGAATTGTTATAGTTAGACTTACCAAGTTATGAACCTGCGGGGAACACGTAAACTCTAGTTACCTTCATTAATTGATTAAAACTCCAACATTTGAAGCTGTTAAGTGTCTATTTCAATTTCGATAGTTATTTTCATCTATATAGAAATAGAAAACCCCTCTTTTTATCATTTTTGCTTTCCAAGGAAGTAATTAACTGAACATAGTAGTAATAGATTGAAGTTAAGTCTATACTATTTTCCTCGTGGGAACGATCCCAACTCACTAGTTGGGTTATTTACTTGACATGACCACTTTACTTCTTATTTGTGAAGTAAGTTTGAGTGTATCAGATTTTGTATTGAGTCATAGTGCGTCGCTGGAGGACAAACAACGAATTTAAGTCTAGGGTGTTGATATAGCGTAGTTTGACGGTATTATTAATACTTTTTCCTTAAGTTTAGTGTGTCCAAAAGCCTTTTTGTGTTAATTTTTATATAAGTTTCTCCTTATTTGCAGGAAATCTGTCCAAAGATGAATGCGGAGGTTTTTGAGAGAAGAAATGCAGAAGAGACCAGCTACGGAGCTTGTAATAGTCCGTCATGCTTGTGACGGTCCGTAGGTGGCAGCGTAGTGCAGCTGCTGAAGGAAGATGGGGAGGTCTGACCAAGTGTGGGGTTATAGAAAGCGTGACGGACCATCGTATCCATGACGGTCCATCCTGCAGGTTTGTCATGAAGATTAGAGAAGTAGCCCCAATACCCATATTCCAAAAGTTAAAGTATTTTGGAACGGAGACCCTCGACGGACCATTTTGCCTGTGATGATACGTCATACCTGCCGTCGAGGGTAATGAAGAGAGCAGCAGAAAAAAATGCAGAAGTATGGGACGACGGAGTCCATGACGGCCCGTCGTGACCACAACGTCCCGTCGCTAGGTCCGTCGACCCAGCCGTATTTTGACAGATTTCCAGCAAATAGAGTCCTTGTTTAATTAGGTTTTTATTTTTTACAAATAGTTCGAAAAAACTCATTTTTGAGGTTAGACTCTGGATTATTAGGTTAGACTCTCGATAATTGTTAGACTCTTGAATATTGTGAGACACTCTTGATTATTTTTTAGACTCTTTGAGAGATTATTGATTATCTTGAGACTTTTATCATTGATTGTCGGTGACTTTTGCTGATTAATCAAGTGAACTTTCGCATTTTACTCTTTCTCATCGAAGTAAGTGCATGAATTTTTATATCACATATTTGAATATTGTAACTATGACTATGGGTAACTAAACTCCATAACTAGGGTTGTGGGAACCATAGCCAAATAATGAGGTAAAAACTAACTAAAATAACAATTATAAAATAGTGACTTGCATGTATTGATAATTCTTTCGCTTAGAAGTCTTTTTAATGGATGGCCAACGTTAGAACTCGTCTTAATGCTACTTGCCGGACCAAAGAGGTAGATAATAGGAAAAGAATTATATACATAGATTTAGTGTATACTATCTAATAGACTAGTATTGATTGGTATGAGGTAAGAACTAAGTCAAATATCGAATACGATGCTTAATATGAGGTAAACATACGGGTTAGTATAGCAACACACGTAGCCGGACCAAGGTGCGGAGTGAAACTTTCTAGATGCCGGACCAATGATTTAGAAATAAATAACTTATCACTTTGCATGCAAGATAGTAGGAAAGAATTGTTATAGTTAGACTTACCAAGTTATGAACCTGTGGGGAACACGTAAACTCTAGTTACCTTCATTAATTGATTAAAACTCCAACATTTGAAGTTGTTAAGTGTCTTTTTCAATTTCTCTAGTTATTTTCATATATTTAGAAATAGAACCCCCCCCCCCCCTCTTTATCATTTTTTCTTTACAAGGAAGTAATTGACTAAACAATAGTAGTAATACATTGAATTTAAGTCTAACTATTTTCCTCGTGGGAACGATCCCAACCTCACTAGTTGGGTTATTTACTTGACACAACCTCTTTACTTCTTATTTGTGAAGTAAGTTTGAGCGTATAAAATTTTGGCGCCGCTGCGGGGGAAAGTAGCTTTTAGATTAACTTAAACTTATTACTATAGTTTAGTTGATATTTTCTTGATTTTACTTTGTTTTATTGTTTTTGATTCGTGCAGAACCACCCTTCTTGTATGCCAAATACACGGAGAGGAAGAGAACCCGTGTATCCCTACGATCACGAATTAGAGCGTACACTACACAACATGAATAGAAACTTGGGAATTAATGATGATGATCCAAACCAGAACATCCCAGCTCCGGTTAATGTTCATGGTCAGTTGTTACATGATGCTCCGGGTGAACACCACCAGAGGGGACAAAATCTCACTCCTTGACCCCAAGCATACTACAGAGGCTATGAAAACATAGCAAACTCTGATGGGCCACTCGTCTTGCCTCCTCTACGACCAAGCCACACCTTCGTGGTAACTAGTAGCCTGATGCAAATGCTCACTGCCAGAGGTTTGTTTTCAGGGCTACCTTCTGAGGATCCACATGCCTATATAGCTATGGTAAGGGAAGTGTGTAAAAGCTGTGTAGGGAGGCCTGACTTGGACTTGGATGTAATAGGGCTTAGAGTGTTTCCTCTCTCACTGACGGGAGAGGCTGCTATATGGTTCACTGAGCTCCCATACAACTCAATTTTCACTTGGAACCAATTAAGGGATGTTTTCTTAGCACGCTATTACCCGGTCTCCAAGAAACTAAACCACAAAGACAGAGTGAACAACTTTGTGGCACTACCAGGAGAGTCAGTTAGTAGTTCTTGGGATTGATTCACCTTGTTCTTGAGAAGTGTCCCAAATCACCGTATAGATGATGAGTCACTGAAGGAATATTTCTATTGGGGACAGGATGATAATAATAAAGCGGTGTTGGACACTATAGCAGGTGGATCTTATGGGGAGTGTCCTTATGCTGAGATTGCTTAAAAATTAGAGAAAATCTCCGGGAACAATAAAGCCTGGAGTACTAGGAAATCAGATACCAGGAGAAATACCTTCGCAGTGCAGTCCACTCACAACCCAGCCACAAATGAGATTCGTGAAGAAATGGATCAGATTAGAACTGATCTTGGGTTGGTACTAAAACATGTCACTGGGGTGCAGAAAAGATAAATGCAGTTAACTATTTGTCAAAACCACCGCCACAAAATAATGAGTGCTATTATGAGGAGGATTCCTATGTGGTAAATGAGCAGACGGGGAGTTTCCAACCGAGTGCCCAAGGCTATAATAAGGAGAATTGGCGCCAAGGTCAAGGGAACCAAGGTCGGAACTATAGTAACTACAACCGTGAGGGTCATTATGTCCGTGTTGGAAGATACAACCGCGATAATAACTTCAACAGGGGTAACTATGGTAATAGAAATGATAGGAATGGGCCCTATGTTCCTCCTCAAAATCTTGAAGTTACTCCTAGGGATGGTGGAGGTAGTATGGTGCGAGTTGACTGTATGTTGCATAAAATGATAAGGAGGTTCGATGCTAGTGATGAGCACAATAAAGAGTTGAGGAATGATTTAGCGGGTATTGGGCAAAAAGTTGATACACATGCAATATCGATTAAGCAACTTGAGTTACAATTGGCCCAATTATCTGCGACTGTGAATACACGCCAACCGGGCACTCTTCCTAGCAACACTGTCCAAAATCTAAAAAATGATGGACATTGTATGGCAATCACTACTCGTGGTGGTAAGCAAACCATTGACCCACCTATGCCGTCTAATGAGAAAAAGGTGACAAAAGATACTGATAAAGTGGTAGATGTTAATGATGAAGTAGAGGATAACACTGTAAAAGATGCTGAAGTTCCTAAAAAGGTAACTCCCATACCTAGGCCACCACCCCCATTCCCTCAAAAATTAGTGAAAAAGACCGAGGATGGTAAATATTGGCGTTTTATAACAATGTTGAAGCAACTTTCTATCAATGTCCCTTAGGTAGAAGCTTTAGAACAAATTCCTGGTTACACCAAGTTTATGAAAGATCTGGTTACAAAGAAAAGATCGGTCACTTTTGAGGATGATGATAGAATGCAGAATTGTAGTGCTATTGCTACAAGATTTCTAGTACAAAAGAAAGAAGATCCGGGTGCGTTCAATATTCCTTGTACAATTGGGCTATTACATTTTGCGAAATCATTATGTGATCTCGGGGCAAGCATAAATCTCATGCCCCTCTCGATTTACAAGAAGTTGGGTTTGGGTGATCCAAATCTCATTGCGATGCGGCTACTGATGGCTGATCAAACAGTAAAAAAGCTTATAGGGATACTCCACGATGTGCTAGTAAAAGTGGAGTCGTTCATATTTTCGGTAGATTTTGTTATTTTTGATTGTGAAGTCGATTTTGAAGTACCCATTATTCTTGGGAGGCCATACCTTGCTACGGGACGAGCCTTAGTAGATATAGAAAAGGGGTAGATGAAATTTCGGTTGAACAATGAGGAAGTGACCTTTAGCATTTGTAGGTCCATGAGGCAGAGTGGTGAGCTCCAATCGGTATCTGCTATATCCTACAACATTAGTGAGACATATGAGACACAAATAGAAGAATGTCTAGGTGTAGAAGCATTAGAGGCAGTGATAATGAATTTTGATAGTGACTGCATTGAAGAGTATGAGTCACTAGTCGCGGCTCTTGATCGAGGTGATGTTCGGTTTAAACCGAAGAAATATGAGTTAGATATGAAGAATCGCGAGTCCCCACCCGCAAAACAATCTATAGAGGAGGCTCCAAAGTTAGAACTAAAAGCTCTCCCACCTCATCTCAGGTATGAATTCTTAGGAAATGGTGAAACTTTGCCGGTAAACATTGCATCAGACCTGAATGAACAACAAGTTGAGAGTTTGGTGAAAGTGCTAAAAAGGTTCAACTGAGCTATTGGGTGGACTATTGCGGAAATTATTGGGATCCCTCCTTGTATTTGCTCTCCAAAAAGCCAACTCATGCCTGATCATAAGCCAAATATTGAGCACCAGATACGCTTAAATCCACCTATGCAGGAGGTCTTGAAGAAAGAAATCATTAAGTGGTTGGATGCTGGAGTAATATATCCGATCGCTGATAGTAGTTGGGTATGCCCTGTTCAGTGTGTGCCTAAGAAAGGGGGAATTACTGTGGTCTCCAATGAAAAAAATGAACTTGTTCCAATGAGACCGGTTACTGGATGGAGGGTGTGTATGGATTACCGCAAATTAAATGCATGGACTGAAAAAGATCACTTTCCTATTCCCTTCATTGATAAGATGTTGGATAGACTTGCCGGAAAAGGGTTGTACTGTTTTCTTGATGGATACTCGGGGTATAATCAGATTTCTATTGCACCAGAAGATCAAGAGAAAACCACTTTTACTTGTCCATATGGGACTTTTGCATTCAAAAGAATGTCGTTTGGGTTGTGCAATGTACCCGCCACATTTCAGAGATGTATGATGTCGATATTTTCCGACATGGTGGAAGATATTATGGATGATTTTTCTGTGGTTGGTGATTCATTTGAGCGGTGTTTGAACAATTTATCTGAGGTCCTTAAGAGATGTGAAGACTGCAATTTAGTACTAAATTGGGAAAAATGTCATTTCATGGTGAAAGAAGGTATTGTTTTGGGTAATCGCATTTGAGAAAAGGGCATAGAGGTTGATTGAGCTAAAGTCGAGGTTATAGAGAGACTTCCCCCACCGATCTCTGTGAAAGGTGTGAGAAGCTTTCTTGGGTATGCAGGTTTTTACCGGTGATTCATCAAAGACATTTCAAAGATTGCACATCCATTGTGCAAACTGCTAGAGAAAGATTGTAAGTTTTGTTTTGATGAATCCTGTATTAAAGCACTCGGCGAGCTAAAAGAAAAATTGGTGTCTGCACCTATCATTATTTCTCCGGATTGGAACAGTCCATTTGAGGTGATGTGCGATGCTAGTGGGGTTGCTCTTGGTTTAGTATTGGGACAAACAAAGAACAAAATCCTTCACCCCATTTACTATGCTAGTAAAGACCTAAATGAAGCTCAGAAGAACTACATAGTGACTGAGCAAGAACTCCTTGCAGTAGTCTTTGGTTTTGAAAAATTTCTCTCCTATTTGCTAGGTACTAGAGTTATAGTGCATACTGACCACTCAGCATTGAGATATTTGATGGCAAAGAAGGATGCGAAACCTAGGTTGATTCGTTGGGTATTACTGCTACAAGAATTTGACTTTGAAGTGATGGATAGAAAAGGAACTGAAAATCAAGATGAATCTATGAGAGAGTTAGGGGATAAGACTGACATGGATGATACTTTCCCCGATGAGCATGTATTGGCTGCTTCACAAGACTTGATTCCATGGTTCACAGATTTTGTGAACTATCTGGCTAGTGATATTGTTCCATCGAACTTGTCCTTTCATCAAAGAAAAAAGTTCATGTACGATGTGAAAAAGTTCTTTTGGGATGAACCATACTTATATAGGAGTTTTGCCGACGGGCTTATTCGGCGATGTGTGCCAGAATGTGAGATGTTGAGTGTGTTGGAAGCATGCCATTCTTACCCATTGGTAGACATCACAGTGGTATCCGAACTGCTTATAAAATATTACAATGTGGTTACTATTGGCCAACTTTTCATCAAGATGCTCATGAGTTTTCTAAAGCATGTGATCGATGCCAACGAGATGGTAGCATTTCAAGAAAGCAAGAGCTCCCTCTAAACCCTATTTTTGTGATTGAGTTATTTGATGTTTGGGGTATTGACTTTATGGGCCTTTTTGTGAGTTCTCGTGAAATGAAGTACATTCTAGTAGAGGTTGATTAAGTATCTAAATGGATCGAAGCCATCGCCCTCGCAAACAATGAAGGGAAGAGTGTCACTCCATTCTTAAAAAAGAATATATTCTCTTGTTTTGGCACCCCAAGGGCAATTATTAGTGATGGGGGCTCCCACTTCTGCAACAGATTGTTCAAGGGGTTATTGGAGAAATATGGGGTTCGCCATAATGTGGCCACTCCTTACCACCCTCAAACTAGTGGGTAATTTGAAGTGTCGAACCGGGAGATCAAACAGATATTGTCAAAAACAGTGAACACTAGTAGAACGGATTGGTCAAAGAGGTTTGATGATGCTCTTTGGGCCTACCAGACAGCGTATAAGACTCCGATAGGTATGTCCCCATACCAACTTGTATACGGGAAAGCTTGTCATCTTCCAGTTGAGTTAGAGAATAAAGCCACGTGGGCTATGAAGAAGTTGAAAATGGATTGGAGCGAAGCTGCAGAACAACGTTTAACTGGGTTGAATGAACTCGATGAATTTTGCCTGAAAGCTTATGAAAGCTCAGCCCTCTACAAATAAAAGATGAAGAAGTACCATGACCAAAAAATTGAAAAACGAGAGTTTATGGTCGGGGATTTGGTGCTTTTATTCAATTTTAGGTTGCGCTTGTTTCCGGGTAAGATCAAGTCCAAATGGACTGTTCCTTACTTGGTTACCCAACTATTCCCTCATGGAGCAGTTTAGTTGGAAACTAAGGAGGGTGTGTGTTTCAAGGTGAATGGACAACGCATAAAAATCTATTTAGGGTATGCTGAATCGGCGAATGAAGTGATCGAGGCATACCATCTTGACGAAGTCTGAGTATTCAAGTGCCCTCAATCGTGCCGCGATGTTAAATCAGGCGCTTGTTGGGAGGCAACTTAATACTTATAGTTTTTATTTCTAGTAATGGTAGCATTTTCTACTAATGGGTTTTATATTCGCAGGCACATCACTGGGAAATTCTGCAGAAAATCACTCTGCAGCAGTCACTGAAGGATACAGTGATGGACAGTTATGTCTGTGATGGACCGTCGCATGAATCTGTCGTGCAAGGTACGTCTTTCTGTTATTTTCAAAATAGGGCACACGCGATGGAACGACGTACCGTCACAATTGAGACAGACCGTCGTCGTGGAATCGTCGCGTCATTAATGAAGCGTACCCAACCTGACCCGGCTGGGGGTTTTTAAAAAAATTCTCATTTAAAACCCTCACCCCTTCATTTCACCCCATTTCTTCCCTCTCACTCTCATTTCCCTCCCTTTTCAACTTCAAAAGATCATAATACCTCTCTTACAACCAATCATTTCCTCCAAACTCCCCAATTCCGAAAATTCACTATTTACTAGTTGGAGTCTTCTGTTCTGGGTCTCTACTTGATCACTAAGTACCTTTCTCTCTTGTTTTTCCTCAAATTTTCAGGTATGTGTCTCTAATTTCTACTCATTTATATTGCATTTTTGTTTATCAATTAGTATTAGCCTAGTTCTTGTTCATTTTTTATCAAATTTTGTCTGACCTAGGTTAAAAATCCTCAAAAATTGCCGTGTTAAAACCCTAGAAATAGGTGCTTTAGCATTGCTAGTTTACTAGGTATTTGGGTTAGACAAATGTAGGTTAAAACACTATCAATACAATTTCGATCGCAGGGGATGAATGGGGCATCCCCAGTTCTGTCACTTAGTTATAGTGAAGAGATGGTCTGAGAGTTCTACGCATCCTACGTAGTGACTCTCTGACCATAGATTGATAGGCGGGCTGCCCCCGCCAAACAGGCCCCACTGGAGCAGGTCTGAGTACGTGGTGTTCAGGTTGATATCTCCCTGCCTGCCATCCGCTGGTTTCTATACGGTGAGGATGTTGATGCTAATCGGACCCCTCTCACTGCCGAGTTTGACTACCGATGGCAGATTGTTAAAGATGGCCAATTCATGCGTGAGCCATCGCTGAGAGAGACCACCAAGAGGTGGATGACCCTGCACTTTTCCCTTGATGGAGAGGGTGCCGACTGGGTGACCGAGCCAAAGGGGGCCATCAAGAAGGCCAACCTGACTTTCACGGTGAAGTTCTTGTGGTTGATTGTCCGCCACTGCCTTTTCCCCATAGCCGCTGATAATATCGTCACATGGGATTGAGCAGTACTGATGGCGGCGATGACAGCCGGGTATGACGTGGATTTTGCATGGCTTCTACAGGCGTTCATGCACGAGAGGTCTTTTAAGGTCACAACTACTTACCCCTTCCCATGTAGGATATTTTCTCTATGCAGGTCTGCCGGTGTGCCTATATAGCACGTTGATCAGCTCAAGACCCCGTTGGGCACAATTTATATCGGCCTCATCAGGGATGAGGAAAATGTGTTGGCTCCACGCAGAGGGCCCCGTCTAGAGTTTCCTCCTCTTGGTGACAATCTGGCTGAGACGGTAGCACAGGCCCGCACGGCTACGCAGGCGGATTCCACTGACAGTACCCCGGTCGAGTCTATCCCGGGTAGTAGCACTACCCCGAGCTCCTCTCGCTCAGCCCCTTTCTCCGCTCTGGTCCCGCTTTCTAGGGTCCAAAAATTAGAGGCATAGATGGCCAAACTTCTGCATCACATCCAACCTTGGATGCAGAAGTCTATTGCTGAGTAGGGGTGTGCAAAAACCTAACCGACCAATAAACCGAACCGATAAAATGTTATTGGGTTATTATTATTGGGTTATTGGGTTTTTAATGGGTTTAGAAAAAATAATTATTGGGTTATTCGGTCGGTTTTGGTTTTTCCTATTGGGTTATTGGGTAAACCGATAACCCAATAAGACTATAGTTATTTACTACTTTACCCTTCCTCAATATTAAATATACATAATTTAATACATAAATAGATTCAATATTAGGTTTTCAGGCAATTTGATTTTTTGGTTAGGAAATCTGTGAGAACTTTGTTGATTATCTGGTGGATCAAGCAACTGTTCAAAATTGTCTCATTGAAATATTTTATTTTAGTTTTAATTCTAGTTCATAATTGTAGGCGATAGCTTTTGCAAGTTTGTGAATGTTAGTAATTTTATCAACATTCAAAGTTTTCTATTATGTTTTGGCGATAAGTTGGTAACATGTAATTATAACATACGTACTATTATATATTATTTGATCGACATTTTCTTATTGGGTTAACCGAACCGATAACATCAAAAACCGATAAACCGATAAAAAATTTCTTATTGGTTTGTTATTGGGTTAGCATATTTTAAAACCGAAAACTGATAAACCGAACCGATTATATGTAAAACCGAACCGAACAGACCGATGCACACCCCTATTGCTGAGACAGAAGGGCTCTTGAATGGAGAATGGTCCAGCACACAGAGCGGAAGATCGCTGAGGTTCATCATCGCTTGGACGCTTTTGAGTTGCGGGTGTTAGCCCGACCAGATCCTTCGGTGGATGTGTCGACCCTTCAGGATGCATTCGACAGTCTTCGCGCAGATCTTTATATGATCTTAGAGGCTAGGGTGCCTGAGTCTGAGGCCCCTTCTGCAGAGCCTGCTGAAGACACAGTGATGGCGGCCCTATTTGCCACATCAGAGATTCCACCACCTCCCCCTCGAGAGCATTCCAAGATTCGTAGGGGTCGAGAGGAGGATGAGGCGCGAGCACGTAAGAACGAGTGCCGTGAGATGGAGGCTGCAAGGACAGCCTCGCTTGCTGAGGAGGAGGCGCGTCAGAAGAGAGCAAGAGAGTTAGCTGCTGGTGCGTCTAGCTCCAGAACTGTGGAGATGGCGGGAGGCACTCCTGATAGTGGTGTTGATGCTGAGGATACCACTGAGGGTGTCCAAATTAGAGAGGTAGTGGGTTCTAGGGAATCGGACCCACCAGCTTGCTGATCGTCGGCGCTTTGCGCCCCAGGTTTGCTTCACCTACCACCCCTGTATTTAAATTTTTTTTATGCATTGGGGACAATTGCATGTCTTTTTGTTGGGGGTGGGTTAAATGGAAAGTGAGTGCTAGGGTGAAGTCTGAGTAGCCAAATTTACTATCATCTTTTGGGGTTTTCTTGCCTGTGTTCTTTTTCCCCAAAAGACTGATTTTTTTTCTGTTGAACCGGCATGTCTATATCTTGTGTACATAGTTTAATTCTGGATCATGATGGCTAAAATGATATCCTGATAAAATGGAAAATGATGCATGACTAAGCATAGTAATTGATAAAGTCACTAAAGTTTACCTAAATATACCCTACCTGACCCTGAGCCTATGTTACAAGCTAAGAAAGTCCTATCGTGATCCTAAGGGTTGTATAGCAAACTTAAAAGCAGTGAAAATAAGGGCAAGCTTATGGCAAGATGTATGAATGAGTGTGAATTTTTTCTGAGAGTGAGTATTGAAAAGTAATACTTATACTCAAACTGAAATCATTGTGTGAATAATGAGGATTTTGTTTTAAAGTGAGGACACTAGTTGCAATACCAGAAATATTAGCACCTAGGTGAGAAATTGAAAAGGATAGGTGTTAGTGCATGGTGAGTCTGTGTCATGGTCTGACTCCACATAATTCAAGCCTAATAGTGATAGCATGCATAAATATGATGAGATTAATCGGGATTGATAGCCAAATGATTTCAAAGGATAAAACATAGATACTATTGTACAAAGATTTTGTATTGAGTCATAGTGCGTCGCTTGAGGACAAACAACGAATTTAAGTTGAGGGTGTTGATATATCGTGGTTTCATGGTATTATTAATACTTTTTCCTTAAGTTTAGTGTGTCCAAAAGACTTTTTGTGCTAATTTTTATATAAGTTTCTCCTTATTTCCGGGAAATCTGTCCAAAGATTAATGCAGAGGTTTTTGAGCGAAGAAATGCAGAAGAGACCACCTACGGAGCTTGTGACGGACCGTAGGTGGCAGCATAGTGCAGATGATGAAGGAAGATAGGGAAGTCTGACCAAGTGTGGGGTTACGGAAAACGATCCGTCCTGCAGGTTCGTCACGAAGATCAGAGAAGGAGCCCAGTACCCATATTTCAAGAGTTCAAGTATTTTATAATGGAGACCCTCGACGGACCGTTGTGCCTGTGACGATTCGTCATACCTGCCGTCGAGGATAATGAAGAGAGAAGCAGAAGAAATTGTAGAAGTATGGTACGACGGAGTCCATGATGGACCGTCTGGACCACGACGTCCCGTCGCTAGGTCCGTCGACCCAGTTGCGTTTTGACAAATTTCCAGCAAATAGAGTCCTTGTTTAATTAGGTTTTTATTTATTATAAATAGTTCAAAAAACCTCGTTTTTGAGGTTACACTCTTGATCATTGTTAGACTCTTGAATATTGTGAGACACTCTTGATTATTTTGTAGACTCTATTATTGATTATCTTGAGACTTTTATCATTGATTGTTGGTGACTTTTTCTGATTAATCAAATGAACTTTCGGATTTTACTCTTTCTCATCGAAGTAAGTGCATGAATTCTTATATCACATATTTGAATATTGTAACTATGACTATGGGTAACTAAACTCCATAACTAGGGTTGTGGGAACCATAGGCGAATAATGAGGTAAAACCTAACTAAAATAACAATTCTAGAATAGTATCTTGCATATATTGATAATTCTTTCGCTTAGAAGTCTTTTTAACGGATGGCCAACGTTAGAAATCGCCTTAATGCTACTTGCCGGACCAATGTGGTAGATAATAGGAAAAGAATTATCAACATAGATTTAGTGTATACTATCTAATAGGATAGTATTGATTGGTACGAGGTAATAATTGAGTCAAATCTCGAATATGATGCTTAATATGAGGTAAAGATAAGGGTTAGTATAGCAACACACGTAGCCGGACCAACGTGCGGAGTGAAATTTTCTAGATGCCGGACCAAATATTTAGAAATAAATAACTTATCACTTTGCATGCAAGATACTAGGAAAGAATTGTTATAGTTAGACTTACCAAGTTATGAACCTGTGGGGAACACGTAAACTCTAGTTACCTTCATTAATTGATTAAAACTCCAACATTTGAAGATGTTAAGTGTCTCTTTCAATTTCGCTAGTTATTTTCATCTATTTAGAAATAGAAAACCCCCTTTTTATCATTTTTGCTTTCCAAGGAAGTAATTGACTGAACAATAGTAGTAATATATTGAAGTTAAGTCTAAACTATTTCCTCGTGGGAACGATCCCAACCTCACTAGTTGGGTTATTTACTTGACACGACCGCTTTACTTCTTATTTGAGAAGTAAGTTTAAGAGTATCACACGTGCGTTGCACGGGAAAATCAAATCATGTACCATACTATTTTTTAAAAATAATATAAATATTTCTAAGTAAAAAGTTAGTCACAATTAAATTTTCTTAGTTACACCTCTTAAATAAACTTCTACCCCTTCCCCATAGTGCATTACTTTCTTATTATTATTTGTAGGTGTTTTTACTTTTAATATAATACAATATAAATATATATTTATATAAAATATAGAAGATATACTATATAAACACGAACTTGTAGTTTGTGCAATCGAAAATCATTAAAGTTCTTTTCAAGATATAGTTGGTGCAAAAGTATATTTTACGGCTATGAGAATGAGTGCATACTAATTATTACGATACTATTCTCGTTTGAAGTTGAGTAATTTATTCTCCTTGTTGCATCAATTTTTATTGCTTTACCTAATTTACCCACAAAAAAATATTATAATTGCATAATGGAACAACTCTAACAATCTTCCTTGTTCTAAGTAAAACAATAGAAAACTAACACAATTCTTAGTTTAAAAATGTGAGAAATACCATTTATATATAGAAAACAAGTGTTAGTGTGAAAATATGTTTATCATGTCTTTTCAAATAAGTCACAAATCTTCAGAAAAATTACGACTTATCGGAAATGTGATAACTCATCGAAAAAGTCACAACTCTATAAACAAAGTCACAACCTTTGGAAAAAATCACTTCTCATCAACGTGAAAAGGTGTATGTTTTTTAAAATAATATAGTGTATACAAATATTATAATAGATATAATATGTAACAAATTGAGTGTTTTAATTTGGGGGTATTATAGTAATTTAATATTCATGTTAGAGAGTTCATACTCTTAAGGTAGTATATATATATATATATATATATCAAAAGTTTGTTCAATAATTAACTCCTCATTTAGTAGACTAAAGCTCTACTCATATTAAAATCTATATTTACACAAAATCACACAAGTACTTCAAAAAAACTATACAATGAATAAGATGTCTACCCTATTTAGTTTCTCATGAATTCTTTATGATATCATTGACCTTTAGTCTCATTGTCCACTTGTCGTATCACTAAAGAGACAACAAAAATATTCTCATGTGATATGATCACGTCGAATACTTAAACACACAAAACTCATTTTAAAACTTTTAATTATTATTTAACAGCAATAAGAATTAAGTATATGATTAAATAACACTATCAAAGACACTTAATCAAGTTTTAAGAGTAAACCATCATTTGTCAGCATATAACCCAACTAAATGAGTTGGGATCGAATCTCAAAGGGAGTGGTACGTGTTAAGATTCAAAAGTACGAATATGTTCAAGTCAAAAATAGGAATACTCATTTACAAACAAAATCATAATTCAAGTTGGGCGGTAACACAAGTGTAACACAACAAGGGGTTTTTGAGTGTAACTATCGGCTACAACAACAATAAATAACACAAAAATAACAATAATGAAACGAGTTTTTGGGATGTGATTTAATTATAGGATAAGTTAGACACGTGTGTGATTGCAACTGTTAGTAACTAACTGTAAACCAGTGATTAAGCAAGACTTGAGTGGGGACAAACTTTCTCTCGAAGAATTTACCTCGAATCAAGTTGGTTTCCCTCGAACACAAAAAACATGCAAATAAGAGCAGCCTACACTTTAGTCCATTAACTCTCACTCGAGATAAATGTGTGGAAAAGAGTTTACGATTTACTCTCTTGATCTGCACCCATGATAACCTAATATCCACAAACTATCGATTCAATAATCTTGATTTTAAAACCTCTCTCTTAAGTTAGCCAAAAATACGAAGGTAGATTTGCATTTGCAGTTGCAACCCTTTAAATTGAACCACAATTACTGACTGAAATCACTTTCAAATAATATTTACACTGACAATTAACAATACCCACAAACTAAATAAACCCATAATCACATAATCACACCCCAAAATTGGGGTTTTAGCCAGACATCACAAATAATAGAAATTGTTGCTAAATTCTATTTCCATCAACTAGGTAAGATTAATTTTGTTTACAAAGGTCTAAATTGAAGAATCTCAAATACCCAATTCAAATTTCTTAAAAATGGAAAACTTCAGCTCTTCAAAGTTAAAGAAAAGTTTAGTTTCAATACTCCGAGTTCAAAAGTCAATTTCTAAAATAACAATTCTAAGTTAAAAAGATTCACTTCTAAACATAATGTTTGAAAATATATTAATAGTTTCCAAAACATGTTGCAAAGTACTATTCGACGCAATAAATCGACATTATGAATCAACTCGGCGATCCTTCTTTTGGTCAGTTTTATCGTCATTTTTCTTTGATCTTCAACATCTTAAAGTTCTGTATCTTTGGGCGATCCAATCACTATTTCACGAAACCACCCGGCGACATGCTGATGACTCATTTCTATCGCCAAATTGGCTTTCTCCTTCAGGAACTTTAGGTGAGGTAATATCCATTAAGTGACTCGCCCAATGGATTAAGCGATCAACATGCCTTATTTTCATCATTCTTTTAGCTGATTGTTCCTTTTTGCTCGTTAGAGTCCATGCTTTGTTCCTCAATCCAAATACCTGGAAGTAAGTTATTGGGACAAAATAAGCATTTGAGGACACTAAATCTATCAAAGTAAAGGCCTAAATCAGTCCAAATCATAAACTCATCAACACCCTCAACTTAAAATTTTGCTTTTACTCAAGTAAAACTCAAGTTCAATAGTTCGAAAAGGATGTCTCAAATAGTGGCTACATAAGACTTAGTCATGAATGCACAAAAAGACTCAACTTACTCATGCGAGGATCAATTGTTCACTCAAAGATTCAAGTTGTGACTAACCATTATCAAACATTCTCAAGTTCACAATACTTGCTTCAAATGCAAGTTTAAGCTCAACAAAGGTGCTCAAATGCCCCCACACAAAGAATGATTCCATTATCACACACAATGGTTAAAAACATTATATCTCCAAAACCACAATCAACACGCAGACTCACAAATATGAACACATGTACGACCACCCTAGGTTTTCCCTTACTTCAAAATCAACACTTGTTTCTGTTCACTCAAGATCAAAAGGTCTTTTCAAGGATTGTTACGGGTCGAGTGTAGAGGTATGATAATTTAATCTTAGTGGCTGCTATACTCATGAAATTTGGTGTGAACAACACTTCCTTCACATTTCTTCATAATTCTCATTCACGATCACAATTCACCTGATTATTCACTTTCCATGGAATACCGGACACCCCATTTCCTTTTGCAACTTTTATTTCACCACTATTTCATTCCTTTTCATTTCTTTTCCTTTATTTTTATCTTTATCTTTTTCTTTTGTATGGAGGGGTTTCATATTTTTCAAAAACCACGGCTCAAATGGAATTTGTTGCATTTCATGATTTACCTTCTCTTTTCACCACACCCCAACATAGTGTCACATCTGGGGAGCACCCCTAGACGTAACTGACATCGTCATCCTCAGAGAGGAATAAGACTAGCCTCTTCCATTCGTCATTACATATCATAGGTTAAAAAGTGCAAAAATTTCATATACGTCTATATCATGAGGTTTACATAGACCTCTCCCTTACACATAACATTTACATAGGGAGTTTACTTAGACTCCTCGCATAGGAAGCTTACATAGACTTCTACTTTTATGCCACATATACCATATACAAAATATAGTCTAATAGGAAGTCTCATATAAAGCAATCTAAAGTGGAATAGAACAATTCTGGCATAACCCTTACATGAATGTATAATTTCCACTTAGGGCTTACAACAATATCTTGAACAATAAGAGCAAAATGAATGTCTGTAGACTACAGCAAGTCACATAGGTAGTATAGGAAAAAGCATCATCCTTAGATCCTGAAGACCTACCCACACTTGAAGAAATATAACGCAAGCCTTCTTCAAAGTAGCCTCAATACTTCAACGGCTTGAACCTACATTTTTTGGGAAAAGGGAAAGAATATGGGTTAGTACACCACTTTTACTAAGTATGGAAACATATGCACACATAAAGATAGAAATCATGCTAAAGGGGACATTTGTTCAAAATCATGCTAATGTACTTTGGAAATCCATGCACAACCAATAACACATATAAGACAATAGTCATATATCCCTTAAGGCAATATCATATTCAACATAAGACCAACATCATCAAGTAAAGTCAATTCAACATATGTAGTAGCATATTAGAAACCATAACAAAAGCAACGTCAACATCATGTTATAACAACAAATCATGTATAACAGTTCATAAATTTACAACATATGCAAGACCCTTACTCATAACCCCTTACCAAGCTTACTAGTGCAATGTCTAAGTGAAGCCCCTCAACGAAGTAAACCAACAAAAAGATAACAAATAATGTCAAACTTTATATAACATAGCATCATGAGTATTCATCATCACATTTAAGAATATACACCAACAACATGTTCATAAGTGAAACCCACATCATATAGTATCATCAACAGTAATGTCAACATATGCATATCATTTACTTTATAAGAACATAAGAACATCCTCCTAGGACTTCCCTCAAGTCCAACTAGTTCAATGTATTACCTAGACTAAGTCAAACCCCGTTAAGTCCTCTTAGTTAGAGTTTACTTTGTTTTTTCATTTTACATTCAAGAATACTTGCCTTAAACGACATAAACCACATGAGATAAATGTGGAATCCGGTGTCATGGACCTCTACACCGAAACAAGGTGGAATACTTGACAAGGTAGTACCAAAACATGAAAATAGCATCTAGGTGGATCCACTAGCTAGTATGCCTAGGGGGGCAACTTAGTTCAAGAACTAGGAGACATATTTGAGACCCTCTTTATGACATATGCATTGTAATCTTTATATTATGAGTATAACAGTGAACGTGCCTACCCTACTTGTGAAGGGACACTCGTCAACTACTAGTTCACTCGGTTCTAAGCTAGAGTTCCTTTTGAAATGTCTTTAAGTCTTCCTTTAACAATCATAACTTAGTTTAAGTCATAGGATACTAACTCCTTGTATAGTCATAGTCATTATCTTAATAGGAATTTTATGAGAACATCCTTTCAATACAACCCTCATATGTGAGATTAACACATTATTATCATCATGTCATAGTAAGGCACATAGGTAATTCATAACCAACCTTATATCATTGCATCTTAATCATAATCTCACAATCCAGATAATCATGAAATTTTTAATTTATCATCATACAAACACCTACTTAATTGAATCACAATATATGCTTCAATTGAACTTCATCATCAAGTACAAGCCATCACAGGTTAAGTAAAGGTTTAAGATCACATAGTCTTACCAATTCTCCTTCAAAAGCCATCATCCATGGTCTTACCATCAACCAAATAATTTCATACAATAATATGTAATAACATAATACAATGGTAATTAAAACAATATTTAAGTCAATTGCATCAACACTAATCAATTCAACACTAGTTCATAACCTAGGGTTAGGAAATTGGGGTCAATTCATCAACTATTCCACATACTAGGTTTAGCATCAATAACTACCATAATTTAACAATAATATATCATAATATAATCATAATAATAATTATAAATAAATAAAAATACAATTTGAAAGATCAATTTCGGATTAGAAAGAAACACATGTTCAATTCATCTTTTGGAAATCAATTTTGAAAGAATCCTTTGGGGAAAGGAGTACCAAAGGTGAAGAGTTCCCATACCTTGTTAATCCTTGGAATATTTATTGAGAAAAGTTATGTTCTTGAATCCCTACTGCCCTTTACTTTGGTCTTCTATGGAGTTCTTCTTTGGGAGAGAGAGAGAGAGTAGAGAGAAGGAAAAGAATTTCAGTTTGGGAATTGTGGGGTGTTAAGTTGGGTTTAGGCTTAGGGTAGCTTATATAGTCACTTAAATAACTTAATTAACCATCCCTTAACCCCTAATTAAATCCTTAACTAATTAACTAATTAAATTAACTCATGAAGACGAAATTAAAAAATTGTTGGCCTGACCTACGAGACCTCGACCTACGGTCTGTAGGTCAGTCGACGGGCCCTGCACTAATCGTCCTACAGGTCCTCCGATTGGGTCAGAGAGTATGCATTTTGGAAAATTTTGGAAAATTTCTAAGTGTCGGTCAACAGAGCCATCGACGCCTCATCACCCAAGTGATGCCCCGTCGTTTGGCAAGCGTAGGTGTTGCTGTCTTTTGACAGTTTTTTGGTCATTGATAGAGTGGTCCTTGGGGAGTCGTAACCATAATTTTTGACCTCAAACATATTCTAATACATTTTTGAAACCTTCTAACCAATTTTCATCATATTCCAACTCTCAAAACCTCATAAAACATGCCAGGACACACTAACACCTATTTCACAAATCTCCTGTATGTTTCATGATGTCTTAACTCTAATACTTCCTAAATGGATTATAAACATTATTTCAGGTCTTATAAAAACATTTCAAGTCTTAGACACTCATGTGAAACTATATATTAGGTATTGGACTTTTGGAGTGTTATAGTTAGGCTTTTGGACTAAGTTGGATATCCAAACAAACAACAAATCATGAGTATTATGGGTAATGGATAAATAAAGCTTACAATTTGTATCAAGTTTCTTCCAAGAAAAATGATAAGGGTCAAAGGGTGTTCAATCAAGGATAACACACTCACAAAGTTAGCCACAAAAAAGGTATAATGTCAAATTATATCACATCTTCAAAGTAGTTTTCACGTCCGATGAGCACCCCCTTGATTTAACAAACGTCATCGTCTTCGATGAGGACATTAGAGTAGCCTCTTAGCATTCTTCATTGCATATCATAGATTAAAAAGTGAGGAAAATTTAAAAACTTTCATCTACATGTATATCATGAGGTTTACATTGACCTCCCGCTTACACATAATATATACATATGGAGTTTACTTAGACTCCTCTCATATAAATCTTACATAGGCTTCTATTTTATGCCACATATACAATATATAACATATATTCTAATAGAAATGTCTCATATAAAACCATCTAAGTCGGAATAGAACAATTCGGGCATAGCCCATACACAAATGTATAATTTCCACTTAGGGCTTACAACCATGTGTTTAAATAATAAGAGTGAAACGAAGAATTTAGAATATAGAAAGTCACATAGGTAGAATAGGAAAAAGTCATCATCCTCGGATCTTGAGAACATAAACACACTTGGAGAAATGATCCAAGCCTTTCTTGCAAATTGGCCACGAACCCTTCAATGATCGGAACCTAAAATATTTGTTAACATGAGAGAAATAGGGGTTTGTACATCATTTGTACTAAGTATGGAAACATATGCACACACAACTTGGAATTAATGCTAAAAAGGACATTTATTCAAAACCATGCCAAGTCACATGAAAATACTTATGTACTGCCAAGAACACATAAGAAAATAATCATATATTCCTTAAGATAATAACACATTTAACACAATACCAACATCATTAAGTCAATTCAAGTCAATATGTGCATATAATATTAGAATTCATAGCCAAGGTAACTCCAGCATCATGTTATGACAACAAAGAATGCAAAAGACTTCATACATTACAATATATATGCAAGACACATACTCCTAAACCCTTACCAAGATTACAAGTACAATGACCAAGTGAAGCCCATAACCCTACTCAATCAAGTAAACCAACCAAAGGACCACAAATAATGTCTAACCTCATCTAACATAGCATCATGAATATTGATCATCATATTTAGAAATATAGACCAACAACATATTCATATATGAAACCAACATCATATATAATCATCAGCATGCTCATAAGTCAACATATGCATATCATTTACTTCGTAAGACATAAGAATACCCTCTTAGGACTTCCCTCAAGGACAACTACTGCAATGTATAGGTAGAGTCCTATACCCTTACCTAGACTAAGTCAAACCCCCTTTAAGTCCTCCTAGTTAAAGTTCACTTTATTACTTTATTTTAATTTCAGTTACACTTGCCTTAACCGACATAAACCACATGATCTAATGTGGAATCTGGTTTCATGAAACCCTACATCGAAAGAAGGTGGACTAGTTGCCAAGGTAGTACCAAAACATGAACATTGCATCTAGGTGGATCCACTAGCTAGTATTCCTATGGGGAAACATAGTTAAAGAACTAGGAGATGTACTTGAGACCCTCTTGATGCACCATGCATTATATATTATTATATAAATTACAGACTTGACCTATGGGACCTCGACCTACGGTCCGTAGGTCAGTCGATGCCTTTCCCTCCAACCGTCCTGCACATCTGTGGTCTTAGTCAGAGACTCTGCATTATGGTAATTTTGAAAAAATGGATAATTCTACAATGACAAAGGCATCGATGCCCCATCGATGGCAAGCGTAGGTAGCCACTGTGTTTGACAACTTTTTTGCCAAATTGGAAGGGTCCTCCTCAAGGGCCCTTAGGGTGGTCCTTGGGTAGTCCTACCCAGATGTTTCTACCCTAAACATATTCTAACACTATTTTGACACTTTTTACAAAATTTCATCAATTTCTGAATTCTAAAACCTCATGAAATAGTCTTAGGCTCAGCAACACCTTTTTCACTAGTCTCTAGACGTCATGGACGTTCCTTGATGTTTTGACTCTAAAGCTTCTTAAATGACTTTAAAAAATTATTTTGACATTAAAACAATGTTACCATCCTTGGACACTCATGTGAATCTCTAGATTAGGTTTTGGACTTTCGAAGTATTGCAGTTCTAAAATCATTTCAATAGATTACATCACTTAGCCAACCGGACTAACGAAGAAAATTCAAGGATTCATCACACATGGTTCACGGTAAGATCATCACACATGGCTTTGGAACCAATGTCAAAAAAGGCTCCATACTTTTTCTAGTGTGTAATGTTCATCACAAGAGACTCAATTTGAAAACCAACTATTCAAAATGAAATACAAAAATTTTACATATTAGCTATACAATTTCATTTGGCCTCATCTTAGTTGCACAACCATTTTTGTTTGATAATGAGCACTATTCCAGTCATCGATATTGACCAAGACCGATACTCAAATTATCAAGAAAACAACCAAATTTAAACGCAAACAAGAGGCAGCAAAAAATGTTTCGAAAGAATCCATAAATCATTTAAAATTAAAACAAGGATCTACAACCTCAATCATCCACAAAAAAAATGCTAAATACAATTTATAGTTAAAAACCTAATATATATACAAAATAGTAATAACAAAAGGTGGGTATCACCCCTCCCCCCCCCCAAAAAAAAAATAAATAAATAAAGGCTATTTGTCCTCAAATGCAAGTAGAATATCCAAAAGTCAATTAAATGTAAAACGGAGAGGGATATAACAAAATCATGTTAACGCCGTCGCTCCATCTATCTGGGCATCAGTGCATGGTGTAGCATCTACAATACCGGAGCCATTATGAGCTTCCATGGACGTCTCGTTCAGCGATGTCTAGATCACTGACTGTACAATAGTCTCCTTCAGATCTGGCAAGTCTCCATATATGGTCTCCTGTCTCACCTCAATCTACTCTTTGTCTGTCTTTACCTCTGGCTCATTAGTTGTTGTTCCATTCCTATGTACATCTCCAGTGGTAGCTGGAGGAATCTCAGAAGTCTCTGGGGTATGAACATCATCAGCGGTCTCCAGTAGTAAGTGAAGTAAGTATACTTTAAATAGCCCACATCCTTCATCAGATTCACTACGTTGTCTTTCAAAGACGTAACCTCTGAGGTATCCCCTAATTTTCTCTCACAAGCCTCAACTCTCTTAGTGAGAGTGTCAATGGAAGTCAAGAGGGGGTAAGTGCGGAAAGGATGACACTCTCGATCAACCATGGGATGGATCTCTCATGTTGGGTCACCTTCACATCAACTGAATGGGCCAGGTGTCCCATCTTCAAGATCATACCCTTAGTGATATTGATGGGCTGGGCAGCGAAAGAGGAATATGGAGCCTGTGAAGAAGAAGAAGTTGGATCATCTGTACTTTAAGGTCCGGAGGTCAAAGTAATAAAATATGCCTCTACAAGTATATAATTGATATCCATATCTTGAGATGTATCTATCAAAGTTTCTCTTCTCCTATCAGCCTCCTCTTGAGTGTATCCGGCCTCTATACACTTGATATCTGTGGAGGAAGAGGGAGTAACCTTAATATTTCTAGATACACCCTGGGGGACTCTAGCACATTGGCACAACTCTATGATTACCACCGGGAATAAAAGTGAGGTTTGCCTTTGTTTGTCCCTTCACTTGACGTATCAAGACACTTCATCCAATTATAAGTGTCGACGGTCATTAGTAAGTAATATAATTCATCCAAGGGAGAGATTTTCAAGAATAATCATCCAAGTATAAATAAGTTCAAATTAGTCATAGATACAAGAGATTGACGAGTAAAAACTAATAAATCAAAGGGGTGACACAAATGTCAATTACCAAGGGGGCGAGTTGTGACACCCAAAAAATTTATAAATGAAACTAGAGCCTAGCGTATTAACGTTTTACGTTTATGTATAAATTAGAGATATCAAAAGGTCAAAGATTTTTTCCAAGTATAAGTATAAGGGAGGATTCAAGGAAGGCGAAGAGATTCCCCTTCCTTAGAAGATTCCTTGAACTAATGCCTTAGCAAATTTTGTCTAAATATATTCTCCAGAGAGGTTCAAGGAATCTAAAAGTCGTCACCACCCGCAGAAGATTCCTTGACAAATGAATTAGTATTTTTTAGGGTCTATACATGTGAGGGCAAGGGCAAAAAGGAGGGATCACCGAATGGGCACCACCACCCATGGGGGTTTCTTAACACATGGGCAGTGCACATGTGCTAGTATGGGCCCATTATCGTGTACTCCCTTGTTGACTTATGACTTATCTTTAAAAATCTAAAGGAAAGTCCAATGGAGGGTTTAAGAAAGGTACATTAATTCAAGGGCCTTAAAATCTCCCTTGATAATTGCCTAGTTTTATTTGGGCAATACAAGGGAGGCATAAAAAGGGGTAATTTCATAATTTCCTTTTTATTCCAAATTAAATGGGTATAGTCTATATTATTTTTAAATAAATATACATGTATATATGATATAAATAGACCTTTTGAACACTCCAATGAATATGACTTATCTTAAAAAAGCCAAAGGCAAAGTCCAAGGGAGTGTACAAGGCTAGTGGACAACTTTAAAGACCTTAAATGCTTCCTTACACATTTCCTTAGTTTTTGTTAGCTAAATCAATATGTGCAGGGGTGTTTTTATAAATACTATTTGTAAGTTAAATTAGAACGTGGGTATTATTATATTATTTCTAAATAACTATATATGGGATTTTATATTAATATATCCCCAAAATAATATATTTTCACAATCACCCACTTCAAAATAAAAAGTTCATCTTTTCTTAATATTTCTCTCTCAAGAGTTCCTACATTGAAGAACACCAATAACTTAAAGATTAGGGTTCAAGATCCAAGATTTTCACTCCAATTTCGTGGGAAAACATCAATTGAAGGCATGGAAACCTTGATTCAAGGAACACTTTCCTCCATGAAGCCCCCCAACTCTAAGTTTCAAAATTGGGAAATTGTTCAAAAACAAGGGCTTTAAATATAGCCATGACTTCTTCCTAAAACGAATTTCTATGAGTTAATTGATTTATCTTATGGATGATTTGATGTTTAATGGTGATTTTTATGTTAGACTTCTCATGAACCCATGTACTTCCCCATGACCCTAATTTCATTAAATTATGATGATTTCTTGATGCAATATGAATATGTAGGATTATATCTATGTTAATATATCCAATTAATTATTTTTATTCATAATTAAAGTAGTAATTCTAAGTGTGATTGAAAGATCAGATTTATGAACCTTAAAGGGGTATATGGCTAGGGTTGATGTATGTAGATGAAGGTTATGTATGAATTGTCGTCGATCCACTTGA
This sequence comes from Solanum habrochaites, assembly GCA_027704765.1. Lineage (NCBI taxonomy): Eukaryota > Viridiplantae > Streptophyta > Magnoliopsida > Solanales > Solanaceae > Solanum > Solanum habrochaites. Next base: position 43,041,608 of record JAKWJA010002497.1, on the reverse strand, counting down.
AAGTATGAAGGTGATAACTTATCTTGTATCTTATATGTGCATTATTGATCCTCTTAAAAGGTGGAGGTGCTTATTGGTAATATGTATTGTAGTGTTCATACAAAGTCCCTCTTCCCTACAACCCTTTGTCATATCCGGGTTTACCCCCTAGACGTAACCGGCGTCGATATCCTTTTGAAGGACTAAGACTAGCATCTTAGTTTCATGTCACTACATTCATAGGTTGAAAAATGCGGAAAAAATTTAAAACTTTTATCATCTGTACTAGAAGGTTTACATAGACCTCTACATACACATAATATATATTCATATCGAGTATATATAGACCCTTCATATAGGAAGGTTACTTAGACTTCTTCTTTTATTGCACACACACACACACACATATATATATATATATATATAGAAATATTCTCAATGATAGTCTCGTATCATACCATCTAAATGGATATCACAATATGTGCATAGCCGTACATCAATTAAGACCATGTATAGGTCATACAAAAGTACAATATTCAAATAACAAGGGAAGAAATGATAGAGTTAATAAGCTCATAACAAAATCCAAATCTAGAAGATGACATTGCCCTCGAAAGTTGAGACCTACCCCACTTCGATGAAAGGAAGAATCCAAGCCTTCAACAATATCGCCTTCCAAATTCTTCAACGAACGGAACCTAAAATGTTTGGGATAAGGGTAGAAACGGGATTAGTACTCCACATATACTAAGTATGAGATATTATGCACATGCACAAGCATAACATGCTAAAATGGACATTTTGTCAAAGCATGTAATTCTACCCCTTTTAAAGGCATAATGCAAAATCAAGTAAGTCATATTAAGAAATCAAACATGCTTACTATATCAACAAGTAATACTTATCCCAACACACTTGAAACCATGATTTACTACAACCCTAACATCAAGGAATAATATCACAAGAATGAATAAGAGTTAAACATATGATGATAAGCAATACAACTACTCACAAGTCCTTATCAAGTAAACAAGTGCAATGACCAAGAAAAACCCCATAACCTTACTCAATCAAGTATCCTCAACAAGAAAACATGACCAATGTCCAACTTTACATATTATAACGCTTAGGCTTGATTCCATCATGTATTATTATTATAACCCAAGGCATATTTAGAAATTCACTAATCAACATATAGTATCAACAATATGTCATAGTCATCATATATTGTCATAACATAAGCATACATAAGAACCTACTCCTAAGACTCCCTTCCATGCTAACTAGTGCAATGTCTAGGTAGAGTCTCATACCTCTACCTAGACTAACCTAGACCCCTTAGGTTATCCAAGTTAGAGTTCTAGACCTTTAATTCGTTTTACATTTTCGGAACATCTTTCCCTAACCGACATAGACCACATGAACTAGTGTGGAATTCGGTGTCATAAAACCCTACACCGAAAGAAGGTGGATTACTTGCCAAGGTAGTACCAAAAACATAAAACATAGAAACTACGTGGATCCACTAGATAGCATTCCCATGGGGGCAACATAGTTGAAGAACTAGGACATCTAGTTGGGACCCTTTTTATGCGTCATGCATTATAGTCTCCAATCGCGAGAGTAATGTAGTCTTCCTACCTCCCCTATGTGGGAAGGGACACTCCTCTATCTAGTTCATTTGGTGCTAAGCTAGACTTCCTTTTTTAAAATGTCTTTATGCCTTTAATTACCATTCATAACTTAATTTAGGCCATAGGTTCTGCCCCTTGTATAATCATAATCATCAATAACTCAATAAGAATTGTATAAGTCCTTTCATCACAATTCATACAAGTGAGGTTAACACATTAGCGTTTCATAACATATTAAGGCACGTTGCAAGTATTCAATATCCTTACATCACATACACCTTAATCAACCTCACAACATAGTCAAAACATTTCAATTAAACATCATACCACCCTATAATCCTAGTATAAGGCATACTTTAATGTAATATCATGACTTAACAATAATCAATCACAATTAGAAGTAAAGTAGAGATTCTAAGACATACCAAGTTTTCTCATAGTCTATCATCAAGGTATTACCATCAACCCATAACCCAAAACAACTTGGGGAGTAACATCATCGCACAATAATAACCAATAGAATAACAAGGCCAACTGCATCTCTTTAACACAATTCATCTTTAGATCACAACTTGAGACAAGGTACATATGCTAATTTCACATTATAATTCATAACCTAAATGACATCTCAAGAACTAGCATGATAGGCCTAATTCATCTTAATTTAATCATAATAGCACCATAGGATAGTAATCAAATAAACAACCAACTGAACTGAATGATCACAATACAATATAGGTCAAGATCACTACTTAGGTTAGGAATAGAGGATCATATTCTTCAATTTAAACCAAATCATCAACAATTACCATAAAAAATTTGAACTACATGTTAATCTACTCAATATAATTCTAATAATTCATTAAAAACTCAATCCATAACTTAACTTTAGTAATTGAATGAAACCCATAAGAAAGCTCAACTTTTTGAAATATATTTTGAAGTAACCCTTTGAGGAAAGAATCTCAAAGGTGAATAGAACCCATACCATTATGTTTCTCAACAATTTGATGAAGAATACACCCTTTTTTACAGCCTCCAAACCCTAGTTCTTGCTAGTCTTCAATGGTGAGTTCATGTACAGCGCGAAATAAGAGAGAAGGAAGAGAGTTTATTTTGAGAGTTGTCTTTAGGTTAATGATGGTTAAGAGTATTTATAGTGGGGTTTAATTAAATTAATTATTATTCCTTTAATCCCTAACTGACCCCTAAACAACTTAATTAATTAAATGAAATCATTTAAAATTTAACAGTGAAACTCGACCCTCAACGATGAGACCCTGATCGACGGTCCATCGGTGAGTCCATGGATAACCCACCCTCCGTCCTGCACTCCGTCATCTCAGTCAGAGACTTTGTAGGAGAGGGATTCCTCCAATTTTTTCTAAGTGTGGGATGATAGTGGCCTCGATGCCTCGTTGAACCACTGACGCCCCGTCAATCTCCTTCCGTAACGTTTAATAGTATCTAGGAAAGCAAGAGCCTTCACGGATATTTATAAGTGTGGGACGAAGGTGGACTCTATGATCCATCGATCCACACAAGGACCATAGTTTTTCCCGTCAATGCACACTGCCAGGCAGTGCTGCATCAAACTACAAGGGTCGTCCTCAAGGGCCCTTGGTTGGTCCTTGGAGAGTCGTACCCAGATGTTTCAATCATGAAACAACTAAAACACCCATTATCTACCTTTCCACCAATTTTAGTACATTTCTGACTCCAAAAAGTTAGTAAAAAGTCTAACGCACACTAACATCCCTTTGAACCAACTTTCCGGATGTTTTTGGATGTTTTGGTTCTTAAACCTCCTAAATGACCTATATTCATTAAAAATTGACTTATAAAGAGTGTTTAGACTTTATGACACCTATGTTAGGCTTTACAATGAGTCTTGAATTTTCAAGGTGTTACACCTTTGATATGACTATGTATGATACAATGTGAAAATATATCATATACTACGATTACAGTGGTGTTATTATGATTGAATGTATTCCTATTTTCAATGAAATACCATGAACATGATGTGAAAGGTTTACTCACACACTAATGATTCTAAGTTTGAAAGGAAATTTTCACTTAATGAGTGTATGAGCTACCATGATACCATGATAGTATGAGTGTTGTGCATTTTACCATAAACATGAACACATGTGAAGACATAGCATGATTAATAAAGATAATAAAGCTTAGCACCGAGTGGATAGGAACAAGTGATGGGAACCTTTTACCTCAATTAGTATGGGTTTCTAGAAGAAGTCTCCCTATCTCATAATTATGTGTTCGTATAGGACTTAGCTAGTGGATTCATCTAGAAGCTAAAAATGTTACTTCTACCTTAGGCATGTAGGGCACCTCTTTTTTGTGTGGGTTCATGACACCGGATCCCATGGAGATTACCAAGGTCGATGTAGGTTAAGGCTATATCTCCCTACATGATAAGATCTATGACATGACAAGAATGTGCTATGATTACTTGAGTGATTAAACTTAGTGTGAGTGAAGGTATGGGACTTAACTTATGCATTTGAAAACTAAGCTTTAAGATTGTATGTGCTATAGTGACATGATGAATATGGTTTAATGTATGCTTTACATGAACATGTATTATGAATGTTGAACACATGAATATGACCGAGGAATACGAACATGAACATGACATGCGTGTGAGGTAAATATCCATGATGACTTCATGAAATTTGCTTGGTGTGAGTGGGGGTATGGGATTTTACTTGAACATTGAACAAGTTGACTTATAGAGGGGTTGTGTTATGTAGTTATGATTTAAGTATTCTTATTTTATGAATGCATTAGATAAAGTGTTATAATGAATGTTCTACATATAATCATGAAATGTCTCTTTCCTTAAGGTATGTATTCTGTAAATGTGCATGATGACTTTTAAACTAGAAAAAGCATTATTTTAACTAAACGTCCTTTTTTAGATATTTAAATGATTTTATGCATGTGTCTATACTTACTACATATTATGTGTTAACCCCTGGTTTATTCAACATCTTAATGGGTGTAGGTTTCGGCTAGTTGAGTTTCACTCTCCTTTGAAGAAGACTTGGATTGCTTATCTCCAAGTAAGTGTTAATCCTCAAGTTCGAGGATGGGATATCCTATTTCTTAGTCTTATGTTGTATCTCGTATATTGAGACTTTTTTTGATGTAAACGTCTAAGTTTTAAACTTTGTATTCCTATGTTTAGATTGTTAATGAGACAAAGTCTAGATTTCCTAGTTTTTTCTTTTATGAAAAGCGAAGTTGGATATTGATTGTAGATTTTTCAATTTTCCGCAATTATTTATATGTCTTATGTAATGATGATGATAGAGGCTTGTATGAGCCCCTTTCGGGGTAAAGTACTTCATGTTACATCTAGGGGATATCTTTGGGTCGTGACAAACTTGGTATCAAAACATAAGATTTTTGAATAATTTTATGGTTGATGTCTCATGTACCATGTCTAGTAGAGTCTTGTTCATGAGTGTGAAGCGCCACACTTATGAATGAGAGGCTATAATATGCTTAGAAACTTTCACTTCTTTCATTGATCATTGGTCGTGCCTCAAGAGTCTTGATTCTATAAATTCCTTTCTTCTGATCCTCTTCTTGTAGATGGGAGTTCCTCCACAAGGCAATCAACCACTCCAAATGAGATAGATCCCCAAGATCCTCAAGGTCAAGAAGGGCCTCAAGATTCTATTGATGAGGGAGATGTGTATAATATGGAGATAAGGAATACAATTCACACCTTGACTCATTTTTTAACGACTCAATTTACTAGGGATGCAAGAGTGCAAGTGAATCCCAATGCTTGCACACCCACTTCGAGGATTAGGGATTTCACAAGGATTATGTCATGACCGGGGAGCACCCCCTAGAAGTAACATGGCGTACTTGACTTCTCGGAGGTATTATACAAGCCCATTATTGTCATTCATCTCATTATCATAGGTAAATTTAGTGGAAAATTTAAAACTTTCTTAGCACATCATATGCTAGAACATCTTTTTAACTATATATAAAATATCATAATACATAGTTAGACTCTAAGTCGCTTTGACATCATAGAGTCAACATCATTCGAGTACATTAAGGACATGATCCTCATAATATTAAATAATAAACTAACTATTACAAGACTTTACATAAAAGATGACATAGGGAATCCTTGAACTTAAGGATCCCTTATCTTGAGCTTGGGAATCATATATCAAGCCCTTCAATTTATAGACATCGTTTAAGTATCCAGAACCTATATTTTGTGTAAAAAGGTAAATAATAATGGTGTTAGTACATGAATGCACTAAGTATGGCAACCATGCAAAAACATGCATTTAAAAGGGACATTTTACTTGAAACCGTGCATCATGCGTTTTTGTGAAAACTTCATGAAACGTGATACAATGAGCATCATATAGTTCACATACTTCATTTAGGCGTGTACAATAGTCATAATATCCCATAAAAACATACATTACATTTAAGACATATTTTTCATCACTTTACAGTAACAATCGTTTCCTTACAATGATCTCTTTTTCCCTTTACAGTGAGCTTTCTTCATTTTAACTCTTTGATTTCCCAAGTAATCCTCTAGTGTCACTTGGCGCAATGTATAGATAATGTCCCATTACACCATCCACACTTAAGTATCACCTTAAAACCACAAGGTAATAATACATGCACCCTCATTATTTACCAAACACATATACATATACATAGAGGTATAACATATCATGATAGCACAACTTCACATACAACTCAACATAATGCATACCCATCATATAAGACTTAACCCAAGACATCATGAGAGTCACACTATAAATAACATCATTCTAAAACAATAGTCAACAATACATACTTGGATTTGACTTCATAAAGCATCATAGAACACTATTCATAACCTCATTAGAAGCCTACTAGTGCAATATACATGTGAAGTCTCATAACCACACACAGATGTATTGTGGTTTCATGGTATTTTTAATGCTTTTTCCTTAAGTTTAGTGTGTGTCCAAAAGCCTTTTTGTATTGATTTTTATGTAAGTTTCTCCTTATTTGCAGGAAATCTGTCCAAAGATGAACGCGGAAGTTTTTGAGCGAGAAATGCAGAAGAGACCACCTACGGAGCTTATGACGGTCCGTCGAGCCTGTGACGGTCCGTAGGTGACATCGTAGTGAGGAGAGAAGCTGCTGAAGGAAGATGGGGAAGTCTGACCTAGTGTGGGATTACGGAAGTCCATGACGGACCGTCATAGCCACGACGGTCCGTCCTGCTGGTTCGTCGTAATGATCAGAGAGTAGTCCCAGTACCCAAATTCCAAGAAGTTAAAGTATTATAGAACGGAGATCCTCGACGTACCTTCGTCCTTGGAATGGTCTATCATACCTATTCGTTGACGTTATGAAGAATGAAACAGAAGAATTTATGAAGTATGGGACGACGGAGGCCATGACGTTCCGTAGTGACCACGATGGTCCGTCACGAGGTCTGTCGACTCAGACGCATTTTGACTGATGTTCGGTAACTAAAATCCTTCATTTATTAGGTTTTTGTTTTTATTATAAATAGTTCGAAAAACCTCATTTTTGGGGTTAGACTTATGGATAATCTTTAGTTCTCTTGTTGAAGTATTGAAGGATTAATTTCAGCAATTGTTACACTTTTTCTGGAATTGATTTTTAGTGCTTTTGTTGATTAATCAAGTGAATTTCTAGATTTTATTCTTTCTCATTAAAGTAAGTTCATGAATTCTTATATTAAATATATGAATAGTGTGATTATGACTATGGGTAACTAAACTCCATAACTAGGGTTGTGGGAACCATGGGTGAATAATGAGGTAAAATCTAACTAAAATAGCAATTCTAGAATAGTGTCATGCATGTATTAATAATTCTTTCATTTAGAAGTCTTTTTAACGGATGGCCAACGTTAGAACTCGCCTTAATGCTACTTGCCGAACCAGGGAGGTAGAAAATAGGATAAGAATTATCAACATAGATTTAGTGTACCCTATCCAATAGGCTAGTGTCAATTGGTATGAAGTAATAACTTAGTCAAATATCGAATACAGTGCTTAATATGAGGTAAAGGTAAGGGTTAGTATAGCAACAGCCGTAGCCGGACCAAGATGCAGAGTGAAATTTTCTAGATGCTAGACCAAGGATTTAGAGATCCATAACTTATCACTTTACATGAAAGATACTAGGAAAGAATTGTTATAGTTAGAAATATCAAGTTAGGAACCTGTGGGGAACATTTAAGCCCTAGTTACTTTTGTTAATTGATTAAGCTCCAAGATTTGAATTTGTTAGTTGTTTACTTTAATTTAGTAAATTATTTTTATTCATTTAGAAATGAAACCCCCATTTATTGTCTTTTGTTTTTTAGGGAAATAATTGACTAAATAATAGTAATAATAGAATAAAGTTAAGTTTGAACTAGTTTCCTCGTGGGAACGATCCCAACCTCATTAGTTGGGTTCTTTACTTGATACGACCGCTTTACTTCTTATTTGAGAAGTAAGTTTGAGCGTATCAAATTTTGGCGTAGTTGCCGGGGAAAGTAGTTTTTATATTAACTTAAACTTATTACTAAAGTTTTGTCAATATTTTCTTAATTTTAATTTTCTATTGTTTTTTATTCTTGCAGAACTAACTTCTTTGTATGCCAAATACACGAAGAGGAAGAGAACCCTTGTTTCCCTACAACCACAAATTAGAGCATCCACTACACAATATGAATCAAAATTTGGGCATTAACGATGATGATCCAAACCAGAACATTCAAGCTCCAGTTGATGTTCATGGTTAGTTATTATCCGATGATCCTTGTGAAAATCAACAAAGGGGAAAAAATACTGCTCCACGCCCTCAAGAATACTACAGATGTTATGATAATATTGCAGACTCTGATGGGCCACTTGTCTTGCCCCCTCTACCACAAGGCCACACCTTTGTGGTAACTAGTTGTCTGATGCAAATGCTCACTGCTAGAAGTTTGTTTTACGGGCTAACTTCTGGGGACCCACATGCCCATATAGGTAAGGTTAGGGCAGTGTGTAAAAATTGTGTAGGGAGGCCTGATTTTGATTTGGATGTAATAGGGATAAGAGTATTTCCTCTCTCACTAAAGGGGGAGACTGCTATTTGGTTCACTGAGCTCCTTTATAACTCAATTTTCACTTGAAACCAACTAAGGGACGTTTTCTTAGCACGTTACTACCCGGTCTCCAAGAAACTAAATCACAAAGACAGAGTGAACAACTTTGTGGCACTACCTGGAGACTCAGTTAGCAGTTCTTGGGATAGATTCACTTCATTTTTGAGAAGTGTCCCCAATCACCGCATAGATGATGAGTCACTGAAGGAATACTTCTATCGCGGACAGGATGATAATAATAAAGTGGTATTGGATACTATAGCCGGTGGTTCTTACGGGGAGTGTGCTTATGCAGAGATTGCCGAAAAGATAGAAAAAATCTCCCTGAATAATAAATCTTGGAGTACTAGGAAGTCATATACTGGAAGAAATACCTTCGCAGTGCAATCCATACACAACCCAGCCACAGATGAGATTCGTGAAGAGATGGCTCAGATGAGAACTAAGCTTGGGTTGGTATTAAAACATGTCACTGGGGTGCAGAAAATATAAATACAGTTAACTACTTGTATAAACCACCACCACCAACTGATGAATGTTATTATGAGGAGGATTCCTATGCGGTAAATGAGCAGACTGGGGGTTTCCGACCGAGTGCCCAAGGCTCAAATTAGGAGAATTAGCGCCAAGGTCAAGGAAACCAAGGTTGGATCGATGGTAACTATAACTGTGAGGGTAATTATGTCCAAGATGATTATTACAACCGCGACAACAACTTCAACCGGGGTAACTATGGTAACAGAAATGATAGGAATGGGCCCTATGATCCTCCTCAAAATTGTGAAGTTGATCCTAGGGATGGTGGAGGTAGTATGACCGAGTTGAGGATATGTTGCATAAAATGATGATGAGGTTTTATGCTAGTGATGAGATCAATAGAGTTAAGGACTGATTTAGTGGGTATTGAGCAGAAACTCGATACACATGCATTATCGATTAAGTAGATTGAGTTACAAATGGCCCAATTATCTGCGACTGTGAACACACGGCAACCGGGTACTCTTTCTAGAAACACTGTCCAAAATCCAAAAAATGATGGACATTGTATGGCAATCACTACTCGCGGTGGTGAGCAAACCATTGACCCACCTATGCCGTCTAATAAGGAAAAGGTGATAAAAGATAATGATAAAGTGGTCGAGGTTATTGGTGAAGTAGAAGATAACACTGGAAAAGATGCTAAAGTGCCTAAAAAGGTAACTCCCATGCCAAGACCCCCCCCCCCCCGTTTTCTCAAAGATTAGTGAAAAAGACTGAGGATGGTAAATATCATCGTTTTATAACACTGTTGAAGTAGCTTTTTAGCAATGTTCCTTTGGTAGAAGATTTAGAACAAATTCCCATTTACGCCAAGTGTATGAAAGATCTGGTTACAAAGAAAAGATCGGTCACTTTTGAGGATGATGATAGAATGCAGCATTGTAGTGCTATTGCTACAAGATCTCTGGTACAAAATAAAGAAGATCCGTGTACATTCACTATTCCTTGAACAATCGGGTTATTATATTTTGCGAAAGCATTATGTGATCTGGGGGCAAGCATAAATCTCATGCCCCTCTCGACTTACAAGAAGTTGGGTTTGGATGATCCAAAGCCCACTCCTATGAGGCTACTGATGGCTGATCGAACAGTAAAAAGGCCTATAGGGATACTCCAGATGTTCTAGTAAAAGTGGAGTCATTCATATATCCGGCAGATTTTTGTTATTCTTGATTGTGAAGTTGATTTTGAAGTGCCTATTATTGTTGGGAGGCCATTACTTGCTACGGGTAGAGCCTTAGTTGATGTGGAAAAGGGGCAGATAAAATTTCGGTTGAACAATGATGAAGATACCTTCAACATTTGTATTTCAATGAGTCATAGTGGTGATCTCCAATCGGTATCTGCTATATCCTACAAAGTTGGTAAGTCATCCGAGACACAAATAGAAGATCGTCTAGGTGTAAAAGCATTAGTGGCAGTAATAATGAATTTTGATAACGATTGCATTGAAGAGTATGGGTCATTAGGTGCGGTTATTGATGTGGTGATGTTCGGTTTAAACCGAAGAAATATGAGTTAGACATTAAGAATCGCGAGTCTCCACCTGCAAAACCATCTATAGAAGAGGCTCCAAAGTTAAAACTAAAAGCTCTCCCACCTCATCTCAGGTATGAATTCTTAGGAAATGGTGACACTTTGCCTGTAATCATTGCATCAGACCTGAATGAACCACAAGTTGAGAGTTTGGCGAAAGTGCTAAAAAGGTTCAAAAGAGCTTTTGGGTGAACTATTGCGGACATTATTGGGATCCCTCCTGGTATTTGTTCTCATAAAATCCAACCCATGCCCGATCATAAGCCAAGTATTGAGAACTAGAGACGCTTAAATCCACCTATGCAAGAGGTTGTGAAGAAGGAAATCATTAAATGGTTGGATGCCAGAGTAATATATCTGATCGATGATAGTAGTTGGGTATGCCCTGTTCAGTGTGTACCTAAGAAAGGGGGAATGACTGTGGTCCCCAATGAGAAAAATGAACTTGTTCTAATGAGATCGGTTACTGGATGGAGGGTGTGTATGGATTATCGTAAATTAAATGCATGGACCGAAAAAGACCATTTTCCTATGCTCTTTATGGATCAGATGTTGGATAGAATTGACGGAAAAGGGTGGTACTGTTTTCTTGATGAACATTCGGGGTATAAATAAAATTTCTATTGCACCAGAAAATTAAGAGAAAACCACCTTTACTTGTCCATATAGGACCTTTGCGTTCAAGCGAATGACGTTTGGGTTTTTCAATGCACCCGCCACATTTCAGAGATGTATGATGTTGATATTCTTCGACATGGTGAAAGACACTATTGAAGTTTTTATGGATGATTTTTTATGTAGTTGGTGAATCATTCAAGTGGTGTTTGAGCCATTTATCTGAGGTCCTTAAGAGATGTGAAGACTGCAATTCAGTACTAAATTGGGAAAAATGCCACTTCATTGTGAAAGAAGGTATTGTTTTGGGTCATCGCATTTCATAAAAGGGTATAGAGGTTGATCGAGCTAAAGTCAAGGTAATAGAGAGATTTCACCGGAGATTCATCAAAGATTTTTAAAAAATTGTGCATCCTTTGTGCAAACTGCTGGAGAAAGATTGTAAATTTTATTTTGATGAATCCTGTCTTAAAGCATTCGGCGATCTAAAATAAAAATTGGTGTCTTCACCTATAATTATTTCTCCATATTGGAACATTCAATTTGAGGTGATGTGTGATGCTAGTGGGGTTGCTCTTGGTGTGGTATTGGTACAAAGAAGGAACAAAATCCTTCACCCCATTAACTATGCTAGTAAAGCCCTAAATGAAGCCTAGAAGAACTACACAGTGACTGAGCAAGAATTCCTTGCAGTAGTCTTTGCTTTTGAAATTTTTTTCTCCTATTTTCTAGGTACTATAGTTATAGTGCATACTAACCATTCAGCATTGAGATATTTTATGGCAAATAAGGATGTGAAACCGAGGTTGATTCGTTGGGTATTACTGCTACCAGATATTGACTTTGAGGTGAGGGATAGAAAAGGGACCGAAAATAAGTTGCAGATCACTTGTCCCGCCTAGAAGATGAAGCTAAGAGAGAGTTAGGGGATAAAGACTGATATTGATGATACTTTCCCCGATTAGTATGTATTAGCTGCCTCACAAGACTTGATTCCATGGTTCGCAGATTTTGCAAACTATTTGGCTAGCGATATTGTTCCATCTGACTTGTCCTTTCATCAAAGAAAAAAGTTCATGTACAATGTGAAGAAGTTCTTTTGGGATGAACCATACATATATAGGAGCTATGCCGATGGGCTTATTCGACGTTGTGTGCCAGAAGTTGAGATGTTGAGTGTTTTAGAGGCATGCCATTCCTCACCTGTTGGTGGACATCATAGTGGTATCCAAAACGCTCATAAGATATTACAATGTGGTTACTATTGGCCAACTCTTCATCAAGATGCTCATGAGTTTGCTAAAGCATGTGATATATGCCAAAGAGATGGCGGCATTTCAAGAAAGTAAGAGCTCCCTCTAAGACCCATTCATGTGATTGAGTTATTTGATGTTTGGGGTATTGACTTTATGGGTCCTTTTGTGAGTTCTCATGGAATCAAGTATATTTTAGTAGTGGTTGATTATGTTTCTAAATGGGAGGAAACTATCGCCCTCGCAAATAATGAAGGGAAGAGTGTCACTGCGTTCGTTAAAAAGAATATATTCTCTCGATTTGGCACCCTAAGGGCAATTATTAGTGATGGGGGATCCCACTTTTGCAACAAATTCTTCAAGGAATTATTGGAGAATTATGGGGTTCGCCATAATGTCGCCACTCCTTACCATCCTCAAACTTGTGGGCAAGTTGAAGTTTCAAATAGGGAGATCAAACAGATATTGTAAAAAAAGTGAACGCTAGTAGAACAGATTGGTCAAGGAGGCTTGATGATGCTCTTTGGGCCTACCAGACAGCGTATAAGACTCCCATAGGTATGTCCCCATACCAACTTTTATATGGGAAAGTTTGTCATCTTTCGGTTGAATTAGAGCATAAAGCCATGTGGGCTATGAAGAAGTTGAAAACGGATTGGAACAAAGTTGTAGAACAACGGTTAACTAGGTTGAATGAACTCGACGAATTTCACCTTGAAGCTTATGAAAGCCCATCCCTCTACAAATAAAAGATGAAGAAGTACCATGACCTAAAAATTGAAAAATGCGAGTTTATGATTGGGGATTTGGTGCTTTTATAAAATTCTAGGTTGCGCTTATTTCCGGGCAAGCTCAAGTCTAAATGGACTGTCCCTTACTTGATTACCCAACTATTCCCTCATGGACCAGTTGAGTTGGAAACCAAGGAGGGTGTGCGGTTTAACGTGAATGGACAACAAATAAAAATCTATTTCGGGCATGCTGAATCAACGAATGAAGTGATCAAGGCATACCATCTTGATGAAGTCTAAGTAATCAAGTGTCTTCAGTCGTGCCACGATGTTAAAACAGGCGCTGGTTGGGAGGCAACCCAATACTTATAGTTTTCTTTCTAGTAATGGTAGCATTTTCTACTAATGGGTTTTAAATTTGCAGGTAGCACATCACCAGGAAATTATGAAGAAACTCACTCCGCAACATTCACTGACAGATACATCGACGGACCGTCACACTTGCGATGGACCGTCGCATGAATCCGCCGTGCCAGAAAAGTTTTTCATGTATTTACAAAATTAGGTCATCCGCGACGGAACACATTCTGGACCGTCGCATCTGAGAAGGACCGTCGTCGGGGACTCGTTGCGTCATAAACCAGCAACCCGACTTAACCCGGCTGGAGAATTTTTTTAAAAAAAATCTACCTTTGAACCGACCCACCCCTTCATTTCAACCATTTGTTTCCCTCTTTCTCCCATTCCCTCCTTTTCCAGCTTCCTACCTTTCTCATCCTCTTCTCCATCAACTGATCCATATCACTTCCCCAAATCCATAAATCTCTAAATCACTTTTCTACTGGTCGGACTCTGCTGCTGTGGTTCTGCTCTTTATAACCAAGTGCCTCACTTGCTTGTTTTTTCTCCTCTTCTTAGGTTTGTGTCTCTGATCTCTACCCATTTACATTGCATTTATATTTTTCAATTACTATTAGCCTATTTCTTTTGGGTGGGTCTTTGTTCTTTGATCCAATTTTGTCTGACCTAGGTTGAGAGTCCCTCGAATTGCCTAGTTAAAACTCGAGAAATTGGTGTTTTAGCATTGCTAGTTTGCTAGGTATTTAAGTTACAAACATGTAGGTTAACATCAAGTATTCCATTTGAGTTACAGAGGATGATTGTTGCATCCTCAGTTCTTTCACTGAATGACAGAACGGGACTCTGACAATGGACCGTCATAGGGTCTGTTCCAACACCCCACTATTCGTTTTCTCTAACTGTCCACCAATAGACACATGCGACGGACCGTCGTTCCCACGACGGTCCGTCCTGCACAACCGTTCTGGTTGTCAGAGACCCTAATCCTAAGGATCTCCAACTCCTCACACGTCATCTGCAATGGACCGTCATTAACACGACGGTCTATCCTGCACAACCTTCATGGTTATTAGAGACCCTTGTCCTAAGGGTCTCTATTTTTTTCTAAGTGTCAATTGACGGACATCTACGACGGAGCGTCGTACCCTCGACGGTCCTTCCTACACAACCGTCATGACGGTCAGAGACCCTAGTCCTAAGGGTCTCCAACTTTTTCTAAGTGTCTTCTGACGGACATCTACGACGGACTGTCATTACCACAACGGTCCGTCCTGCACAACCGTCATGAGAGTCAGAGACCCTTGTCCTAAGGGTCTCCATTTTTTTCTAAGTGTCCACTCACGGACATCTACGATGGAGCATCGTACCCTCCACGGTTTTCCTGCACAACCGTCATGACGGTCAGAGACCCCTCTCCTAAGTGTCTCCATACTTTTTTAAAGTGCCCCATAACGGACATCGACAACGGACCGTCATTGTCAAGACGGTCCATCCTGCTTATATGTCATAATTGTCAGAGACTTTCCATCTGGAGTCTCCAAATACACATTGTTGAGTAATACATGACGGACCCTATGACGTTCCGTCATACTCACGACGAGCCGACACCTGGTCCGTCGTGTTTCATTGCTACTACAGAGATTTCATTACATCTTTGCTATTATATGTATTTCGTCTCGTTTTTGCTTGTCTTGTTTTCTCCTTCTAGTACTAATAATGATTCTTTACAGGTACTATCTCTAATGGAACCAAAACAAGATCGAGTTTACGCACGTAGGCGTTCAAAGTCTGTCGCCCCGTCTTCCCGACTAGTTATAGGCTCTGATGATGAGAAAGTTCCTGAGTACGTGCTCCCAGGCACTACCACTCCAGCACGAGTTGCATGTGCAACCAGAGCTTCACCAAAAAAGGTGGCCTCCGGTGTAGTCATTGCCTCCCAGTCTGATAAGGAGCGCACACTTACCGGCACACCTTCTGGGTCAGGTACATAAGAAGAAGGAGCGTCTGGTTCCTTAGGAATTTTGTGGTCAGAGGAAACCTCTGTGTCCTCAGAAGTCTCTGCACCCGCCACGGATACATAGTCTGCCTCTTCTGATGAGGATGATAGTCCTGATTCCACTTTAGGCTCACCAACTGGAGTTCCCGCCCTGCTTGCCGACCATCCCAACCGGTGGTGTGTCGACGGGCAATACCAAGTGTATTCAGACGCCAAGTTTCTAAATGATAAAGGTGTCATGACACGGACCCTTACCTTGGACAGTTGGATCCTTACGAGAATTCTCCCAAGCATGCCAGATATCCACACTCTCTTCACCAAACACCGGCTAGAGTGGACAGCTCATTTTTTGGGCCGCTACAGTGAGGAGTTGGTCCGAGAGTTTTACTCCTCTTATGTGGCTACTCTCCGATCACAGATCGATAGGCGGGCTGACCCCCGCCAAACAGGCCACACTTGAGCACATCAGAGTACGCGGCATACAGGTCGACATCTCCCTGCCAGCCATCCGCCGGAATCTATACGGCGAGGATGTTGATACCACCAAGACCCTTCTCACCACTGAGTTTTACTACCGGTGGCAAATTGTTAAAGATGGCCGATTCTTGCGTGAGCCATCACTGAGAGAGACCACCAAGAGGTGGATAGACCTGCACTTATCTATTGATGGAGAGGCTGCCGACTGGATAATGGAGCCATCAGGAAGGCTAACTTGACCTTCACGGCTAAGTTTTTATGGTTGATCGTCCACTACTGCCTCTCCCCCACGGCTGCAGATAATACAGTTACATGGGATCGCGCAGTTTTGATGGCAGCGATGATAGCCAGGTTTGAGGTTGACTTCTCTTGGCTTCTACAGGGTGTCATGCACGAGAGGGCTTTCAAGGTCACCACTACTTAACCTTTTTCGTGCATGATATTTTCATTATGCAGGTGCGCATGTGTGCCCATATGGCACATTGATCAGCTCAAGACTCCGCAGGGCACTATTGATATCGGCCTCATCATAGATGAGGCTAATTAGTTAGCTCCACGCAAAGGACCCCATCCAGAGGTGCCTCACTTGGTGAGAATCTGGGTGATACTGTAGCGCATGATCGAACGGCTATGCAAGCTACTTCTGTCACCATTGACACTACCCCAGTCTAATCTATCCCGGGTAGTAGCACAGCCCCTAGATCCTCTTGCTCATCCCCTTCCCCCACTATGGTCCCGCTTGCTAGGGTCTAGAAACTAGAGGCTTAGATGGCCACACTTCTGCATCACATCCAGCCTTGGATGCAGAGGTCTATTGCTGAGGTGGAGGAGCGCATGGAGCGTAAGACGGCATAGCATACAGAGTGGAAGATCGCTGAGGTTCATCATCTCTTAGACACTTTTGAGTTGCGGGTTCTAGCCCGGCTAGCCCCTCCAGTGGATGTGTCGACCCTTCAGGCTGCAGTTGAGAGTTTGCGAGCAGACCTTGATATGATCCTAGAGGCTAGGGTGCCTGAGTCTAAGGCATCTTCTGCAGATCCTGCTGAGGACACAGTGTGGGCTGCATTATTCGCCACTTCTGAGATTCCAGCACCTCCCCCTCGAGAGCATTCCAAGAGGTGCAGGGGTCGTGAGAAGGATGAGGCTAGAGCAAGGAATAAAGAGCGCCGTGAGATGGAGGCTGCAAGGAGAGCCTCGAGATCTGATGAGGAGGTGCGTCAGATTAGGGTTGTAGAGTCAGCAGATGGGGCATCTAGCTCCAGTGATGTGGAGAAAGCAGCAGGAACAACTTATAGTGTTGTTAATGATTAGGACACTACTAAGGGTGGCCAGACTACATAGGTAGTGGGTTCCGGGGAACTGGACCCATCAGCTTTCTAATCGTCAATGCTTTGCGCCCCAGGTATGCTTCACCTACCACTCTCATATTTTATTTTTTTATGCATTGGGGACAATTGCATATCTTTTTGTTGGGGGTGGGGTAAATGGAAAGTAAGTGCTAGGGTGAAGTCTGAGTATCCCAATTCACGATCCTCTTTTGGGTTTTTTTTGCTTGTGTTCTTTTTCCCCAAGAGACTGATTATTTTTATTGTTGCACCGGCATGTCTATATCTTGTGTACATAGTGTAACTCTGAAGCATGATGTCTAAAACAAAAATGATATCCTGATGTAATGAAAATGATGCATGGCTAGGCATAGTAATTGATAAATGTGTGGCTCTAAGCATGACATAGAGATACACCACTGCATCAAAGACTCAAACTAGGTATCGGATAATCTGGTAGAGTAATGAGATGTCAAGTGAGTGTGAGGAAAATTTGAGTAGTCCACTATTTGTACTGAGCTAGAACTTGCCTGGTTAGTCCTGCTAAAAGTAAGTTGTAACAGATAATTAGGAAAGTATCATATGCCTTTGTTCAAT
Source organism: Solanum habrochaites (assembly GCA_027704765.1). Classification (NCBI taxonomy): domain Eukaryota; kingdom Viridiplantae; phylum Streptophyta; class Magnoliopsida; order Solanales; family Solanaceae; genus Solanum; species Solanum habrochaites. The sequence goes on along the minus strand of JAKWJA010002497.1, from coordinate 43,023,388 downwards.
GTAGAAAATTTTTAGCCTAAAAAATCGAATGAAAGTAATCCCTCTTTGATTTCACCCAACTGATCTTTTCTGGGAATAAATGTGTTGGCCCTGGTCCCTCCTTGGACATGTGCACCTCAGCTTATGCCAAAAGCATAAGTTGAGGGTGGCTAATGCAGTAAATAACCTTTTCGTGGCCCTGACCCAACTTTTGCTATTGCGTACTTTGACTCATGGCAAAGCCATGAGTTGAGGGTGGATATTATGATAAATGCTCTGGATAGTGGGGTTGAAAGAACAAAGAGAGAGAAAAAATAAAAATAAAAAAGTGACTCAAGAACTAGTTGAAAGTAAAGTGAAATAAAAAAAATATAATAAATACAAGCAAGAAAAGAAAATAATAACTTACACAAATGAAGAAACAAGGGAAAATAGCAAAGTGAAAGAATATAATAAAAAGGGCAGAATAAAATGATGAAAAGGTAGGACACTCCACCGATATGTCAAGGAGGGCAACAAATCACTAAAGTACACCTAAATATATCCTACCTGACCCTAAGCCTATGTTACAAGCTAAGAAAGTCCTATTGTAACTCCTGTGGAGAACTTAAAGCAGTGAAATAAGGGCAAGCTTATGGAAATATGTATGAATGAGTTGTGAATTTGTTCTAAGAGTGAGTGTTGAAAAGTAATCCTTATACTCAAACTGAAATCATTGTGTGAAAAATGAGGATGTTGTTTTGAAGTGAGGACACTAGTTGCAACACTGGAAATATTAGCACCTCGGTGAGAAATTGAAGATTATATGTGTCAGTGCGTGGTGAGTCTGTGTCATGGTCTGGTTCCACATAATTCAAGCCTAGTAGTGATAACATGCATAAACATGATGAGAATGATCAGGATTGATAGCCAAATGATTACGAAGGATAAAATATGGATACTGTTGTACGAAGATTTTGTAGTGAGTGATAGTGCGTCACTTGAGGACAAACAACGAATTTAAGTTGAGGGTGTTGATGTACCATGGTTTCACAGTATTTTTAATACTTTTTCCTTAAGTTTAGTGTGTGTCAAAAAGACTTTTTGTATTGATTTTTATGTAAATTTTTCCTTATTTGCAGGAAATATGTCCAAAGATGAACACGGAAGTTTTTGAGCGAGAAATACAAAAGAGACCACCTACGGAGCTTATGACGGTCCGTCGAGCCTGTGACGGTCCATAGGTGACATCGTAGTGAGGAGAGAAGCTGCTGAAGGAAGATGGGGAAGTATGACCTAGTGTGGGATTACGGAAGTCCGTGATAGACCGTCATAGCTATGACGGTCCATCTTGCTGGTTCGTCGTAATGATCAGAGAGTAGTCCCAGTACCAAAATTCCAAGAAGTTAAAGTATTATGGAAAGTAGATCCTCGACGGACCTTCATGCTTGGAACGGTCTGTCATACATGTTCGTTGATGGTAATGAAGAAAGAAGCAGAAGAATTTGTGAAGTATGGGATGAGGGAGGCCATGACGGCACGTCATGACTACGACGGTCCATCACGAGGTCCGTCGACTCAGACGCGTTTTGACAGATTTCAATAACTAAAATCCTTCTTTATTAGGTTTTTTGTTTTTATTATAAATAGTTCGAAAAACCTCGTTTTTGGGGTTAGACTTTTGGATAATCTTTAGTTCTCTTGTTCAAGTATTGAAGGATTAATTTCAGCAATTGTTACACTTTTTCTAGAATTGATTGTTGGTGCTTTTGTTGATTAATCAAGTGAATTTCTGGATTTTATTCTTTCTCATTAAATAAAGTGCATGAATTCTTATATTAAATATATGAATAGTGTAATTATGACTATGGGTAACTAAACTCCATAACTAGGGTTGTGGAAACTATGGGTGAACAATGAGGTAAAATCTAACTAAAATAGCAATTCTAGAATAGTGTCTTGCATGTATTGATAATTCTTTTGTTTAGAAGTCTTTTTAACGGATGGCCAACGTTAGAACTCGCCTTAATGCTACTTTCCGGACCAAGGAGGTAGATAATAGGAAAAGAATTATCAACATAGATTTAGTGTACACTCTCTAATAGGGTAATGTCAATTGGTACGAAGTAATAACTTAGTCAAATATCGAATATAGTTTTTAATATGAGGTAAAGGTAAGGGTTAGTATAGCAACAGCCGTAGCCGGACCAAGGTGCAGAGTGAAATTTTCTAGATGCTGTACCAAGGACTTAGAGATCCATAACTTATCACTTTACATTCAAGATACTAGGAAAGAATTGTTGTAGTTAGAATTATCAAGTTAGGAACCTGTGGGGAACACTTAAGCCCTAGTTACTTTTATTAATTAATTAAGCTCCAAGATTTGAATCTGTTAGTTGTTTACTTTAATTTAGTTAATTATTTTTATTAATTTAGAAATAAAAACCCCCCTTTATTGTCTTTTGTTTTCTAGGGAAATAATTGACTAAATAATAGTAATAATAGAATAAAGTTAAGTCTGAACTATTTTCCTCGTGGGAACGATCCCAACCTCATTAGTTGGGTTCTTTACTTGATACGACCGCTTTACTTCTTATTTGAGAAGTAAGTTTGAGCGTATCACACACATACTAAGTAAACCTACAATGAGATTACAAGCCTTAACTTGCACTTCATACATTTACAAGATAAGGATAGACAACCTTCTTCATGTCAAGCAAGACCTTCATCATATAGTCATTAAGATCAACATTATGCATATAAAGGTAAGACCACATCATATAGAATCATACCATGCATATCATCACAACAAGTATACAATGTCACGCTTAAGGAACATAAACATAAACATATACATTACATTAGAACACCTTCCTAGAACTCCCTTCAAGAGCTACTTGTGCAATGCATAGGTGAAGTCCCATAACCCCACCAACACTAAGTAATTTCCCTTAGGTTATCCAATTTAGGGTCCTTGCTTTACTTCCATTGTCCATTTTACTTTAGGGAAATTATAGCCTTAACCGACACTAATACCATGGGTTCTAAGCATGTGTTTTTGTGCTGTAGAGCCTTACACAAAGGGAAGGTGCTCTACTTAGCCAAAGTAGAACATTAACATCATGCTAGCATATTAGGTGAATATCACTTTCTAGATCCTATGGGGCAAGCATAGTTTATGGAACTTCGAGGTATATCTGGAAAAAAAAAATTATACTTATTTAGGCATTATATTTTTCCACCTCGTGAGGATAATGGTGAACAAGCCTTCTTGCATTAGTAAGGCGCACCCCTCATCTAAGATCACTCGGTGATAATCTATGTTCCCTTTATGAAAATCCTTTATTAACATACTTTATAAAATAAGTCTTTACGAGATTGACTCTTCAAATGCTTAGCTCATAGGTCATAGATGAGAGTTCATCAACCTAAATCACGTGATAAGTATTTTCACATGGATATAGCATGTTTAAAGCACCATCTAGTTTAGGGTACCCTTAAGAACACATTTCAAGATCCCCCCTATTGATTAGATCATCATACATGCATCGTGAACATATTTTATGTGGGCGTTTGTATACATATATGTGAGAAAACCTTTCACACAAACATCTTTAGACCACACATGTCAATACTTCATTATATAATATACTTAAAATCATAGTACATTAGTCATATTAATAACATGCTCATGCATTCATATTCATGTATAAAAATCACAAACCTAGGAACGATCCTATCAAGGTACACATGTTCAATGTATAGACAAGGTCCCATACCCTTATCCATACTAGTACACCTATCAAGTCATCCTAGTTAAGGGATACATAACATACTTCATAGACATATACTTTACATGCATAGTAGTAGACACAAGTGCATATGAGAATACTCTTTCTTTAGACACCGCGCACCTATACTACTTTCAAGCATGCATGAGGTGTAAGTGTGTCTACATTGGTCAACATGATCACATAATGACTATAAAACATATTGAGGTAGCCACCCTCTTAGGACCACAATGCACATTCAAGCATAAACCACACATCACAATTTAGCATAGGAGACAAGATAAGTTCACATTGCATCCAAGACTCCTAATATTAGCTAATCACACATTCATATAGGGGTACATATGAAAGGGTTCATTAACCATTTTTAGATTCAATGGCAGAATCTAAACCTCACCCTAACAAGTTAAGTCAATTATAGAAGGCATCATCAATACCGAGAACATGCTACTAGATTGAGAACTAGGTATAAGCTTCACAAAGTGTAATCATCATAAAAATCACTCATATATCATAAATTTTCCTTCAAGTACATAATCCACACATATATAGATTTACAAGAAAGTAAACACCTCCACCATAAGTGGACCATACCAAACAATTTCATACAAGGCCAATCATATGGCAATTCTACAAGAAAAATACACGAATAGAGCAACCTTACCAAATCTACATTGCTTTGATCATCAATGATAAATACTCATAATAAATCAATAATAGAATCTTAGGGAATTATACAAAGATAACATATCATAAACGAAATCATACTTCAATTGCCCTAGAATTGAGATCATGACAAGTGCTCCACATTAACAATCAATAGAAAATAAAAGAACATAGGTAAACCTTAAAACCTTGATCCACATGAACAATCAATAGAAAATAGAAGAACATAGGTCAACCTTAAAACCTTGATCCACATGGATCAATTTTACATAATTCACCATTACATTATATCATAGTCAGTAGCTAAAGTACACTAATCATATACGAAATCATGATTCAATCATCATAGAATTAAGGACATATCATGGACACTACTTCACCGAATTATTAGAGATATAGGAGTATAGGTCAACCTTACCAAAATTCCAAGCCTTGATAATTATTTATCCCTCATCAATAATTCACCATCAATTTAAATACAAAACAGTATCAATAGACAAGTCAACATGCTAGAATCATAATTCAATCAACATAAAGTCATGATTACAATGCCCCTAATATAGGCTAATTTGAGAAAGAACATGGTTTCATCATGAAATTTGATTGAAATTCACTTTAAAATCAATAAATTAACACAATTAATCATAAGAAAGCTTTTGAAAGTGTTTTGAGAAAGGACCCATGGCTAGATTGGAAAATTGGAGATTTGATGAATTTTCATTGAAAACTTTCAAAGAAACTCTCTAGATGGAAGGTTATATAAAGTGTAAATATAACCATACCTTTACACATTATAATACTACAAGAAATTAAACAAGAAACCATAAAATCCAACCTCTAGCTTGAACTTGAGTTTTCCCTCCAATGGAGGTTTCAGAGAATTTTGGAACAAAAGAGAGATTTGGGATTTTATTTTCTTAATGGGTGTTGGGGTTTTTTACTTAGTAAAAGACCCTAAATTATTTAAATTTAATGTATAAACCCTTTAAAATCAATAATAATTACTATATAACCGAATGGAATTTATTTGGAAAACCAAACTTGGTGAGCCCGCCTAGGGACCACGACCACCTTCATGGTCCGTAAAGGTGGTTCACAACCCTTATCACGGCCCGTGGTCCTTGGGGAAGTGGATTACTTGCCTTTACAAGCTCCCAAGTGGCCAAGGAAATTCCACGACCAACTGCACGGACTGTGTTCCACTCCACTGGCCGTGAAGTCGTCCGTGAACACTAAGGCAGTAAGCTGCTAACTTGAGACAGCTTTTGCCCACAAGTTCAGTCCTTTTAAAGGACCCTTTGGTTGGTCCTTGAGGATTTTTCCCCGTATGTTTCCAACGTAAATACACTAATATAAAATTCAAGGACGTTCCTTACCAGTTTTATGACCAAAAAACACACTTAACACATCAAAACATGCTAGGCACACTCCAGTACGTCCAAGGGCTAACTTTTCGAACGTCTTGGACCTTCTTGGGCGTTTGACTTCCAAATGACTTAAAATAAATCATAAATGCTTTAAAACAACTAATTAACATATTAAAAAAACTTATTAGGCACATGTGAGGATCTATACACCTTAATTCATTTTGGGGGTTTTACATAATAATCCCCCTACTTTCTTTGACTCCAAAGTAGAGGAAGACCACAAGGATTCATTGATGATATCCTCAAGGTGTTTGATTCTATGGGGTTGTCTCCCTAATATAAGGCACAAATATATTCCTATCAACTAAAAGATGTGCTCAATTTTTGTATGAACAATGGAAAAAGGACAGACCCATTAGAGTGGGTTCAGTAGATTGGGCATCATTCTAGTTGGCCTTCCTTGATAGGTTTTTCCCCTTATATTTGAGGGAAAAAAGATGCAAGAGTTAATAAACCTTAATAAAGGGATTTTGAGTGTGAAGTATTATACCCTTAAGTTCACCCAATTGCCCAAGTATGCTCCAATCTTGGTTGCGGACTCTAGATCTAAGATGAATAAATTTCTTATTAGGATATCTGCCTTGGTAGTCGATGAATGTCATTCAACAGTTCTCTCTCCAAGCATGAATATTTCACGTTTTTTGGTTCATTCAAAAAAATTGAGGAACAAAAGTTCAATCAAGTGGGTACAAAAGAAACAAGAACAAGGACCAATGATGAAAATTCTTCTAAGGGAAAATTTGAGATCCAAGGTAAGACAAGGTTTAACAAGAGGTTTTACAATAAAGTCTTCTCTAGCACTCCAAGAGTCAAAAAACATAGGGTGCCAAACCCCAAGCTTCAAGGAGAAAATAGTGATGGATCCTCTATGACAAAGCCTAGTTTTACCACGTGTTGCAAGAAACATGAGTGTAAGTGTCTTGTTGGCACAAATTGTTGCTTCTATTGTGGAAGTAGTTGTCATATGGTGAGATATTGTCCTATGTTAAATGTTCAAGTGATGGAGAAAAACAAGCTTATGCAAGTGGTTCAAATTACGATGCTTCCAATAAAAATCACTTCTATGCTCTCCAATTCTAAAGTGATCAAGAGGGGTCTTTAGATGTTGTTATTGGCATGTTGCAAGTATCTTCAAGTAATGTTTATTCATTATTAGACCCTGATGGCACTTTGTCTTTTGTTACTCCTTTAGTGTCTATGAAATTTGATGTACTCCCCGATGTCTTAGAAGAACCTTTTTCGGTTTCTACCACAAGTTGGTGACTCGATAGTAGCAAAAAGATTCTATAGAGGTTTTCCTATTTCATTATCTCGTCGAGTAATTTTGGTTGATTTGGTAGAATTAGACATGCTTGATTTTGATGTATTTTTGTTCATAGATTGATTGAATGTATACTTTGATTGATTGTAGAACTTGGGTAGTTAAATTCCAATCCCCAAATGAAACCATGTTAGAGTGGAAAGGGGGAAATTCTATTCCTATATGTCTATTTGTGTCATATCTAATATCTAAAAAGATGATTCCAAAGGGGTGAATTTATCATATTGTTAGGGTTATGTATTTTAAATCCAAGGTCCTTTCATTAGAGTCGGTCCCCGTAGTGAGGGAATTTCCAGAAGTCTTTCCCAACGACTTTCCCGTAAATCCTCCCGAATGGGAGATAGATTTCGTATTATCTCTTGATGGATACTCAACCCATTATATAACCTCCCTTATAGAATGGATCCGGTTGAGCTAAACAAGTTGAAGGAGAAACTCAGGGATTTTCTTGAAAAGGGTTTTATTCAACCAATCATATATTCATTGGATTTTCATGTATTATTTGTGGGGAAAAAAAGATGGGTCCCTTAGAATGTGTATTGACTATCGCCAATTGAACAAGATCACTATAAAGAATAAGTATCCACTTCATAGAATTGACAATTTTTAATTAACTACAAGGGGCTAACTACTTCTCAAAACTAGATCTTCGTTTACCATCAATTAAGGGTGAGAGGGGTTGACATTCCTAAAATGTCCTTTCGAACTAGATATGGTCACTTTGACTTCCTTGTGATGTCTTTTGGTCTAACAATTCCTCGGCGGCATTCATGAACCTAATGAATAGAGTGTTCAAGCAATATTTTAATTCTTTTGCGATCATCTTTATTGATGACATTTTGATCTATTTGAGGTGTAAGGGTGATCATATGGAGAATTTGAGGATTGTTTTGCAAGTCTTTAAAGACCACCAATTATATGCTAAGTTTAGTGAATGTGATTATTGGCTAAAGTCGGATGCCTTCTTTGGCCATATTGTGTTGGGCATACATATTGAAGTAGATTCAAAGAAGACCGAAGCGGTCAAGGGTTGACCTAGGACTCTAACTCCACCCGATATTAGAAGATTTTTGGTTTTAGTCGGATACTATAGGAGATTTGTTGAAGGATTCTCCTCCACTCTTCTCCATTGACAGCCTTAACTCAAAATAAAGCAAAGTTTGTGTGGTCGCAGGTTTGTGTGAAAAGCTTCCAAGAATTGAAGGATAGACTGATCTTTGACTTGGTGTTGACTTTAGCGGAGGGTACCGATGGGTTTTTTGTATATTGTGACGCTTCTCAAGTATGTTTGGGTTGTGTCATCATGCAACACGGTAAGCTTATAGATTATTCCTCAAGGCAAGTCAAGGTACATGAAAGAATTATCCAACTCATGATATTGAACTATCGGTTGTAGTATTTGCTTCAAAAATATAGATACATTACCTCTATGGGGTCCATGAAGATGTGTTTACCGATCACAAAAGTCTCCAATATGTATTTACCCAAAAATACTTAAATCTCTAATAAAAAAGGTGGTAAGAGATTTTGAAAGACTATGACATAAGTTTCCTTTACCACTCCAACAAAGCCAATATATTTGTGGATGCCTTAAGTTGATTGTCCATGGGTAGTGTGGCCCATGTAGAATATGAGAAAAAGGAGTTAGTACATGAGGTGCATAAGTTGGTTTGTTAGGTGTCCAACTAGAAGATTCCCCAAAGGGTGGTTTCATGGTTCATAATAGCTTCGATTCCTTCTTAGTTGTTGATGTGAAGTCTAAGCAACACATTGACCATATTTTTATGGAATTGACAAAATCCGTAGTTGGGAAATCCGTTGAGGATTTCTTCCAAGGGGGAGATGGGTACTTAGGTACCAAGATAGGTTGTGTGCTCCAGATATTGATGGCTTAAGTGAAAAAAATTCTATAAGAGGCTAATGGTTTGTGGTATTCTACTCATATGTAGCCACCAAGATGTATCGTGACTAATGGGAAGTCTATTGGTGGAATGACATAAAGAATGATATAGCGGGTTTTGTGGCGAAATGTACGAATTGTGAACAAGTCAAGGCCAAGCATTGATCGGTAATCCTATCAAAGACACAACTTCCAATGCAAGTGTCGACAATCTACTATAGTATAGTAACTCAACAAAGGGTTGGGGTCATTTCCACAGAGAGTGGTGGTGAGAATCAATAGGAAAGTAAAATTACGGTCTAACTAGTCGTAGATAAAGATATTGTCGAATAAAAACATAATAAATCAAAGGGGTTGATTCAAGAGTCAATTATCAATGGGGTTGGGGTTTTGTCATAAGTAGTAAAATTAGCAAAATTCACAAGAAAACTAAATCAAGGAAGCGACAATTGTTGGGATGTGACCGGAATGCGGATTAAGCTAAATTGTTGGGTATATGCTTTCAATAAGATATTCATAGAATAATTTTGAATAGGCTAACATTTAAGAGGGGTAATCTCTCTCTCGGGAAACTTACCCTATTTTAAATGTGTTCCTCTCAGACACTCACTTGTTGCATGAAGAGTAGCCTACGCTTTAAACAACTCACTCTCTCGAGTTGAATGTGTGAGAATGAGATTATGGCTCATTCTCTCGATCAGAGCCTCATAACGGTACACTCCCACAGGCCATTCATTTAGTAGTCTTAGTTTAATGACTTCTCTCTTGAGGAAGTCGAGAACACGTAAATAAACTTTTATTTGCAACTAAAAATTCACTATATTCATCCACAATTACTAAACGAAATCACAATCAAACTACAATTAATATATCAACAAGAAATACCCAACAACAATCTTAACCCATATTCACAAAATCACACTCCAATAATTGAGGTTTTAGCTCGAATTAAACAAAAATTAGAAATTTATATCAAAATGAGCTTGCATTAAGTAGGTTTGAAGATTTGAGTCTTGTTACAACCCGAAGAGGAAGAAAATAAAAAAACAAGTCCAAATCCTTAGAGTTGAACCCTTTTTATCTTAAACTTTTTTCCCCAAAACCCTCTCAACTTAGATTTTAGAAACATAGATAAAAAATGGAAAAATATGATAATAATATATTCTAAAAATAATGGGTCTCTCTTAACTAAAAAACCTCAACAAGTATTTATAGTTTTGAAACAATAGTGCTACAGCGGGATGCTCGGCGTCATAAGTCGGATTCACCAAATAAATCGGCGATTTGCCCTCTGATCACTTTATCTTAGTCTTGAACATAGACCAAGCATCTCCGTGTTTTGTATCAGTGGGAGATAAGTCACTTATTTATGGAATTTCTTGGTGATGCACCGACTAATCCTTTCCACCCCGGATTTGATCCTTTCCTTCAAGGGTCAGTACAATGAAGAAAAAGGTGATCTTCAGACCTATCGGTGAGTCGCCAAGTTTACTCGGCGATCCTCAGGCCTTCATTTCTTTGTTCTTTCTATCCTTCTTGCTCCTTTTTGCCAATTAATGTACATGCTTTGCCTCAAACTCAAAATACCAAAAAACTCAAGGTTATACATTAGTAACTGAGACAAAGCAAGCAATTTAGGACACTATTTCTATAAAAATATAGCCATAAAATAAGTCCAATTTGTAGACTCATCAACATCCCCAACATAAACTATTTTTTGTCCTCAAGTAATACTCAAGTTCAACAGTTCAAAAAGGATGTCTCAAATAGTGTTGCACAAGGTAAAATCATTAATGTACACAACAAGACTCAAGTTACTTATGCAAGAATCAATTATGTACCCAAAGATTCAAGTTGTGACACACCATTACCAAGGAGTATCAAGATCGCAATACTTGCTTCAATGCAAGTTCAAGATCAACAAAAGAATTTGAATTCCCTCACATAACTGATGATTCCATTATCACAAACATGATATTAAATATTTAAAGTTTGGGAATCACATACAACTCTCACTCTCACAATGAAAAACATAATGCATGCTTTCACCCATAGGTGTGCCGGTATTTTCCCGTCTGCTTGTTTCAGCTTTTTCAAGATTAAAAAGGTCTTTTTAAGGTTTGTAATTGGGCTGAGATCAAAGGTATGGTTATTTAGGCTCAATGACTATGATCCTCTAAGATGTGGTGCTGACAACACTTTGTTTCCTTTCCTCTATTTAAATTCATTAGTGCTGACATGTCATCCCATAATATGTTAGGAACCCCTTTTTTCTTTTTGTAATTTTCAAATTTATTTCACAACTTTTCTTTATTATTCTTTTTCTTTATCTCTTTTATCCTTCCAATTTTTTTATATGGAGGGGTTCCATTTTTCTCAACACAATGTGTGGACGGATCTTTCTTGCACTTTATTGATTTGCTCTCTCTTTTCACCACTCCCCAAACTTAATCTTTTGGCCTAAGTTGGCTATTCTATTATGCGTAGATCTATAGGATTGTAGGTAAAGGTTTAAGAGAGGTCATGTTGTTGTCAAGTTTCATCCAAATAAAGGTAACGCTCTTTGGGTATTCAATAGAGGTTCACAAACTCGCAAGGTATGTCACAAAAGAGATATATGTTAAATTGGTTCACACTCTATAAAGTCGCCTATGATCATATCAAGACAAATCTTAACTTATTCAACAAGACCAATAGGGAAAATTTTAGGTATTTTCATGCATGGTTCAAAGTAAGCTTATCACATAAGGCATCGACAATAAAGTCAAACAAGAATACATACTTTTTATATTGTGTAATAGTCGTTATAAGAGAATCAATTTGATAATTGGCTGATCATAGCGAGACGTAAAGAGTTCACGTATCGTCTATGCAGGGTTTTTTGTCCTTGTTTTAGTCATAAATTTATGTTTGTTCGATTGCGAGCACTATTTAAGTCATCTGTAATGATCAAAATTGAGACTTAAATTTTCCCATGAACGACCATGTTTCAAGTACATAAAACAGATGGCGTGAATTTACAACAAAAATCAAAAAATTTGAAAGTTTCAAAATTATATTACAATAATAATCAAATGGAGAGGCATGAGTTAAAACATCCACAAAATAAATAAAGCCCAATTTTAAAGTAGAACAACCAAAATATATACAAAATACAAATATCGACACAAAGGTGTGGGCCTCACCCCACCACAATTGAAAAATATTTGTCCTCAAATGAATTTAAGTGTCTGAATGTGAAAATATAATAAAACAGAGAAGGAGGTATAAAAGGGTCATTTCTACGTAGTCTCTCGCTCTATCGGGGTCTCGGTGGCTAGTGTAGCAGTCTGTACCCGGGCATTAGTGCATGGAGTCTCCTCAGAATGGGTAGCACTGTCAAACCCACTAGGGCTACTGTGGGCATCTCAACTGCTGATGTATGGGTCACCTACTACACAATAATTTCCACCAGATTTAGAAAATTACCAAATATGCTCTCCACCTACTATCATTTCTTTTCAGTATCATCCTCTAACTCCTATCAGTTGATCCATCCCTCTGTACATCTCCAGTGGTAGCCAAAAAAATCCCCAAGGTATCAGGAGTGTCCAAGTCATCTATAATTCCCATTATTTAACTGATGTCGATAGACCTTAGGTAGTGTACATCTATTATCTGGTCTGTGATTTTGACTTTCAAAGTGTTACCTCGGAGGATATCCCTGCTTATTATCACAAGTTTTGACTCTCACATCAAATAAATCAATAGATGACTGAAGGGGGTGAGTACAGCAAGTACGGTGCTTTCGATCATCCTTGGATAAGATCTCTTAAGTCGAGCTGCCCAGGCATCAACTGGCTGGGGAAAATGCCCCATCTTAAAGATCACGTCTTGTGTAATCTAATAGGTTGGAAGGATGATGAAACACTTGGGACCTTAGAAGAAGAGGCATGATTAGATGTACCTGAAGTCCAAAAGGTTGAACTAGGCAAAGATGCCTTTGCAGTAATGATCAACATCAATCTCTAGAGATATATCTACCACAACTACCACTAAGGCAAGTTTCCTTAGGATGGTGCATAATGGACTCGTTGTAGGATGGAATTATGGTACTGTTGATGAAGTCAAACCAGAATCTAGAAGCGATTATAAGTCCCTCCTTTCAATTGAGACTCCTCTCCAATCCAACTGGGGTGGTGTCAGAAATCATAGGATGCAACAATGCCTTTAGGTCATCGAGGGACCGAATAATAGGCAACCCCTTATAAGGAAGTATATAGTACAGTGGTATGCCCAATACTGTGTTGATGTATTCATTGTTGCACTCCACCTCCTTGCCTCTAACCATGACCGACTTCACTGGTCTAACTCGCTTTCCTTTATTTTATTCGTTTGCACCAACTCCCCATAAGTTGTGTAAAATTCCCTAACCTAAGAGGGAATGTAAGGGCCTTAGGATCTTGTGGACTAGTCAAACTCATGGTAACGGAGGGTGTCAAGAATATCGGGATCTTCTATAATGGTTCGCAACCCATCACCCTTTATTATGTTCAAAATATACTCTTTTTCTTGTTATATGTATCTTTCTTTTTACCTTGTCTCCTGGTGGGAGTTCTTCTCTTCCCCTTTTTGGAAGATTTAATCCTCCTTCATTGATTTTAATTCCTTTTGGTGCCTTCTTAAGTGCCATGTTGAAGTTTTAATATATCTTATATGCAATACATCAGGATTAGTTAAAAGAGAATCAAAAATTAAAAAAACAAATCTATTGTAGACAGACTTACCAACTGGTTCGGTGAATCGACAAACCTCTTTGGCAAGCTAATGTAACACTCCAAAAGTCCAAAACCTAATCTAGATCCTCATATGAGTTTATAAGAGTTGTAACACTGTTTTAAGGTCAAAAATAAAGTTTATAAGTCATTTAGTATGTTTTAGAGTCAAAATTTCAAGGAACATCCATGACGTCCAGAGACTAGTGAAAGAGGTGCTAGTTTGCCTTAGCCTATTTCAGGGGGGTTAATAGTCGAAAATTGATCAAATTTAGTGAAAAGGATATTAAACATGTACTAGAATAGCCTCGAAACATCCGGGTACGAATCTCAAAGGACCACCTTAAGGTCCCTTGAGGAGGACCCTTCTTTTTTTCCCAAAAAAGTTGTCACTAGATAGTGTCTAACTACGGTTGCAGGCGACAAGGAGTACGCTAAACGATGGGGCGTCGATTCCTCCATAGATGGAAACTTAGGCATTATTTACAAAATGGCCAAAATTAATACTCTCTTATCCTAACTACGGATATGTAGGACAATTGGGAGGAGTGGGCGTCGACTGACCTACGTTTCGTAGGTCGGGATCTCGTTAGTCAGGCATGTACTTTCTGTTAAGTTTTTAAAAGGTTTATTTAATTAAGTTAGTTATTTAGGGGTTCAATTAGGTATAAGGGGGTGTTTAATTAGGTTAGTTAAACAACTATATAAACTACCCTAAGCATAAACCCAACTAAAAAGAGTTCTAGGGCTTCAAAAAGATAACTTATCCTCCATCAATATTCAAAAAATATCAAGGTATAAGAACTCTTCACCTTTGGGATTCCTTTCCCCAAAGGGTTCTTCTAAAATTCGTTTCAAAAAGATGGTTTTCATATGGATTTCTTTCGAATCCGAATTTGATCTTCTAGATTGTATTGTTTATGGTTTATTTTGATTATTATGCTGATGTTATTATTTATTATGAGTCAATTATTCTATTTCTTTATTAATTAACCTAGAATCTTGAATAGATCATGAATTGACAGAAACTCCCTAACCCTAGGTTATGAACTAGTGTTGATGTAATTGACTTTGTCATTGTGTTAATTACTATTTTATGGTGTTGTTACATATATTATTGGATGAAATTGGTTGGTTGATGGTAATACCATGGATGATGGCTTTCTAGGGAGATTCGGTAAGTCTTTGTGATCTCAAACCTTTGGTGATGAAGTACAATTGAAGTATATCTTGTGATTAGATGTAGTTTGTGTTGGTATGATGATGAAATTGAAATGTCTTTATTATATTATTATGAAATTATGCTTAAGATGTGATGATATAACGTTGGTTATGAATTGCCTATATGCCTTATTATGATATAATGATGATAATATGCTAATCTCACCTATGAGGGTTGTATGAATGGATGTTCTCATGTGAATTCCTATTGAGATAATGACTATGAATATTCAAGGAGTTAGTATCCTATGACCTAAAATAAGTTATGATTGTTAATGAAAGAAATTTTAAAAGGGACTCTAGCTTAGCACCAAGTGAACTTGTAGTGAAGTGTGTCCCTTCCCAAGTAGGGAAGGTAGGTTCACTAATGTACTCATGAGATAGAGATTAAAATGCCAAAGGCATAAAGAAAGTATCAAACATGTCTCCTAGTTATTGAAATATGTTTAGCCCATAGGAATACTAGGTAGTTGATCCACCTAGGTACTACCTTGGAAAGTAGTCCACCTTCTTTTGGTGCAAGGTTCCATGACACCCGATTCCACATTAGCTCATGTGGTTTATTTTGATTAAGGAAAAATGTTCCCGAAAGTAAAATGAAGTAATAAAGTAAACTCTAACTGGGGGGTACTTAAGCGGTTTGAGTTAGTCTATGTAAGGGTATCAGACTCTACCTATACATTGCTCTAGTTGGCCTTGATGGATGTCCTAGGAGGATGTTCGTATGTTCTTATGCTCTTATGAAATGAATGACATTCTTATGTTAATTCTTGATATTAATGATCTATATTGATATGAATTATGATGAATATTCATGATGCTATGTTATGTGATTGTAGACATTATTTATGATCATTTGGTTGGGTTTCATGGTTGAGTGGAGTTATGGGGCTTCACTTGGTCATTGCACTTGTAAGCTTGGTGTGACACCTCTAAAACGACTTAGGTGAAACTAGAGCCTAACTCTTGTGTGTTGATGCTTTGAAGTCCTAAAATGGGCTAAAATGAGGTTAGGAAGCAGTGGTTAAAGTTTCATGAAGTTTGGAGGTCAAACGTCCATGACATTTGAAAGGTTTGCCTTGAAATGATCGTGTTTGTCTTAGCATGTTTCGTCGAGTTTTACATGTTCGTTTTGGATGAAATTGATGTGAGAGGTCTTAAACTCATATAAAAACATATTTAGGTTGGATAAGTCCGGTCAAAAATCCCCAAAGACCAACCACGTGTCCTTGAGGAAGGAACCAACTTGGTGGCAAAAACTGCCTAACGCAGTCCCACCTACATAGGGCAATCGACGCCCTGTAGGCTGGTCGACGCCCCGTAGGTGGAGGGAGTCATTGGTGACTTATCCAAGGGATATAAGATGTCATTTTCTAGGCTTTTTCCCAATCAAGGTGGACAGGATGGCCCGTCAAGAGATTTACTCCCCGTCGATGGGCAACCGTCGATGATGGCCTGCAATTCTCCTACTTCACTGTTAAGTGAAGGGGTGAATTGGTAAATTCACCCTACGTACAAATAAATGTTTGGGAGGTTTAATAAGGGTATTATAGGTATTTTAAATGGATTTATAAGTCCTAAAAACCTAGATGAACTCATTATTCCAAATCAAAACCCAAATTCTCTACGAAATTCTCTAGAACTCCATTGAAGTCAAAACTCAAGATAGAGCTTGGATTGGAGATTGGTTGGTGATTCTTCATAAATTTTTCATCAAATTCGTGGTATATAATCAATTGAGGTATGGTTCTTATTCCTTGAAACTCTTTTCGTCAAGGCGCCAAACATCAAAGTGATTTCTAAAGTCTTCTAAAGATGAACTTGTCCAATTTTGATATCGATCCATGGGTTCTTGTATAAAACATTTTGAATCATTATATATTTATTTAATTGATGTTAATTAGATTATTTTAACCTAATTACTTTATGAACCTGTGTAATTCATGAACCCTAGTTTTTTACTACTTTGTGGGTGACTTGATCATGTCTTGATGCTATTCAATTCTTATGTAGTTTGATTAGGGATATTAAATTATGCTAAAATCATGTTAGAATTGTTATTATTATTCTCTAAATTCATAAATATATGTTTAATTATCTTTTATTTATTGTCTATTGTAAGTATTGAATTGAATTGGTGATCATTGACATAGTAAGGGGGCCTTTGGATATTGTATTGGATGATTTAGCTATGGATTGAAGTAGATTGGTCGTACGCTGCCCTAATTATCTTTATATTATGTAATTTAGGTCTATATTATGTTGTGATTGGTAAGTTCCACTTATGGTGGCGGTGTTATGTGCTTTACTTGTGAATTATGTGGCCTCATTGGTGTTACCTTATGAATTTTGATGATCATGGCCTTGTCGGCATTATTTGATATATTATGATGATTGGTGTAGTTGATTTATGTGAAGTATGATCATATCTATTTACTTGTGAGTAAGGTGAAAGTATGTCTTCTTTTGTTGATGTTAGGTGATCATGTTAGAATAAGAGTATGTCTTTATGTGTGTAGTCTTAGAGTTAATGCATGATTCTTCCTAATTGGTTATATGAGTCTTATGATGGTTATATTTATTTTTCTATAGTAGTGTATAGGGTTACCATAGTTGACTTAGTTGTGCCTATATGCTTATTAAGTGATATGCTATATGTGATAAAGTGTCTTGTTTTGGTAGACTTTTATCCCGTACTTGATACTTGTATCCTTCTTGTGTGAATGGTTGACTTAAGGTTGGTTGTCTGGAATGGCATGATATCATTCTTAGGAAAGTCATTTATCTATCCTATTAGCCATTGTAGGCAGCCTTAATGGAACCTCTTTGGTAAGGTGAAATGTGATTGGGCTATGAACTAGATATGGAACCTTTAATGTGATCTTTTATTGAAAATACTCTATAAGAACAAAGTATAGCACCAAGTGAGTATGGTTTGGGAAGCTTCTTTATATAAGATGACATTAGAGAACAAATCCTTCATATTCCTTAACCATGTGCCTAGGATATGTTCTACTTATACCATTGGCCCGTAGAACAAACCTCCATCAGAGTAGGTTCATGACTCTAGATTCCATGCATAGCTAGTATGGTATATGTCGGTTATTTCCTATTCTCCTCATATGGTACAACCATTAGGTTGGATAAGTTCTATGAAGTTTAGGTAGTTGTATGGGACGCTATTTAGACAATGCACGATTAGGCTTTAAAGATGTTAGTGAGTGAGTCCCTAGGTATATGATAAGTGTCTCTTAAATGAACTAATGAAGATAATGACTTAAGTTATAAAGCATGTAAATGAATACGTACTTATCTAAAGTAGTTTAAGGGTTGTCCAGTTAAGGTGTGAAGAGGGCATAAAGGATGGTCTCTTCATGTCTTACCTAGGGAAGTCTTAAGAATGACTCTATATAGGAAATTTTGTTGATAAATTAGACATGATCTAAACTTAGGAAGTCTTAAGGATTATTTAGGTAATATTTGATAGGGTATATGGGCATTTTTTTCTTCAATTTGTTAAGTAAGTCTTTTGATAACCTTGGTGAGAAGAATGTCATATTTGATAGGAGGATCTCATGTTATGTGTTTTGGTGAGAAGGTTGCATGCTAAATAAGTTCACTGTGAAGTTGAACATAGTTCACTGTGATGTTTCTTAATATTTGATAAAATGCCTATGGGATACCTTATATGTATATAAGATGTTAAATGTTGTTCTTGTGCTTATATTATTATGTTTTAATAAAAAAGAGCATATTTCCAATAAATGTCCATTATCATGATTTTATGCATTATGTCATACTTAGTACATGTGTTTGTATTAATTTCATACTTTTGTTTATCTCTACAGTTATTCATAGGTGAAGGGCATTTTGGGAGCAAATATTGGATTATAGAATCTTTCAATCAAGGCTGAAGTATGTTCTCATTTGACTCAAGGACATCACTGTCTTTAGAGTTCTTTTATTAAAGCATTGTAATAGACATGGTAGTACTATATTTTGATGTATGGGCCGTGTCCCAATTATTCTCAAGTCTATGATTCGATGACATGAGACTTAGTATTTCCTTTGGTTTTATATGAAAGATACTTTGAAATACTAATCAAATGTTGTGAAAAGTTTTAATTCCATACTACTATTCATACATGTATATGCGATGAATGATACAAAAGGGTTTGTACAAGTCCTCTAAGAGGTCAAGTACGCCATGTTGAAATCCGAGAGTGTCATATATTCTAGGGTGTACTCTCGGGATGTGAACTTGGTAAGGGTATATGAGTAAGGGTTTTTCTTGTATTGTGATGTTATAAACTCTTGAACATGCTTTGTTGTTATAACATGATGTAAGAGTTGCTTTGACTATGGTCCTAATATGCTATACACATGTTCACCTGACTTAACTTGATAATGTTGGTCTTGTATTGAATATGTTATTGATTATAAAATATGTTATTATTGTCTTATATGTTTCCTTCGTTGTGCATAAGGTTTTACAAAAGTAACTTGGCATGGTTTTGAACAAATGTCCCTTTAAGCATGATTTCTAAGTTGTGTGTGCATATGTTCCTATACTTAGTTCAAGTGATTTACTAACCCTTATTTCTCACTTTTTCCCAAACATTTTAGGTTTCGGTTGTTGAAGCGTTCGTGGCCAATTTACAAGAAAGCTTGGATCATATCTCCAAGTGTGGGTGTGTCCTCAAGATCCGATGATGGTGCCTTTTCTAATTTTACCTATGTGACTTGCTATAGTCTAATGGCATTCATTTCACTCTTATGTTCAAGATGTTATTGTAAGCCCTAAGTGGCATTTATACATTTGTGTGAGGTTTACGGCCAAATCGTTCTATTCCGACTTAGATGGTTTTATATGAGATATCTCTATTAGACTTTATATTGTCTATGTTGTATATGTGACATAAAAGTAGAAGCCTGTGTAAAATTCCTATGTGAGGAGTCTATGTAATCTCCCTATGTATATATTATGTGTAAGCGAGAGGTCTATGTAAACCTCATGATGTAAATGTATATGAAAAGTTTTAATTTTTCACACTTTTTAACCTATAAAATGTAATGACGAATGCTAAGAGACTAGTCTTAGTCCTCTACAAGGACGATGATGCCGGTAACCTCTAGGGGGTTCTCCCTTGATGTGATATTTAATAGGGTTTGCCAAGGTATTGGACTAAATATTATGGCAAGAAGGTGATAGGAAGGTCCTTTCAGTGAATCGCCGACTCGTTCAGCGACTAAGCGTTTGCCCGTCGAAAGTCACATTGTACTAACGTTTCAAAGGATTATGGAAGGGGAGATCAAATACTTTAAGCGAGTCATCGAGTTCTTAGGTGACACAAAGTATAGACTTACACAACATTTTCAACGAAATTAAAGGTGAGATAGAGATATTGGCAAACTGTTGAGTAGTTCGGCGAGCTCGACCCAGCTCGCCAAATTTCCCAAATGTGCCCATTTCCAATCCTCCTTCTCAAATATGACCTTGTTCTCCCCGAAAATAAAATCAATACATGAACTAATGGAATTAAAACAAGACACATACTTTGCATCACAATAGATAAACAGAATTTTCTCAGTTATTTCCACTTTGGTTATTTTATGAAAATTTTGCTTAAGAGAGTTCACCCACTCTATCATTAAGCCATTTTCATCATTTAGCACAAATATGGGTTACTCAGGCTTTACACTATCATCCAAATAACATGCAAGCACGACCCAAAATGATTCCAATCATTTAATGACACAAAAATTACTAGCATTAGACGTTCAAAGCATTATAGGCAAAATTTTCAAAAATTAAGGCAGGCATTTCAATATTCTAAATCTATGAAAGAGGAAACACACACCAATAAAGTACAATTATTGCAAATGAGTACAAAATTTTTGAAAATAAACTCGGGGTTTCATGAGACTAACCGTTTTTTCCAGATAAAATGTGGTTGCAAATCTTGGTGGCAACATAATAAACCTCCGAGCACTACACACCCAAATAAAATACTTGTAAAAATCTAGAATATTGAAATTACTATCTTGGTGTGAATTTGAGAAGTTTGAAAATAAGGGAGAGTGAAGAAGTTCAAATTCCAAGACTTTTGGCTTTAATAAATTATCTAGTTTGCTCAATTTGGAGATGTAGTTTTGCTCGCAGATCCATTGAGTGATGCACCGGGTAATCACTTGCTTTGTCGAATTTTATAGGAGTTTCAATCAATGTGAAGATCCAAACGGTGGTCTTAGTTGAGTGCATAGAATAGGTCGGTGATTCACCGTCTGACCATTTTACTTCCAATCTATTTAGTACAAACTCTCTCTGCCTTTAAGACTACACCACTAACACACCATTATTTATAAAGTTAACTAAAGCATGTAGAACCTTAATTTTCCTCCCAATAAGCGCCTTAATTAACGTCATGGCACGACGTGAGTCTTTGCTCATTCACAGCTACTAGGGTTGTCCCTAGTGTCACTAGGTAACCCCAAATATTCATTTGGTAGAAGATGAGGCACTACATGACTCATCAGCGTTCTGATCAACTGAATAGACAGAGTGAGAGTTGATCATCTCATACAACACCACAATATTCTCCTTCATTTCTTCCAGCATTTTATCTTTCTCTAAAATTGTTTTGTGTAACGTTTCGGAAAATCACATGTCTAATGAAGAGCCTAGTATTCCCTTAGTATAGCCTATTAGGGGTAAATAGTCACCTCAATGCCCAATATTGAGAAATATTAGGCATAGTGTAGAAAAATTGGCTAAGAGATATTAGCCAATTTTTTATATACAAATTGATATATGCTTTTGGGGTTGTCGCACCCCAATCCAAGATTGATGTTTAAGAAATGTACCTACAATGAAGACCCTAAGATAATAAAATATATTTCGTCCAACTCACAAAAGGTATGAGGTATCCAAGTGTCAAGCCTAGATACAATGGTACATGATCAATTAAAATGATCATGTAGATTAAGAAGTACCCAAGGACATGGTGTGGATCCTTGGGACAATAATTAAACATTACCAAATGATCTATAAATATAAATTATTATGTAAATTGTAAAAAAAACCATGTGCAAGCACATGGGCTAACCGGACGAGAGAGGGACCGCACGACATGCTAACCGAATTCGGTTAGGCGGTTAGGGGCATGTGTGCGGATGGGTCCAGCCAAGTGGGTCCGGGATTCCTAAAAAACTCAACACCCTAAATAAATCAACTACATATCTAACCTATTATCAATCAAAAATAACCAGCCAATGGACCCGACAACCTAAGACCTAGTCGGGTGACACCTAACTAACTTAACTAACTGAGGGACAACCTAGTACCTAACCTAGGATGGTCCAAAGTTTTTAATTGTGGTACTAGTGACTTAGGGGTGTTTTGTTAATTTCAATAGGTCCCTTATTTAATTGATTAATCAGACTAATTAAGTAACTTAGATCCTTGGTCAATCCGTGACACTTAGCCAATTTTCTGAATTGGCTAAGTCAATGGTTCTCCTATGTCTAGTCAACTTAGGAGGGGTGTTTTAGTAATTAAATAGTTATTTAATTAAGTTAATTAATTATTAAGTTTTATAATTCAATATCAGTTCCTAACCTAGAATTCACGATCAAATCTTGAGAACACACGACTCTAAGGCAGTAGGACACAAACCGCAAAATGTAAGAACGCTAGAGGCTTTTCTTGGGAGATATCAAGTGTTTTCAAGGATTTCGTTAGGGTGATCGTCATAGATTTAAAACTACATAAGGTATAGTTTTATCTTCAATACCTCTTTCTCCAAGATAACTTTCTTTCCAATGATTCAAAAATCTTTAAAACGAGGATTGTTCCCGTGTTCTTATCGAACTCTATGTCCCTAGTATCCTTTTTGATTCCATGTTGAATAGGTTAGAGGTCATGTTGGTTGTATGTAGTGCTGGCTGATATTATGTGTAATGTTATTGAATTATGAATGTCGATTAACCTATGAAGTTGTAGTCGTATAAAGTTAAGTTCTTAAAACGTGAATCATGAATCGACAATGTGTTAGTGACACCCATAATTGTTTAAATGTTGATGTGTTTGTCTGAATGTTGTCTTTTTGTTATTGTGACGTTATGAAGATGATAAGTCATCAACTGTTAATATGATTATTTCCAATATGCCTTTAAAACGTTACCCTAAAGTCATGAACTAAGATTGGCTTAAAAAACAACTATGAAATCACATCTTGAATGAATGGACTATCTGGTGCCAATAAAATTGGCTAACACTACTTTGTCAAAATGAATGCATGCTAATGGCTAGGAGCTTATGTAAATGATTTAAAGATTCGCTAAAGGTTCATACATATTCAATTTAAATATGAACATACGTAAAATTGGTCTATACCAACAAAAATGGTTATGTAGTTTAATATCCAAATGTTGAGCCAATACTAATCATATGCAAATCTTGTGTAGTTAGAGTATCAAATGATATTATAAGCACTTCTAAAGTAACTCAATGAATCCATAACCAAGGGCATGACATTCATTGGGACAACTCCCAACATGCTCTACAAGAATGAACTATGAACACATGTAACTCATTTGAAGAAGTGCTCATCGTCCATAAACGATGAAATGAAGCTACTACACTAAAGTAAGTAAGTAACGTGAGTTATAACATAATTAAAGGTGTAAAAACTAAGTGAGATACCAAAATGTAGTGTTAAAGAAAGTCAGACAAGTCTTACTTACACCTAAGCTACTATGTTAAAAGAATACTCACGAATGAAGGTGTTAGAATGTGTGAGACTAGTCTCATTAACACCTAAGGATGATATGTAAGAACAATTCACATTTCATCAATGTAAAGTAAGGATAATATGTAAGGACGAGTCACATTTCATCAATGTAAAGTAAGGATGATATGTAAGGACAATTCAAATTTCATCAATGTAAAGTAAGGATGATATGTAAGGATAATTCACATTTCATCAATGTAAAGTAAGGATGACAAGTCATGAATAGAGTAAATAAATATCAATATAGAATCATGCTTCCACAATGCTTGAGTTAACTCTAAAAGATAAAGAAGATAATGAAAGTGAGCACAACATTGATAGACCAGTTATGAGCATGTGCTTGCACGTGTAAGTCTCATGAAGACGAGGCTACCACCGAGGTGGATAAGTAGTCTCATTAAGACTCTAGTCTTTGAACTATGTCTTGACAACATAGGAACTAGCTAGTGGTTTCCACCTAAGCGAGCTAGGCATGTACGGTTTCACCTTGGTCGGTGATTCCACCCCTTTTCGATGTGGGGCAGACACTGTATTGCATGTTTATCTCACATGATCTATGTCGATTAATGCTCACGATATGTTCTAGGTTCACTATAGACGTGAGACACTCTTTTTCGGTGTGGAGTGAACACTTGATATGGATTCGCCTTAGCCGGGGCTCACCCCTTTATGGTGTGGGACAGATACTGGATTCCATGAGTATATCACAAGATCTAGATTTATTTTAACCAGTGAATCACCTCTTTTTAGTGTGGGAATACATTGAATTTCAGGTTGGCTCTCATGATCTTATTCCTTAAGATGCCTCTATGAAAGTAAGAATGAATGATTACGATGGAATGTATGTTCAAAGTGATCAATGAAGAAGAGCTAAAGAATGTCAATTGTCAATATCACACTCATGAAGTTTCAGCAAATAATGGGCAAAGCCAAATACAATTGTATTATAATGACTTCTTATATGATGTCAATAAAGGGAAGTAAAAACATAACGTTAACTAAATACCCCATAACTTCCCTATCATGAAAGTAATGAAATAAATGGCATGATCCATAGAGAATTGCTTATGAAATGTAATGAATATATAGTGTAAAGAATGACTAACTATAAGGTAGGGAAATCAGTCCTTAGTCCTTGGATTACTTACATCGATTCATTGTTGGTTTGGGACTACAATGAATCATTACACTTGTAAGTAAAACATAGGACTAAAGGAATTATTGAAATACACAACAACAAGAAGAACAAGACTGAAAATAAAACTAAGTATGAGAATGTGAGCTCTGGGGTTGGGGTTGAGCAAATTTTCAAATCTTCGCTCGAGTTTTTCTAAAATTATGTTGATGATACTAATGTCTTGTAATCAAATATAAAATAAGTAGTGTGCTTTTAATGCATTCAAATACATCATATTCATGCCACAATTCACAAATAACAAATTAGGAAACTCTAGTGATTACACTTTCCAGAAATGGCATGTTTCTTAGAAAGATCTTTCATTGATCATGCATAGCTTTATGTGTATGTGTGCATACACCCATACTAAGTATAAGTTATGTACTAACCCCATACTATTTACTATTTTTATAGGTGCAGGTCATAGGGCAGATTGACGACACTTGCAGTGGTTTGGACTTTAGCGTTTTCTCCAGACCATTTGGTAGGTCCTCTTGATTTCGAGGATACTAAACGCATTAATCTAGCCTTAGTTTTAGACATAGCTAGTGGATGTTGTCCCTAGAGTTTTTTTCATACTTCTGTTTCGTATATTTCAAATAAGGTCGTGTTTGAAAAACTATTTATGATATTATTCATCTTCAGTTTTGAATTGATTCTTTATGATAGATGGTTGTTCTTTATGTTGACCTTAGTATATGTTTTTAAATATGTAATGTCTATATGAAGTATAAGTAAACTTCATACATATAAAAAGTTTTAAATTTTCCGCAAATTTACAAGATGAATGTGATGAATGCAAGATTAGGCTTGTCTGCGACCTCTGAGAGGTGAATGACGCCGGTGGTAGTTCGGATCCCAGAATCCGGGTGATGACATTTTGAGAATGATTTTCAACATACTTCAATACAAATGTTCTTAGTGTCTCTGGACTTGTTCTGCTTGTGATGGGGTAGGTACCTCCCTAGACTTTTGCGCTGGTTTTCAATCTCTGAGATCTTTGTGGCTAAGTCGTTCTACTAAGTTACCAGTGAGATAACTTGAAGTCACCCTCGACTTTTTGGTTTTCCTAGCCGAATTGCCACCACTTCATTCATTCATGCCCAGGGTGCCTGCATACAATTGCAACTCAAAAGAAAACAAAACTAAAAATAAAGTTAGTAAAATTACAATTAACAAGAACAAAAATCTAACTTAACTACAATTTTTTATGTAACACCACTCCCCGACGGCGACACCATTTTGATCGGTAATTATGACTAGAAAAGCTTTAAGGGAATAAGCTCTTTCTCGAGCAACTTACCCCTTTTCAAATGTGTTCCTCTCAGACACTTTATCGGATTCTAAGTCTCAACGGTCATTAGTAAGTAATATAATCCAACCAACGGTTGGGTCGAGTCCCAAGGGAATGGTTTTCAAGAATAATCATCGAATTATAAATTAGTTAAAATTAGTCATAACTGCAAACATTAACGAGTAAAAAATATACTAAATCAAAGGGGTGACAAAAGTGTCAGTTATCAAGGGGCGGGTTGGGACACCTGAAAAATTTACAGGTGAAACTAGAGCCTAACCTATGAACCTTAAAAGCTTATGTATAAATTATAGATATAAAAAGGTAAAAAAATTTTGATAAGTATAAGTATAAGGGAGGGTTAAAGGAAGACAAAAGGATTTACCTTCCTTAGAAGCTTCCTTTAACCAATGCCTTGGCCAATTTTGACTAAGTATATTTTCAAAAGAGAATTCAAGGAAGGTAAAAGCCTTCACGACCCTTAGAAGCTTCCTTGAACCAATGACTTAGTTTTTTTAAGGAATATACACGTGAGGGTAAGGACAAAAAGAAGGGCCCCACTAAATGAGGACCACCATACATGGGGGATGCCTTAACACATGGGCAGTGCACGTGTGCAAGTAGGGGCTCATTGTCGTGTACTCTCTTGTAGACTTATGCCTTAGCATTTAAAACTCTAAAGGCAAGTCCAAGGGAGGGTTTAAGGAAGGTACATCAATTCAAGGGAATTAAAATCTCTCTTTCTGATTGTCTTAGTTTTATTTGGGCAATCTAAGGGAGGCATAAAAGGGGGTAATTTTGTAATTTCCTTTTTATTCCAAATTAAATAGGTATAGTCTGTATTATTTTTAAATAAATATATATATGGTAAAATAGAATTTTTGAATACTTTCATGGATATGCCTTTTCTCTAAAAATCGAAAGGCAATGCCCAAGCAAGGGTCTAAGGCTAGTGGACCACTTCAAGGACCTTAAATGCTTCCTTAAAAATTTCCGTAGTTTTTTTGGCTAAGTCTATATGTGCATGAGCGTTCGTAAATTTTATTTTTAGGTTAAATTAGAAAGTGAGTATATTTTATATTATTTATAAATAACTATATAAGGGATTTCATATTAAAATATCCCCAAAATAAATCACTTTCACAAACACCATTCCAAAATAAAAAGTTCATCTCTTCTCCAATATTTCTCTCTCTAGAGTTCCTCCATTGGAGAACACCAAGAACATCAAGATTAAGGTTCAAGATCAAATATTTTCGCTCCAATTTTGTGGGAAAGTATCAATTACGGTATGAGAACCTTGATGCATGGAACATTTTCCTTCATGAATCCCTCCAACTCTTGGGAAATTGTTCAAAAACAAGGTTTTAAATCTAGCCGTGGGTTCTTCCTAAAACAAATTTCTATGAGTTAATTTCTCCATAATATGGATGATTTGATGTTTAATGGTGATTTTTATGGTAAATTCCCCATGAACGCATGTGCTTCCCCATAACCCCAATTTCACGAAATCGTGATAGATTTCTTGATGAAATATGAATATGTGGGATTGTATCTATGTTAAGTTAATCAATTCATCTTGTTTTATCCATTCTTAAAGTAGTAATTCTAGTTATTGAAAGATATAATTTATGAACCAGAAAGGGGTATATGTCTAGGGTATATGTATTTTTATGAAGGCTATGCATGAATTATCGATCTACTTTAAATGTGGAGGTTCTTATTACTCATATGTATTGTAGTGTTGAGACAAAGTCCCTCTTCCCTACAACCCTAGATGTGACTACGTATGATACAACTTAAATATGTATGATATACTATGATTAAGATGGTGTTAATATGATTGGAGTTATGACTATTCTCAATGAAACACCATGAACATGATGTGAAAGGTTTATCACACATTAATGATTCTAAGGTTGAAAGGACATTCTCACCTAATGAATCTTTGAGCTACCATGGTACCATTATGTATGAGTGTTATGCGTTCTTTCATGAACATGAACACAAGTAAATACATAACATAATTAATAAAGGGAATTAAGCTTAGCACCGAATGGATAGGAACAAGAGATGGAGACCTTATACCTCAGTTAGTCTGGGTTTCTAGAGATGATATTCGTATCTCATAATTATGTGCCCGCATAGGACTTACTAGTGGATCCATCTAGAAGCTAAACATGTTATTCCTACCTTAGACAATTAGGACACCTATTTTTGGTGTAGGTTCATGAAACCAGATTCCGTGGAGCTCACCATGGTCTATTTCATTTAAGGTTATATCACCCTACATGACAAGAACAAGATCCATGACATTATAAGAACAAGAACATGAATGATGAATAAGAACATGAGCTATGTTCTATGATTACTAGAGGGGTTATACTTAGTGTGAGTGAGGGTATGGGAGTTCACTTTTGCATTGCAAAAGTAAGCTTTGGACTGATGGTGGTATGTGCTATAGTGACATGATGTTTATGAGTTAATGTATGCTTTATATGAACATGTATTATGAATGTTGAGCATAACAATAAACGAGGAATACAAACATGAACATGACATGCATGTGAATTATATCCATGAGTTCTTCATGAGCATTTCTTGGTGTGAGTGGGGGTATGGGACTTCACTTTCACATTGCATAAGTGGACTTATGGAGGGCTTGTCTTATGTGGTTCCCTTGTGATATGAAGTATTGTAATTCGATGAATGCATTTGATAAAGTGTTATCATAAATGTGCTAATATGGGCATGATAGTCTCTTTCCTTAAGGTATGGATTAACTATTCTCTAAATGTGCATGATGACTTTTAAGCTAGAAAAAGCATGATTTCAACTAAACATCCCTTTTTACATGTATGAATGATTTAATGCATGTTTGTTTCCATACTTAGTACATATTATGTGCTAAGCCCTTCTTTCTTCTACATCTTAATAGGTGTAGGTTCTGGCTAGCTATCACTCTCCTTTGAAGAAGACTTGGATTTCTTATCTCCAAGTTGGGGTGAGTCCTCAAGTTCAAGGATGGGATTTCCAATTTCTTAGTTTCATGTTGTATCTCGTATATTGAGACTTTTGTTGATATAAGGGCTAAGTCCCAAAATTTTTATTCCTATGTTTAGATGGTAAATGACACAAAGTCTAGATTTCCTAATACTTTCTTTTATGAAAAGTGAAGTACAACTTCGATTGTAAAGTTTTAAATTTTTAAGCATTATTTCTATGTCTTATGTAATGATGATGATAGAGGCTTGTATAATACCTCCTTTAGGGTCAAGTATGATGTATTACGTCTAGGGTCTAGCTTTGGATCATGACAGGGGTTCGTATGCAACTATAAACTAAAACAGCAAAAATAGAGATACAAATATGGAGACGGAATTCGTGAGATGTGATAGGAATATGATCTCAAATAAAAAACTGGGTGCATGTTATTGATAGTAAATCGCTATAAATTTTCAACTAATCTAGACTTAAGTGGGGTAAATTCTCTCAAACAACTTACCCCGGATCAAATCGATTTCTCTTAAACACCGATAAGCTGCAATTATGTGCAGCCTTTGCTTTAGCCCATTCACTCTCTCGATCTAAAAGTGTGGGAGAGGATTTAGGATTTACTCTCTCGAGCTGAATCCATGTCAACCAAATAACCACCAACTATTGATTCAGTAGTTTTGGTCTTAAGACCTCTCTTTTGAGCAAACCAAAGACAAGAAGGTGAATTCATATTTGCAACTACAATCCCATTAAGTTCATTCGCAACTACTGAACGAAATTATATTTAAATAGAAAATTAACCATTAATTAGCAAGACCTAGCAGTAAATTAAACTCATGTTCCCATAATCACACCCCAAGAATCAGGGTTTTTAGCTAGACATAATAAAGAGATAGAAATTTATACCAAAAAGTGTTTCCATCAATTGGGTACGATAGAAAATGTCTTTACACACGTCAAAGATGAAGATTCTTCAAGACTCACTTCCAATTTCTTGGAGTTGGAAACCTTCAAATCTTTTAAACTTAAAAACTAAATCCCCCAAAATCTCTAAGAACTAGAAATTAAAAAATAAAGTCTAAATTCTAAAATTTGATTAAAAAGCTTTAAATTTAAACAAGTACTTCTAGGTGTCAAAAATTGTGTTGCAAAGGATCACCTGGCGCAATTAGTCGGGATCGCCGATCCACTCGTCAATCCACCCTTTGATATATTTCATCACCGTCTTTCTTTTTATATCAGCATCTTTACATTTTGTAACATTGGGGCGATATATTACTATTTTGCAGAATCGTTCGATGACTCATTGACTGATTCTTTCAATCGTCTCATTGATTTTGTCCTTTAAAGCTTGGTACACTGGGACGTTGGGCGATTTCAAGGCCATTCAGTTACTCGCCCAATGGTATTAGTGATCCTCAGGCTTTCTGTTCTTCGTTATTTTGGATGCCTTGTTCCTTTTTCCTCCATAGTGTCCATGCTTTTTCTCTAAGTTCAAATACCTAAAAATCAAGTATTTATATTAGTTATTAAGACAAAATATGCATTTGAGGACACTAATCATTTAAAATCAAGCCCCAAATGAGTCCAAATTGTGGACTCATCAACACCCCCAACTTAAAATTTTGCTTATCCTCAATTAAGAATCGAGTTCAGCAGTTCAAAAAGTCTCAAACAGTGCTACAAAAGAGTTAATCATGAATGTACACAATAAGACTCAACTTACTCATGCAACGAGCAATTGTGCACTCAAAGACTCAAGTTGTGACCCGCCATTATCAAAGATTTTTAATCTCATGATACTTGCTTCAAATGAAAGTTCAATATCAACAAAATTGATCAAATGCCCACAAAAAAAGAATGATTACACATTCACACCCATGGTTCCCAATTTAATATTCTAGAATTAAGTTTAATTCTCACACTCATAAAGATGAACGCAATTCACGATTTCATCCATAGGTTTGCCCATATTCTTATATTAACCTTCGTTTCAGTTCACTCAAGATCAAAAAGGTATTTTCAAGGCTTGTAATCGGGTTGAGTGCAAAGGTATGGTCATTTAGGCTCACTGATGTTTATCCTCATGAAATTTGGTGATCTTAACACTTCATTTCCTCATCTTTCATCATTTTCTTTCGTGCTTACAAGTCATCCCATTATTCACTTTCCATGGATTGTCTGAAAACATGATTTGTTCTTGCATTTGCATAAATTTTGTTCCACATTTTTTATCCTTTTCGTTCTTCTATTATTTTTTGTATGGAGGGGTTCCATTTTTCTAAACACTATGGGTTAACGGAGACTTTTCTTTAACTTCTTGACTTTCCTTTTCTTTTCACCACACCACCAACTTAGGCTTTTGGTCTATGTTGGATATTGAATCAACCTCTTTCACACCACAAACTTAGGCTTTTGACCTATGTTGGCTATTCAATCAACCACAAATAAAAAGGATTAAAGACAGTGGATTAAAAAAGGTCATGTTTTCATCAAGTTTCTTCCAAAGAAAGATAAGGCTTAATAGGTGTTCAAAATATTTTCTCACACTCACAATGTAGGCCATAAAAGAGGTATATGTAAAATTGGTTCTCACTCTTTCAAGGTTTCCTAAGATCATACCATAAGATCACATCACTTAGTCGACCGCTAAGCTCATCACATGATGCATCAACACCAAAGTCAAACAAGACTATAAGCTTTCGCTAGGGTGTAATGTTCAAAAAAACTCAATTTAATACTTTGCTAATCACAACGAGATGCAAAGCCTTCATATTTTTTATGAAACTTCAATTTGGACTCGTTGTAGCCGCTCATTCATATTTGTTTGATTACGAGCACTAATCAGGTCATTGGTATTGATCAAAACCGAGACTCAAATTTTCCAAAGAATAGCCACTGTCAACTACACACAAAAGGTGGCAAAAACTTTTTTAGACGGGTCAAAATCATTTGTAATTAAAACAAAGGATTCAAAAGATCAAACATCCACAAAAAGCAGTAAAAACACAATTTTAAATATAACGAACCAAATGTATTCACAAAACATCGAACATCAATATTCACATAAAAGGTGGTCCTCACCCCACCACAAACAAAAGTATTTGTCCTCAAATGCAAATGAAATAAAAATATCCAAAAATTAAGACCAAGAGGGAGTTCAAGAGAGGATTTTGTCTAAGAAGTCACTCCATCTGTCTTGGCATCAATGCCCAAAGTATCATCAAAAGTACTAGATCCGCTAAGGACACCCAAAGATACATCTGCTAGGGAAGCCAGCATAACAACATCTACCATGATCTCTTTCATCTCAGCAATGTCTCCATATGCAGCTCCCTCAGCCTCTCTAAGGTCTGCAAGTCCCTATATGTGCTCTCATCCTATGTCTTTATTAATTCCTCATCGATGTCAGCATCTAATACATCAATTCTAGCATCCTCCCTATGTACCTCTCTGGTGGAGGAGGAGGAATCTCTAAAGTATCAATTGATTCTAAATCATTCGCAGCCTCTAAATGAAGTGAAGTCAGTAGACTTTGGATAGTATATGTCCTTCTTCTGGTTTGCTACCTTGTCTTAAAAAGCCAAAGCCTCAGATTTCTCCCCTTGCTTGCTCTCACAAGTTGTGACCCTAGCGGTCAAATCATCAATAGACACATGGAGGGGAGCTAAAGCAACTGTTGTGGTAGCTTCAATCATCCCAGAGACTTCTCTCTCTAGTCAAGTAGCTCTCACATTGGCTGACTGAGCAAGATGCACCATTTTAAAGATCATTTCATAAGAATATTGGGTTGTTGGGAGGATGTGATGTGCCTATAGAATGTGTAGAAGATGTATGAAGAAGTACCTGAAGGCTCGAAGGACGGAGTAGGCACAGATGCCTTTGCAGGTATCAAAACTATATTTACCTCCGAGGATGTATCCACTGGAGTTTCCCTCATCCTGTCAGCCTCCTCTCTAGTGAACATGGCTTTTATCTGCTGGATATATGTAGAATAGGTGAGGGTGACCTCAAAATCTGTAGCAGCATCTCGAGTTACGCCGACAAACCTCCGTGATCAAAACAAGAAATGGTAAGGAGGTTTGGCTCTGCTTAGACCTCATCTCCTACTGTATGATAAGTCCTATATCAATCTTTTTCCTAGACATGTTCATCCCAAGTCAAGCCACCTTATGATTTTTGAGTATTGACTCATTCAGGGATGGAATGATGGTGCTACTAATAAAGCCAAAGCAGAAATGAGCTGCAACATTGAGATCATTTTTCTTTGTAGGGACCTCTTCCTGGATCCACCTTGGGGTGGTGCCAAAAATAACAGTATAGACCAGCCTTTCATATCATCCAAAGACTGAGCAATAGAAAATCCCTCATATGGACTATAAACGTGTAGAACTCGATCCAAAACAGTGTTAATATGCTCAATGTTGCACCTGACTTCACTTCCTTGAATATGACCAAATAAGTAGTCTGAATTTGCTGGCTTTCTTCTTGATTTTTAGGACTAAGTTACCGTAGGTTATATAAAATTCTTGGACACAAAAAGGAATGTAGGGGCATCGAGAGCTAGTAAACTAGTCAAACCTATGGAAACCTTCACGCTGGAGTATTTTCCTGAAAGTCATTCTTTCAATAATAGTTTCTCCTCAACAATAATCTGCAATGTGTCACCCTTCAACTGGTTAAGGATCCTAGTTGAAGGAATCACTATTGGCACAAGAGTCAAAAAAGGTGATTGGGCTTGAACTGAGTGTGGAAGAAAGGGGGTTAAAGAACCCCTTATAGACGTGGAGTGAGTTCTAGCCCAGGACTCAAGACGTCAGGGTCATAGATCAGATGGTTGTCTTGAAGCTCGTATAGATTGGCCTGAGGACTAGAAGCAGCCCTGTCAGACATGGGCCTCCTTCTTTTTCCTCTATCACATGGCGCTAGTTCTTTTATTCCTCTTCTTAGAGGATTTGATCTACCTTCGTTGATTTTTATACATTGTGCTCTCTTATGGGGTGGCTAGTCTATGTTTGTCCTCACCATTCCCTCAATGTATTAAGAAAAAGTTAAGAATAACTTGATCGCATACAATGCAAAGCAGTTATAGAAAGGCTATCCAAGCTACTCATCGAGTCACCAAATTACTTCGGCGAGCTGAATTGGGATCGCGTAAAGGATTGGTTAAAATGTTATGACAATTAGGACAAGTGAAGTTCCACTCAGAGGATCACCGACACCTTTCCACGATCAAGGTCTAGCTCATTGAAAGTTATAGATTCAATCAACACATATAACATGAATTTAAAGGGAGTAAGGTACATTTTGTGAACAACCGAGTGGTTCAGCGAGCTCGTCCTAGATTGACAAACGAACATATGTACCCTATAATCAACTTATATTCTCGAACTAAATCCCGCAACATTGAAAACAAAATCAAACCATACACTTGTCAAATTCAAACAAGACCCGGAACACCTATTACCTCGGAATACTTCTTTTGGTATTGCTAAATTTGGCCAATTGACATATTTTACCCTGTAAAATAATGTTAAATTTTCTATTATTGGAACATTACATCTCTTGCAACAAATACGGGTTACCCCAACTTCACCAAATTATGCTACACGACAAGCAAGCACAACCCCACAAATTCAAACCAAATTTGAAGCACAAAAAGGCGAGAGGGTTCACACATTAATTGCATTACGACAAGTTTTAAGAGATATAACATGTAATCAATATTTCAATTAAAAGTACTCTCATGGTTCAAAAAACTAACATTAATCAACATTTCAATAAAAAGTACTCTCAGGGTTCAAAAAATTAACATTTCATGCTGAATATAAAATATTGAAATGCTAGGGTGCAAAGTTATCCAATTCCATGCACAAATCGACAACCAAAATACTTATTAAATTCAATAATATTGAAAATACTAACTTGGTGTGAATTTATAAAGTTTAAAAGCAAGGGAAATTGAAGAGCTTGAAGCTTTAAAACCTTTGGCCATTAATAATCGTCCAATTTGCATTCATTCGGCGATGTTAGTCAAACTTATTAATCAACTCCACACGGCGTCGAGTGATCACTTACCTCACTGAGTTTTAAAGGATATCTGTCCAAAGTGAGGGTCCAAACAACTGTCTATATTGGAATCGACGACATAGTCAGTGATCCACCAATAGTTTCATGTACTCCTTGATTGTTATAGAATCTGTTGTGAAAGTTTCTTGAGTCAAATGACGGTCTTAGTCAGGGTCGCTGACCTCCTCGGCGATTCAATGACTGGACTTGTTGTTCATTAACCTACACTTTTCAAATATATCCACACTTCAACATGTACAAACAACACACTATATTTTATCAAAACAAAAATAAAGCAATAAGGGGTTTTGGATTGCCTCCTAAATAGTGTTTTAGTTAAGTTGTGGAACGATGCAAGTCAACATTCAAACTCCATATTTGGGGTTAGACATAGGATCAGTAGGAAACCCCTTTCTTTGCTACGAGTATTGATGAGGCAACTTGTGACCCATGACGTTCTCAAGTATCTGGATAGATCTGGAATGAGAACCAATCAGTTGTGTCATTACTTTGATGTTCTCATTCATCTCATCCAGCTCTATCTCATTCTTTCTTGCCTTATGGATAATGATTGAGAGTATTCCTTCCACACGTTTTCCCTCATTGATCTTAGGCCTTATTTGCTCATGAGGAGAGACATATTTATCCTTTCCTTTGAATTGGGATTCAGTCTCCAATATATTCTTGGCCAACTCATCCATGTGAGTCATCAGTGCGGCCAACATGAAGTACTTTTCTATTCTTGGTTCGTTTCATCCATGTGATCAAACAGTTGGGTTGCTATAAGATTTGGTTGTTTTACAATACCTTTTGGAATGAATTGGTCAGCCAACATCTTTTTTTTGGGACCAAGACTTCTATAGAAACAGCCAAGGAGGTCTATGACGGGAATGTCATGAGTTGGGAATTGAGTTATTAGTTCTTTAAACCATGCCCATGACTCATGGATTCGTTCACCTTACAATTGCGTGAAGGTTAGGATGTGATATTGTAACATCATCACTTGAAGAAAACTCCATTAGCTTAAAAGTATTTCTAGATATACTAGTAAAACACAACTATAAATTAAGTAAGTAGAACTACAACTAAACAAGAAAAAAGTTGGCTTACCTAAAAATTCTCAAGTAACACTACTCCCCGGCAGCGGTGCCATTTTGACTTGTCTTATCAAGAAACTTCATCCAATTCTAAGTGTTGGCGTTCATTAGTTAGTGATATAACCCAACCAAGGGTTGAGTCGAGTCCCAAGGTAGCGGTTTTTGAGAATAATCATCCAAGTACAAATTAGTTCAAATTAGTCATATCTACAAGACATTAACGAGTAAAAAAATAAATCAAAGGGGTGACACAAGTGTCAATTATCAAACGGGGTAAGCAATTATAAACTAAAACAACAAAAATAGAGATACGAATACCGAGAGGAGATTCCTGCGATGTGATAGGAATATAATCTCAAATAAGCACACGTACATGTTATTGATAGTAAATTTCTGTAAATTTGCAACTAAGCTAGAATTTAGTGGGGTAAATTCTCTCTCGAGCAACTTACCTTGAATCAAATTGATTTCTCTCGAACACCAATAGGTCACAATTATGCGCAGCCTTTGCCTTAGCCCATTCACTCCCTCAAGCTAAAAGTGTGGGAAAGGGTTTATTATTCACTCTCTCGAGCTGAACCCACGTCAACCCAATAAGAATATTGGCTATGAATTTGACTAGTTTTGTTCTTAAGACCTCTATCTCAAGATAGCCAAAGACATGAATACGAAATCATATTCGCAACTACAATCCCATTAAGTTCATACACCAATACTGAACAAAATCACATTGAAACAACAAATTAACTATTAATTAAAAAGACCCAACAGTAAATTCAACTCATGTTCACATAATCATACCCCAAGAATAGGTATTTTAGCTAGATATAGTAAAGAGATAGAAATTGATACCAAAAAGTGTTTCCGTCCACTCGACGATCCGCCTTTGGTATATTTCGTCGTCAGCTTACTTTTGTCGTCTTTTGGCGACTCACCAACTGGTCCTTTTTATCACCTCATGTTTTTTAATTCAAGGATTTGCACATTGGAACATTAGGAGATCCCAAGCCCATTTGGCGACTCGCCCACTGGTTTAGGTGATCCTCATCTTCTTTTCTTTGTTCTTTTGGCTACCTTGTTCCTTTTTGTTCTGTTGTTTCCATGCTTTGTATCTTAGTTAAAATACCTAAAATTCAAGTCTTAACATCAGTTATTGAGACAAAATATGCATTTGAGGACACTAATTATGTCAAAATCATTCCCTAAATGAGTCCAAATCATGAACTCATCAGCACTCACTACTTTCTCTTGATCATAATAAGCCTCATGTCAATGTTATTCTTAGAAATAATTGACCCATGGCAGTCCATCTTAGGATGATGTATAACAGACTCATTCTTGGAGGGCATAATAGAGCTACTGATGAATCCAAAACAATCATTGCAGCTACACTTAAATATCTTTTCTCGATTGGGACTTCTGCCTCTATCTACTCAGGATGATGTCAGAGATGAGGGGTGTCAGCCAGACTTTAAGCTCATCCAATGATGTTGTAATTGTATCTAGGTTGGGGTAGTCAATTTCTGACCCCCTATCAAGTATCACATTGATGTGATCATGGCTACAGTGCACTACTGTCCCCCATACCATAATGGATCCCGCCGGTCTAAACTTATTGACCTTTTTATTGCTTTTGGGAACCAGGTCACTATATGAAGAGTAAAACTCCAAGACACATGTAGGTATATAGGGGCCTTGGTGCCTGGAGAACTGCTCAAATCTGTGGTAATGAAGGGTGTCGCTCACCTTGGAGTATCTGCTTTTAAGGCCCTATGTAGAAAAGACCTTATCCTCGAGGATAATCCGCAATATTTTAGCTTTTAATCTGTTAAGTAGCCTAGAAGTAGGGACCAGTGGAGATATGGGGAGTGCCAAAGATGGCACTTAATTTGTTTGGGTGAAAGCCGAAGGGACTCTAACTTAGTCAGGTTGATATCTAGCAAGGATTTCAGCCCACCAGAACTACAAGGGCTTGTCACGACTTGAATGCACCCCAAAGTCGTAACACGGCGTATTCAACCTCGAAGAGGTCTTATACAAACACTTAGCATTGATTCATCACATAGGCATAAAAATAGTGCAGAATTAAAACTTTTCTCAATAAAGTCAATAAATGAAAACTAATTTATAAAAGCGTCGAAAATACTAAGTCGCAACTTAAGTATTGTCAGAGACTCATCAAATGGAGGTCAAGCCACCAATACTACGTGTGGACCTACGGATCATTCTTACAAGGCGTAAATGGACTCACTGCACATAAGTGGCTCCTTCGTAAGTCACACTTATAGGCATCTTGGGGTTTAAGCCATGGGTCCTCCTCGAAGACCCTTAGGGTGGTCCTTGGGGAATCATACCCGAACATTTTAACACCTAAACATGACCATAAAAGTACTAAGGTATCCTTTACAAAGTTTAGACTCCAAACAACACTCCAATCAAAAGACAACAAACTATTACACACTAGTACCCAGACAACTAGTTTTCGAACGTCTGGGTTGTCCCTTGACGTTCTACCTCAAAACTCTTTAAACAAAATATTAAAAATTATTTATCATCATTTTCACAGGTTACCAAGTCATAAAGCACATGTGAAGTTCTAGTTCATCCTACTTCATTATCAGGGTCATTACAGGGCTAGTCTTTTTTCGGTGTAGAGAATGCAAGACGAGAGCCCTCGCTATCGGAGTTGTGTGTCGGAGCCTCAGATACGAGACTTTTTCGTTTTCCCTTGCCTCTCTTTGGAGGATCTTGTATTCCCTTTTTAGGAGGATTTTCTCTTTCGTCATTTATAGTAATACCCCCTGCTCTTTTTTGGGGAGGCATGTCAAGATTTAATCCTTTCAATATCTATAAATCATCAGCAAAAGTTAGGAATAATTCAGGCAAAAGCACAGAAGAAAATAGTTGCAGATAGACTAACTGATCTGGTTGGTGAGTCGTCAAATCACTTTGGCAAGCAAAATCAGGCTCGCCGAAAGGATTGATTGAAAAATCTCCAAATATTTTGGCATGTCGGCGATGGGAAAGGCCTTTCAACAAGCAAGACCTAGCCCTCCTAAAGTTACAATGCTTTAAGGGATTAAAGGCGCAAACAAAGGGTGATAAAGAAAGACTTCTCATAAGTCACCGAGTGCACTCGACGAATTCACAATTCTTGTTGAAAGATACAAAATCCAAATAAATATTAACCATGAAATTAAAAGTGATTCGGTCAACCTTCGAGTGATTCTGCAAGCTCAACCCAGCTTGACAAATGACCAAATGTGCCTACGTTCAACCCAACTTCCAAAATTCAACCCCGCAACCCCCAAAAACAAAATTAAAGCATGCACTCCTACGATTAAACTAAGACCCACTACACCTATGCCATAGAGATACTCAAACTTTTCCAGTTTGGCCAAATTTGTCCATTTGACAACTTTTGATCTTAGGAATGACGTTAGCCGCTCCATCATTAGGAAATATCTATCATTTGGCACAAACGCGAGTTACTTAGACTTCACCCGACTAGACCTACCAACATGCAAGCACAACCCCATAATTTAATCAATTTTAAAGTACAAAAAACTCAGGAGTTGAACAATATAATCATTACATGTATGATATGCAAATTAAAATAGGCACACACATATACAATTACGATCAGAGAGGCCTCGCACATACCAGTAAGATAATATCATTCCATAAGAGTAAAACTCACTAATTATAGGTTTGGAATTCAGAAAAACAACCTTTGATGTTGGATAATCAAGTTCTAAAGCTAGGCTGCAGTGAAATCCAATTCTGAACACAAACTCAACAACTAAATTATATTAAAACACAAAAAATATGGGAAATATTTGGCGGGTGTGAGTATGAGAAGTTTAAAAGCAAGGAAAGTGAAAGTGTTTGAAAGTTTAGACCTTTTGCCTTCAAAAATGTCCAGTTGTCACCTAGTCAATGACATAAGTTTTGCTCGCTGAGACACTTGGTGATAAGATGAATAAGAACTTACCTCGACAAATTTTACAGGACCTTTGGTTAATGTGGGCATCCAAATGGCAGTCTAGGTCAACATCACTAACCTTGTCAACAATTCGCCAAGTTACTTCTAAGCTCACCGAGTTTTAAATACAATATATTGAGTCAAACGACGGTTCAAGTAAGGCTCGCTGACCTTTTCAGAGATGTGACAGTTGTACTTTAAGCTCGTCAATCTATACTTATAAAACATATCCCACACTTTGACTTGCACAATCAAAAAATCATTATTTCGAACTCTAAAAGAAATCAAATAAATCCTAGGTTTATTCCCCAAGAAGCACCTTAGTTAATGTCGTGGCATGATGAAAGTCCCCGCTTAAGTTCTATTTGTAAGGTTTCCTTCACTTTCATAAGGCAACCCCTCTTCTGGCTCTGGGTAGAGACTAGACAACATTTGGTCCATTTCGGACTCTAGTTGCTTATTGAACATGGAATGAGAGGTTGTCATCAGATTTAGAAGCAAGACATTCTCTCTTATCTCCTTCAACACTCTATCCTGCTATTCAACTTTGAGTAGAATGAGTAACTGGACCTCTTCAATTCGCCCATCTTCTTGCTTCTTCGTCCTTTGACGCTCCTGAGGGGGCATTACCTATCCTTTGTTTTGGACACTACCTCCGATTCCATGAATTTTTTGTCCAAGACATCCAGCTGAGTTAATAATGTGGCCAATTCTTGGTTATGTGATCAAGGAGTTGGACTGGCATTGCATAAGGTAGTCGGATGAGACCACCTGGAGAAATTTTGTTAGCCACTATTCTATTTTCGAGGCGAAGACCCATGTAGTATCATTCCAAATGTATCTTATCTCCAAATCTATGAGTTGGTCACTGCTGCAATATGGTGTTAAATCTTTGCCACAACTCATAAATGGACTCACCCTCAAATTGCTTGAAATTGAGGATTGTCTTCCTGAGAATCATTAATGTCAAAGGATGGTGGTCCATTTGGTTATTCTTGCTCCCAGATATGCTACAATTCTCCGCTTAACACAGCAACACACAAACCAAAACTAAAAATAATTAGATTCAACTACAACTAAAAAAAACAAAATTCAACTTAATAAGGAATCTTAACCAACACCACTCCCAGGCAGCAACGCCATTTTGATAAAATATCGCTATTAAAGATAATTAATCAAGTTCTAAGAGTAAATGATCGTTAGTTAACATATAACCCTACTAAATGAGTTACGGTTGAATCCAACAGGGAGTGGTACATGTTTAAGATTCAATAGCAAAGTACAAATATGTTCAAGTCAATTATAGGAATATACATTTACGAATAAAAGCATAATTCAAGTTAGGAGGTGACATACGTGTCAAATAATACGGGGTTCTTTATTGAAACTATCAGCTACAACAACAGGATACAAAACAAAAATAATAAGAATGAGACGAGATCTTCATATGTAATTGAATTCTAGGCTAAGTTAGATAGGTGGTGATTGCAATTGTTAGTAATACTTATAAATTAGTGAATAAGCTAGACTTTAGTGAGGATAAAATTTCTCTCAAATAATTCACCCCGAATTAAGTTGGTTTCTCTCTAACACTAACAAACATGTAAATAAAACCAGCCTATGTTTTAGACCATTCACTCTCTTGAGTTGAAGGTTTGGAAAAGGATATAAGATTCACTCTCTCGAGCTAGACCCATTACAACTCAATACCCATATACCATCAATTTACTAATCTTGGTTTTAAAATCTCTCTCTCGAGCAAGCCAAAAATAGGAAGGTAGACTTACATTTGCAACTACATCCCTATAAATTGAACCATAGTTACTGACTGAAATCACTTTTAAACAGCATTCACACTAACAATTAACAATACCTACATCTAGATCAACCCATAATCACATAATCACACCCCAAGAATTGGAGTTTTAGATAGACAACACAAAAAATATAGAAATCACTACCAAATTGTGTTACCATCAACAGGGTAAGATTATTTTGTTTTTACAAAGTTCCAAACTGAAGGATCTCAAAGACCCACTTCCAATTTTTCAAAAATGGAAAACTTCAATTCATCAAAGCAAAGTAAAGTTTGAGTCTCAATACTCAGAGTTCAAAACTCAAATTTTAAAAAATATGATTCTAAGATTAAAGGATTTACTACAAAACATAATGTATGAAAATGTATTTATAGTTGCACAAAATATTATGCGAAGGACCTTTTGCTTCAATAAGTCGGGATCGCGGAATCGGCGAGTTGCCCTTTGGGAAGTTTTATAGCCTTTTTGCTTTGGCCTTCAGCACGTTCAAGTTTTGTAACTTTAGGAGATCCAATCACTGCATGAGGAACCACTCGGTGACACGCCGACTGCTCTTTTATATTACAAAATTAAATTTCTCCTTCAGGGCTTGGCAAACTAGAACTTTAGGTGAGGTAATAGTCATTCATGACTCGCTTAATGGATTAGGCAATCAACATGCCTTATTTTCTTCGTTCTTTCAGTTGTCTTGTTCCTTTTTTCTTATTAGTGTCCCATTCTTTGTTCCTCAATCCTAATACTTGGAAATCAAGGATTTAAAATTAGTTATTGGCACAAAATAAGCATTTGAGCACACTAAATTTGTTACACTTCAAAAATCTAATGACCTAATCTAGAGCTTTGAATGGAGTCTAATAACATAAAGAGGGTTAAAATGGTGTTTCTAGACCAAACCTCGTATAATTAATTTGGTGAGGAGGTATTAGAGTCTATGTTTCAAGGAACGACCATGACGTCTGGAGACTAGTGAAAATGATCTAGTGTGACTTTAGGTCTTGCAAGGGGTTTGAAGAGTAAAAAATACCTAGAATACATATTAGTACGTGTTTAGGTTCAAAATGTTCAGGTACGAATCCCCAACGACCACGCTAAGGGTACTTGAGGAGGACCCAAAAAATTGACCCAAAAGCTGTCAAAAAGCATTAAGCCAACCACGAGTGCAATTGACACCCCATCAATGGACTCACATCCCGTCAATGGAGGTCGTGAGTCCATACATAGAATTATGGATCCTTGGCTCCATTTGAGCACTCTCTAAATCAAATGATTGAGTGTTAGGATGGTCTGTTCATGGGTTGATGGACTGTCAATCATGGACGTCGATTGGATTTGCACACTAGTGCAAGACACGGCCAAGACAAGGGTGGTTTGGTAAATTCCACCCTTGGACATTTATACAAAGGGACGTTTTTAATTATTTTTTTGGGTATATAAAGGATTATAACACATAAAATAATAATCCCAAAACCCAAAAGCTCCCACCTCTCTCTAGTTTCTCTCACCACCCCAAAGACTCTATTGAAGAACAAAGTCAAAGCATCAAGTAGGGCTCAAGAACAAGGCTTTTATTCACTAATACATAAGGATTGACACGGTATGGTAACTCTTCACTCTTTGTACTCCTTTCCCAAAGATGTTCTTCAAATTGATTTCCAATGTTCTTCCAAATTTCTGGATTTCACTCCAATTCATGAGTTACATTTAAACTTGGATTATTTGGTCTAGATTTGATTAATAATGATGGTTTATGAATATTTATGAACTTTTTGATGCATTACCTTAGGTTTTTGACCTAATTTCTTAAAGACCCATGAATGTCCCTCTTTTCTTAACCCTAACTCTTGAATTATGTTGATTGATGATTAG
This sequence comes from Solanum habrochaites, assembly GCA_027704765.1. NCBI lineage: Eukaryota > Viridiplantae > Streptophyta > Magnoliopsida > Solanales > Solanaceae > Solanum > Solanum habrochaites. Next base: position 42,979,256 of record JAKWJA010002497.1, on the reverse strand, counting down.
AGGTGATGTAATTGAGTATGTGCTTTTGTAATTGACTATTTTATGATGACTATAATTTATTTGATTGATAATTATCATGGATTTAGGATGAAGTCTTGAAAGGGTTTCTTGGAGGCCATTGGTAACATCTTCAAGGTCATGAACATTCTATTGTAGTGTTGTTGATTTATCTGGTAATATTGATTAATTGAAGTATGAATGTATGATAATTTTGTGAATGTGTTGTTTGTGGGATGATGATAGGTGTGCTAATGTGAGCGATTAAAGGTAATTCCCATGTACATCTTATCGCTATGTTATGAAGTAATGTTCTCACTTAATGTTGGGTTGTGATGAAAGGACTGTCTCATCCTAAAACTATAAGCTATGGACATGTTATATAAGGGGTTAAACTCCTAAGACCGATGTTATGAATTGATGATTAATAAATACTTAAAGACACATTGAAAGAGGAATTTAGATTAGTATTGAGAGTACATGCATGAGAGGTGTCTCTTCATGAGAAAGCCTTCTCAGATGTTCTACGATGTTCTCATGATATGGAAACTACAATTCTACCTAGCATAAAGATGGTTTCTAGTAACAATATACATATATCTTAACTATGAAGCCCACATAGGATGTAGCTAGTGGGTCCACCTAGATATTATTATGAATGTTGATGTCTTACCTTGGCAAGTAGGATGCCCTCTTTTCGATGTGAGGGTTTGACACCGGATTCCATGTAGCTCACATGGTCTATGTCGGTTATGGCAAAGTTTCTCAAATGTTAAAATGAATGAATGAAAGTAAGAAGATGAACACTAACTAGGAATACTTTAGAGGTGTTGCTTAGTGTAGTTAAGGGTATGGGACTTTACCTATACACTGCACAAGTGGATATTGAGGGGAATTCTAGGGTGGGTTCTTTACGTATATATGTTATGAAAGATAAGCAAAATGTTGGTCTCATATGATATGTATGATGTTGGTTTCACTCGATATTCATGATAATGGTCTAAATTGGTATGCATGGTATGGACTACATTTTTTATGATGATGTATGAGGTAAAAGACAATAATTGTGATCCGTTTGTTGATTTGCTTGGGTTATGTGGGGTTATGGGGCTTCACATACACATTGCACTAGCAGATTTGGATTGGGGTTATGAGTAAGATCTTGTGATGTATTGATGAAATGGACTCTATATATGAAATGTTGACTATGGCTCTATTATGATGTTACTCTTGAACATGAATAGAAATATGTCTTCTTATTATTGTGATATGGACTTGTATATGATCATTAAAACGTGCATAAAAACTTTTAAAGTGAACTTATCATGCTTATAACAAAATGTCCCTTTGTGCATGTATTCAAATGTTTTGCTTGCATATGTTTCCATACTGAGTACATGTGTTCTTACTAATCTTTGATTTTCCACACTAGGTGCAGGTTCGGGTCATTGAGGTGATTCTACTCCTTTCTTGAAGAAACTTTAATGTATATTCCCAAGTTGGTCAGTCCTCAAGTCCGAGGATGGAGATAATTGATTCAAATTCTAGTTCCACTTTCCCTATTGAAAGACTATAATGTAATTTGTATTTTGAGACTTGTTGTTGATTTATGGGCGAAGTCCCCATTTTCAAAATCTTATGTTTAGATAAAAATGTGAGACAAATTAGTTTATATTTTTGATATATGAAGTAAAGTTGAACTTTAAATGAAAAGTTTTAATTATCCGCTTTCTATGATGACATAATGAATGCTAAGGGTTTGTCTAAGACCTCTTCGAGGTTGACGATACTGGTTGCATCTAGGGGCTACTCCTGGTCGTAAAAAAAATCTATCCAAATAAAGCCCTATATGAGTCAAAATCATGGACTCATAAATATATATTTGTAACTTTATTAATGCTGAGTGATAGAGGAAAATAATTTTCCACCATACTCATTTAAATTAACACTGAATGTCATATATGATACTAAAATGAGGGGGTGTTGGATTATGAATGTCATTAGGGCGTCATGTGTATGCTTACAGTTTCAATCACATCGTTGATAGATCATATGACAAAAACCTATACTAAAAATAAAAATATTGTTATATGGAATTTGGCTGATTGGGCTGTGTATTAAAAACTAATAGAAGTATTAAAATTATAGAGAGAAAATCTGCCATAAAATAAAAGACTCTATGTGACTATATTGTGGATGTTCTTGTTTTTTATATGAGAATAGGGATTTTCAATTTATAGAGTTTCAAGTTTCACCTCTAAGGAAGAAATAAACTGAATATGAAAGAAATATATATTTTTCCTTTCATGAAAAGTAAAAAAAATTATGGTAATATTTTGTATTTTCTTTTAGAAAAAAATAAACTTCAAATAAGGTAAGTAAACTAGGGCAAAACCCTAACAAATCTCCCTTTTTTTCTTGAATTTTCTAAAGCATCTTTCTTCATATAATCTTCATGTACCACTGTTGCTTACCATGGTTGAAAGTTCATATAGGTTAAAAATTGGAGCCCTACACTAAAACTATGAGCATGGTTGAAAGTGGAGCTAATGTGTTAAAAATAATATGCATGAGTTGAAAGCAGAGCTCATGCGTTAAAAGTAAGATGCATGAGAAAAAAAGGATCCCATGCGTTAAATGAGTTAAAAGTGGAGCTCGAGTATTAAAAGTTTTCTTGGGTTGAAAGTTGATTTTGTTTTTAAGGATAGAGCAGCGGAATGGTTGAAAATATGTTTGAAAATTTTCTCCACATATAGTAGCACACAAATTTTCATTATCATCAAATTTGATGCAAATTAATTTGAAAACATTTGAACCTTTATTCAATCTTGTTGAACCATTGGATCATTAAACTATGTGCTCTGATACAACTTGTTGGGTTATGAAGGTCATTAGGGCATCATGCGAAAGCTTACAATTGCAAATCAGATGGTTGATAAATCATATGAAAAAAACTTACACTAAAAATCAAAATATTATTATATGGACTTTGGACAATAGGCCTACATATTAAAAATCAATAAAAATATTAAAATTGTAGGGAAAAAAATCTCCGCATAAATAAAAATCTCTAAGAGACTATATTGTGGATGTTCTTATTTTTTATAGAGAAGAGGGGTCTCTAAGTTATAGAGTTCCAAGTTTCTCCTCTAAGGAAGGAATAAACTAAATATGGAAGAAACATATATTCTTATTTCATGAAAAGAAAAAATATTTATGGTAATATTTTTTCTTTTATTTAGGAAAAAATAAACTTTAAATGAGGTAAGAAAATCAAGGCAAAACTCTAACATGGTGAGGAAATCTCATCAGCCAAAGTTGATGGAAAGAATGTAGATCTATCTAACCATCAACAAACAAATCACTTTAGGCGAATAATTAATATATTAAAATAGATAGCCTAAATTCTTCTTAGTAAAAATAGATTTGTCACAATCTTGTCTATCATAGCAAGGTTATATAAGTGAAGTTCTCCAAAACTAAAGATGAAATAACAAACTGAGAAGATACTAAATATTTGGCTTCCATGGTATAATCAACAACAAAGGTTTACTTGATGTTTCTCCAAACAATGGCTCCACCTCCCAAAGTAAAACACATTTTCTAAGGTCAACTTACTAGAGTCCGTATCAAACTAGAAATCTGAATCGGAGTACCCTGTGGACACCAACTCATCCGACTAATGGTCAAGCATGTAATCCCTAGTCCTTTTCAGGTGCTTACCTATGTATAGTGTTCTCGGCCAAGATTATAATGATCTATGCTTACTATGCCTACGACAATATAGATATCAAGTTAAGTGCACAACATCGCATACATGATGCTTCCTATCGCTGACGCATAAGGAGTTGTCTTCATGCTTTCTATTTCCTCAGTTGTATTCGGAAATTTATCCTTAGATCTAGAAACTACATGTGTGATAGGAATAAACCCTTTCTTGGAATCATGCATGCTAAACCTGGTAAGAATTATATCAATATAAAGAGCTTGAGATAAACCTAACATCTTTTTCTTGCGATCACGTAGAATCTTGATCACAAGGATGTGAGATTTTCTCCAAAATCCTTCTCATCAAAATTAGTGGACAACAATTTAAAATTGAAGTCATCAAGCCTATATAATTTTCTATGAGCAACATATCATCTACATATAATAACAAAACTACCACTTTATCCCTATTCTGCTTTTTGTACACACATGACTCATCAAGACATTGCTCAAAATTAAAAGTCTTGACTGCATTCTCAAATCAAGTGTTCCATGCCCTTAAAGATTTCATTAATCCATAAATAGATCTTTTAAGCTTTCACGACATGTTTTCTTTGCCTTTTCTATGAAATCGTCTAGTTGTCGCATAAATATGCTTTCATCAAGACTTTCATTAAGAAAAAATCTCTCTTAATGTCCATTTTCCAAATTTCATAACCATAATTAGTAAGAATGGATAAGATAATTCTAATAGACTTAAGCATGACTACTGAAAAAACGTTTCCTCATAATCGATCTCTTCTTTTTTAGTACACCCTTTTGTAACAAGTCTAGCTTTGTAAGTTTGCACTTTTTCATGGAGTCCTCTTCTTTTAGTATAGATCCACTTGCATCCAATGAGTTTGACCATCTACGGGTGTTTTCACAAGATCGCTGACTTTATTCTAGTATATGGACTCCATTATTGATTTCATAGCAACAATCAATTTTTCTACATCTTTATCTTGAAGTTCTTCATCGTAATTCACAGGTTTGGTATTCGAATCTTCAGGGAGTCTAGTAAAAAACTCTCCCAAGATTGCATACCAAATTTATTTTCTTATCACTCTCCCACTACAATGAGAAATTATTAATGTTTGGGCAGGTTCAAAGAGATTTACATTATTATGATCTTGTGGTGGAACCAAATAATTTGTAGGATCATCAGTGCCCTTGTTATCTTCACCACCTTGTGGTGCAGAGATATCAACAACTTCTTCCCATAACACAATCTGCTCACTATTACTCCCACTACCTTGATGCAATGAACCTTTAGGAACTTGTACTAGCGGAATTATATATTTATTAACATCTCACCACTAATATAATGCAATGGTATTTTAACTCTAACATATGGAGTTGTAATGAGGTTTGTGTTATTTTCAGTATTCTGATTTGTTATAATTTTTCTTGATTCCTGCAAAACTAGTTTACTTCAACGAATATGATTAGTTCATATATCCTTTTCAGAAAACTCGGAATTGGTAGTCACAATGACCTTATTTTATTTAGGATTATAAAGCATGCTTCCTTTCGTTCTTTAGGGTATCCAATAAAACATATACTTCTATTTTAGGTTCCAATTCTTTTGTCTTCCCTTTTCAGCACATGTACTGGATATCTCCAAACTTGAACATGTTTCAAATTAGGTTTGTGCCCAATAACCCACAATTCAATGGGAGTTAAGGAACAAATTTATAAGAAACTAAGTTCATAATGTAATTTGCAGCTTCTAATGCATATCCCAACAACAAATAAGCAAATTAGAGTAACTCATCATTGATCTAACCATTTCTAAAAGAGTTTTGTTTCTTCTTTCTTCTACACCATTTTATTAGGCGTGTGTTTTCACGTATCTAGACAATTCATCCAATTCTAAGTGTAATCGTCAGTAAGTAATATAAGCCAACTAAATGAGTTGGGGTCGAATCCCACATAGAGTGGTACGTGTTTAAGAATCAGTAAGAAAGTGTGAATATGTTCAAGTTAATCTTGGGGATAGAAACTATAGAATAAAAAAAGAATTCAAATCAAGGGTGACAAGAATGTCAAGTAATATGGGGGTTTTGATTTTAACTATCAAGCACTACAGCAACAAATATTATGAAGTAATGATAATGAGACGGGATTTTGGGACGTGATCCGACTATGGACTGATGTAGAAAAATGGGTAATTGCAATCGTTAGTAAATAGTTGTAAATTAGTGAGCAGGCTAGACTATAAAGGAGGTAAACTTTCTCTTGAACAATTTACCCCGAATCAATTTGATCCATCACGAACACTAACAAGCAAGCAAATAAGAACAGCCAACGCCTTAGTCCATTCTCTCTCTCGAGTTGAACCCATGACAAACCAATATCCATAGACCATCAATTCAATAATCTTCTTTTAAAATATCTCGCTCGAGCAAGCAAAAAACACAAAGGTCGTAATGATTGAAATCACTTCTATACAACATTTAAACTAACAATTAGCAATACCCAACAACTAAATCAACCCAGAATCACTACCCAAGAATTGGGGTTTTCGTTAGACATCATAAAAAGATAAAGATCGTTACCAAATTTTGTTTCCATCAACTGGGTAAAATTAATTCATTCTTTACAAATTCAAAATTTAAGAATCTCAAAAGCCCACTTCCAATTTCTCAAAAATGGAAAACTTCAATTCTTTAGAGCTAAGGAAAACTTAGTCTCGATACTATGAAATCACTCTAATGAATGTTAAGAATAAAATTTGATACTACATATAATGTTTGAAAGTATTTATAGTTGTCAAAAATATGATGTGAAGGACCATTCAGCGCAGAAAGTCGGGATCCCCGATTAGCTCGGCGATCCGCCTTTTGGTAAGCTCCATCGCCTTTCATCTTCGGCCGCCAGCATCCTTAAGTTCTGTAACTTTGGATGATCCAACAATGCATCGCGGAACCACTAGACGACTCGTCGACTGCTCCTTCCTATCGCCAAATTGATTTTCTCCTTAAGGGCATGGCACACAAGAAATTTAGGCGGTCAAAAAGACATTATGAGACTCGTCTAATGGTTTAGGAGATCACCAGGACTTCATTTCTTCTTTCTTTCAGCTCACTTTGTTCATTTTTGCAAATAAGTGTCATGATTTTTTCCTCAATCCAAACACCTGGAAATCTTTATATCAGGTATTGCCACAAAACAAGCATTTGACATAAAAACTATCCACCAACTTAAACTTTTGTTTGTTCTCGAGTAAAATTCAAGTTATAACATTTCAAGAAGGATGTCTCAAACAGTGCTATACAAGACTCAATCATGAATACACAAAAAAAGACTCAACTTACTCATGCAAAGATCAATTGTGCACTCAAAGATTCAAGTTTAGACTCACCATTATCAAAGGTTCTCAAATTCACAATACTTGCTTCAAATGCAAGTTCAAGCTCAACAAAGGTACTTAAATGCCCTCACACAAATAATGATTTCATTTTAACACACAATGGTTCAAAAATTTAAAGCTTTGAAATCACAATCAACACTCACACTCACAAAAATGAATACAATGCATGATTTCACCGATAGGTTGCCCTCATTTTCCACTCAACACTTGTTTAAATTCACTCAAGATCAAAAAGGTTTTTTCAAATCTTGGGATGGGGTTGAGTGTAAAGGTATGAATAACACTTCCTTTACTTCTCCTCATAATTCTCATTTATGCTCATAGGTCACCCCATTAATCACTTTCAATGGAATATTGGACACCCCATTTTCTTTGCACTTTCACAACTTTATTCCAAACTTTTTTATTCTTTTTCTTTTTCATTATTTTTCTTTTAATTCTTTTTTCTTTTATATTTCTTTTTATATATGGAGGGGTTCCATGTTTTTCAAAACAATGAATATAGGGGACTTCTTTGCACTTCTTGATTTACCTTGTCTTTTCAGCACACCCCAACTTAGTATTTTCAACTAAGTTGGCTACTCATGCAAACCACATCTCGTGTGGATTAAGGGTGAAGGATAAAGAAAGATCACAATTTTATCAAGTTTCTTCCGAGGAAAGGCTAAGGCTCAAAAGTGTTCAAAGGAAGTTCACACGCTCACAAGGTACGCCACAAAAGAGGTATAATTTCAAATTGTTCCACTCTTTATAATTATTGCCTAATATCATTTCAAGATCTTGAATCACTTGTTCAACCGGACAAACGGGGCAAATTCTAGGCATCATAACACATAATTCACGGTAAACTCATCATACAAGGTATTGACATCAATGTCAAACAAAACTACACTTTTGATAGTGTCTAATGTTCATCACGAGACTCAATTTGATAATTGGCTAGTCAAATCGAGATGTAAACAGTTCACATATTGCATATGCAACTTCATTTGGCCTCATCATAGTTGCACATTCATTTTATGTTCAATTATGAGCGATATTCAAGTCATTGGTATTGATTAAGGCCGATACTTGAATTTTAAATAGAACAACAACACTCAAATACAAACATGTTGTGGCACAAAACTTTTCAAAAAGGGTCAATAATCATTTACATTCAAAATAAGGAGACAAAAGCTTAAGCATCCATAAAATACAACGCCTAAACACAATCAATAGCAAAAAAAACCAAGTATATAAACAGAACAATAGTCACAAAAGGTGGTCCTCACCCCACCACAAAACAGAAGTTATTTTTCCTTAAATGCAAGCACAACATTCAAAATCCAATAAAAGTAATACAGAGAGGGAGGTCAAAAGGAATCATGTCTAAATAATCATTCTGTGTGTCGAGGCATCAGTGCCCACTGTAACACTCTGCACCTGGGCATCAGTGCCTGAAATCACCTCAATAGCACCACCAGCTCCATTAGACCCAACCATGGTGGTTTCTCTTAAAGAGGTCTGGTGCACAATCTCGAACATAACATCCTCAAGGTCAGCCAAATCATCATAAACCTCAGCCTCTCTCATATCTATCTACTCCTTAACGATCTCTACCTCTGAATCATCAGTTGCCGCATCATCTGATGGTGGCCGGATAAATCTCAAAAGTCTCTAGGTATGCACATCATCAGCTACCTCCAATAGGGAAGTGAAGTTTGTAGACTCAAGATAGTCTATATCTTTCCTCAGATCCGCAATGTTGACTTTTAAAGTCGTAATCTCAAAAGTCTCCTTGTCTGCTCTCACAAGCCTCAACTCTCGCAGTGAGGGTGTCAATGGAAGTCGGGAGGGGTTTCAGTGCAGCAAGGATGGCACTCTCAATCATCCGTGGGATGGATGCCTATAGACGGGTAGCCTACACATCAGTTGAATGGGTCAAGTGCCTCATCTTCAGGATCATAGCTTGACTGATCATGGTGGGCTGCGCAGAGGCATAAGTGATACTCGAAGACCCGGAGACCTAAGTAGGAAAATATGCCACTATAGTTATAGAGGCAATGTACATCTCACGAGATGTATCTACCGGAGTTGCTCTACTCCTTTCGACCTTTATACACCTGATATCTTTGGATTAGAAGGGAGTGATCTCAATATTTTTTGCCTCATCTTAGGGCAATCTAGCACGCCAACACAACTCCGTGATCAAGACCGGGAATGGTAGGGAGGTCTAGTTGTACTTGTCCCTCATGGCCATATACTACTCTACAATAAGCCTCATGTCAATACTAATCCTAAACATGTCATCCCAAGGCAGGCCACCTTAGGGTGGTCGAGGATAGACTCGTTCTAAGATTGAATGATGGTATTGTTTATAAAGCCAAACCATAAATGAGCAGCAATACTCAGATCTTTCTTCTCAATAGGGACAGCGGCCTCCATCCACCTAGGGGTGGTATTGGAAATCAACACTAGTAGACAGCTCCAAAGACTGAGTAGTAGGTAGTCCCTCATATGCAGCACCTAAATATCTGCCAAGTATAGTATTAATATGGTCGCCACTACACCTAACCTTTTTTCATCGGACTATGACCAACTTCACCGGTCTGAAGGCACTGATCTATTTCTTCCCCTTGGGCACCAGCTCTCCGTATGTTGTATAAAACTCCCAGACCCATGTAGGAATATATGGACCCCGCCTAGTAAACTACCCAAAACGATAGTAATGGATGGTGTCCCTCACCTCAAAGTATTTGCCCTCAAGGCCATGTGTAGATAGCATATTCTCCTCAAGAATCGTGCGCAAACCCATTGACTTTCAACATGTTATGTAGTCGTCGAGGAGAAACTACTAGTATTGGAGCCACAAGAGGTGCTGGAGTTGGTATGTTATTTGCTGGAGTGAAATTTGTTGGGATACTAACTGGGTCAGGATAAGACCACCATGAATCTCATCCCGCCACGACTGTAATGGTTGGTCATTATTTGGCTCCAAGAATGCATCTTGGGTTCCGTCTTTGTCAGAGTTATGCTTAGGAGTCTCAGATTTGAGCCTCTTGCCATTGTATATTCTTTCCTTTAGAGACTCTTGACTTCCCTTTTTTGGAGGGTAGGCTCCTCCTTCATTTATAATTATACCTAGTTCTCTCTTACGGGGTGATATATCAATGTTGGTTCTCTCTATATCTGCAAATACATCAGAAAAAGTTAGAAATATCAAGAAAATTTGTAGAGAAATTGTTGCAGACAAACTCCCAAATTTGGCCGGTGAGTCGCCAAATTTCTTTAGTGAGCTAGATCGGGCTCGTCGAAAGGATTGGCTAAAATATTCCCAAAAAAATTGGCATGTCGACAATGGGAAGGGCCTTTTGGTGAACCTTTAATAGCATTCGGTGAGCAAAGAGTAGTCCGCCAAAAGGTCTAGTGCATTTTAGGGGTTAGGGGTGCAGAAAGGGAGATCAAGAAGGACTTCTGTGAGTCGCCGAGTCCACTCAGTGAACTCAGCCTTCTCGCTGAAAGTTACAGAAACTAACTCAAGATTAAGAATGAAATTAAAGGCTATGATGTGATTTGGCGAACCACCGAGTTGGTCGGCGAGCTCGACCCAGCTCGCCAAACGACCTAACGTGCCTACTTTAAACCCAACTTCCCAATTCAACCCTGCAGCCCCCAAAAATAAAAATAAACTATGCACCCATAAAATTAAACTAAGACCCATTACATCCATGCCCTCGAGATACTCAAACTTCTCCTGGTTTGGTCAAATTTGGTTATTTGATGACTTTTGCCCTTAGAAATGACGTCAATTGCTCTATCATTCGGCAACTTACGTCATTTGGCACAAATGGGGTTACGTAGACTTCACCCGACCAGACCCAACAAAAATTTAAGCACACCCAACAATTTTAATCAATGTTAAGCATGAAAAACTCAGATTCAACAATAATGGCATTACAGGTAGGATATTTAATTAAAATAGGCACACAAGCATACAAGTACGATCGAAGAGGCCAGCACACATCACTTAGATAAAATTCATTGCAAATGAGTAAAAAGGTTAGTTATACGTTCAAAATTCAGAAAACCAACCTTTGAAGCCGAATAATCAAGTTGAAAAGCTAAGAGGCAAAGAATCCATGTCTCAACACAAACTTGATGACTAAAATGCGATAAAAACACAAAAATATGGAAAAATATTTTGCGGTGTGATTTTGAGAAGAATAAAAGTGAGGGAAAGTGAAGGAGTTTGAAAGTTTAAATCTTTGAACTTTAAAAAACCGTCGAGAACAATTCTTATTTTGTGACATAAGTTTTGCTCGGCGACACGCTGAGTGCGAACTTACCTCACTGCGTTTACAGGACCTCCACTTAATGTGGGGGGTCTAAATGGCAAACTAAGTCATGATCGCCGACCTTCTCAATGATTCGCCAATTTTCTCCTAGGCTCGCCAAGTTTTACAGACTCCTTATTTTCACAAGGCAGCCCACCTTCCTGTTGTGGGTAGAGGCAAGACAGCACTTGGTCCATTTGGGACTTTAGAAGTTGAATGAAAATGAAATGAGAGGTTGCCATCTGATTTAGAATCAAGACATTCTCTCTTATCTCTCAACACCTTGTCGTGTTCTCCAACTTTGTGAAGTATGAATGCGATGACCTCATTTATTTGTCTACCCACATGCTCATTTGTCTTTCGATGCCCATGAGGGAGAATGTACCTACATTTTCTTTGGTACATTACTTCCAATTCCTTGACCTTGTTGCTCAAGATTTCCAACTGACTTAACAATCTGTCCAAGTCTTGGTTCTTTTCTGTCTCCTTGTGGTCTTTTCCATATAATCAAGGATTTGGAATGCTATTGCATAAGGTATCTGTATGAGACCATCCGGAAAAATTTGGTCACCCACTATTCTATTTCCGGTGCCAAGACCCCTGTAGAAGCATTCGAGAAGCATCTTATCGGGAATTTCATAGGTTGGGCACTTCTGCAATATGGCCTTGAACTTTGTACACAACTCATGGATTGCCTCACCCTCCTATTGTCTGATACTTAGGATGTTATCCCTAATAATCATCATCATCAAAAGAGACAGGTCTATTTGTTCATTGTTGCTACAAGACATGAATCACAACTAAAAGTAAGTAAATTCAACTATAACTAATAGGAACAAAATTCAACTTAAATAAAAATTATCAAGCAACATCACTCAGTGGCAGCGGTGCCATATTGATTTCACGTATCAGGACGTTTTATCACATTTTAAGTATTAACGATTGTTGGTTAGTGATATAATTCAACTAATGAGTTGTGGTCGAATTCCATAGGAAATGGTACGTGTTTAAGAATCAATAAGAAATTATGAATATGCTCAAGTCAATCATAGGAATAGACATTACCAAATAAAAACATAACTCAAATAAGGCGTGACAAGAATGTCAAATAACATAAGGGTTTTGATTTCAACTATCAACTACTACAGCATCAAGTATTATGATAACAATAATGAGACGGGTTCTTAGGATGTGATTCGATTATGAACTAATGTAGACAAATGGGTGATTGCAATTGTTAGTAAATAGTTGTGAATTAGTGAGTACGCTAGACTATAGAGGATGTAAATTTTCTCTCGAACAATTTACCCTGAATCAAGTCAATTCTCTTTAACACAAAAAGGCAAGCAAATAGGAACGTCCTATGCCTTATTCCATTCACTCTCTCAAGTTGAACTCATGACAATCCAATACCAACAAACCATCAATTTAATTATCTTGGTTTTAAAACCTCTCTCTTGAGCAACCCAAAAACACGAAGGTAGGATTGGCATTTACAACTACAGTCCTTTAATTATAAACAACAATTAATGATTCAAATTACTTCTATACAACATTTAAAAAAACAATTAGCAATACACATCAACTAAATCAATCTATAATCACATAATCACACCCCCCAAGAATTGGGGTTTTAGCTAGACATCATAAACAGAAATAAATCATTAACAAATTGTGTTTCTATCAAATGGGTAAGATTAATTTTTTCTTTACAAGGTTCCAAATAGAAGAATCTCAAAGACCCACTTCCAATTTCTCAAAAATGGAAACTTTCAATTCTTCAAAGCTAAGGAAAACTTAGTCTCAATATATAGTCATAAATTACTCTAATGAATGTTCAGAATAAAATTTGATACTAAACATAATGTTTGAAATGTATTTATAGTCACCAAAAAATATGTTGTGAAGGATTATTCGGCATAGTAAGTTGGAATCGCTGATCAGCTTGGTGACTGTCCTTTGGTCAGTTTCATGACTTTTCTCTTAGGCCTTCATCATCCTCATGTTCTGTAAGTTTAGGCGATCCAAAAGTGCATCACGAAACCACGGTGACTCATTGGCTGCTGATTTCTATCGCCAAGTTGATTTTCTCCTTCAGGGCTAGGCACACTAGAACTTTAGGTGGTCAAAAGTCCATAAGGCAACTCGCCTAATCACCAAGCCTTTTATTTCTTCGTTCTTCCAACTCACTTTGTTCTTTTTGCAAATTAGTGTTCATCCTTTGTTCCTCAATCCAAACACCTATCAAGGGTTTTACATCAGGTATTGACACAAAACTAGCATTTGCGGACACGAAATCTATTTAAATAAAGCCCTAAATGAGTCCAAATCGTCGACTCATTAGCATTATAGGCGCACACGTTTGAGATGTAATTCATTACTCTAATAAGTAAGTAATGAACTCATTGTAGAGGTATTATCCACCATGATCAGATCGCAATTAATTGATATATTTTCCATGTTCTTTCTCTGATTCATCCTTAAGCTCTTTGAATTTCTCAAAGCATTCAGACTTACGGCGCAACAAACAAATATTTCTATATTTGGAGTAATCATCAATGAAAGTCACGAAGCACTCATACCCACATCTCGCTTGAATGTTCATATATGTTAACTTTAGTTTATCATTGACTCTGTTTTCTTTTGAGGGTAAATGTCTCTTAGTCATTTTTCCTTCTAAACAAGATTCACATGTAGATAGTGCCTCAAGCTTTAATGAACCAAAAGGTCCATCTCGAACAAACCTTGAAATCCTATCTATATTTGTATGACATAGATGCAAGTATCATAGATAAGTCTCATTAAAATCATAAGAACGTTTGCTTTTACTTGAAAGGTTAACACTATTCAATTCTACAGTTTGTTATAGTTTTAGAGAGACATTAATAATAAAAAGACCATCAATAATTGTTTCAGCAGAGACAAAATGTTTATTATAGCTAATAACACAATCGTTATAAGAAAAATTAATATCATAACCATCTCACAAAACTTTAGAACTGAAATTAAATTTCTTCTAACAACAGGTGCATATAGAACATATTTTAGAATTAAAACTCTACCACCATCAAACGAAAAAAATAATATTTCCTAATGCTAAAACTAGAGTTGTTGAACCATCGCTTGAAAATCGCTAACTTCACCTCTAATCATCTTGTGCATTTCTTGTAACCCCTGCAAAGTAGTGCAGATTTGATTAGTGGCTCCTAAGTCTACACAACATGAAGTGGTAGAACAACCATTAAGAATGTTTCAACGACAAGTGAAAGTGAGTTTCCTAGGTTGTTTTTCTTCTTGGCTAAGAAAATTGGACAATATGTCTTCCAATGGCCTGACATCTTGCAATAAAAACACTTGCCCATAGGTCACGCCTCCCAGTTGGAGGTGCAACTGTGTTAGCTTTGTGAGACTTTTTCTTCTTCTATCCACCTTGCGGTTTAGAAATAGAATCATTCTCAACATTTAGTGCCATGGATGGTGCTTGTTTTTGAAAAGTGTCTCTGCCGCCTGCGGCTCATTCAAAAATTGTGTCAAAGATAGACTCATCTTATTCATATTATAATTTAGGCAAAATTGTTGAAAATTGTCAGGCAGAAACTACAATATCATCTCAATTTGGGAGTCATTATCAATTTCAGACCCCAAGACCTCTAGTTCATTCAGAAGACCTGTCATATTCAAAACATGGCCTCTAACAGGAATGCCTTCAACCATCTTAGTGTTCACGAGAGATATTATGACATTCTGTTTAGCTGATTGACCCTGGTCTCCAAACATTTGTGTGAGATTCTCCAGAATTTCAAAAGTAGAGGACGTAGCTTGATGATGATGTTAAAGCACATTTGACATTGAACCCATAATGTAACACCACGTTATCTCATTAGTTTCGTGTCATTTTGATAAGCTACCTTATCTTCATCACTAGACTGTACATCTGGTTTCAATGGGCATTCCTCATAGAGTACAAATTTATACTCTTCAGTAGTTAACAAGATGTCAATTTTCACCTTCAGTCAACATAGTTAGAACAAACAATTTGACCAAAAATAATATTAACGGGATTAAAAAGAGGCATATTGAATCTGAGATTAAAGAAATAGTTGCAATAGATAAATCAAAGTCATATAAAAATTGAATAGTTACATTCAAAACTCATCACATACATATAGATTCATGGATCTTAAATAACTAATCAATGGGTTTGAAGAACTACTCATACAATATACATACATACATAATGGTCGATTATTTACTCTATAAACTTATACAAACCTAACTTAGATGGAGAGTCTACTGTTGATTTAAGTCAAGTGAAGATCAAATCCTAGTTACATTGATCCAATCATATATTACTTAGTTTAGGAGAGTTAATACATATTATCAAACTAGCGATTAAATACGTAGTGACTTGTATTAAATTTATCTGATGGGAAGAAAGGTCTAAGCCAACGCATAAACTTAATACTTAATTACTATTTAATCTTGCTTATCATGGAATACCAAAATATTTTTAGTGATAAAACACAAAGACTTACAGTTTACTGAAGAACACGATCTCACATAAACAATTACATGCATATGTTCAGTACTATATTTCACTGTAGCAAGGAGCAAAAATTTCAAATAATAAACTTGCACCTTCGGTTCATTACTTCTAAACCAAAAAAAAATTAATAATAAAACAGTTTGGGAACAAGTGCAAAAGTCGCTCACAACCGTCATTAACCAAATAAACCACGCAACTTTAATATATTTTGCACAAAAAAACAGAAAGGAAAAATTCTTGTTCTGTAGCTTAGCCGCCACCCTTTTTCCCTAATTTTTTTCTTTATCAATTAATAATACAAAATAATAAAGTACCAACTGTCAACAATATCCATGTGCATGCAAAAAAAAATAAGCGCACTTTTGCACATTAGTTGTCGTCGTCTGAATCTTTTATCTTTTCTTTTGTTTCATTAAACAGAATAATGAATGGTTTATAATTATTTCCATTTGGCTTAGTAAATTCAAAAAAACATATACACAATTTTACATAAGCATATTTTTGATAATCCATAAAGATACAAGTATGACTTTGATAACAATGTTAAAAAATAGCATACAAATCGAAAACATTTTAGAGTCATACATCTTATATTGAATATAGACAACAATTACAAATACATACGTTGTTGAAAATTAACTTAAGACTACCTTGCTTGTGCAGATATCTTGAAGTAAAATCGACTCCACCTATACGGCCTTTTACAATGATTCCAACAACTCCACCTCTTCGGTCTTCTACAGTGATTTCAAATTAATAACTGAGCTCTCTCAATACTTGGGTGGCAAAATAGAATAAAAACTAAATTGTCTTTCTAGGTTAAAAAATATCTATTTATAGCGATTTCTTCCCATACCAAAAATGAGTCATTTTTCATCAAGAAAGTGAAACACATGTTTTCTTTTTCCTAGATTGTAGGATCCTTGTTCTAGTTAAATTGGGAACTAGAGGGACCATAAATTATTTATTGAGACGTCCTATTATAGAAATAATTCTAATTAATTAATTTGAATTATTCTTACCATAATAAATTGCAAATCATGACACTAGAAATTTGTAATTGCACTCTTCTATTTATATTTCAAAATTCTCCATTAAACATTAATGTAATTTCACATGTTAAGATTACAAGTTCTAATCAATAAATCAAATTACTGACGAATTTAATACAATAATTAATTTCCTTTAGAGCATTATTTAACTTATTTCATGTGTCAGATTCATAAATCTATCGATCGAGTTTATACATTATAAGTTTATCATAAAAAGGTGTATCATCAATCTCTAATATTGAGATATGGATTCCATCAACTAACTAATTATTTCATCAATATATATTATTATCATTCAATCTATCGAGCATATTGACTGATCTGAGAATCTCACCTTTTAATAAATCAAAAAATAATAATTAATATATACAAATCATAATCGTTATATCAAGATTAAAAATACAAGTACAATTTAGAAAATATGTTTTTATCAATCAATCTAAAACATCTATCTCTACTTGGTCCCGTTCGATACATACAAAATACACTAGCATGAGAAGTTAGAACTATACCATTCTTATAATCAAGATAAATCACATTTAATCTCGTGCTACAATCTTTCTGATGGTTTGTCCAAATTTCCATCTACGATTTTGAACTGTAACTTCTAACTTATAAGAACCGGTGAATTAATCTTCTGTGTATAAACTTAAACTCTATACACTAAATCACCTACGATATAAGTCAAGGACACATATATGGCAAATTAATCTATTTAGAGCCTGTTAGGCTCAGCTTAAAAGCTGGTCAAACTGACTTAAAAGCTGATTTTTGACTTATTTAGCTGTTTGGCAATACTCAAAATAGCTTATTTTAAGTTAAAAAAACACGTATTTTAAGCCAAAAGTTAAAAGCTAGGGTAGAGGTGCTTTTTTTTTAGCTTATAAGCTGTTTTAAGTTGAGCACATTTTTATCTTTTTGCCCTTAATATTTTTATACAATCTCCAAATTACAACATAACCCTAACATCTCTTTCTTCCATTTTTCCCTTTTCACGTTTGGCATAGCAACTTCAGCACTTTTATCCAAACACATAATTGCTTATTTTAAAAATAAGTTTCAGCACTTTCAAAAGTACTTTTTTAAAGCTGCTTTTATTAAGCCCATCCAAACGGGCCCTTAATGTAGCATTTTATTGAATTGAATAAATAAATAGATAAACAATTGTTCAATAATAATAATAATAATAATAATAATAACAATAATAATAATAACAATATTATTATTATATCACAATGCATGGTTAGTAGTATATTCGAACAAGGTTCTCTTGATTATCTTTGGAAATCCTTCTCAGCTGACCCACCCCTTGTAGTTGTACTTGATTACGCTAGCATCTACTGAAACTTCTGAGAAAAATGGCTTATATAGTATGTGTGCTTCAAAGCATATAAAGTTATCGTTGAGTTTACCCCTTCCCTCAAACTTGGATGTTGGGGCACATATCTTAGATCAAAATGACCATTTATCTGTTTTCTCATTCCAATTTTAAAAGTCAGTTTTGTTTTTCAAAAAAAAAAAAAAAAGATCAACACACTTTAGAGAACCTATAACTACACCTTAAATTCCTTTTATAATTCATGTGTTGCCTCCCTAGACAAAAGGCTAATCTTTAATTCCTGAACAACTACCCATAGATCCCTTTTACAACTATTTTGATCATCTGATCTTTGTGCCATCAATAGACAATGGAATCAACTACCCACTAATTAATTGTGTTGCTACTATTTGACACCTGCAGTAATTTCGTCATAAATAAATTGCTCTTCAAAATGACTAAGGAAAAGACAACATATCTATGCTCAGTAATGAGTTTACTGCTCCACTTCACGTTACGCAAGTCTAGCTTATTAGTGCTTTAATTTACTGTAAATTTGTAATGCCATTACCTTAACCTAAAGCTTATAAGAGCTGTTCACCCACGGATAAACTATCCTTCATTTTGGAATAAGCATCAAAACAAACTCTCTATATCCACAAATATTTCTGTAATTCTTCACATATGTAGTAGCTAAAACTGTTACAATTAAAATAGACAAATTATCGAAAAACTGAAGACCCATTGGTGTTCAAGATCAAAAGGGAAAATGAATATTACTGATTGGTATCTCCGTATGCTTAATATGGTACTTAACCCCGCACGGGTAGTAACTAAAAACACTATGAGACCCCAATGTTTCTAGCTCACATCTTAAAAGCACTGCAAAAAGATACACCTCACTTGCATTAATTAACAAAAAATACCTGCAACCGTCTCTCCTCTCCCCGTCTACAACTGACAAACATTTATCAGTAGCAGCTATAACAGAATTAAAATACAAACTCCTCTTCCCCTGCCCCATTTGGTAGTTCTCTATCCTTCACAGTTCTCAATGTCTCTGCTGTTGAATCACTTATACCTAACAGATACTGCAACCTGGACAACTTTTCTGGCGGGGGATCACTCTTCAAATATACGATGAACAGATCAGACAGTTCTTCTGGTACCTCCCAAGATAATGGGGTTGCAGGAACGGCCTTGTCACAAGCTAACAGATCATTGAGAGAATAAACCTACAAAACAGACAGAAGTAGTAGCATTAAAACTTCAACAAACATATATGGCATGATTCAAGCAAAACCAGCAGCCGTCTTAAGATAAAATTCATACCAATGCTTTATGATTTCTCTGCCTTAAAAGTGACA
Source organism: Solanum habrochaites (assembly GCA_027704765.1). Classification (NCBI taxonomy): domain Eukaryota; kingdom Viridiplantae; phylum Streptophyta; class Magnoliopsida; order Solanales; family Solanaceae; genus Solanum; species Solanum habrochaites. Next base: position 42,959,540 of record JAKWJA010002497.1, on the reverse strand, counting down.
CGGCCTGAATGAGTGAGTTTGATAATCTGCTACGAGCTAGTTCATGAACAACTTTTTTGGCCTTCTCAACATTTATATTAAGATCTTTTGGGATATTTTCATATACCTCTTCTTCATCAAACTCTCCAGTACCAGATGAGAAGACATCAGCCAGAGTCTTTTTGAAAAGATTCTCAAGTAAACTTTCGGATATCATGGTATTTATGTCTACTGAAGACTCTTTCAATTCTCTAATCTCCTTAATGCTAAGCCTTCCCTGACCAACAGCAGTCTCGAGGGCTGCCGCCAGTTTTGTTGTTGTGATGCTCTTTATTATATTCTGAGCATAATGTGACGGCAAGCCAACATTCTTCTGCAACTCATTCAGCTGTACCATTTTGGCCTTCGTTATCTGTCCATCAGCTAAGATCACCTCTGCTTGTTGCTTAAAAGCTTGCTCAGCTAAACCTTGGTGCACTCCAACAATCTCACTATCAGTCAACCCAAGGATGCTACCAAGTTGACTTAGAAAAACATATTCAGAGTCATCCTTCTTTGTGGTGATCTGGACCCCAAAAGGAATTTTAGTAACTTGCCCAGTTAGACAGAAGAGCAAGTATGTCTTGTAAAGTTCTGTTCTCTCTCTTTCCGGAAGATCGTCCTTGAGAGTAATCTCGGTCTGGATATCCTTTCTCAAATTCTTCTTGCTGGGTTTTACTTTTCTTAGTGATTGTAAGGACTCCCACTCCTCATCCTCCTCTTCGTTTTGTTGAATCTGTTCTTCTTGAGTCTCTTCTGCCGGTGTATCATATGATTCACCCTTGATGTCTGCAACTAGTTGAGACGCAACAAAACTATTAAAGGCTATCATTTTTTTCAGTTCTTTGGCTGATTCAGTGCGGCTTCCAGCTCCTCGGGCCCTCTGAATGTAAGTGATGAAAATCTTTCTGACCTGTGTTTGTGAAGCCATTGAATGTAATTAGAAATATATGGAGGTACGCTCGTAGTGGATCAAAGAACTTTTACAGCCCAAAAAAACAGAATTAGCATCCTGATACTTACTGCCTTACTAGCAATAGTCATGGCAACCTCCCTGGTTAATCGTAAACCATATGCTGCCTTCCTCACAGCATTCTTCGTTTCAGTATCATAACCATCTATTCCACAAGCAATTGCTTCCTTAACCACCTGCCAATAATATTTGTATTGATCGAGAGGAAGGGTCAGACTAAAACCAATACCTTGTGCACCATAAGAAGTTGAAAGAGACCACTCCACCTTAATATTAAAAACTATAACTCCCAACCTAAAATACAAAAATCTCTCAAGTGGCTATTTACAATGTGATTACTGTTCAACAGAAGTGACTAGGCCCAAGAGGCTTGAAGTGAAAAGGAGAAGTGAAGAACACACTTCTCTGAAAACGGAGAAACAATTTACATGAAATCAGCGGAGTGTCATACTGCTTATTATGTGTTGATATTAATCAGAGAAAGATCCAGTTATCTTTTTTCATATTTGACTTTCAGCGGTCAAACTGCACTTTGGTCAAGCCCTACTTGGATCAAGTATCATAATATTTTACAACAAAAAATTAGAACATAATTATCTAGATCTAAAGTAATTCAACATAAAAAGGTCAAGGATTTTCTAAAATAGATGAATACAAGAAATGCATTTGACAGAGGGCAAATTTGAAGGTCAGAGTGAACAAAAATTATGAGGCAGAAGAAAAGCAAGGTACAAGCAAGCAGACAAGAGGGGCCTGCTCAGATGGTAAGCAACCTTCAACTTTAATAAGGGACAAAAACGTGGGAGATCCTATGGAGTAAAAAAAAGGAAGGTACAAGCAGTAGTCTTTCGTCCTAACTACTTCTTCCCAATATTTATGGCCCAATTTATTCAGTACTCACGCGCTATGAAGCACATGTGATAAAAGGATCGAGGGAATAAAATGTAACTTTGCGGATGACAGAAGCACTTGCAAATATCGCCTCAATTAAAAGCTAGCACAAAGCAGGTCGCCTTTTTTTTTAATGACAAAAAGCAGGTCTCTTTATCAACGTTCTAAACAATATTGGAATTTATTGTAATTTATCATAATGTACAGGAGAGGTACATATAGTAACTAAAATGGAGTTGGCAGCAAATTCCTAAAGGCAACTGCAAGCACTCAAAATATCGAACTCCACTTAGCAATTTAACAGAGGAGAAAAGACTATCTACGAACTATTTTATTAATCCACACCATCATTTGCCTCATTTTTTTACAGCACAATCAGCTGCATATAATAAGATGAACTGAATAACGCAATATCTATAGAGAAAGGAGTAACAATTACCTTTTCAAACAAACTGCCACAGATATCTGCATGAGCAGCTTCAACTGTTTGCTTGGGAACGCAAAGCATTACCTGCAGGCGCTCCAATGCCTTCATGTCCTCATCACTAAGTTCTCCATCAGTGACAAGCAGCTGAAGCTTTTGCCTGTAGATTTCTGAAAATGAAAGGCAAAGACAAGTTTTTCAGCGCTGTCCTTAGAAGTGTGTCAGGCACATAGTAAAGTTCATGTTGCCTATTTATGTGATCCGGAAAAAAAAATAAGTTCATAAGATGACACATCAAGGCTTTACCGAGATGGCACAAAGCATTTTCACTGTAAAAATACGTCAACTAAACTGGAGCACAGAATCCAAGATACATATAAGCGGTCACTGATGTTCACATGCAAAGAGGATTGACATTCGACAATTCCCTGATTTCCTCCACAGGCTTAACTGTTTGGTTGCTTCCCTTAGGCGTTCTATAACTTACACTCACTCTTAAGGCTTTGCATCCTCACTTGCAACACTCCAAAGAAAACACTATTATTATTTTTGATAACTGGTGTGTCCGCAGCAGTGTGCGCGCACCTCGACTAACTCTATGGATACTAGACACCTCCCACCAGCAATGGTTACCAAGTAACTCTGTCCACCAAAGCTAGAACAGATGGAAAAAATCACCTTACGTTTTGTCTCTGCTGGCAACTGAATCTGAGACCTCAGGGAGCTCAACCCAACAGAACTAGCTTTAGGAAGTTCAATTATAAAATCAAATTACTATTAGCCGATAAGCAAACTGATGACACTGAAGGTGCTATAAACAACACTCCTATTGTCACTCCAGCTTCATGGCAAAGCTAATTGCTGGGTTTATCAAAAGGAGGGAAACTAACAACTCTATGCAACTACGCTGAAAACGAAAAAACCTCAAATTTCAAGAACTGCTAGAGGATGAGGTTTTAGTAATACAGTAGAAAACAAAATTTGGAGTCGTTATTTTGTACTTGAAAACCTCACTTGTATTGTTCCTCTCTGAGGAACCAACTAAAACAAGCAGATAACCTCAACAGGTTCTTGTTAGCACTCCCTCGTGTGCAACTGAAAACACGACTACTTCCATGTCTTCCCTCTCCAGATAAAACAATTAAGCATGAAATGTCACTCAATATACATTAGAAAACGAATCACATTGTTATCACGTATTACCTTGATGAATTGCAAGAGCCTTTTGTGGATCAAAAATTAATTCTTCACAAAGGTTTTGAAGATAGGCTGCTTTGCTTTCGAACGCTTCTAATTCACCACTGGTAACAGCTTGAGCTAGTCGTTTACGGTATACCTTTGAGGTGACATCCAATGTGATTGTATCTGCTTCTCGTTTCCCCAAACCAAATATATTTCTCAATTGGTTCAAAGCAGCAAGCTAAAAGAGGAAGAAAAGTTGTGGTTAAGAGGATATAACTAAAGATAAACAGAATAACAAATCAAATGGCCTCGAGAAAAGATGCAAGAGAATGCTATAGCATCTGGATGATTCCATGGCATGTAACATAAGTGAAAACTCATTAGGAAGCAAAATTGAGCATATTCATTAAAAAGGAAAGGATGCATATGATCAAATCTTACGAGTGTATCGGTCTAAAGACCAAACAGACCCACAAACCATCTCATCATCAATAAGAAATCTGTTCTCCCAAACAAGCTAAAGGTAATCCTTAATGTGATAATAAAGAACATAGACTGGTTTGCAAGCAAAGAGCCTTAGAAGAACATAGACTGATCTGCTTGCAGCTATTCAACGAATTCTATTATCGCATTACCAGATATTGTTATCTGTAGTTATACCAGCCTACACCCAGAAACCAAGATTCCACAAGGTTGAATTACTCCACATCAGATAATTTCTCTGTTTCATTTATACATGTTTTACTCTTTTTTTTAGTCTATATGAAAAAGAAAATTGCTTTCTATATTTCATAAGTTTTTAATTTCTATATTACAGTTATACCCTTAATGACACTCCATTTTTAGGAATGATATGGCATGTTTAAGATCACAATAGTTCAAAGGGTGATGTGACACATGAGGCAGCCATAAAAGTGAGACTTGATATGCAAGTTGTCCCAAACAGAGATTAAAGTATCTTGGGTCTCTGATCCAAGGAAATGGGGATATCAACGATGATGTCACACATCGTATCGGTGGAATATAGATGCAGAGGAGGCTTGCTTTCGTTGTCTTGTGCGATAAGAATGTACCACTGAAACTTAAAGGTAAAAGTTCTATAGAGTAGTGGTCAGACTGGCGTTATTGTAAGGGGAAGAGTGTTGGCTAGTCGAACTCTCATGTACAGAAAATGCAAGTGGCGAAAATGAGAATGTTGAGATGGGTGTGTGGGATGAGGGAAGGGAAGCTGAGATGGTTTGGGCATGTGAAGAGGAGATGTACAAGTGCCTCAGTGAGGAGATGTGAGAGGTTGGATATAGTGGGGACGAGGAAAGGCAGAGGTAGGCTGAAGTACTGGGAAGAAGTGATTAGCCCAGATATGACGCATCTTCAGCTTACTCCATCTTCAGGTAGGCCAGGAAATTTTCGACAAAAGAAAAGAAATTGATCCAATTGAGGCAAAGACTCCAGAAAGTGCAGGAGGAAATGGAGGAGGGGCAGGATGAAATGGCAACACACCTACTCAACCAAGACTCGATCAATGGAGAGAGGAAACCAGTGCAGACCTTTGAGAAATGGGGAAGTCTTAACGAAAGGGTATTAATGCAGAAGGAACTACAAGTACTTATTTGTCCACCTAAAAGCTAGGCGAGCAACGAACAAAATATCCTCTATTTACACAGAACAGGGGACTAAGCTGACTGATCCAGAACAGATACAACAGGAGTTTCTCCCGTTCTTTTTGTTGGGGCCAGATGCATCAACCATGCCTTGTATACTCATGCACAGCTCGAGATGACCCCTGCCTTACAGTTGAACAAAAACAACAGCTACTGCAACCCGTGACTACTCAAGATGTGGTGAAAGCCTTGAAGGACAAGCCAGTGGACAAGAGCCCATGTATTGATGGTTATAATGCAGAATTTTTAAGACTTCTGAGAAATAATAAGGGGAGGAAATGGTTCTTTGAAAATTGTAAATAGTTAAAAGGTGTAAACACAACCACAGTCACACTTGTGCCTAAGGTAACTGCACCATCATATGTAGTAAATGCCAATAGATTGTTGCACTACCCTGTATAAGCTTATAGCCAAGATACTGACTGCCAAAACTAAAAACTGTAGTGGACTATATTGTTAGTCGTTTGTCAGCTTTCATCCAGGGTAGAAACATCTTAGATAATGTACTGACTGCACGTGAGATGGTCAAGGGCTACTCTTAGAAAGGAGTGTCACCTAGATGTTATGTTGCGCTTGTTGACACCCAATTTTGACCCTCCATGATAGGAATTGACTTTCGATTTTCTTAAATTCCAAACGATTTGAAATAACCAACTTTGTAAAATTCAAAATATTTTTCAAGTTATTTAAGTTTTTGTCACTCTTTGTGATTCTTAAGTAAAATATATGTTTACATAATTATCTATATAATTAGTGGTTTTTATGAATATTCAAAAATCGTCAAAAAAATATTTTGTTTTTTTATTGGATATTTTGAGCTAATTAGTTTATTTAGTTTATAATTCAAAAAAATATTCAAAAATTGTTTGGCTTAATGATAGGCTATATTTTGAGCTAATTAGTTTATAATTAAGTTAATTATTTTATATTGTTAAGATCAAGAAATTCGTTAGTCAATTATATTAATTCATCTTAAATACTAGCCGGATTTACTAAAAATATCGATTTGGCTACACTCCTAATTCATCGGCTAAGTTTGTAATGCAATTGACCACTCAATTCGGTTAAAATTGTATCTTATTAACCAAATCTTAAACCCATCAAGACCAAACTTTTGGCCTTTATATTGCAGCCCAATACTCAAACTGACCCAATGCATTATTCCCTTTTTCCAACAACAATTCTCATCCTTTCTAAATCCTCACCCCCATGTTATCAATTTCAAAACCAAGAAATCCCAGCCCACTCCTTCTGACCCAACCCAATTCCCTTCTAATCCCAGCGAAAGCACCAACTATAAAGCGTCAAGCCAAACGGAATAGTACACGATAGCAAGACTGCGAATTAATAACGTCTTCACAGCCAACAGACGGAGATTACATGGTGTCAATCGACAGACGCGTACAACGGTACCCAGTAATATTTTCTTGTCATCTTCTCCCTTTCCCTCAACAAACAGTACGCTTAGTACAGTTCCAGCGCCGATTCCAACTGCAAATTCGTCCTTGTGGCCTCAAGATCGAGCCACGTAGCATTCGAAGGACGATGGGTTGATCTTAGCCCTCCATCTTGCCTTCAATCTGTTGAAATTGCAAGAAACATTGGGAATATGCTTTAGCTCTGGATAGAATTCCATTTGGAAATTCAAATTTTGGCCCTTCTTTTTTAGCCCGATTCTACCCTCATATGTTTCCCCCCAAGTCTGCCCTATTTCCTCCTATAAATACCTTCTTTCTTATTCATTGGGGGGTGGAGATCCTTCACTGAGAGAAGGGTTGGGAATTCAAAACAGAGAAAGAGAATGATACAACAAATTAGCTATAAGATATATAAGAAATACACTTAAAAGAGATAAGGAAAAGGTAGTTTCCGTCCTTCTAGCTCGATCATCATAGTTCTTTAAGTTGGTTCGAGTTTTAGTTGTTGCCTAGGCTTCTCGTCCGTTGTCTAGTTCGGGTTTTAGTGGTGAAAGCTTGTTGCCCTCTGCTCATCATTTTGTCAAGTTCGCTACTCTGGAAAGGATAATTTTGTCTTCCCTTACTTTACTTTGGTTCACAATCCATTTGATGAAGTGGTTGTGCTTTCGTTTTGTTAAGTGTCAGTTCGTCTCGTGATATGTGAAATGGCATTGAAATAGTAGTTAACTCGTTTGGCAATGGTTCGAGTTTTCATTCGTTAGTGTGTTTTCTAATATGTAGTTGACGACTTCACTGTATCATCTTTATGCATGATTGTTCTCTGTCTCATTTGTCTTCTATATATGGTTCCAGATTCATGAAAGATGTTTTACATTTTTTTTAGTTTAAATCTTCTTGAAGTGTTGCTTCCTTTAGGACCATATATCTGTTTGAATCTGAAGCGCTTGCCATATATCTTTGCAATTATTTTATCTTTTCTCTTCAAAATCAACTTGATGTGCTCTGTTTCATGAATCTGTGGTCTTAAGGTTTCGTTTGTTTTACAATAGCCGTAGTATGCTTTAAAAAAAAAGAGTTACTTCATTGTTATGTCTAGTAGTTTTACCTTGTGAAATCATATCATTCTAATTGTTCATTTTTGAGCCATGGATGTTTAAGCTCTCCAAGGGTTTAGTCTTCGTATTACTAGAACAGATTGGTACTTGATTTGGATACTTCTTTTACTCCTACAAAAAATGAATGCATCTCTTTGTATTTACTGTATTCCTTTTGTTTTTCCTGTGACAGTAAACTACTTGTACCCCTAGTAGCCAAGTTGTCATTTGTTTTGGTTTAAAATTTCTGATTTTAGTTCAAATCTGAAGGCTATAATATCCTTGTTTGGGATTTTCTTTGGATTACCTGTCAAGTTACAAGAATTCGAGCTATTTTAGTTTCAAATCCTCTTGGATAGCCAAGCTCGTTTATGCCACTAATCTTGGCCTTACAATCTGATTTCATGGAAATGTTAATTTGTGTTGGCTCTTTTAACGGTGCCTTTAGTTTTGCTCTAAATATTTGCTTCTTCAATTCTTAGGTTTTGACTCAATTTGAGTAATATCCTTCATTTTTTAGTTGCATGATAAACTTACTGTTGGGATTCATATCTTTGAGAAAATGACAAATATCTATTTCTTCCCCAACTCTTTTGTTGAAGTTGTTGGCATGGATTTGTTTTCATTATTTATCTGTTAAGTCAGATGCAACTTTTACTGTTAGTGATTCTTTTTCAAATCCAACCATTTTTTAGCTTTTGTTTAAAGTGAATCATCATTGCTAATCTTTTATATTGTTAAGTTGAATTGTGATTAATCGAAAACTAGTTGTGGTTAACTTAATGGGCACTTGTTCGATCATTAGGAAAATAAGAGGTACATTTGGTTAGAGAGTAATTTGTTGGACATTATCTAACTCCTATGTGTTATCTTTATTGATGTTGAATATGTCTTTAAGGTTTGTAGTTCATAAGTCTTATTAAATCACTTGCTAATTTTTATTTTTTATTTTTCGTTTTCTTTGCATGACTTCTCCTGATTTGAGTCCGATTGGAACTCCCCCTTTCCTGCACTTTCCTCTCGTCGAATTAACCTCATCTGAGTCGATAAAAGGAAACTAGTATTATTGGGTAAAAAACCAAGTAAACCAGCAGCAGCAGTAGCCTTGAAAAGGCTGAAAATGATAATTTTGGACTCTCAAAAGTCCACTGAAAAATGCGCAGCAGCAAACAAGGAGTGGATTAAGGGCCTGGAAGCTCATATTTTATTCTCATTTACATTTAACTTTTTTTTTATATGGTGTGTTTATGATCATACTAATTTTTTTTTGGTTTGTTTTGCCTTTGAACTAGATGAATCCTCCCTAGAGTTATCAATGTTATTTTTTAAATCGTTTCTTGTTCTTATCACTCGTCGACTCATTTTAAGTTAGACAGTTTAAGCTTATTAAAATAACTTAAGAATCTATTATGTTCTTCCATAGTTATTAAAAAGATTTGAATCCATGTTTACAAGTTTGAACTAACTATTTAGTTCAAATTTTTGAATAGGATAAAATAGTTAAGTTTCTTAAACTAAATTAGTTGTCTTTTAATTTAACTTAGAACTTTGTATGAATGACTTAAGGATCTTTCATAGTTGTTAAACAAAGTCTTATAATCCATGTTTATGTGTTGAATTATTTGTATGGTTCAAAATATGACTATGGACAAAAGTTAAAGATAAATCTTGAGACTTTTAGAAGTATCAAAAGATATCTATCTAAGTTTTCAACAAGAATTTTTGAGTAGTTTGAAATAAATAAATAAATAAGATTTTTCACGTATTCTTAAGTTTTTAAAAAAAAATTAGCCAATTTTAAAATTCGTCTCGGTCAACCGCGTGTTAGCGGATTCTCTAAGGTGCCTAAACCCTTCCTTAGAGAATTAGTTGAACCCTTACCCAAAACACTGATTTTCTTTAAACATTTTCTTTTAAAAAATTCCTTCTAAAACGGTCTTCCTAATTTTTCCTAAAAATTAGGTGGTGACTCCTGAAATTACATGCTTTTCCAAAAAACAATTTTAATAAAAATTGCCAAAGTTGTGAAATCCGCTTCTAAACCTTCAATTTTCGAAATCGGTACGTAACAGCGCGCTGACTCTTCATATTTGCAGGCGAACCCATCTCAACGCAACACTGGTGCACGCGCGGGTGCGGGATGCGTGTCGGATTCGATCGATCGTTGAAAAAGTACAGAGAAAAGGTGAAAGCAGAGAAAATAAGTTTTCGGCTTGAGAAATACAGAGAATAGAAGAGAAGAAAGAAAGTTTTTTCTTGAAAAAGTGAAGTAAATACAGAGAAAAGTGCAGGGTCTTTTCAATTTTTCTTGAAAAAGAACTCCAAGCGACAGAAACGAAGGTTTTCCCGAAATAAGTGTACTTTTTTATAAAATAAATTATATTTATGCAGTTGTGTAGTGTGTGTGTGTGTGTGTGTGTGTGTGTGTGTATATATATATATATATATATATATATTTGTTTAGTATATATAAAACTATATTTTTACAATATTAAAAAAAATTAGTCATGTCCCTGCACCCGTATCCATAATCGGATTCGCACCCACGAATCTTAAAATTTGAATTTTGTCGAATCCGAGAATCGGGTTCGCATCCGTTTCGGATAACCGCACCCGAGTCCGAGCAACTTAGCCTAGATGTACTATAAGTGTGAACATTAGAACAGCATATGACTCAATAGATGGCCATTGCTGAGGATAGTATTACTGGAATTTGGGCCCCCTACAATGGATCTAGTGTTGGAATGTGCACAGTACAGTATTGCCTGCTGATTAATGGTGGTCTGACTCCACAATTCCAAGCAACAAAAGGTTGAGACAAGAGGACCCCATGTCACCATATTTGTTTGTATTAGCCATGGAGTATCTCCACAAAACACTTCAACAGCTGAAGCACAACCTCAGTTCAACTACCATCGAAGATGTGGTAAGTTGGGTATTATTCATGTATGTTTTGTTGATGATATATCAATCAGTTGTAGGTCAAATGAAGACTCCATTAAGCTACTGCTCAATACCTTCAAACACTTCTATGAGGTCTCAGGCCTGCATGCCAATATGTAGAATTGTTCTTTATATATTTAAGATGTCCCTCCTAAATTTAAGGAGAGAATTATTGTGAGTTGAACTTATCATTAGGAGGGCTCCCACTCAAGTATTTGGGAGTCCCACTCTCAGATTCAAACAGAAAGCTCTCAATACAATAGTGTCTGCCTATAGTTGAAAAAATGAGCAAGAATCAAATGTTGGTCCTCCAAGTTGTTGTCCTACAGTGGTAGATTACAGCTAGTGAAGAGTGTTGTTTCAAATGCAAACATATTGGTCCCAAATATTCTTGTTACCAAAGAAGATCATTACGATGTTTACAACAGTGAGTAAAACTTTCTCATGGAAGGGAGCAATGACTTCTCAAAAGATACCTTGGTTGCATGGGAGACGGACTGTAAGCCCAAGACAGCAGGGCGTCTGAATGTGATTCATATACTTACATGGAACAAGGCAGCAATATGTAAGCTTCTCTAGCCAGTAGAGCAGAAGAACAAACAATGGGTGTTGTGGGCACATACATTCTATATAAAAGCCAATGACTTGGAGAGAATGAGAACTCCTAAACAGGCCTGCTTAATTGAGGAAATTTTTCATGCCAGGAGTTGCTTATTATAGTACCTTACATAATAAGCCATAAGTACTTATTGACTCAAAGGAGTATAGTATAAAGAAAAGGTATGTGCCAGTGATGGCACAACACCTTAAAGTCATATGGAGTAAATTGGTGTTGGTTCAAGGTCAGATCCCAAGGCAGCAGTTCATTCTATGGTTGGCTTTACATAGAAAACTGTCAACAGTGGATAGAGTGCAGAAATGGGGAAAAGTAGTGTCCACTGATTGTTTACTATGCAATGATCAAGTGGAGGAGACACCTGAGCACCTATTTTTTGATTGCACATACTCAGCATTCATAAGGCATTTCTTGTGAAATGGTTGGACCACACTAGGTCTATTGGCGACTGGAATCAGGAAAGCAATAGCAGACCGCAAGCAGGAATGTTTGGATTCTGTTGTGCTGCTGCAGTATACCAGCTATAGGCTGAGAGAAATGGCAGGAAATTCAGAAACCAGACCACAAGGTGTACACGAAGGCTTCGAGAAATAGCAGTCCAGGTGCACATAGAGGGACAAAGACACAGCATATGGTTAGCAAAGTAAGAACAGCTTAACACTTCCCAGAATAGCTTATAGATAACTGTTCAAAGTTAATTTTACATTGTTAAATAATTGTTCTGCTTATAGTCGTTTGTATTGAAAGAGTACAAGGGAGCCGAGCCGACTTGAGTCTAATGTGTTGGCAGTTTTGTAAAGTTTGATACTTTGGGCTGAACGAAATATTTAAGATTTTGACCAAAAAAAAACTAAATGTGCTTATGCAAAAATAAATCCATCTTGTCCTCAATCTATCCCCTTTAAATGGTATAATTTCCTTTTAGATTTCATCAGCTCCCTTACTATGGTTTAGAGATCATGGTTTTGTTTTCTGGTTAACTCCCTGACTTAGAAAAGAAGTTTTTGTTCTCATGGTTAACCATGACTCTCTTATGCAACTACTCTGCATCCACTTGATGCCTTGTTAACATATCTTACTTCAGGAAAAAAAAAAAAGAACCATCTGGTCCATTTTCTCTTGAGAGCCATTTCATTGAGCACATTAATAAAAGAACCTCAGTTGGCAATGTCAAAGCTTACTTTAAACCAGCTTGCACAGTGTACCAGGGCATCCCCTTTTCTTTCTAGTGTCCAAAACATTAAGGTCATACCAATACTCTTGATTCAACAACTTGTAATTTTGGTCCAAAACCACAATATTCTGCTTTTTCTCCACATCATCCATTTTTTGCTTCTAGTTCATTATAGAACATAGAGGGATCATTACAGGAGGACAGAAAATACAAAATACGGGAGTAAAATGTAGGGACATCCTGGCTTTCTATATCAGCATTTCAACCACAGGACAGCTGGAAAAGAGAAAAGAATATGTGTCTACTCCTGTCCAGTTATCAACAAAAGTGGGTGGGCACAAGCCATTTTCCATTGGCAAACAAATCTACTAGTATACCCATTATTGTCCTATCCATACTAGAATAACATATTGAAGCAGGATAAGAGAAAAGGAGTATGTTCCTTTAACTTCCAGTCCATTCATATATATGTTTAACATAACTTTAGTTTGACAAATGCACGAGAGATACAAATTTTCCGACCATTTTGGCAAACAAGTAGAAAATAATAATTCCAAAAAACCTACAAAAGCAGAAGAAATGAAGCAGAGAGAAATTAAAACCACCTACCTTGTCTTCTTCCATCCGACCACTTGACAAAGAATCTGTAACATATGCTCTGTAAAGAAGTTTTAGGTCATCCATCTTCCTATCACCATCATACTCCCCTCCTGAAGGAGCAGGAAGAAAAAGAATAAAGAAAAGGGAGAACTAACTTTAGCTAAAAAACTGAGATAAAAACAGCTGAAAGAAAGAGCTCCATGAAAGGATTTCACTTGAGACTTGATAGAAACCCGCGACTTCTAACAAGTTCTATAAAAAGAGTCAGCCAAGATCATCGACGTACATACCTACTAAGGAAACTGGCCCAATGCCAGGAGCAAAGCGACTAGCATCAGCATGGTTCTTCAGTGAGATTAGCAAATTATTATATGACAATACCTTATCAAGTTCCTCAATGACACGTGTGGATTCCCTGCTAAACAATCCCAATCAGTTTGAATTAAACAAATGATACAAGCAAAGAATATGATACATTCTGTCTTGCTAGAAATTTTAGGAGCAATCCCATTTCTATTACCTAGAATTGCTTGGTAAAAAATTTATCCAGTAAAATGGAAGTTCCCTTTTAAGAGGTTAAATATACTTAAAGACCTTACGTTGCTCTTGTCCTTGACTTCAATATGCCAACAGCAGTTGATACGATTTCCTCAACAAGCTTTCTTGCATGCTCCTTAAGCATCTCATGTGCAAGCTGCAAACAGAAAGAAATGGACATGATTGTGCATATATTTGATGACAGAATACATGGACAAAGTAAATTCAATCATGAATATTGTGCAACAAATTCACAGCAATCTTAACTCCTTTTTAGAGGAGAAAAATATATTTCTACAGGGATATGAAGCAGAATTATGATAATTTTTTTAGGCACTACCTCATCGGACAATCGATATGCAAGCTGTGCTTCTCTCAAACTGATCAGCTGGTTCACATCAATATCTGGAACAGGTAAAGTAATTAAATTAACCATGCAAAACCTCTGAAGTGCAGTGCAGGAATTAAATCATGAAAAGAAACAAGTGATATCACCCTGACACCGCCACAAGTCCATAACATAGAATTTCAAGGTAGATGCTACTAAGAGTGGAGTTCGTGAAGATAATGAAAGAATTAGCATTTTCCATATAAGATTGGTGGAATCATATAAAGACTCCCTCTACTCTAAGCAATAACGAGATGTCCAGATTCAAGAGCTATCGTCAGAAGGCTCTCAAAACCCATAAACCAATAGGATATATCACTAAAATGCAAAGAAATTTGAAGCGACAGAAAGACTTCAAAAAAGTCTCTACTCAGTGCATGAATAGAACATACTAAACCCATGCCACATATGTGGAGCCTCATGGTATGATTCATCTTTGTTCAGGATTAAGCACCACATACCACAAAAAAGCCAAATTTAAGCACATATACTGATTTATTAGAATCAGTTTAATAGAGAATGAAAATTTTAGAAAACATACCCAAGAATATCGACAAGTAGTTTGGAAGAGCATTAGTTTTATTAGGTATGCAAAAGAAAACTAGTAAAATGGTTTCCTATGAATAGGTTACGTTAGAAGTAGAAGTGCCTTCAAAGGCATCAATAGAGAAAATTTACCTCGCCCAACAGACTTAAGCTTGGAGGCATACAACCGTTGTGCATTGTCCCTGACAGCAACATCAACCTAATGGCAAAAATGTTAAAACGAGTAAAAGGACACAGGGGGTCGCACTATATAGAAATCTAATATTACATAAATGAAGGGGACAGGGAAAGAGACAAATGACAGAAACCTCAAATCAAAATACAGAAATGTTAAAACCACACAAGCAGGACATGCCACTGCACAATCTGAATACTCCACGAAGAGGGAGAGAGTGATAAATAATCCGCTACCTGGGCATCAGTAACCTTGAAAACACGTTTCCAAGGTAAAAGGAAAGCAGATGCTTCTCCAAATACAAGAGTTGAGACATATATCAACTTCTGAAATGCCTGGAGAAGTCAAAAAAGATCAAGTTCCATTTGTTGTTATTCGATAACTTAAGGCAGTAGTCTTTGGAAACTGAAGCTATTTGAAGAGATGACCCACCCGACGTTGCTCCATATCTCCATCACGATCTCCCGTTTCAAGTCTTTGCCTGAAGATTCGCCTACCAATCTGAGAGATCAGCATGTAAGAGTTTCTTAATACTTGGTAAATTATTTGATAACATAACATTCTAACTTTGAGCCAACCACAGCTAGAAGTTTTACAACTCTGAGGTACAGAATCAGATGAATACTTCAAGTTACCTCCATATGCATATCTGCTGCATCTGGATCATCAATTCCCAATGCATTTTTAAATTTGATTATTGTATCAACTTCATCGCCTCTAAGTTCTTCAGTACTAGCAGGAAGGACAGCAGATATATACCTGAACACAAACAAAATTGGATGCATATGTGACGGTAGATAAGCTGACAATGTTTAAACTACCAAGTTAGTCATTCCTTGTCATTGGTAGATAAAATAGTCAAAAACATTCAAATTCAAGATAAACATTATAAATGGATCAGAGAAACACTATGCTTGATTCCCTTTAGGTGTCCAAGACAAGTATCACAACAGGATGGACAGTTTTGCATTCAAATGTAACTGGGTCAATATGTCAAGACAAGGTTAGAAAATTTGACACTTTCTGGGTCATAAAGAACTGAAATATTATAGAAAACTAGAAAAGTATGTGGAAGAAGTTGTAATTCCAGAAAGGTGACAGTATTTTCCTTCTTTTTTTGATTTGCAAAAGTTGACACACTTTGGGACACATCTTGGGGATGGAAGAACAATAAATTTATCCTACAAAGTGCAAAAGCCATACTTTATCCTACAAAGTGCTTCAAAGGGTAAAATTTAGTTATTTATATCCAAGCAAGCAATTCATAAAAAGAAAAATTTGTCATTCGAGAGTCGGGGAGAAGAAACCAAAAATGAAAAAAGAGAGATTATCATATAACATTGAAAAATTGTAATAAATGCAAGTTTTGTGTCAGCCGTAAGAGTTTTTAAGAAATCAGTACTTGATTTTGCACTCACCGGCAATATATATCTCGCAGCTCCGCATTGAATGCCTCATTCTGTTTGCTGACACCATACCTTAAAGATAAAAAGCAGTAAATTGGTAAGGAAAAGACGTAGAAAAATAAGTCTGAGAAAGTTGGGTGTGAGAGCTCATAATGTAGCTAAATAGTCCAAGATTCTGCAGTAAAGAATAACTTGCTCACACTTGGTATCTAATTTAATTAGTCACTGATAACACACACACATATATATAAAAAGCCAAATGTGCATAGTGGACAAACTTATTGGCAATTGATTCAATATCTTCCTTGTTCAAGGCAGCAGGGTTGTCAAAATCAGCGACATAGTTATGCAAATTAATAGCAGCAACTTGAGGAGCGCAAGAATTCAATGCATAAGCAGCGCCGGCACCAGCAGCACCAAAAGCAATAGCACCACCAAGCCCAGCATTCCGGGATCCACCAAAACGAAGACCAAGACCGTATCCAGCAGCAATAGCAGCAGCAAATATCAAAGCGGAGCTGGCTATTCTTATGGGGGGTGACATGGCATCAACAAGGGATTGAATAGGAGAAAGCTCCTTTTTACCTCCAAAGATATCTGGGTTGACGGAAGTAGGGTTGTGCTGAAGAGAGGCAGATGAAGATGAAATGACGGTGGACTGAATGCGGCGTTTTAGGTAGAATTTAGGGGTAAGACGGAGAGGTGTAGGATTGAGAAATTGAGAGCGGAAAGTGTTGACAGGAGGAGGTTGATTGATAGGGAGGAGAAGTGATGATGGGTTCATATCTACTACCTCTTCTAATATGTTCAAGTAGGGTTTAACCAAGTCGTCCGGAGTTTGGAACTTGGAAGAAGAAGAAGAGGATAGGGGTCTGAGGGGGTACAAGTTGAATCATATAGGTTTGTTTTTTTTTTTTTTTTGGAATAATATAGGTTTGTTATCTTGTAATTGGGTCAACATAATATTATTTATCATTTGCCGCATTTTAACACCAATGAATTGTTATATTTGTAAATGGAACTTACATAAATATACTATAATAAAAAAATATTTACTATTTATAGCAATAATATTTTTATCTCACTTGATCACTTTTAATTCATTTATAATACAAGTTTAATACATATTACAAAGAACAATTTATTATTCACATATAATACAAATTTTAATGATGAATAATATATTTATCACACATTTTAATACACTTATAATACAATGTGACAATTTTTTTACCAAACAAACATAATATATTTCAAAAAGCAATAATAATTCATATATATTGCATACATAATTCACATTTAATACATATTACAGATTTAACAAAGCATTGCTATAAATGGTAATAAACAAAAAGTATCGCTAAAATCAGTAATTATTTTTTAAAATGTATTAATTTATGTAATTTTTCCTTTGTAAATCGATAAACGATATTAAAATTGTATAAACCAAAATAGTTTACACATAAAAATATGTTTTTGGCCAAAAACTCGTAATATGTATATAGTTTTATAAATTAATCAACAAAATAATAAGAAAACTATATACATCAACAAATAATACATACAATTAAGATCAAAAATGTCATGTGATGATATATTTGTTTTTTCAATTAGTAAATGTTAAACAACTTACATTTTCGAATATTGCATTAACTTGTATAGAATTTATTTAGCAACAAACAACTTTTTCTAAATAATTAAATTTATAAGCTAATTTAATTAAATAAAATTATGAGTACAAATATAAAAGAAAAATCAAGAAAATAAATAAAATTGTCACAATGCAAAGTATCCCTAGGCGCGACATGGCGAATGAAACACCGAGAAGCTATAAACAATTTAAAAACTACTTGACATAAGTATGACATAATAAAGACAATCCAAAAGATATAATCAATATAAGTTGTAAATCTACTAATGATATAAAAGATACCAACATAGTACATAAGGGAATACGTGGAACATTGTCTATGTTTGACAAGTCCACTATTAATCATAATGTGACTAGAACATGAACCCCTACGCTACGAATAATATCTAAAAATTGAAAAGATTAGAAACGATAAAGCCAGTGATGACCTAGCCCTCGAACTATGAAGAGTCACTAATCAATAGTAGCAGCAGTTGACTGATAACGCTCAAATCACTATCTAAAACCAATTAAAAGAGCGAGAGATCGTAGTCAGTAAAACTTAACAAAAAGTAGGGGTCGAATCCCACATGGAATGATATATAGTGGAGAATTTCTTCAAGAAATTTGGAGTTTAATTTAACTCATTTGTAATAGTAAGAACAATAGGGTGGATAATACAATCAACTTAATATAAAGCTTAGGTTATCAATATTGAAATTGGACTAAAATATAGATGAATCCAAGAGTTAACAAGCAATGTAGGGATGCGGGGATCGGCATGGGTGATTGTGATGCTTTATAGAGATGAAAATTCATGAATATGCTAAGTCATCTTCATTGACGTTAATTATCTTTGATCTCAAAGCATCTATGCATAGAATCTCCTTTCGGACTCATCTAATTGTCAATCTAAACAACTCAATACCCTACTCTATTCTTTCTTTCAAGGACAAGGAAATAGATCAAATTCATAACCTTTTTTCAAGCAAGTTACAAACATCAAACCTAAATTGCTAGTATTAAACTAATTACCCACTTCAATCTCTTTCGAGAATCAACCAGAGATGAGATGTAGGAATTAAGTTTGCAGCCTTAACCTTCAAGTTAACCCTATGGTAATTAGGTCAAATTCTTATATGAACAACAACAAAACAGAGCATAAAACAATACTTTGTACATTAAATCAACACTCAACTCCATTTGAGCACTCCTAGATCTTGGGGTTTTAACCAATCAGCACAAAAAATAAAGAATGTATGCATTCTATGAAAGCAGTCATGGATAACTTGAAATTAAGCAATTAAGAGTAAACTCACTTTAGGTTCAACTTCAATTTATCAACATTAAGCACCAAGTTGTAAAACCTCCAAAACTAGAAAAGTGTTCTTTAAAGGTAAAGTGTTCTCAAACTCTCAACCATATTCTCCAAAGAGAACTTTTGGAACTCAAAACGAAACTCTATGTATAATTTGGCTATTTATATTGTAACAAACCCTAAAAATGTATAAGATAAGTAATGCTTAATGTGTCTAGAATTTCTACGATTAGATCGGATTCACACGGATTGATGCGCGTAGATACAGGCCTCTGAACCCTTGCAACAGCCAAGCCAAATAACTTGGGGATTTAGTTGAGCTAGGAAAGGTTGGGTCCATCCATGTAGAGCTTCCGAATATGAAGATTCACCCGGATGAGTCTTTACCGGACTTAAAAAGGAGAATCTTAAGTTTAGAGGGTCTAGGGGTAAAATGGTTTTTTTTTAGGCTAAGGGTAATATCATAATTACCCTAAATATATATTTAATTATTTAATTAATAAGGTTGTGGGGCATTTTGGACAGAGAGGGACGAAAATGGGCTCTAAGAGTAAAGTCTTGCTCCACCCTCGTTCGAACCTAGGTGGAAACAATGAATTAAATTATTTTTATTTAAGTGGATAAATTAATGTAATTAATTAATATTATTTAATTAATGACTGATTAAAAAAAGGGGAAATCAGATTTTTAGTTGTTGATTATTAATTATTAACTTAAATTGACTAAGTCTTGCCAACTATCCTAGTTTTAAGGGGCACTATCTCACACAAACTCTCTCTCTCTCTCTCTTGCCCATTTTGCTTTCTTGGCTGCGAAAACAAAAAAAAACATTAGAAAACAATCAAAAGTTCTCTACACTCAAAGAACTTACAAAAAAAATATACAAACAAGCAAGCTAACTTAAGAAACGAAAATTTTACATCATCTTCTCGACGGGATTGTGTTGAAGGTTTAGCGGATGATTTGGGCAGCACCTCCAAGGGAAATTTCTTTCTACAAAATCAACGTATGAAACTAGGGTTGTCCCCTCTATTATCAAATTCTTTGTCCCTAGTCTCTTTCCGATTTCAATCTAAATAGGTTAGAAATCATGTTGTTGATATGGTTGCTGGTAGCTATGTGTGAAATATGATGTTCTTTGTGATTTTTTTCAATGATGTCAACCGAAAATGATGTGGTGCAATGTGTAAAATGTTTGTTGTTGTTCTTCGTTTTGAAGTCTTAAAATGGCTTGTTTGATGATTGGAATTATTGTGCATAAGGTGTGTAAATTGTGATGTTTAAATGAAGTGTAAGGTGACTGATCTTAAGTGGAAAAATCTAAACTAAAACAACAATGAATCTACACCTAAAAATGCATTAAAAAAATTGTGAAAATACCACAAAGCGAACATATGAACGTTGTTTAAAAAAGGCTAGAAAAATTTAATAAAATTTCTAACACTTGGTGATAAAATGATTTACCTTCTTGTCCACGAAGCCAAACTCTTGTACACAACTTCGACTCTGCATTTGCAGGTAAAATAGAACTCGTAAATTTTTCAAGAGTACGACCTCCAATGCTAAAGGAAGATCCAGACACTAGTATGGTAATAGCTATGCTCAAGACGTCTCTTGCCGAGAGTTTGGGATACCTTAGTCTATTTTTCTTTTCAATAGCAAGTACATCTAAATGTGAGTTTACTTTATGGTCAAGATTAGGATCCTCCAAGTATAAATCTAGTTGTGTTTTATTTTTACCACACCCGATTGATTATCAAACTCCTCAAGTACGTCCCTCATTTTATTACTAGTGTCCCCCAACAAAGAAATTGAGGTTGAAGTTACATAATATTCTTTGAATAACAAATGCAAATGATCTCTAATGACTTTTCCTTTACTTAAATAGTTTCAAGATCAATTTTAGAAAACATAAATTTCACAAATTAGATTTTATATTGGGGGTTGAAAACAATGGCTAGTAATCAGATCTAAGACTTTCAATATTTTTGAACTTTGTTAACATTGATATAACCATCTCACTAATCACTAAATGATAAAAAAAATTTCTTCCTCTAATAACTTCTGGATTTTCCTCATGTTATGTAGATATAAATTAACAGTTGGATATTTGCTTCCAGAAAACAATGTAGTAATATTATAAAATATCTTCAAAAATTGAGCAATCATGTCTACCCTTTTCCATTCCACCTCAAAAAAAAAAAAATGCTTAAAATAAGTATCAATCAATTCATATTGAATATAATCTTGTTGGTAGAGAATCACACTTTCAAGAATCAATTAAGTGAAATTCCATACAATTACCATCTCTTGGCAAAACTTTATTATAGCACGCGGTAATTCAAGATTTTTGATACATTCCACAAGCTTTTAAATTCTTTCTTCCAAATTTTTAATATGATTAACATCTTCTCTGATATTTACAATAGCCTCATTGACTTTCTCTAAATCCACCTTTACAATTAAATTCAAGATATGATTTCCCCAACAAACATGAAAGAACTTTCCATCACAAACTAGTTCATGCATCAAAGATAAGTCTTTTTAATTAGTTACCACATCCCTATTATAAGTAGCATTATCCAAAGTAAGAGTGACCTTTTTTTTAATACCCCATTTATTGATGAACTCAATTAGTAAATGACCCAAAACTGCACCAGAATGCGGAGGGGGCAGATGACAAAAAATCAACACTCTTTTTTGAAGAATCCAAATTGACGTTGAAGAAGTCCACATGTCTGAAGTCAAACATACTCTACTAGAAATCATTGCAAGCTCATCTGTAGATATTTTTTTCCTATCATACATCTTTAAAATAATAAGCTTGACAGTATTTCTTGAAACAAGTTTCATAATTGGATTTAAGTACAAATAAATATCTATATTTCCTTGATGTTCGGCAAAGCCGAAAGGATAATTATGCTTCAAAACAGTCACATATATTTTTTACGATAAATTGTTTGATCAATTGGTGCAACCCTTTTCTCTTGTATTTTATCTAAGTGTAGATTGATATGACATTCAAATTTGAGGTTCCAGAAATATAGTTGTGAGCAACAAATTTTCGTAAGCGCTGAAAATAAACTGAAAGCAAAATAAATAAGAAAGAAAATGTGTTTTTATTGATGAATCTTTGTGAGAACAATTCTGTTGTTCTCTTGATTATTCTCTCCTAAGTTTCTCCTTGATTCGAGGACCTTCAGTAACATAATTCTAGAATGTAGGATGACGTAGACCTCCTTGAGATGAATTTGATCTTCGGGAACGTCGGGAAGCATTTCGTTGTTGCAAGTTGATCTCCGAGAAGAACTTCGTTCATCACTCATTTGAAGAGCTATGTAGTTTATGTTGTAGCTTATGTAGACCTCCTTGAGATGTATTTAATCTCCAAGAACGCCGAGAAGCACTTCGTCGTTGCAAGTCAATCTCCAGAAAGAACTCCGCTAATCACTCCTTGAAGAGCTATGTAGTTGATGTTGTAGCTTTCTGCAATTGCAGAATGCTTGTTGAAGAGTTTTCTTCCACCTAGAATATTATGTCCATCCTCTATTTATAGTTGTCGGGAGTGGACAATGTTGCTTATGATTTGCCAAAGGATGTCATTTTGACAATTGGCGGATTGCGATTGGTTTTTGGATTTGATTAATACTACCACCTCATTTGGACACGTGGTGTCACCTTGTTGATCTTGAATGCCTAGTCACTGTGACATGTGACACGTGTTTGGGCATCAAGGTGAAATGAACTTTGAATTTAATAAGATAGACTTCTTTATTTGTAAAACTCAAATTAATCATTTAGCCCAAATAAACATGAATTTAATCCAATTTCTTTATGAATTAAATTCAATAAAACTTGTGTGTCTATATGAGTCTCCTAGAAAAATCTTTCTTATAAACATTACATTGAGCTTTTAACATTTCATTACTTGCTGCATGAAACAATTTCTTTAAACTTTTCCAAACATCAGAAGTATTCTTTTTTACTCGTTTTGTAGGGACCGACGATCTAATCTCACAAAATTCATCATAGACGTCCTCATTAGCTTTGTAGACATCGTTTTCTAAAATAGAAAATAATTTTTTTATGTATAAAAGACAAAACATAAAAAAAGAGCCAAAAACATGAAATCTAAGATTCTATAATTTCCAAACTATATATAACATATATTTACATTATTATAAAGAAGTAGTCCTCTACCACAAAAAAAATTCTGAAATCAGAAAAGGATTCCTCTACCCCAAAAATAATCAGGAAAAAGACTAAAGAGGATTTAATAAAAACCATAGCTCTAAGATTTCAAACAAAGAAAAGGAGGGAAGATGAGGAAGAAGGTTTCAAGCGGAAAGTCGAGAAAGTTACTCACAAGTCTTTGTGGTCGTGGAAGAAACAATGACGTTTGATGCTGAAAAATTCTTCTAAGAGCTTGGGAGAAAAGTTGGTTAGTGTTCACTATAACCCAAACTTATATTTTAAGTTGTGAATTTATTCGCGCTTCGCGCGACTATATGAAATATTTATAAGATAATAGAATGAAATATGTAATATGTAGGTTAGTATCGAATATATAGATACCATTAACATTTTTCCTCGTCTGTGATATTATGGATTTTTTTTAACATATAAAATATTTATTTGTTTGTATATGTATATATTAGAACAAAATATTCACCATGGTGAAGTAAATGAAATAAGAGATAATATGTTGAAATAACAATATATTGTATTACGTTGAAAATATTATATATGTTTTAATTTTCTCTATCTTTTGTAGGAGTACTAATGTTCTATTCAAACTCCGATTTCGTCAAAGCAAAACTAATTTTTTTAATTATTTCCTTGTTATTATATTTCCTTATTATAATTTTTTAAAAATTAATTAAATATTTATAAGACTTACGAAAAATGAAACATATAAAAGTTATGAATAATATTAATATTAAATGAAGTAAGATGAAAAGACATGAGTCATAAATAATTCAAATGTATAATTTTATTAGATATTAAAATACTAATTATGTATTGATTTTATTTATAAAATAAATAAATAAAAATAAGGGGTGAAAATACAAAAAATAAATAGATAAAATATAATAATTGGAGGCTACATAAAAATTATAAATACACTTTAAAGCAAAAAAAAAAAAAAACGGTGACAGATTGTACATACATAAAAAATGACATCACGAAAATAATATTTTATTTTTCAATTATTTTTTTATAATTATAATAAAAAGGAATCTCCTAATCATCATAAATTTTGTTGTTGTTGTTAAATGAAATAATTATATTAATTTTTCTTCATAACAAAGAGAAAGTAGAGTATTAAAGGATCAAATGATTAGTATTGACAATATAATATATTTAGTTGATTTAATTATATAAATCAAAATTTAAAGCTCTACAAAAGTAACTAAGTTGCTAATACAATTCAAAGTGAAAAAATAATCTCTAATTATGCTTTATTTTTTAATAATCTCTAATTATGCTTTATTTTTTCTTCTTCTACTATCTTCCTTTGCAAAGAGATCACCATCATGTTTTGATCTATATGTCAAACTCTTCACTATATGCAACCAACTGAATAAAAAGAAATTATATACCAATTAAAAATAATTATGTCAAAAGAAAGAACGAAATATAAACTATATGTAATATATTTGTATATTATCTTTCTAATAGTGCTAATAATACTAAATAATAATTATTTCTTGAAATCTAACAAATATTATAATCAAACTATATTATATCTGAAAAACTAACTATTAGAAAGAGCAATTGCATACAAACAACACATTGTTAAGAATTATAGATATTCTTTTAATCATGCTTACTTGATTAATAGTAATATGTAAAAAAATATATATATTAAGAAAGCATATTTAAGTACATAAAAATAAAAAGAAAGACTTTAAATGAAATATATCTTACCTTCATATGCTTTTTTTTGTTACATGTTAGTTAATTCACAAACAAGTATGATGAAGAAGAGAAATTATAACTTTGTATGTGAATCTTCATGAAAATAAATATGAATTTATGTAGACAAAATGAAGGAAATGAAAAATAAGGACTTGAGAATGATATATTTATTAACTTCATGTGCTTTTTTTTCGTTACATGTTCGTTTCATTCACAAACCAAATACGAATTTATATAGACAAAAATAGAGGAAATAAAAAATATAAATTTGCAATGAAATATTTCTTACCTTCATGTACTTCTTTTTTGATACAAACTAAACTAATAATGATGAAAAAATAAAGGATGATTGTGGATGTGAACTTCATGAAACTAATATGAATTTATAGGCAAAATAAAGAAATGTCTTAAGACATCAAACTTTCAAATTTAATTTGGAGGAGAGTAGTAAAAATTAAAGAGGGGCAAGTCATGAGTTGTAACTCCTAGTGAATAAATTAAAAAATAAAAATACTTAAAATGTAAATTTTTTTTATTATGATTTCATGATTAGAAGTGAGACAAGCAAATAGAAAACAAATATAGAGAATTATTTATTGTAAATGTTCCTACATTGATAAATATTTATTTGTATAAATAAAGTAATATATTTTTACAATAAAATAATTAATTTAAATAAAAAAAAGTCAAAAATAAATAAATTATGTTTCCTCTTTTATTACAAGTGAGATAAATAAATTAAAAAATACGAAGAGTTTTTACTATAAATGATCCTCCAATATATATATATATATATATATATTGATGGGTTAAATATGGGCATAAACCCAAATATTACCCATATTTAAAAATCATTGTTTCTATCCATATTTAATGGGCGGATTTGCGAAAATTGGGCTTGAATTGCCAGCACTAATTACCACCATGACTTGAAGAAGGTAAAGGAACAGAACGGACTTGATCCGGCTAACATCATCTAGTAAAGAGGTGAAGTACCTCTTCTAATGTCAGATGCACTTATCTCCCCACTTATCCTCAGGTAAGTTGCCAAGGCAGATTAACTGTTGCAATAGTAGTGGGTGAACGTAATAGTGATCTTCTGCGGTTACAACTTCCCTTTGTTGTGAATTGTGAATTGTGACTGAGATCAATAAAGTCTTTTGCAGCATTACTTGCATCTTTTTGTTCGGCTGTAATTGTCCCCTTTACTATTTACAACAATCCAAAATGCATGACATGGTGGAAATGAAAGTCTGCCACTGAAAGAATCAGTCAATATCACTATTACATATTCTAACATGCTAGCTAGCTCAGCTCATTATATTTTGATGAACGAAAATTAAAAAAACAAACCAGGTGACTGATTAATCACATTAGATATAAATAGGTGAGTCTGTCAAGTCTATTATTTCAGGCACACTAGCCGAAAGTCTTCTTCTTTTGTTGTCTGCACGCACTGGAGGAGTAAAAACATCAATAACCTCAATGTCACTAGGCAAACCAGCATTCTTGGTTGCTAATGAATCATACATCTTGTTGGCCTGGTTCTCACCAAATTCATCATCCAACTGATGTCTCTCTTTCTTGTCTGCTATGTGAAAGAAATCACCTTGAATTGAACATAACCTTTCTGCTGGAGAGTCGATGATAATATATGAATGCTCTCTACCACGAGTGCTATTTTCTCCAGCACGTTCATCAAGCTCTCTCCAATCAGTTTGTTCATCGTCTTTGTCTTGATTACTAAAAGAACTGTTAGAATTTGTGGATATTTCATCTGTTAATTCTTCACTGCTCTCACATTCTTCCCTATTTTCCCACTCATCCCTGTCAATTCCTGTATAACAGGGAAGTTCATCCAGTGCACAAATATGGACTCTCATGTGCTCTGGAAGACTGGGACAACCAGCTGAATGCATCTTGTATTTTGTGGAGAAGAAATTTACTGTGAGGTTCAGGCTGAACATAGAAGACAAAACTTAATGAGAAAAAACTCCATTCAGACTGGTCAGGCAAAACAAATTACATACCTTTGCCACTCAGGGAGAGTAAGCATTGTATATGCCAATTTTATCTTATTAGCAACTCCTCCAAGAGTTTTGAATGATGCTGCAGCCTGTCTAACTGCACGGGATTCTACTGGATGCTGCCAGGCCCATTCAAACTGCAATAAAGAGGAGAAAAATTTAATATGTGTAGCAAATTCAGGTTTCAGATTAGCAAGCATCAACTGAAGTGAATAAATTTTACATGAAAATTAAGGCAACAAATAGCAGTGCATTAAGTGACCAGAAAAACAGTATATGGCGTTTGGATTGGTTTCTCTTGGAGTTGGATGTGGTAAACTGGAATGTTTGGATGGCAAAAATACAAATACCCTCCGTCCCTCCCTCTGCATTTGGAAATAGTAGATTAAGATTACCTGGAGGGCTGATACATTGGTAGGGAAGCCATATATGCATAAAATCATCTCCCATGGACGCTTCCTCTTAGTCCTCAATGCACCCATCATTACCTCTCCATTGTGCTGTCGAATTCTACGGCGAGGATTTACTGTAAATCTGCCCAAACAAACAGTTGCTAATTGATTACCGAAGCCAAAACCAATATAATCATTGGATCCAGAGAAAAAAGAAAGATCTCTTAGTATAATAATTCTAAGTAGCTTCAATTACATCTATCTATTAAGGAAAAACAAATAAAACCCAGAAACGAACCCGATGTAAGTGTGGCCTTTGAATCTGGGGCACATAGATGTAAGCAAGTAACAGGCAAAGAACCTGCTTCCTTCTACTTCTTTATCCTCATCATCACGATGACAAACTTTCTTCTGCTCCTTCCGTTTCCCCATCTCTCTCTCTCTCTCTCTCTCTCACTGTGTGAAACTCTGCAGACAGCGAAGCGTTTGGGGATAAATACGACCGTTGTGATGCCAGGGTTTCAGTTTCCCCTTTTCAACGGCCCATTTTGGTCACCTGCTCTTCCTCATGACTAAATGTCTTAAATACCCTTTATAGACAGACTTCATTAAATTAAAATTCATAAATATAAAAAACAAACTCATTCATATCTAAACTATCATTTTTTAGTTTAAAAAACACATATTACTATTGCGTATAAAACACTCTTTCTATTATTTGAAAAAAGAACTTACACATTGCATTTTCACATAGATAAAATATATTTCACCTTAACAAAAATTAAATAATAAACTACTAGTATTAATTAAAAATTAAAAATTTAAAGTATTACTATCCCAAAAATATCTTTTTCTGAAAAAATAAAATAAAAAATTATTTTTCTTACCAAACTTCACCACCCCAACCCCAGGACAATCTCCGTCCTTTATATATTTAAAAAATATTTTTT
The DNA here is from genome assembly GCA_027704765.1 of Solanum habrochaites. Classification (NCBI taxonomy): domain Eukaryota; kingdom Viridiplantae; phylum Streptophyta; class Magnoliopsida; order Solanales; family Solanaceae; genus Solanum; species Solanum habrochaites. The sequence continues at coordinate 42,931,255 of JAKWJA010002497.1, read as the reverse complement.
AAACAATTCGTATTTCCCCTTCCCCCTCCCTCCCCCCCCCCCCCCACCCTCAAACCAACAACTCATTCCCCCAAAAATGATATTATTTTATTTTAAAAAATAATAATTTACCCCACCTTATCTATTTCTCATTTTGTGTTAGACATGTACATATTCTTGTAAATTTTTTTCTACTTGTGTAACGGATATAACATAAATAAAAAAAATATTTTAAAGAAATTCTTGCGGACAATAAAAAAATACTTTCCTAAAAAGGTTCGTATGTATCTAATATAAAATGAGAAAACAAATTGGAAACAATGGGATAGATAGAGCGGGGTAGAATTATTTCTTATAAGAAAATAAATAAAATCTAAATTATTATTTGAAGGGGGTGGGGGTGGGTCGATAAAGTAAAAAAAATTAAATACACATAAAAAGAAATTTGAACGAAAGAACGCAAAAATGGGGTAGGGGTACAACGAAGAGGAAATGATGGAGTGGGTTAGAAAAATATTTTGCATTTTATTAAAAAATATATTTTTGGAATAATAGTTCTTCATTTTTTAATTTTAATTAATACTAATAATATATTTAATTTTGTAAAGGTGGAATGTTTTGTTCATGTGGAGTGTGATTAACAATTTTTTTTAAGTGAAAGAGAGAATGTAGTACGTACATACACCATAAAGAGAGTAATAAAAGAAAGAAGTATGTTTCTCAAACTAATAATCAACATGGTTATGAATGAAACTCATACTTTCAATAGTTTATGTATGAAACTAAAAAAAATGATAGTTTAAATGTGTTTTTGACATTTATCTCTACTCAAATAAAAGGTAAGGTATGTATGTGTCTCCATTGAAAACAACTTCTTTCAATTATTAATAGCCCGTTGTAAAACTTAAGAACAAAAGAATAATATAAAGATGAAAAAAAATATGACACAAGAGGAACAATATGAAATAATTTTCTTTCTTTCAAGTGTTCACCAAATCTTCAAGTGTGTACAACATGAAGTCTACGCCTCTATTTATATTGTAACACAGAGGCATACAAAAAGTTAGTCATAAACATGACATTAACATGAATATAATGTGGAGGTTATGAAAGTGAATGATTACAAGAATAATGGTTATAAAGATGGAGGTTATAGAGGTTATGATTATCTTCATAATGGAGGAAAGAAATGGAGTAACTTCTTGATGTAGTGGACATCCACAATATATTATTTTATAACACTCCTATTGGATGTCCATAGATAATATGTCTCGTTAAACCATACTAGGAAAAAACCCCATGGGAAAAAATCCTATGGAAGGAAAAAGAGTACACATATATTTTCATACGCTTTGAATACTGTCTCGTTAAAAACCTTTCCAGGAAAATTTATTTGGGACAAAATCATAGTTAAGGAAAAGATTACAACACGTATTTTCTCCCCCTGATAAAAACTTTACTTGATATCTCAAGAACAATGCATTCCAATATTGTATTACAACTTCTCAAATATTGTTGTTGACAATCTTTAGTGAATAAGTTTACTAAATTATCACTTGAACGGATCTTGAACGTCTATCTGACCACCATTTTATTGAAGATCATGTGTGAAAAAGATTTTTAATGAAATATGCTTGGTCCGATCTCATTTGATTGTATCCTCCATTCAATATTATTTTCATATATAGTTGCTGGAATATCATTTGCCAAAGGAAAATTACATATTGGTTGAATATGATAGATCATGATTCCAACCAAACACACTCCTGACTTACTTTATAGCTCAATATTATTCCTGCATGATTTGAAGAAGTGGTTACTAGTGTTATTCTTTGAATTATTGTGTCTTTATATGTAAATATTAGTCCATTTGCAATCGAGCTTTATGCAGATCAAACAAATATTCTGCATCAATATAATCAAATTATTTTTGAATTGGAAATTGATCATTTTAATTTTATTAAAACTCGTCTTTTCTTCTGAAAGAAAATCACACATCTTCTATTTGTTGAGTCACTAGCTTTGTTAGTTTCTTGTCATAACTTGAATGATACTATGATAATATTTTTAAATAACTTTCGTTATGTATATCAAATAATCTTCTAGCATTTGCATAACCAACAATATATAAGTGCACCAATTACACTAATACATGACATTTTAAATCATTTTCATGAGATTAAAAAGATTCTTTCTCTGTGTTAAGCAGTCTCAAAACCATTAGGTACTCAATGAAATTGCTTTAACACCTTTAAATCCTTCAAAAATTTTCATTAAACCTTTATCGTCAAGTTAGACATATTAATAGTTCATTATGCATATTCAAGTATTCCATCTATTGCCACACTGAAACATGTTTTATTGCATCCACCACTAGAGAGTATATATCCATTTAATAATGTCAGGATTTTTGCGAAAATCCTTTTGTGTCCCGAGACACAAACCGTACTTTATGTCTTTCGATTATACTTTTGCATAATGATTCATTTGTACCCCACTGACAAATATTTTGATCTATGAACTATTAGTTCAAAAACATACTTTTCTAAGTGAAACAAAATATACTTGAATAGTGCATTTTATTTGACTAATCCTTTATCTGTCAACACTAATGCCAAATTCAAATTTAAGATCCTCGTAACCATTTATAACATTGAGTGCTACTTCATATTAAATATACCGTCGGTGGTAATTTTGATATCGATTCCAATACGAAATAACTTATCAAGATCTCTTCATTTTTCATTATTATTCAGGTATATGAACCTTTGCAAAGGTTTTATCAAGTGTTATGTCATAGTTCTCTTTCAAAGCACTTACCTCATTATCATGACCATTTTGATAATTTGCTCCTCTCCTTTCCCAAGTAGTTTCATGTTTGGAATCGATTAGTCTAAATCGCTTCTAGTGTACCATACACTATGTCCTTCAAGGATTATTTATTGGAGCATTTGCATCTTAATTAAAATATTGGGTTACCAAATACGTCAGACAAATTTCTTGCAAAATTCTGGAAATGAATTATCTCTTGAACTTCAAGTTCACATTTTTTATAACGAGGGTCTACATAATTCACCCACACATAATTTTCAGCTGCTACACATATCTCCCCCTAATGTTAGGAAATCTAACATTCACCCTCAACCTCATTTGGGGATCCATCTTTATGCGTGGTAGAAAAATTAAATCATATGTGCACATATCAAACTTTTAGATGGAAATTATTTGGTTCTTGACCCTGAACCAATTGTGTTGGGAGAACCTTGTTGGCTTGATGCATACATGTTAAATAAATTTGTATCATACCAAATTTTATTTGACATACTTGTTCTCATAATAAATGATCTAGCTATAATTAGAGGCATACAATTTCTGCTAAACCAACCAACATTATCTGTAAGATCCCGAAAATGACTTAGGTGGACTAGATCCTAACATGGTTGTCATGATGGTTTAAGGTCCTAAATTTTTCTATAATGTGGTATAGAGGCAGTGTCTAAGAGTATAGGTACATTGGAAGTCAAACGTTAAGGGACAACTAAGACGTTCGACGACTAAGTCACCTATATTCCTCATATGTGGTTTTATGTGTTTATGTGTGATTCATGAGGTTATAAGGTCCTTAAAAGAGTTATTATGATGTATATAGGTATTATGTCAAGTTCGTGAAGTTTGGAGGCCAAACGTCCAAGAACGTCCATGACGTTTGAAATGTTTACCTTGAAATGACCTTGTGTGTCTAAGCATGTATCGTCGAGTTTTACGTGTTCTATTTGGGTGAAATTCATGTGAGAGGTCCTAAACTCATATACGAACATATTCAGGTTGGAAACGTTCGGGCAAAACATCCCTAAGGACCATCCAGGGGTCCTTGAGGAAGGACCCTTCAAGAGTGCCCAAGCTGTCAAAAACCAGCCCAACCTACGGAGGCAATCGACGCCCTGTGGGTCAGTCGATTCCCCGTAGGTGAGGGGGAATAGGTGGACACTTAGTATTGGGAGAGACCAATCCAAATACCAGCCTCATTCCCAAACAACGGACCAACAGATCGGTCCGTTGGTTAACAAACGGGCCGTCGATGACCATCTGTCTATGATGATTGCCTTCCTGCACATATCACTGTAATGTTAAGGGTGAAATTGTAAATTCACCCCACGCTCATATTATAAGTTTGGCATTTCTTTAAGTGTCTTTGGGTATTTTAAACATGTATATAGGCCTTGTAGGCAAATTGATGAACATATGAACATGTGCTCATGATGATACTATGAGAAGTTTATGCCTACTTTCCTATTCTAGTTGTGGTCTAGGTTGTATGGCTGTATAATCCTGTGTATATCCATGTTAGCATAAAGTATAGGTGCTTCCATTGATGTGTTAAAATGGTTAATAATCCCTTATCTATGTAGCCCTATGTGAATGCATGAATTGTACAAGTTAGGAGTCTTAAGTGTAATATGAAGTTGACTTGTCTCCTATGCTATTGTGTGTTGTGTGGTCTATACTTGAAAGAGTATTATGGTACAAGAGGGTGGCTGACTCAATGTGTTATTGATATCCATTATGTGATCATGTTGAACAATGTATAAACACACTCACTTTACATGCATGTTACAAATAGTATATGTCATGATGTGAAAGGTAGTTCTCATATTCACTAGTGTCTACTACTATGTATGTTAAGATGATGTTTATGAAAGTATGATATGTATTTATTTATCTAGGATGACTTGATAGGTGTACTAGTATGGGCAAGGGTATGGGACTTTGCCTAGGCATTGCACATGTGTACCTTGACAGGATAGTTCTAGTTTTGGTTTTTATGTGCATGAATATGAATGTATGGTCATGTGTGGTCTTAATGTGCACACATACATGAATGATGATCTAGTCAACAATGGAACCTTGAAAGTGTATCCTTAACTAGATAGTGCTAATGCATATGCTATGTCCATGTGAAAGGATTTCTCACATAAATTAGGTTGATGAACTCTCATCTATGATCTATGAGCTAAGCATATGAGGGATGACTCTCCTAAGCCTATGCTTTATAAATAAATGTTAATAAAGCATTTTTCAATAAAGGGAACTTAGCTTAGCACCGAGTGAACTTGACAATGAGAGGTGATGACCTTTTCATGAAGAGGAAAGGTTCACCCTATAGTTGCCCATGTGATTTTGACTATCCCCTTTTAGGGGTATTTTATCCGAGGGATTCCCATGAGAAGAGGGCCAATTACCACATGGTACAAAGAGGGAATACCTATCTCTTAGTTCTTGAACTATGTTGCCGCCCTAGGAAGATTAGCTAATGGATCCATATAGAAAGCTATGTTTATATTGGATTTTACCTTGGCCAGTAGACCACATTCCATCGGTGTAAGGTTTTATGACACCGGATTCCATTATTAGCATCACATGGTCTATGTCGGTTAAGGCTATAGTTTCGCTAAAGTAAAATGGATAATGGAAGTAAATGACAAGGACCCTAACTAGAATGACTTAAAGGATGTTACTTAGGATAAGTGGAAGTAATAAACCCATCTAGACATTGCACAAGTATCTCCTTAGGAAGTTTTAGGAAGGTGTTCTAATGCATGTGCCTATGTATATGTTCTTTATGCACGACTTGGTAGTATTGGTCTACTTGTTATGAAGATGTGAATGGTATGAGTCTATGTGTATGATGTTGATATTATTGACTACATGGTAAAGGTCTCGTATTGACATGAATGAAGTTATATTCACTTACTTGTTGATGTATGAATTGGATGGTAAGGCTTGTGGTCTTATGATAGGTTTACTAAGTATGTGTGAGGTTATTGTAACATTACAGAAAAATGTATATGCCTAGTAAATATCCAAATAGGTTTCAAGAATGCATTTAGGGGTACATAGGCATCCCAATACCCAATATTGAACAGTATTGGGCATAATATAAAAATATTGGCTGAGAGTGTTAGCCAATGTTCTAAGTATGAATAAGCACTATCTAAAATTGTACATGCAACGAAGACCTTAAACTAAAATGATTTTTCCTTAACTCACAATGAAGTATGAGGCATCCAAGTGTCAAGCCTAGATACCACAGCACATGATCAATGCAAATGATCATGTAGATTAAGAAGTGTCCAAGGACATAGTGATTATCCTTGGACAAAGAGTGAACTTTCCAAATGCAATAGTAAGGAGTACATGGTTAGGAGAAATGAGCAAGAACACATGTGCAAGCACATGTTAAAGCACATGAGCTAACCGGCCGAGAGGGGGACCACGCGACAGCCAACCACTGTCCGTTAGGCGGTTAGGGACATGATTGCATGGGTCCAGCCGCGTGGGGTTCACTTCCCTTATAAAATCTAGACACTAACTAACCTAACCAACTAGATAATTAACCTAGGATCAATCAAAATGGACCGGCCAATTGACCCGACAACATAGGACTTGGTCGGTTGACACGTAACTAACTTAACTAACATAGGGGCAACTTAGTACCTAACTTAGGATGTTCCAAAGGTTTTAGTTGTGGTCCTAGTGACTTAGGGATATTTTCTTAATCTCCCCAGGTCCCTTATATAATTAATTAAGCCATTAAATTAATTAAATTAAGCCTTACCATTCGATACACTTAGTCAAAATCAAAATTATCTACGTAAATGGTCCTCCTATGACTAGTTTAATTAAGTTAATTAAGTCCAAAGTTTAATAATTCAACATTATTTCCTAAACCTAGAAAGCACGATCAAACACTTAGAATTCACTACCTAAGGCAGAACACAAAAACGCAAAGAACGTCGAACGAGAAGAGGCTTTCTTAGGCGATTTCAAGGTTTTTGTGCAACAAGGGATTGACATAGATTCAATCTACATAAGGTATGAGTTTCTCTCCTGGAATTATTTCTCCAAGATTATTTTCCATCGTTTTGAAACTATGAAATCTCAAAATTAGGGTTGTTTCCCAATGATGTTGTTGAACGCCTTTTTTTCCCTAGTATCCTTGTTTCCGATTCCAATGAGTATATAGATGTAATATCGATAATGTTGTTGGTATGTGTTGCCTGCTGATCCTTACGTGAAATAAAGAATGATCCTACGTTAATTTGTGTCCTAAAGTGCTAAGCTTGATGTGTTACGGTCATGGTGTATACTTACAGTTAAACGTGAGTTGATATGTTCGTTAAAGTATTTACATGAGGCTAACCAAAATTGCTAAGATTGTTATGCCTAAGCTATGATATAATATTGGCTAATAATGATTTCATAAAATTATATTTGAATAAATGTTTGGCATGTGCCAATAAATTGGCTATGAAGTCATTTCCAAATTTTCTAGGCCAATACTAATTTTATGCCAACCACAAGTAGCCAAAGTATTTAAATGACAAATTAAGCACATCTAAGATAATTCAATCATAACCAAGGTATGCCAATCATTGGGACAAGTCCCAACATGCCCTAACCAAATGAACTATGAACATAAGTATTTCATTGAGTGAAGTTCTCAACATCCATAAATGATGATATGAAGCTACCAAATGAATGTAAGAAAGTAAAGTGAGTATTAACATAATTAAAAGTGTTTAAGTTAAGAAAGTGACCAGAATGAGGTGTTAAAGTAAGTGACACAAGTCTCACTTACGCCTAAGACTACTATGTTAAGATACTCATGAAAAAGGGTGTTCAAACGTGTGAGAGAAGTCTCATTAACACCAAAGATGTTCAAACGTGTGAGAGAAGTCTCATTAACACCAAAGATGTTATGTAAGGATAAATTCACATTTCATCAATGTAAAGAAAGGGATGACAAGTCATCAATAGAGTAAGTAAACCTCAATCTAGAAGCAAGCTTCCATAATGTTTGAGTCAACTCTAAAAGATAAGAAGATAAAATAAAGTGAGCAAAACACCGATAGACTAGCTATGAGCTTGTGCCAGCACATGTAAGTCTCATGAGATGAGGCTCTACTACGGTATATAAGAGTCTCCGAATATCTCCTAGTCTTCGAACTATGTCTAGCCAACATGGGAACTAGCTTGTGGATTCCACCTAAGATAGCTAGGTATGTTTCAGTTTCACCTTGGCCTGTGATTCCACCTCTTTTTGGTGCACGGAAGACACTAGATTTCATGTTTAGCTCACATGATCTATGTTAGTTAATTCTCAAAAGAATGTTCCTGGTTTCACTTTAGCCGTGGACGACCCCTTTTTGGTGTGGGGTAAACACTTGATATGGATTCACTTTAGCCGGTGAATCACCCCTTTTCGGTGTTGGACAGACACTGGATTTCATGTTAACTCGCATGATCTAGGATTCACTTTGATCGGTAAAAGTTCAACTAATTAAAGGAAAGCCAATTGGTGGGTCTCGGGAATCTTTAGGACTACCACCGATTTAAATATGCATAAATAATGCCCTTAAACCAAGGAGTTCGGGGAATCAGAATCGGTGTGGAGGTCCAATTCTACAACATCTCCCTAGGCTCAGTATCACAGATTCCTGCCAGCTGGACCTCGCAATGACAACATCGATCTCTTTGAAGAGGCCATAAATCCCTTCCCCAAGGTCGTCATGATCGACGTACTCCCAAACTGGAAATGATTGATACAGATGGGGGATTGTCTTATCCAATGCTTGATCATTGTTCTTCTTCATCTTCATCTCGTCATCTGTGGGGATGTACCCCAAATCATATCTTGCTCCTCTGAAGGGAACTTGAATGGGCTCAATAATTCCTTCTCAATCCGAAACCTGTTTCAAATCCATTTTGAAACCTCATAGTGGCAATCATTTTGCACATTGCAGGCATGGGAGGCTATGGGGACAAGTCCTCACCAGTGGCATTTACCAGCTCCACTGTGTAGAAATCCGTACCTTGAGACACTTCATCGATAATTGGCACCTGCCTTTCAGAGTGAATCCCTTTGATGTGAATAACCAGTTCATGGTACTTCCAGACGAGCTTCATCAACTGGTGAAGAGTAGAAGGCACAACTCTAGCCATATAGATGAAAGGCCTTCCCAAAAGAAGGTTATAGCTGGTGTCAATGTCCAAGACCTGAAATTGTGCACTGAACTTTGCCAGACCCATCTTGATGATCAAGTTCACTGCTCCCAATGTGTATCTCTGAACCCCATCAAAGGCTATCACATTGACTCGGTTTTGTTCAAGCTTCCCCAAGTCAAACCTTAATTGTCTTAGAGTCGACAACGGGCAAATGTTAAGACTAGATCCATCCTCCACCAAGACGTGATTTATGACCTTCTCACGACATATGACAATGATATGCAACACCTAGTTGTGTGACTTCCCTTCAAAGGGCAACTCGTCGTTGCAGAAGCTAATCTGATGCCCTCACATAACTTGGTTGATCATAAATTCCACATTATCGCTGCTTGTGCCCACGGGCACATACGTATCATCAAGAGCCTTCATCAAGGCCTGCCTATAAAATTGGGAGCTCATCAGCAGGGCCAACACGAAAATTTGAACTGGAATTTTTTCCCCAAATACTTCACAATCGAATAGTCTTTGGGTTGCATTTTTCTCCAAAAATCCTTAGCTTCACCCTCACTTATCGTATTTTTTCCTTCAACCTTCTTCTGTCCTCCAAAATCCAACTCCTTGAGAGTATAGCACCTCCCAGATCGGGTCATGCCCTAAGCAGCAACAATTTCAATCACAAACTTTGGACTAGCTGGAGTTTTCAATAGCACTAAGGCAACAACCTTTTCGGGTGTTAGGATCACAAACTTCTTTTTCTCTTTAATGCTCAGCGAATCCACAACCTTTTATAACTCATCATGGACAATTGGAGTGATCACTTTGGTAACACACCAATCATCATCCGTCTCTATCATATTGATGTCTCCATGGTTCGACAAAGGATAGGTGTTGACATTAGGCGCGATTGTTTGGAGAGAAACCACTTCTTCGTCGATCAGATTTGGAATCTTGTTATTGAGGTTGATACAGTCCTTAGTATCACGTCCAACGCTGTTGGAGTGAGATTTACACCTTTAATCGGGTTTGTAAAATTTGGAACTAATATCCACCGTCTTGGGCCCCACCGGGTGAATGTATCCAGCCGCAGCCAGTCGCTTGTACAACTTTGTTCAGCTTTCAGCGAGTGTGGCAAAGTTTCTAGGAGGCTTCTTCTCAAATCTTGGTTGAGGTGGATCATAATTGCCTTGTTAGGGAGGAGGCATATGTTGATAATTTCGGGTATTTTGACAAGGCGTTTGGTTTCTTGGATAAGGATTGCTTGATCATTTGTCGATGGAGCTTGGTAATTTGGAGGGGTATTTTGGTAGAGTGGATCTTGGACTTGATATACTGGAGGGTGTGCTCTGTAGCTTGACTGCACATTGGCACAGTTAGGAGCAACATTTTGGTAGATAGGGGAAGGAATTGGTAAAGTGGAAGAGAATTTTGGTAAACGGGAGATGGATTTTGGTAATTTGGAGGGGGCGTTTGGGTATGAGGAGGTAGCATTTGGATACCCAGCTTGCATATAGCAAGCCTGTTAAGAACTCTGGGAAGGTCGAGAATGACGTTGGTAGGATGATGGTCTTTTGGGGGTCTCCTCCCCTCATAAGATACAACATAAACATCTTCTCTTTTTTTCTTCAACAAACCCGACGATCCGGGCGACGCGGCAACACGTTCTATTTTCCCTGTTATCAAACCATCTTCGATAGTCTCACCAATCTAACTATCTCAGCAAATTTTTCTCCAATGAGCAACATGATTTTATCATAGTATCGGGCTCTTGCACCCGTACAAACATTTCAACTATCTCTTTTTCGGACATGAAAGGATTTACTCTAGCTGCTTCTTTTCTCCATCTGTATGCAAAATCTCTGTAGCTTTCTGTGGACTATTGCTGCATCTTTTCCAGGGAGTAACGATCAAGAATGATTTCCACGTTAGAAGAAAACTTATCGATAAAATACTTGGCCAGGGAATTACAGCTAGGCCATTGCCTAGTCTCATAGGAAGTAAACCATTCTAGAGCCTCTCCGCATAGACTTTGGCTAAAGAGCCGCATCATTAAAACTTTATCTCTACCAACCTCAACAAGCTAGTCCCAATTTGCTCTCAAATGAGACATAGGATTCCCTACTCTTCTGAAAGTATAAAATTTTGGATTCTTGAACGCTTCTGGGAGGTCCAGATTCGAATGAATGCACAAATCCTCATAGTTAAGACCAACGATGTCGGGGATGCATTGGAACTCCTTCACTGCTTTCCTTGTCTCTTCTTTTATATCCACCTTTGCCTCTTCCTTTGCCCTGCATTCTCTTTCCTATTCCTCGTAATGGTCCAGCTCAGAACCATGCACATCATGCTTAGTTGGGACGGGAATCTAGAAATTTGTTCTTTTAGGAAGGGGCAGTGTTGTGGACGGCGAGAGGCGACAAAAGGCGACAAGGTCCTGCCTCGCCACGCGGCGAGGCGAGCGACGAGGCGCTTTCCTTTTTGAATAAAGGCGCCAATTAATACCAAAAATTAAAAATATTTAATTGCATATTTTATCCAAAGTCTTAATAGCAATAACACATATTAGCAAATATTCAATTCAAAAACCAATAGTAGATACTAAAATGTCTAAAACTTTAAAGACCAAACAATTCAAAATACAATAAACCAAAACTTTAAAAGTCTATTCTTCTTCAAAATTATCCAACTCTTGAAGATCAAAATCATCTACATCATTATATTGCTCTTCATCTTCTTCCTCCTCGTATTCTTCATCAATTAGTGTCCGAGTCCTACTTGAAGATGAACTTGTAGATGTACTTTCTACTCCTTTGCCCTTGTCAAGTACTGTTGATCTTGAAGAAAGTACCCTAAGATGATAGATACTCTCGTCTGCTCCAATTGCCGTAGGAACACTACCCCAAGTAAGATCATCATCCTCATATACTAGTTCATCATCTTGATCTTCGGGGCATCCAACTAACCATTCATTTGAATCATCTATGTTATCCAAGCGAATTGGATCAATAAGATCACGAGCATCATAACGGCGTTTTAATGTTCTATTGTACTTAACGTACACTAGATCATTGAGACGCGATAGTGTAAGCCTATTCCTCTTTTTGGAATGAATCTGTGCATAAGTTATTGATATTAACTAGTTGATATTGATAATAATATAATATGAAAAATAGGATATAAATTTTTACTTACGTGTTCAAACACACTCCAATTTCGCTCACATCCAGATGAGCTACAAGTTAGGCTTAATACTTTCATGGCAAACTTTTGCAAGTTTGGTGTTTCACTACCAAATAGTGACCACCATTCAACTATAATAAAATAAATTTAAAGATATGTGACTATAAATAAGTCAAATAATTTAAGTAAGATCTAAATCAACCCACTTACCCGGTGACCTTGTGTCTCTAGCTCTTTTAGCCGGACCACAACCAAATAGTCCATCTGCCATTTTGTTCTTAGGAAGCTCAGCGATTAGTGCATCTTGTATTGTTGTATCACAGACCAACTTCTCAACACATGCATAATACTCGGTCCACAAACTCTGTAATAAAGTTCCCTCTTCTTCAGCTTTATAATATAATCCTGGGTTCAAAACATGGCCTGCAGCATGCAAAGGCCGATGGAGTTGTTCTGACCACCTTGCATCAATAATTTGAAACACTTTCTGATAATGCTTCTGAACTCCACGAAAACCATGTGCAATAGCTTCTTTGGATCTATCCATTGCTTCATAAATATAACCCATTGGTGGTTTTTTCTCCCTATCCACCAAACGAAGCACTTTTGTGAAAGGGCTACAAACTGTAAGTGCCCGAACAACATCATTCCAAAAGTGGATAGAAATAATAAGATTGACAACTTCTTTCCCCGAAGTTTCCTTTGCAAATTTACTTGAATTCCATTCGGTTGAGAGGACTAAAGTTTTCAAGTTTTTTCTTTGTATGTACATAGCTCTCAAAGTTAAGAATGCCGTTCCAAATCTTGTCTTGGCCGGTTTCACCAAATTTCTTTCTTTGGTGAATTTTCTCATCAAGTTTAACAACAATGGCCTTTGACTAATGTAAGAATGGATTCTGATGGCCTTCCTAAAAACTGTTATAGAAAGATTAAGTTAAATTAATTAGTAGATAATGAATTATTGAGTATTGACTATAAAGAAACTTAAGAAAGTTAAAGGATAGGTTGATTACCGGAAGCATATGGCTTAACCTTGAATATGTCACCAAATATCAAGTTGATGCAATGAGCGGCACATGGAGTCCAATAAATGTGTGGATACGCACCCATCATCATACTTCCCGCTTTGACATTCTCACTAGCATTATCGGTGACAATTTGTACCACATTTTCCGGTCCAATTCTTTTAATAGTGCTTTCAAATAACTTGTACATTTTGGTGGAATCGGTAGATTCATTACTAGCATCAACCGAACCAAGAAATATACTACCGATTGGAGAATTCACCAAAATATTGATGATCATTTTGCCATTTCGTGCCGTCCATTTGTCCATCATAATGGAACAACCAAACTTTGTCCATTGCACTTTATGCTCATCAACAATTTTTTCTACTTTATCCACCTCTTTTTTAAGGTGAGTGACTCTAACTTCATGGAATGTAGGAGGCTTCATTCCGGGGCCATGTTGTCCAACCGCCTCAATAAATTTATCGAATGATTTGTGATTGACGCAATTAAAAGGGAGCCCGGCGTCATACATCCAAATTGCAAAAGCACTTACCGCACGCTCTCTTAGAATTTTCTTTGTTTCTTCGATTCCTCCTCCTTTTTCTAAGCCTCCTTTTTGTGTTGATTTTTGTGAAAAATAGAGGTTCAAAGGTCCTTTAGTCACACTCTGTGCGGTGGATGAACCTCCACTAGAAGATATCTTTTGAGTTTTGGAGGGAGGCCTCATTTCCGCATAATCATCCATTTCATCAAGATCATCAATATCAACAAATTCTTCCGGTTGCCTTACTTGAAATTTGGGATTATTAGCTATTTTGTTTTGCATATAAGCCCTTATTTCTTCTCTAATTTCTGACGGACAAGCGACACATTGTTTAACATTTTTGAAACCACCCACTAAATGTTGTTTGTGTCGAGTTATTCGACCATTGAAAGTACTCCCACAAAAGTTACAATTGACCGAATCTTTCGTCGCTCCTTGAGTGCCATAATTCCATCCAATGTCCCTCTTTTTGCTAGCATCCGCCATTGATTATTAAATTCAATTAATTCAGTGTTTAGAAATATTGGAATAAATAATTAGTAAAAGAATTAATTTTTTTTTTTACACTTTACAGTTACACAAAGCAGTAAGCAGTAAGCACTTAGTGCCTGACTGCTGCTTACCCTTAGTCCCTTAATGCCTCAGCCTTACAAGTTACAAGTTACAAAAAAACAGTAACTGAAAATAAAAATGAAGAAGAAGAACAGAAAAAAATTGTTGAAGAAGAAGAGAGAAATCAGAAAACAGTACCTGAAAACAGAGAGTGAGAGTCGCGAGGGTCGAACGTCGGAGGGAACTAGAGTCGCAAGGGTCGGTCGGCGTGGGAGTAGGAGATGCTGAAGGCGACAGTGAGGGAGAAGAGACACGCGATGGAGGAGAAGAGAAGAGTCAATCGATCGATCGAGAGAGAGTCGCGATGTGGATTTCAGAAAATTTTCAAAAGTAAAGAAAAAAACCCTAATTTTGACTAATATTATTAAGTCAAAATTTTTTAATTAAAAAGGCGGCGCCTTTTCTCTCGCCATTTCAGCGCCACAGCTCGCCACTCGCCTATTTACCCTCGCCTCGCCTCGCCAGAGAATGGCGAGAAACCCTCGCCTCGCCACGCCTCTCGCCTTTGGCGAGGAGGCGAGCGCCTTTCGTAACCCTGGGTAGGGGTGAAGCGACGGAAGGACTTTTGTCATTTTGGATGGTTTGGTAGTTTTGCGGATAAGTTTGAGGATTGGTATTTTGATTTAAGTGGTGGTGGGATGTTTGGGGATTGAAAGCATTTTGGTTTTGGTTTTGATTCTAGTTTTGTGGTGGTAGAGCGGTTTGATGTTGGGTATTTTGAGGATGAGGTGGCATTTTGGAATGGTTGTGTTGAGGAGGTGGTGGAGTCTGGTAGGAGGCGGAGGTATATTGAGGATTTTGGGTAGTCAAATCGATGATAGAGGGATTTTGGGCAGGAGTAGACGGCTGATTCTGAGCTGAGTCCATATTTGAAGAGGGGAAGTAGAGAGGAGGGGTCCCATCAACAGTGTTAGAAATAAAACTTGATGGAGGCAGATCCCGTCTCCTTTGAATCTCCACCCTCATCTCTGCAATCTGTTGTATTAATTGCATAATCAGTTTGTTCTGATCCGCTATGTGGGTTGAGTCACCATAACGTCAGTGAGACTGATTTCTTCGTTACTGACTCCCATTACTATTTTTCTTTTGTTTGAATCTTGTATGGGGAAGGAATCGACAGTCTCTTTGGATCTGATGAAGTAGGGATGATCTGCCAGCTTAATCGGCACATATCAGTTTTAAGTACCTAAATAGGAAAACAAATCAAAGGAAAATTTGTCAGTTTAAGTTCAGAATACAAAATGCATAATCTCACACAGTGAGCAGATAAACACACAAGTTTCTTTGTTTGAGGATATTTTTATTCCATGAGTAAGGAAGGAAACATATTTTTTAAAAACCAGGAGTTTGCTTGTTTTGTTAGTTTGACACCATCTCAGAAAGGATAAATTACATTGAGCTAAGGTCTTCTTGCATCTATTCTTTTACATCCTTTGATCTGGTCTTCACATTTCCTTGTAGCATGAAAAAGGGGAGAATGAAAATTCTAAATATAAGGGTCGGGCCTTGGAAGGCTTCCTACGTTTCTCACAAGGATAATTCAGGTGCAACATAGTTCGAGTAGAAAATAAATATTGATTTTAATTCATTCATTCTGGATGGTTACATGGAAATTGAAAGATAACAACAAAGCTTTAAAGATAAATGATGACTACATCTCAGTCATTTCTCTTCTCAATATCATCTCAGCCACGAGGAATAAACTCGACTCGAGTTTTTCCCATGTTGACGAGAGCTTCAACGTTGTAGAGAAAACTGAGACACCTTGAGAGGCTATGATCTGTAGCATCATGATAAGCACAAGGTTTCAAGATTTCTTCCCTAACGGGATAGAGACCTCTGTCATCCTCGTGGATAGAGGCCAAGACCCCATTCTGAACCAAATTGTAGATCTGCAACACTGACATTCTGAACGGTGTGGAATAATGACAAATAAACCGAATGTTCTCAACTGGATTTGGCTGGTCATATGTGAGAACGGTATTATAACCCCATATGTGCGGTATGTTCCCAAGTTTGATCTGGCGGCGGATTCTTGCCTTAAGCTGCACACATTCCTCTATAGTGTGTCTGCGCTGGTTTGGGTTGAAGGCGTATTCTTTTGAAGAGTTTTCATGCTCAAAGTCTGAAGATATTCCTTTACGAGGTTTCCACTTAAGATGCTTGTACACAAGAGCGCACGACACAACCCTCGCTCCCGCACGATGTGTTAGCTCATAAGCCGGAAGGGTGATCCATTGGTTTCGCCCTTTTAGATGACCCATGATAGGATCCTTGTAGACAATTTCTTCATTGCTGTCCTCCCTAGTTGCTCTGGGGTGAGCGTCATCGGTACCACTATTAGCTTCTTGCTCACGGACAGAGTATCTCCCGCGCATCTTTTGAAGTTTGACGATCATGTTTTTGTGGAAGGCTTTGTTCTTCTTCCTCATTTCAATAATTCTTTCCCTCATGTTAGCGAATTCTGCCATATCCACCGTCAATTCCTCATCAAGTGCCGCATTTATGGCTAACATTCTTGTGGTTTTGGAATCTACCTCTGCTTCTCTTGCTTCCTTTTCCAGAATCCTCAGTCGAAGCATATCCAACTTCTTACTTAAGTCCTCTATCTATCTCCATGTCTTTCTTCTTCTTCATATTTGATACAAAATCCTCATCCAGTGTTGCAGTTGCGGCTTTGTAGACTGCTCTGGCAATTTTGACACTGATGTTGACATCCTTTGAATAAGAGCAACATCGCGGTGACTCAATTAAAAAAGAATTTAGTTGAGTTTTTTAAAAAGGTTAAAGGGGTAAAATGAGTTTAAAGGGATTAAAGGGAGTCGCCACCTAATTTTTAGGAAACCTAGGAAATAAATTAACTTAAAAGATAGTCTACGAGACCAATTGATCTAGGTAAGGGGTTTAAATTATTTCGAAGGAAAGGGGTTATGCATCCTTTGCAATCCACAATTGTGGTTCCTGATTGAGTTTATTTTTTCAAATTGAAGAGGAGAATAAAATATTGTACAAATATAATAAATATTCAATATACACAATAAAATGTAATAATAATATCGGCCTAAGGTTTCCCGAACATCGGTATATACAAAATAATGAATTTTTTAAAAAGGTAATTCGAACTCCTTTTGAATAGCTTCAATGAAGCAAGTCTTGGGTATTTGTAAACACACTTAGTGAAAGTGTTAGTAATAAATAAATATGAATAAAATTGAATATATGAAATAATAATTTGAAACAAAAAATTTGTCTTATTAACACGGGAGGCCTTAGAAATCGACGGTAATTTCTTCATCGTCCAAATTTAACAACTATATAATATAAACTTCATTAAATTTTCCGTCTTTCAAAATGGGGAGGCCTCCAAAACTGACAGAGAGATTTTATCATTGACCAATTTTAACTAATGACCTGTATAAATATTAATGAAAATGAAAAGTGAAAGTAACAAAATACGAGAAGAAAATAACATGCCAATAATAATAAATTTAACATATCATCAAAATGAGGTATGTCTACCACAAAACTCAACTTAATGAAGAACTTTTAATATTTACAAAATGAATGTGTGGAAACTAAGCTTTTAACTGAAAAACCAAAATAATATAACTAAAATAAAGGGAAATATAATAACTAGTGCCAAATTGATGTAAAACATTCCAGAAAGTAAAACATTGCATTAATTATATTATAACTAAATATTAAAATGAAATTACAGCAAAACACAATTACTTTAACTATGACTAAATGACTCATTAAATAAATAAATTTACCAATAACAATAAGCAACAGAAACCAACTCAACAAACAATGACACCAATAACAATAAAATTATGAGAAAGAGCCCAACATTACAAAAGATAATGCGACAATTAATATAAACGTCCGAATAAAATAGTGACTAATATGATTTGTCAAAATATTACCATTTTCGGGCAGATTTGAAATTGTTCTCACCGGAGCTTTTAGCAGCAACGTTATTATTCTCCGGTGATGTACCCACGCCGGAAAAAAAAGTGAAAGTGTTAGACGAAATACCTACAAAATGAATCAAAATCGTGAAGAAAAAAAGGGGAAGGGAGTGTTCCATTTAGCTCTTATTTTGATTCAGTTAATCTGAGCTTGAAGCTCCTCTCTGGAGCTACTTTGTTGCAGCGAGCAAAGGGGCAAAACGGGAATGGAGTTTTGGAGTTTCTGATTCTTATTTGCTGGAGAAGGAGGAAACAGGATGATGGGTTAGTTTGGTTGCTGGTGACAACATGAAAGAGGAGGGAATGGGGTCTACTTGTGGTGGGTGTGGCCGCTTTGGCCGGAAATGGGTGATGGTTGGCTGCTATGGTGTTTTCCAGGTGGAGGAAGGGAGGAGGGTCCCTGGAAAAAAATAGAGAAAATGAAATGGGATTTTAGAGGGGGGGGGGGGGGGGGGTTTTACTTTGCCAGAAAATGCTCCGGGAAGGATGGTGGCTGGAAAAGTATGTACACTAAAGAATATCTTTAAGATTTAAAAAATCTAAAAAGAAAAATTAGTCTTATAGTTTATCCACCAACCAAAAACCTAACGGACTAACTATTTTATATATAGGGAGTTGAAAACTATGGGCCCAAGTTATGAGCTTGAGGTTGTGACTCAAAAAATATCAGTTGATAAAATATCTGTGTATGTAAATTTTATTCGAATTTGAATAAATTTTTAGACTGCGCAAAATATCAAATGAATATTAATTAACAATGTAACAGAGAAAGAAAATGAATATAAAAAAATGTAATAAACCTAATCAATTATATGTAAAAATGCAATTTAACAGAAATAATGATTCTATAAAAAATGAACAAATATTTGAACGTCTGGTTGTAACAAGATAATATAAACATTACAATCGATAAAAATCTTGATACATAGAGGAAAATGATGATTATCAACAAATTTTATTAAAATGACAAAAACATATAATTTGAACTATTTAAAATAAACGACGTATTAATTTTAAAACTATCATATCGAAATTTGGTGTCAATAACTTGCCTCTTTGTTTGATTAGGATCGATGAAAGAGATCCTGATCAAACAAAGTTGACGAACCCAAATTTGGCTTGATAAACTTTGAACAAAACAATTGAGACACTAGTAGAGATTTTGAACAAGATTCTACATCCGTCGACTGGACTGAAAATAATAAACAAAAGAGAAATATTAATTGTAAACTGAGAAAGTTCACATACCTTCGATGTTACTTGCAAAATATCACAATGAAGGTGGTGTACCTTTTTAAAAGAAGGATGATGCGAATAACATGTCACTTTGAATGAGGTGACAACCCAACTTGAACTTAACATGTCATTTGAAGGGAGATGACAACCCAATCTTGTCTCTTTGAAAGGCGGTCGACCCAATTTGATCATAACATGTCATTTGAAGGGAGATGACAACCCAATCTTGAACTTAATGTGTCATTTGAAGGGAGATAACAACCCAATCTTGAACTTAAAGTGTCAATTGAAGGATGTGACGACCCAACATGTGTCTTTGAAAGGCGGACGACCCAACTTGAACATAGCATGTCACTTTGAACAGGGTGAGAACCCAACTTGTCTCTTTGAAAGGCGTACAACCCAATTTGAGCATAACATGTCACTTCGAACGAGGTGACAACTAAATGCGTCTCTTTGAAAGGCGGACAACCCAATTTGAACATAACATGTCACTCTTTGAAAGACGGACAACCCAATTTGAACATAACATATCACTTTGAACGAGGTGACAACCCAACGTGTCTCTTTGAAAGATGGATTACCCAACTTGAACTTAACATGTCATTGAAGGGACATGACAATCCAATCTTGAACTTAATGTGTCATTTGAAGGGAGATGACAACCCAATCTTGAACTTAATGTGTCATTTGAATGGAGATGACAGCCCAATCTTGTCTCTTTGAAAGGCGGACGACCCAACTTCCAACTTAACATGAATGCCATATCACAAAATCTGCAATATCAATGTTAGTAGCAAATATAAAATAAATTATGCAAACATGAACATATGAACACGGTATTAACCAATGCAACGATTCAAATTTAATAACATCATGAATTAAATAAAATGTCAATTTAAAATGGAATAACACAATAAAAAGTGTCATATTTAACGGCATGACAAACCAATTTCAAAAGAATTAATTTATTTAAGATAGTAAATTAATTTCTAAAAGATATCATTTTGAAAGTTATGACGACCTAAAATAAAAAAAATGTCATTTTGAAGGGTATGACTATCCAAATTTAAGAAAATGTAATTTTGAAGGGTATGACTTCCCAAATAAAAAAATGTTAGACCACCCAAAAAATAAAGAAAAATGTCATTTTGAAGGATATGACGACTCAAAAATAAAAGATGTCATTTTAAAGGGTATGACTACCAAAATTAAAAAGATGTCATTTTGAAACGTATGAATACCAAAAAATAAAAGATTTCATTTTGAAAGGTATGACTACCAAAAAATTGCAATTTAAACTTTGAAATGGTTCACAAAGTTATCAACAATGAAAAGATCCACAAAATTAGTATAGACAAAATATCCACAATGGAACAGTCCACATAGTTGGTACGAACAAACATGGGGGATTAATATAAAATGATGTCAATTGAAAGGTATGACGACCCAAATTTAAAAGATGTCATTTTGAAGGGTATGACTATCAAAAAATAAAAAGATGTCATTTTGAAGTGTATGACTATCAAAAATGCAATTTGAACTTTGAAATGGTCATGATGATAAAAATTTAAAATGATGTCGGTTTGAAGGATATGATGACCAAAATTTTAAAAAGATGTCATTTGATGGGTATGACTACCAAAAATAAAAAAGATCTCATTTTGAAGGGTATGACTACCGAAAATAAAAAAGAAGTCATTTTGAAGGGTATGACTACCAAAAAATGCAATTTAAACTTTGAAATGGTCTACAAAGTTTTTTGGACAAATATGAGGCATAAATTTAAAATAATACCAGTTTGAAGGTATGACGACCCAAATTTTAAAAGATGTCATTTTGAATGGTATGACGACCAAAAAATAAAAAATGTGTCATTTTGAAGGGTATGGCTACAAAAAATACAATTTGAACTTTGAAACAGTCCACAAATTTATTTGGACAAATATCAACAATGAAACGATCCACAAAGTTGGTATGACCAAATATGGAAAAGTAGATTTTAACCCATTTTTATTTTATGAACAATGAAACATATTTTAACTCGGTTAGTAACAACACAAGTATTGTACAAGATTTTTTCACAATTTTTCTCTTTCAACTGAAACTAACATCGAGGTAAATCCTATGGATTCAAGGGTACCTCAAATGTACTTACGTAACGACAAGATCTGTCCATCTTGCTACAAATAAATTCTTTAAACTAGACCTAAAATCATGTTTCAAGTGACCTCACAAGAAAGAAAATTTCAATTTGCGCATATTTAAAGTGTTTTGATTTAAAAGCATATTGAAAAAACAGAAAAATATTCAACGCATGCAATTGTGATACCATAGGCTTGACCTTCATGTAAATCTCCACTAATATGATAACATTTGAATTGAAATCATGTAGGACTTGTTAATAGCTTATAATGCAGGCTTAGGGACATGTAGAATAATCATTTAGGATTAAAGTAACTTATTCCTTCTTTAGCATTGCACTAAATAGATGCTTTCAACATTTATTACGCTTTTAGCGTTTGATTCTCTTTGTTGTCCCTTCCTTTTTCACTTTTTACTTCTTTGAAACTTTGTTTATATGAGTTTTTCCCTTTTGAATTTTTTCCTTTTTGTTTGGAGTGTTTATCTTCTTTTTTTGAAATTCTGTTTGCTTAAACTTGTTGGAATTTTGAACACTTCGTATTTTTTCTTTGTTTTGAGGTCATTTTTGTTTTCTTGACATTCAGGGACTTTGATAACTTTTGTATTTGACAAATTTGGACTTTGGATCTTCTCTTATAACTTGCATGTCTTCAGTGCGCTCAAGAAAGTCTGGTCAAAAGAGGGATAGTGCGTAAAAACACTTAGAAAAGGTATAGGCTAAGATGTGGTTGTCCAAAGAAAAGACTTAAGACTCAAAGTGGGACACACTAAGAATATATGTCATTTGGTAGGCTTTGAAAGGTTGAAACGGGTCAATGAAGGACTACAATCATTTTTCAAATCAAACATTACTAATAGTTTTTCCTCAATAACATTAACAATGCAAAATAATTGAATTTTATTCAAAACTCACCACACAATGAACATGAAACAATGAATCTGGTTTTGTTCTAATCTTGAATGTATACAAGAGAATTTTACAAGTGTGAGAAAAGTATGAAGGAGAGGTACCGAAAAGAATCTATGATTTAACAAGAAGTCAATCTTCTTTATTGTACACATTATTTTCACATGCACACTTGAACTGTGTTGACACTAACAAAGTCAAAAAATGATTTTAAAATATAAACATTAAAAGAATAAAAAATAAAATATATTTTGAATAAAGAACACAGAACCCAATAAGGTCTGCCTACGTATCTCATTGATGAGAATGAGGTTCGCGTAGTTCTTCTAGACATGACATAAAACCTATATTGAACAAATAAATTTTTGGAAGGAAAAATAATAGGAATGAAAAACCAATGTGTCAGATTAAAAGGCGGGCAACCAAATTTAACAAAAAGTATTTTTAATTATTTAAAGATAACTTAACAAGAATGAAGAAATCAAAGATTCCCATTGAAGGTGGACCACCTAAATTTAACGAAAAAAGAATTTTTATAAATTAAAGAAAAACAACAAAAGTAAAAAAATAAATGAGTTACATTGAAGGGTGGACAACCCAACTTAAAAAATTTCAAATAAAACCATCTTTTGTAATGAAATGCAGGATAAATAAAAATCAAAGTTATACGATGAATATGACATCATATACAAAAAATTAAAGCAAATTATATAAACTAACTCAGAGTGAAGCTTAATAAATTATGGAGTCTGTGTACAACCTTGATGAAATTTTTAGGGGCATTCCTTTAAAATTTTGCCCCTGTTTGAGCTTCAACAAACCTCTGGTATTTAACAACTTTCTCTATTGTAAAATTTTGGAAGACTTCCGCAAAAATTTTGCCAATTTCTGTATTAAAAATTTGGAAAGCTTACGGCGAAGATGACCAAGCCTTGATGGAGCCTACGTATCCCATTGAAGCAGGAATCAGGTCAAACGTAGTTCCAACAAATTATAACTTGAATAAAAACTCGATTGAATTATGAATATTCTAAAACTAGGTTAGCAAGAGTGATTTTAAAATAATGGACTATTATACAAAATATTCACATATAACAAGTATATCACATAACATGCAAATAATGAATACATGTCTTATACAAATGTGTCTCGAGTTTTGTGTCATGCTTAATATGAGATTTTTGCTTCACTCTACACTAGCTAAATAAGAGAGGACTTAAAGAGAGACCTGTTTACCCGAGTTAGACAAACTATTGGATGAAGTATAATGAACAACATTGGATGACTGCAAGCCAACTATTTGTTTATCACTTCAAAAAAAATTCGAAGGTGTTTTTCTGAAGGACAGCCGTGGAAAGCCACGTAACCACCTTTGTCCTATAATGCATTCTATTTTCCATTTGGCGAAAATTATGTCATGAAATGCAATGACAATATACAATAAACAATGAATAAATAATGAGTACGATATGCAAATAATCAACAAAATATTAAAAATAATGAATAACACAATAAAGAATAATATCTTCAATTTGAAAAAATAAACCCAGAATGTTAGAACCACTAATTTTCCCAGCATAGTTGCCATTCTGTTGACATCCTTTGAATGGGAGCAACATCGCGGTGACTCAATTAAAAAAGAATTTAGTTAAAATTTAAAAAGGTTTAAAAAGGGTTAAAAGGGGTAAAATGAGTTTAAAGGGATTAAAGGGAGTCGTCACCTAATTTTTAGGAAAACAAGGAAACCAATTAATAAATTAACTTAAAAGATAGTCTATGAAACCAATTGATCTAGGTAAGGGGTTCAAACTATTTCGAAGGAAGGGGTTAGACATCCTTTGAAATCCACAGTTGTGGTTCTCTATTGAGTTCATCTTTTCAAATTGAGGAGGAGAATAAAATATTGTACAGATATAATAAACATTTAATATACACAATAAAATGCAATAATAATATCGGCCTGAGGTTTACCTAACATCGGTATATACAAAATAATGAATTTAAAAAAAAATGTAATTTGAGCTCCTTTCGAATAGCTTCAAGGAAGCAAGTCTTGGGTACCTGTAAACACAGTTAGTTAAAGTGCTAGTAATAAATAAATATGAATAAAATTTAATATAATAAATAATAATTTGAAATAAGAAACCTGTCTTATTAATATGGGAGGCCTTAGAAACGACGGTAATTTTTTCATCCGCCAAATTTAACAGATATATAATATAAACTTAATTAAATTTTTTGTCTTTTAAAGTGGGGAAGCCTCCAAAACTGGCGGATAGATTTTATCATTGGTCAATTTTAAATTATGACCTGTATAAATATTAATGATAACGAAAAGTGAAAGTAACATAATACGAGAAGAAAATAACATGCCAATAATAATAAATGTAACATATCATCAAAATGAGGTATGTCTACCACAAAACTCAACTTAATGGAAAGCTTTTAATATTTACAAATTGAATGTGTGGAAACTAAGCTTTTAACACAAAAATCAAAATAATATAACTAAAAGAAAGGGGAATTTAATAAATAGTGCCAAATTGATGTAAAACATTTCAGAACGTGAAACATTTCATTAATTATATTATAACTAAAAACAAAAATGAAATTACAGCAAAACACAATTACCTTTACTATGCTAAACAACTCATTAAATAAATAAATTTACCAATAAAAATAAGCAACATAAACCAACTCAACAAACAATAAAAACAATGACAACAAAATTATGAGAAAGAGCCCAACATTACAAAAGATAATGCAACAATTAATATAAATGTCTGAACAAAATAGTGACTTATATGATTTGTCAAAATATTACCATTTCCGAGCAGATCTCAAATCATTTCTAATCGGAGCTTTGAGCGGCAACTTTATTATTCGCCGGTGATGTACCCACGCCAAAAAAAGTGAAAGATTTGGACGGAATACCTACAAAATGAATCAAAATCGTAAAGAAAAAAAGGGGAAGGTACTGTTCCATTTAGCTCTAATTTTGCTCTAGTTCATCGGAGCTTGAAGCTCCTCACCGGAGTTACTTTGTTGTAGCGAGCAAAAGGGAAAAACGGGGATGGAGTTTTGGAGTTTCTGGTTCTTATTCGCTGTAGAAGGAGGAAATGGGATGATGGGTTAGTTTGGTTGCTGGTGAAAACATGAAAGAGGAGGGACTGGGGTCTTCTTGTGGTGGGTCTGGCAAAGCTTTGGTCGGAAATTGGTGATGGTTGGCTGCTATGGTGTTTTCCAGGTGGAGGAAGGGAGGAGGGTCGCTGGAAAAAATGGGGAAAATGAAATGGGATTTGGGGGGTGGTTTTGACTTCACCAGAAAATGCTCCGGGAAGGGTGGTGGCCGGAAAAGTATGTACACTAAAGAATATCTTTAAGATTAAGAAAATCTAGAAAATAAATTAGTCCTATAATTTATCCACCAACCAAAAATCTGATGGACCAACTATTTCATATATATAGGTAGTTGAAAACTATGGGCCCAAATTATGAGCTTGAGGTTGTGACTCAAAAAATGTCGATTGATAAAATATTTGTGTATGTAAATTGTATTTAAATTTGAATGAAATTTTAGACTGCGCAGAATATCAAAATAAATATTAATTAACAATGTAACAGAGAAAGAAAATGAATATAAAAAAATGTAATAAACGTAATCAATTATATGTAAAAAAATGCAATTTAATAGAAATAATGATTCTATAGAAAATGAACAAATATTTGAACGTTTGGTTGTGACAAGATAATGTAAAAATAACAACTTATAACAATCTTAGTACTTCGAGGAAAAGGATGATTATCAACAAATTTCAATAAAATGACAAAACATGTAATTTTAACTTTTTAAAATAAACGACGTATTCATTTTAAAACTATCAGACCGAAATTTGGTGTCAACAACTGCATCATTCTTCTTTAACCTCTTGAATTTCGTGCATGATTTTATCTATTTTTCTGTGTAACTCTTCTCTGGTAAGTTCCATCATGATATTCTTACCCTTTCCCATAGCTGCGATTTTGCCTTTCCTGAGAAGATAAAATAGTGTTTTAGGATTTGGAGATAGGATTTTGCTTTTGATTGAGAAACTCAAGACTCGGAAAATTTGGTCGGACTTTTTAATAGTGACTTGTATATCTTTTGACAATTTCTGACAGGGAGTGGGTTTACAGTATCCTCATTCACATCAACATAGGACATAAACAGTTACAAAACACATATATCGCGTCGTAATCATGCATGTGGCCCTTTTGTGCCAAGGGTAGACCTAACGATCTAAAGGATGTATTGCGTCATTTAATACATATTGTTGCACCCACCAAAATAATCTTCACAAATAATTATAGAATCCGTTATAGAGTTTTAATCAAAACGGGGGTAAAATTTTGGGAAGGGGAATACATTGCAAATACAATAGAAAACAATCCCACGCTGAGGAATTAGACAGTTGACGATCCTGCTCCTCCTCTTGCTTTTTCTACCTCCTCGCTGATGATGTACTTGCTTGTTACCACGTACGGCTCCGCAAGCACAACTTTGGAATATGGCGGCACGACCCGATGAGTGTTGATCAGCTCATCCAGGGTTGCATCTAGACGCATAAAACAGGACCTCGCATCGGCTAAATCTTGTGACTTCACATCTAAGGACCTCTGTCTTTTGAATTCTCTGGATTGGTATTCTTGCTCCCTTCATCGAAATTCCTATTCCCTTTGGTCCCGTTCTTGCTAAAAATGGTATGCGTGGATTTGGAGCCTCATTTGGACGTCTTCAATTTCTCGACCCACACATGGTGTTGGGTCCACTACACCACATAAATCATCTTGCAACCATTTTTTGTATTCATCAACATACCCGACTTCGTATCTATTTTAAGCGATACTTCCATTCATGTTGACGTACACGATCCACTCTTGGAGGATGGTTTTGGCGAAAGGTATTTTAATACACCCATTATAATAAATAACGAAGGAGCTAGTATCCCCTTGGACGGGTGTGGTATATATATTGTTGAATTGCCGCATCACCCTAATTGGGTTGTAGGGTGGCATTCCTAATATGCCGGAAGGACAAAAAAAAGACGTTTGACCCTTCGAGCGGCTATATTCTCTGACATAAAATTCTGAAGCATCCACTATATGTCTCCTTTTCTTAGGTCATAAAATACTCTTGCCCATGCATACCTTGTATTGTGAATCGGGACCTGCAGACGCTTAGATAGAACTCGTAATTGTCAAAGGGAATTGTTTGACTCGGTTTGGACAACTCTTGCTGCTGATCGTCTCTTTTACATAGATGTTTCTCATCCACCACTGAAGCAGGATGTTGCACGCTTGGAAATTTTTTATGTCACGACCAGAGTCTAGACCCCAGATGAGACCGGCGTCGTTGACCTTTCAAACATCACAAACAAGCCTACATACGTCATTCTTACTTCATCTAGATTAATTTTGGCAGAAAATATGAAACATTTTGTTTCCTAACATGTTTACTAAACATTCTATTACATTTATAATTGTTCATCAACAACCATCTAACATTAAGATCATCAAATGAAAGAAATAGTTCATAGCTGCATTAAAAATGTACTTGCCAAAACGGCACCAATACAAAGTCTGAAATGAAATGGGAAATGAAACATTAGTGGAACATGCTCCACTAGCTAAAGCCTAAATCTAAGCTAGATAATAAAAATATATAGCCTCAAACGCATGAGGGCCTACCAAGGCCGGATGAAAGCTCCACGTCCGGATATCTGCAGCGTCAACTTGTAAGCTCTAGTGTCCACCTGTGCTTGCACCTAAAAATTTAGAGTTGTATATGAAAGCACACACCAAGGACATGCATGAGAAATGATAGCTCTTTCCTAACAACATGATTATGGAAAGTCAAGTCAGTGGACTTTCCAAATTGAGATTAGGAAAGTTAGTGAACTTTCCAAATTTGGATTAGGAAAGTTAGTAATCTCTCCAAATTTGGATTAGGAAAGTCATTCCATGAGAGTAACATGCATCATCATACTTATCAGATTGCACACATCACATAACATCTAACATATAGCACATATCATATAACATATAACACATAACATCTTTTATATCACTCATTCATATGCCATGATTCCTTGGAATCATGGACTTGATTTGCAAACACAGAGTCTGCTTCATTCATTCATAAATACTTCATTTCATTTCGTTCATAGGCTAGTGTGAACACCAGTTATACCTAGGATATAGAATTAAGACTTTCATCGCGTTTGCTGTGCAATGATCAAGAATTACCTAGTGTCATTACTTGTTATCTCACCTCTTGAATATCCTATCCTAACACCTTTGGTATCGTTCATTTCATTATTTGCATCATTTGAGGGTGGACTCATTTATCCATTGGAAACTTTAACTTTACCGACATAGATCATGTAAGCATCATGAAATCCAGTGTCTCCCCCACACCGAAAAGAGGTGGAATCACCAGCAAAAGTGACCCAAAACATGCTAGAGTACATGGGAATTAAGCACAACTAGATACCTATATTGGCTAAATAGGTTTGAAGACTAGGAGATATAAGGGGACCCATAACCGGCATGCTGGACAGCTCATCTCATGAGAGTTACGTGAACCTCCACCCTTCCTGAAAGAAGGAATCACCGCTCATACCTAGTCTATCGGTGCTCAATATAAAGTTCAGTTACATTCAACTCATACATCATGGAAGCTGGATTCTAGTATGAGGAAATCATAGCTCAATAGATGATTTCTCATCTCATCATTAGTATTAAGTGTGTTAATCTCAATACTTTCATTAGATTGTTCATAGACACTGGTATCTTCATTAACTTTACACTCTCATAGGTGAGTACGTTTTTGTAACATTTACTTAGGATCCTTTGAGATTGCTCTCATTTTTTAAATTAGCCTCATATCATGTTTTCACCACATTCATCAACATTAGCACATTTTCTGTTTATAATTACTCATCCCTTTTTACGTGAATGTTCATTTCATCATATGCCAATGCACTTGACCATTTAGTGTGTTTCACACTCTTACTTAACCCTTCTAGGGTTTCATCACTTCATTGTTCATTTCATCATTTCATTCTTCATTTCCTCATAAGACAATGCACTTGGCCATTTAGTGTATCTTACACTCATACTTAATCCTTCTAGGTTTTCATCATTTCGTTACATGCATATTAGGTTCACTTATTTTTAATCGTAGGCTAGACTAATGGGTCTATACATACAAGCCATGAGGCTTCATTCATTATTTGTTAAGTGAATAATATCTTCCTAAGATTATGTAGTACAAGACTTATGTATCTTGTATGTATGCTAATATCTTGATTTCGCTCTAAGTAGGTGGCATTATTCTTGAACATTTAATCCACGTATGATTTATGTATCAATACGGAAATTTGGGCAACGGAACCTAAGTTCGAACTGCTTGGACAATACTTACATTTTTCCTTGACTTTATTTTTAGTCTTTATGACATTGGGACCCTAGATCGAGCCCTAACATCAACATTCTATCTTTATTTTTCTCTTTTTGTCCTCCTCTTATTTGGCCGAAGGGTTGTGGGATCGAACCCCCACAACCCCTTTTTATTTTTCATTTAAAATTTGTATTGTCCAACTCGCCTAGACAAAGAGGTTGTGGGATCAAACCCCCACAGCCTCTTTTTATTTTATTCATTATTTCACTGGAAATTGGGAGGTTGTGGGTTCGGACCCCCACAACCTCCTTATTTTATTTTTAATTTTGCTAGGGTTGTGAGGTTGTGGGTTCGAGCCCCCACAATCTCCTTATTTTGTTTTTAATTAAAATTGTCTTAGCTAGGCGTTTGACAGTGAGGTTGTGGGATCGAGCCCCCATAGCCTCACTTTATTTTCTAATTTATTTCGCCCTTCTCCTTTTCATTCTCCTTACTCGCCTTTACAACCCATTTTGACCCCCCAACCTTATTTCTTTCTTTCTTGTGAGATTAAGGTTCCACATGGGTGAGGTCACAAGTCCGAATCCAGTTGGCCTCACCCCTTTAAATTGATTTAGTTTTCCAAATTTCCCTTCTATATTAAACATATATTTTTGGTTGTACACTTCATAATTTTATTAACTTATTTTCATCAATATTTCCACTTGAAAACTTGGGAAGATTCATGGATCGTTTAGCACTTTTTAGGGTGTATTTCATGGATTCGTTTAGCTAAATTATTGGCGTTCAAATCAGCCCCACTTCCATTTTTATGAACATCATGGTTTACATAGGTTTATGTACGTAAAATGAAAACCAAAACAATAATAAACTTGAAGCCTTAACTTGACCTCATTCATAGTAACCTTTACACTGACATTTTTGCACAAACACACACTTTCACAAACTTTCGAGGACATGGTTGCATTTCATACGATTTCAAGTACACAAACGTAATCATAATCATAAAGAAAATGTCACATATACCTAAATCTACCAGCAATCATACCCAACCTACGATTCATTGGGAGCTAATGAAAGGGGCATGCAAAAAGGGAAACAATCCTAGTTTTCGAATGACTAATACGAACCTTAAGGGGTCTCTTGGGAAAGGGACCAAGAGAGAAGAAAACACATACATTTTTTTGACGTTCAAACCTTGAAGTTGCTTTCCAAAAACTCCACTCAAGAGCACGTCTAAGCCTCCTCATTATAGTACTCCACTCGAATGACAACCTCCCTTAGCCTAGTGTGCGATTAACGTTTGTTTTCTTGTGATTTCGTGTGAGTTATTCAAGTGTGTAGAAATTGTTTTATTTTTATGATTTTGTATCTTATTTTGGCAGAGACATATCATGTTAAAGAATGGGAGAGATTGAGCGTGAGAGTCGAGAGATAGACGTGAGAGAGTAGGAGTTATATTAGACTTAGGAGTCTAGTTTAGGACTTAGTCAAATAAGGTTTCTTAATTATTAAAAATCTGATTTTTATTTTATTTTAAATCAGGTAATGAATAATAATTATTAATTAATTACATTAATTCAATAGCTTAAATAAAAATCACATTAATTCATTGCTTCCACCTAGGTTCGAACCCGGGTGGAGCATGACTTAACTTCAAGAGCTCTATTTCGTCTCTCTCTCCCCAATTTGCCCCTCTACCTTATAAATAAATAATTAATTATATATTTAGAGTAATCACTATACTACCCTTAGCCTAGAAAAATACCATTTTACCCCTTGACCCTCCAAACCTAAGATTTCCTCTTTTTAAATCCAGTAAAGACTCCTTCTAGTAACTCTTCGTATTCGATAGTCCTACATGGTTGGACCCAACCTTTCCTAGATTAGCTAACTCTACAAGTTAGTTGGCTTGGATGTATCAAGGGTTCTGAAGTTTGGTTCTACGCGTATCAATCTGTGTGAACTCTGGTCTAATCACTTGACACATTAAGTATCACTTAGTAATCCATTTTTAGGGTTGTTACATTATCCCCCCTTTGGAACATTCGTCCCCGAATGACACTACTCTTTACTAACAATAAGTAATTCATCTATAGGACGTATGCATACATAGGTAATTCAATACTCCCCATTGGTGAATATCTGATTCACATATTAACATGATGGTTCACATCCTTGAAACCTACTGGTAGCTTTACATTAATCGACTAAGGAACTCTTTCCTAAACTAGTCTCATCGAAGCATACAACATAAGTAAACATGTAATTCATACAAATCAACAACCAACATGATGACTCAAACATATTAACTTCATACTAGTTCATAAACACCATACACAATCAAATACATGGCAGACTAATTAAGGCTACACACCCGAGACTTCACCAGAGGTGCCTTCCCCTGCACCCCTAGACTTGAGTGCGAAGAATCGTTGCCTCCTTGGAGACTCTTCACTTGGACCATTATGTTTAACTCTCTCCTTCCCTTGTTTTTGACTTAAACTATTCGAACAATCCTTCACCATGTGACCCGGTTTGCTTCAAATCTAACAAGCATTAGAGCCCCTCATACACTCTCCTCCATGACGTTTGACACACTTCATACTCTTAACTCTGGGCTTGGAATCCCTTTCATAGCGCGATCCTTGGACGAACTTGACTCCTATTGTAAGGAGAGTACCTTCTTAAAAGCTGGTTTAATCCCTGATTTCAGTACTACTCTTCCTTGAAAAATTCGTCCCAGTTTGTCTTGACCTTTTCCCTGCCCTAATATGCTTCCTATTCCTATTTTCCTCCACTTGTTGGACATGGACCATAAGCCTGGAAAGGCCCATACTGGCATGTAACATATCTTCCCTACACTCCTCCTCGAGATTCTCAACAATCTTAGATCTAGTGTAAACGAGAGGATTCATCCTCGTGAAATCCCTTAACTTGCTAGCCATGGTGCTGGCAGGTGGGTTCTCCCTGGGAACACCTTGTTTCTTTGCCTTCGTTTCTCCTCGTATTCATCTTTCTGAATCTCAAGAGTTGATGTTATATACGCTCTTAAAACCAAGAAACAGACATTACAGAAGGCATGATAAGACCAGAAGAAGGGAAATTTTCCAACGCACCATGCATTCTCTAATTTAGGATAGTGGTGCACTTCACTACCATGACTTAGAAACTACTAAATGTGGTTGATGTGAACTTGTTATTCTCGAAATTTAACCTAGTGCTCTGATACCAACTTTATCACGACCGGATTCTAGACCCCAGACGAGACCGGCGTCGTTGACCTCACGGAGGTCACACACAAGCCTACATACATCATTCTTACTTAATCTAGATTAATTTTAGCAGAAAATTTGAAACTTTTTGTTTCCTAACATTTTTAATAAACATTCTATTACATATATAATTGTTCACCATCAACCATCTAATACTAAGATTATCAAATGAAAGAAATAGTTCATAGCTGCATTAAATGTGTACTTGCCAAAACGGCACCAATACAAAGTCTGAAATGAAATGGGAAATGAAACACATGTGGAACATGATCCACTAGCTAAAGCCTATATCTAAGCTAGATAATAACAGTAGATAGTCTCAAAAGCATGAGGACCTACCAAGTCTTGATGAAAGATCCATGTCTGAATAGCTGCAACGTCAACCTGTAAGCTCTAGCGTCCACCTGTGCCTGCATCTAACAATTTAGAGTTGTATGGAATTAGTAAACACTTGTACTAAGTATGGGTATATGCAAGCACACCCCAAGGAAATGCATGAGAAAGGATTGCTCTTTCCTAACAACATGATTATGGAAAGTCAAGTCAGTGGACTTGCCATATTGAGATTAGCAAAGTTAGTGAACTTTGGATTAGGAAAGTTAGTGAGCTTTCTGAATTTGTATTAGGAAAGTCATGCCATGATAGTAATATGCATCATCATACTTATCATATTGCACACAATACATAACATCTTACACAAAGCACATATTTATATAGCATATATCACATAACATCTTTTATAACACTCATTCATATACCATGATACCTTGGAATCACGGACTTGACATTAAGACTTTCCAAAATAAAGGCTCAACATATGGGATCCTACTAGGGAGTCTTCATTAGCAAACACAGAGTCTGCTTCATTCATTCATACGTTCTTTATTTCATTTCGTTCATAGGCTAGTGTGAACACCACCTATACCTAGGATGCAGTTTAAGACTTTCAGCGAATTTGCTGTGCAATGATCAAGAATAAACTAGTGTCATTACTTGACTCTAGATCACCTCTTGATTATCCTATCCTAACACCTTTGGTATCGTTCATTTCATTATGTGCATCATTTGAGGCTGGCCTCATTTATCCATTGGGAACTTTTACTTTAACCGACATAGATCATGTGAGAATCATAAAATCTAGTGTCTCCCCCACACCGAAAAGAGGTGGAATCACCGGCCAAATTGACCCAAAACATGATAGCGTACATGGGAATAGAACCCAACTAGATCCCTATATTGGCAGTATAGGTTCAAAGACTAGGAGATATAAGGGAACCTATAACTGGCATGCCAGACAGTCATCTCATGAGAGTTACGTGAACGTCCGTCCTTCTCGAAAGAAGGCATCACCGCTCATAGCTAGTCTATCGGTGCACAGTATAAAGTTCAATTACATTCAACTCATACATCGTGGAAGCTGGCTTCTAGTATGTAGACATCATATCTCAATAGATGATTTATCATCTCATCATTAGTATTAAGTATTAATCTCAATACTTTCATAAGAGCGTTCATAGAAACTGGTCTCTTCATTAACTTTACACTCTCATAGGTGAGTACGTCTTAGTAACATTTACTTAGGATCCTTTGAGGTTGCTCTCATCTTTTACATTATCCTCATATCATGTTGTCACCACATTCATTAACATTAGCACATTTTCTCTTCATAATTACTCATCCCTTTTTACGTGAATGTTCATTTCATCATATGCCAATGCACTTGGCCATTTAGTGTGTTTCACACTCTTACTTAACCCTTCTAGGGTTTCATCACTTCATTGTTCATTGCATCATTTCATTCTTCATTTCTTCATAAGCTAATTCACTTGGCTACTCGTACTTAACCCTTCTAGGTTTTCATCATTTGTTACATACATTTTAGGTTCACT
Organism: Solanum habrochaites; assembly: GCA_027704765.1. Taxonomy (NCBI): domain Eukaryota; kingdom Viridiplantae; phylum Streptophyta; class Magnoliopsida; order Solanales; family Solanaceae; genus Solanum; species Solanum habrochaites. Next base: position 42,896,063 of record JAKWJA010002497.1, on the reverse strand, counting down.
TATTTTTAATCGTATGCTAGACTTATAGGTCTATACATACAAGCCATGAGGCTTCATTCATTATTCGTCAAGTGACTCATATCTTCCTAAGATTATGTATTACAAGACTTATGTATCTTGTATGTATGACAAGATCTTGATTTCAATCTAAGTAGGTGGCATTATTCTTGAACATTTAATTCATGTATAATTTACGTATCAATACGAAAATTTGGTCAAGGGAACCCAAGATCGAACCCTTTCGACAATACTTACATTTTCCTTTGACTCTATTTTTAGTCTGCATGACATTGGGACCCTAGACCGAGCCCTAACATCAACATTCTATCTTTATTTTTCTCCTTGGGTTTTCCTCTTATTTGGCCGAAGGGTTGTGGGATCGAACTCCCACAACCCCTTTTTATTTTTCATTGATCAAACCCCCATAGCCTCTTTTTATTTTATTCATTATTTCGCTGGAAATTGGAGGTTGTGGGTTCGAACCCCTACATCCTCCTTTTTTATTTTTAATTATAACTGTCTTAGCTAGGCGTTTGACAGCGAGGTTGTGGGATCGAGCCCCACATCCTCACTTTATTTTCTAATTTATTTTGCCCTTCTCCTTTCTAGCCTTGAGGTCGTGGGTTCGATTCCTACGCCTCCCATTTTATTTATTTAAAGTTTTTCATTCTCCTTACTCGCCTGTAAACCCCATTTCGAATCCCCCCGCCCCATTTCTTTCTTTCTTGCAAGATTAAGGTTCCACATGGGTGAGATCACAAGTTCGAATCCTTGTGGCCTCACCCCTTTAAATTAATTTAATTTTCCAAATTTCCGTTCTATATTAAACTTATATTTTTTGCTGTACACTTAATCATTTTCTTAACTTATTTTCATCAATATTTCCACTTGAAAACTTGGGAAGATTCATGGATCGTTTAACACTTTTTGGGGTGTATTTAATGGATTCGTTTAGCCAAATTATTGGCGCTCAAATCAGCCCCACTTCCATTTTTATGAAAATCACGATTTACATAGGTTTATGTACGTAAAATGAAAACCAAAACAATATTAAACTTGAAGCCTTAACTTGACCTAATTCAAAAAAACCTTCACAGTGACATTTTTGCACATACACACACTTGCACAAACTTTCGAGTACATGGTTGCATTTCATACGTTTTAAAGTACACAAACGTAATCATAGTCATCAAGAAAACATCACATACACCTAAATCTACCAGCAATCAAACCCAACCTACGATTCATTGGGAGCTAATGAAAGGGGCATGTAAAAGGGGAAATAATACTAGTTTTCGAATGACTAATACAAACCTTAAGGGGTCTCTTGGGAAAGAGACGAAGAGAGAAGAAAATCCATACCTTATTTTGACGTTGAAACCTTGAATTTGCTTCCAAAAAACTCCACTCAAGAACACGTCTAAGCCTCCTCAATATTAATTCCACTTGAATGACAACCTCCCTTAGCCTAGTGTGTGATTAACGTTTGTTTTCTTGTGATTTCATGTGAGTTCTTCAAGTGTAAGGAACTTGGCTTATTTTTATGATTTTGTATCGTATTTTGGCAGATAAATATCGTGTCAATGAATGGGAGAGATTGAGCGTGAGAGTTGAGAGATAGACGTGAGATAGTGGAAGTTATATTAGGCTTAGGAGTCTAGTTTAGGACTTAGTCAAATAAGGTTTTCTTCATTATTAAAAATCTGATTTTTATTTTATTCTAAATCATCTAATGAATAATAATTATTAATTAGTTACATTAATTCAATAGCGTAAATATAAATCACATTAATTCATCGCTTCCACCTAGGTTCGAACCGGGGTGGAGCAAGACTTAACTTCTAGAGCTCCATTTCGTCTCTCTCTCCCCAATTTGCCCCTCCACCTTATTAAATAAATAATTAATTATATATTTAGGGTAATTACAATATTATCCTTAGCCTGCAAAAAGATCATTTTACCCCTAGACACTCCAATCCTAAGATTTCCTCTTTTAAAGTCCGGTAAAGACTCCTTTAAGTAAATCTTCATATTCGAGAGTCCTACAAGGTGTGACCCAACCTTTCCTAGCTCAACTAACTCCCCAAGTTAGTTGGCTTTGATGTATCAAGGATTCCGAAGTCTGGTTCTACGCGCATCAAACTGTAGTGTTTATTTGCTTCTTCCTCTTTACAAATATCTCTGAAGATGGCGTCTACTACCATCACAATCCGGGTATCGATTCTTTTCCTTCATCTTGAGGGAACACCATCATTCCTAAAAGGAATGCGGAAAATGTGATAGTTTGCGTATGTCTCCAAGTACTATGATTATGGAACTCGTTTGGAAATTTTTTGTAATAGCCGTCCTGCCCCCATCTTTCAAAAAACTTCATCAATTGAATATTTTGAGTATCAAGCTAATCCACATCCACTAGCAACATGTTTTTCAATTCTAGATTGGTCGGTCTATCTGGTAGCAAGATGTGATGATCAGGATGCTTTTTACTCTTGCCACACGTACCGATTGAGTCTAAACAACCTTTTATCTCTTCTAGTGTCAGTGTTATTTTGGCATCTCCAAATCGGAAAATAATCCTTTTGCTGTCCCAAAACTGAGTAATTATCTCGATAAACTCTGGCCAAACCTTGAAGTCCATTATCGAAGGTAGGTGACCCAAGTGAATTGAGATTTCTCTCTTTTGACAGTTTTTGAGGTTTTTCCACCACACACGAAGAATGTCAGGTGTCTCGGTGACCATTTTGAAACTGAGGAACTGGTTTGGCCTCTACAAAAACATACAACTAGTTAGTTGCGACCCCCCAAGATACAACATTCCATCAAAGACACAAGCATTCTTCAGATTACACATAATTAAGATCATCCTATCGAGCCCTGGGCTCTTTGGACTCAGGGAAGTCTTTTCTAATGGTCCCAACACTCCTTGGGTGTTAGGTCATCTTAGACCAATGCGCTACTTTTGGGATTTGGTTTCGCTCTAACTTAGTTTGACTAAGAGTAGACTTTATTTATAGTGGAAAGGGTGACCCAAGCGGACTACTTGGGCTGGGACAGTTAACGGACCTTGACTATCAGGAATCCACGTCAGGGTGCCCTGAGAAAGATTTGGTTAACGAACGATTGCGAGCCTGCATAATAGTCCTTTAAGTGGTAAACAAATAAATGTCGTTTAACGTAGATGTTATGCCGTGGAATGCAACAATTTAAAGTGAGATAGTTAAAACAAGTAAACACTTAATTTTCACATAACCAAACAATGTTAGTTTTAAGGTTAGAATCCTCTGTTTCCTAGTAGAGTCGCCATTTATGTTTTATATATTTTTGGAAAAATAATATTTTTATAATTTTTTTGACTTTTTATAGTCACCACTTAATTTTGAATTAAGAAAACTTGATTTTCAAAAGATTAAAACAATACCTAGTGAAAACTATTAAGGGTGTTCGGGGATTCATATTTATATTTTAGGAAGGTATTTAAGGCACCTGAAATACCCACTAATGTGGTTTTCCAGCAACTAACTTATTTGGATAAAAATTGTCTAACTTAAATTTGAGATAAAGAATATGTTTAGAATTGATTTGAAAGTTGAATATTAACCTATTATCTAAGTGAGTTATTTGATTTGCAAAATTTTATTTTTTAGTTTATTTACTTAATCGGCTTGACTTAGCTAAAAAGAAATAAGGTCTTCGCGGGGATTCGAGGTTTCCAACTCTAAAGCTAATGATGATTAAGCAGATAATTAAATACGACAGATTTTGGACTTATTTTTGTTTTGGGTTTTTGACCCATATACATTGTACATTTCCTAGACTAATCAGATAATTAGTACAAAATAAATACCAAAATAAAATACGACAAGAGGGCTTAAACCCTAAAAACAAAAATATACAACATTTAAGAAAATAAACTTGGACATTTATGGCCCGTTTTCTTCCTCTTCGGCTCCTTTCACTTCGGGACATGTACGTCTTTCGGAACTTATTTCTTCTTGGTAGGATGACTTGATAAAAATATTTTGGGGCCTTCACGACCCCTTTGGAAATGTAAGGTAGAGTCACGAAGACTCGAACATATTTTTACATGCAAACCAAATAATGGTAAGGAGTTAGCATACTAAGAAGTAAAATAAATGAGATGTCACTTAAACAACACGAAATTTAAAGGTGAAAACCACTTAAGAAATTCAAATTAGACAGAAAATAAACGACTCTAAAAAACCAAAGGATCCAAATTAATAATGACAATGTTAATTAATCTGCTAAATAGTAGCACACATATTTGATATATATATTTATGTGCATAGTACATTCTGGCGAATACAGGATTAAAGACCAATAAACCATTCAAAATATTAAGAGGAACATGCCGCATAATTATCAAATGAAATATTACATGCTTTAGTCTAATTAACCCTATTTAATGCCATCTAACAAATTTTAACATGGATAAATACAAAATTGTAATAGAGTAGGATGTTGTTAAGCACAACAACACATAGGTAATTGGAATAGATAACAAACACCATATCTTTAAATTTTAGAAAAAAATAAAAGAGCCACTATTATTCTAACGGGCAGCCAACTGATGAAAAATAGAGCCAAATGGTACATGAGAGAACATATTACTGGAGGTTGTACAGAGTAAAAAATATGACTATGTACAATATTTTGGAGATGGACAGGAGAAACGTAGTTGGCAATTTTGATTGTATTATCGAAATACTAAATCGAGAGACTACTCTAAGGCACAATGACCTTGAAATTAACATGGGTGGGCGATAGATTAAAACTTCGGACCAATAACACAAACAAAGGAACCCAACAAGATATTAACAAGCATATAAAAATCAACATGATGATTCTCTATAAAGAAGGAGAAATCTAGCATCCAAACAAAGACATACTGTAATACTACACAAAATTTTACTACAATAATGAATAATTACTCTTATCCAAAACGATGCCCAACAGACCTTTGCAATTAACTAGAGGTAGAGAACTTAAAAGAAAGGAAAGGGAAGATAAAATATGGGAAGGGAACATATACAAAACGAGAAACCAACATTTTGAGTCGAATTCAAACATCTCAAATGAAAGATTTTAAACGAAAACATTAGAAACACATGAAGAAAACCAAAATCTTGACGTCTTACATAAAATACTTTTAGAATTTTACAGAGAACAAGAACAAGCTAAGACTAGTACAATATTTTGAAATTGGATGAAGTTAAGCATGAATGAGGAAGAGATATTACCTTTTACGATGCAACGACTGGGACAGACGAGAACGAGTTTGGAGGCGACGAGAATTCCACCACTGAAACACAAAACTGACAGTAGGGGAGGAGCTTAGACAGCAACTCGAAACTCGAAATAATTTAAGAACAATGATGACTGGAAAAAAGGCCAAGGACTAAAGTGGAAACTATTTCTATCTCTTTTTTGAAGTGTGTTTTATTTTTATACAACTTCCCAATCTTCTAAGTATCCTTTTTCAATATTCTCTCATACCAAAAATCCTAATTTCTTCTTCTATATTTTCTTCCCCCCTTTTCTCTATTTTCTTTAAGTTAAGAACTTTCAATTATATCTATCAAAAAGAAAAAAAATTCCTCTGCTCTTTTTTCAGTTCCTCTTTCAATATTTTGCTCTTAAAATTTTCTTGTTCTCTCAAAAAAACACCCCTTCACAAAGGAACAACAGAGAATATATAAATAAAGGGACTAGGGTTTCAGAAAAAGGGGGGAAAAAGGTAGAAAAGGAATTTTGAATCAACTCTCAAAATTCAAATTCCTCCTCCAAGGATGAAATAAGTTTGTTCTTCGTACAAAAAAATAGACCCGTATCCCATGAAATCCGAATGGTTAAGTCGGATGGATGGCCATGATTCATCCCCATAGTTTTTGAACTCGATGTGGTATCCATCCACGCGAGTCAAGGACGGGACTGCAAGGATAAAACCGTTGTGTGTATGTAGTACGACAAAGAGGAGAGAAAATGACAACTCTTCCGTGTTCACACAGTGTAACTTCCGTCTATTTTGACGCGTGACTTTACCATTGTCTGAGCTTGCTCTCGCGTCAGGATAAGGTGAGGAACATGCAGGGTTGATTTGGGGTTGTTTCATGCGCCGTTTTCTGTCTACTCTGTTTCAAAGGGAACGTTTCTGGGTCTTATCCTTGATGAAAAGAGAAAGGTTGGGTCGGGTTGTGGGTTATCTGGTGGGTTAGGCTGATTTAGTTCTAAAAAAATTGCTGGGAGTTTGGGGAAATATGACTGGGTTTTGGGTGTTCTGGGAATTAAAGGATTTGGGGTGGGCTGAAATTGGTAAATTGGGTTGGGAATGAGTTGCTGAAAATTTTAGGAAAAAGGGCCAAAATTTGGTCCATTCTCAAAAGGAATTGGTAACATTTGATAAAATGGTTAGCTTAGATTTGAGGATTCGTCCAAATCAATTTAACTAAGTGATTAAACACAAAATTATGTAATACGAATCTTTATAAATCAATAAATGAGCCTTAATGTTTGCAAAATAAAATAATTAATTCGAATATAAACTAAAGTTTCAAAATGTAAACAAAAATAATTAACCAAATATTTATATGAAACAAAATATATATTATTATTTTTTTGCAATTTTTAATATTGATAAGAATACGATAATTATATTAATAATTATGTAAAACATATAAATTAGCTAAAAAATTATAAAAAGTGTAAAAACTTTATTTAAAATAACTTGAAAGCTAGATTTATTTGAAATTTCTAAAATTAATTATTTTATATTGTTTAAACTCGAGAAGCTCGTTAGTTAATTACTATCGAGGATGGTCAAAATTAGATGTCAACACACGGAAAATTCATAATATACATCAAACTTCCCAATACTCGGGCATATTCCAATTAAGTCACTTTAACCTTCATTCTTTCGAAATGTACAACTTAAATCAATTAGAGTTCTAACAACATTGAAAATTAAATACTTGAACTTCTCCAATATATCTTTAAATACAATGAGATTGAGATAATGCTAGTCCTTGGGGAGTTTTTATAATCCTTACCCCTAAGATGAAATCAACAACTCCTAAGTCCTTCATATCGAACTTGTTGGACAACATGTGCTTAGTAGTATTTATATTGTCAATATCTTTACTCATCAATGACTTCATGATTCATAACATTTTTAGTTTAAACACATTTATCACATTCGTTAATCTTGAATCCATTTGCCAACATTGTTTGGTCAAATTTAGCATGTCATTGTTTGGGTTCTTGCTTGAGTCCATAAAGTGACTTCATAAGTCTGCACACTTTCTCTTCTTTATAAGGAATTACAAAACCTTCAGGTTTTTCCATGTAAATTTCTTCCTCCAACTCTCCATTTAAAAAGGTTGTCTTTACATCCATTTGGTGGATTTAAAATCATGCACTGCTGCAAGTGCTATTAACATCCTAATTGATGTTATCCTTATTATTGGAGAGTGTGTGTCAAAGTAGTCCAGACCTTCCTTTTGTCTATACCCTTTGACTACCAGTCTAGCCTTATATTTGTCAATAGTCCCATCAGGTTTCATTTTCCTTTTAAAGATCCACTTTGATCCTAAAGGTTTATTTCCTGGAGGAAGATCAGCCAATTCCTAAGTGTGATTAGTTATAATTGATTCGACCTCATTATTGACTACTTTTTTCCAATAAGTTGACTCAAACAATGACATAGTTGCTTTAAATTTTTAGGCTCATTTTTAAGCAATAGTGCCACAAAATCTGGTCTGAAGTAAGAAGGTTCCCGTTGGCAAGTACTACGCCTAGGATCCTCACTAGTTAGAATATTTTCTATCGATTCTTCTCGTTGTCATTTAGGTCTTTCAATTGTCGAATCAAATTCAGTTTTATATGGATAAATATTTATAAAAACTATGCGTTATCTGAATCAATTATTATATTAACATGAATCTCAGGATTATTAGATTTGTAAACCAAAAACAAATAGGCCTTACCGTTTACAGCATATCCAATAAATACATAGTCTACTGTTTAGGACCTAGTTTAATCCTTTTCGGTAAATGAACCTCTACCTTGGCTAAACACCCCCACACTTTGAAATATTTCAAGTTGGTTTTCCTTCCTTTCCACAACTCATACGGAATTGATTGTGTTTTTGAATGGGGTACCCTATTGAGTATCTTATTAGCCGTAAGGATGGCTTCCCCCCAAAGGTTTTGTGGTGAACCAAAATTGATCATCAAGGCATTCATCATTTTCTTTAATGTTCTATTCTTCCGTTCCACCTAACCATTTGACTGTGGTGTATACGGTGCAGTAGTTTGGTGTATAATACCATATTCCAAACATAGTTTTGCAAAATGAGATTCATATTCTCCACCCCTATCACTCCTAATCACTTTTATCTTTAGATTCAATTTATTCTCCACTTCATATTTTTATTTCTTTAATGCATTAATTGGTTAATCCTTACTATTAAGCAAATATACATAAAAAAACCGAGTGCGATCGTCAATAAAAGTTATAAAAAAATTTCCACCACGAGATGGTGTCGATTTCATATTGCATATATTTTTTTGAATTAAGTTTAAAGTTTTGGAATTTATTTCAACAGACTTATAAGAATGTTTAACAAACGTACTTTCCATACAAATTTTGCATTTAGATTTATTGTATAAAAAATCCGGCAATACTTCTAGGGTAACCAATTTTTGCAAGACTTTGTAATATACATGTCCCAAACGACCATACCATAAATCATTTGACTCCAATAAGTAAACAGAAGTAAAATTATTATTAATACTTTAAACAACCATTACATTCAGTTTGAAAAGACCTTCATTGAGGTAGCCCTTTCCTATGTACATTTCATTCTTACTTATTACAACTTTATCACTAACTAGGACACACTTAAACCCATTCTTAACCAGTAGTGCAACAGAAACTAATTCTTCCTAATAGTAGGGACATGCAGGACAGTGTTCAAAGTCAACACCTTGTGGAATGTCATTTTGAACATTACTTTCCTAGTTTCTGCAATCCTTGCTATTGCTGTGTTTCCCATGAACAAATATTCATCGTACCCAGCAGGAGTGTACGTTGCAAAGAATTCTTTCACAGATAAAATATGTCGAGTGGAACCTTAGTCGAGAAACTACACCTTGGGATTTCCATCTAAGTTACACTCAGAGATCATTGCACACAAGTCATCTGCATCTTCCATCTCTTCCACTATGTTTGCTCGATTTTTCTCTTTGACTTTATCTTTATCCTTTCTTCGAGCACCAAAATTAGAAGACTTATGACTAGCCTTACCACAATTGTAACACTTGCCTTTGAATTTCTTCTTGGCCTGACTGACTTCTGCCCGTTGGACTTCTTTCTCTTTTTGTCTTTGGTAGGAGATTCTTCAAAAATATTAACTCTAATGATTGTTGAACTCTTACGAGACTTCTTTTAAGCACTTTTTTTTTATCTTCCTCAATCTTGATCCAAATCACAAGATCTTCAAGCTTTATTTCCTTACTCTTGTGCTTTAGATTATTCTTGAAGTCGTCCCACGAAGGAGGAAACTTCTAGATCATTGCAGCCACTTGAAAAACTTCATTTACCACCATATATTGAGCAATCGGATCATGGAGAATAAGTTGAAGTTCTTGCACTTGTGATCCAACACCTTTACTATCGACCATCTTATAGTCTAAAAACATCGCGACCACAAACTATTTCAAGCATGCATTTTCTTTCTTATATTTATTCTCAAGTTCATCCCACAACTCTTTCGAAGTTGAAATTGCACTATAGACATTATATAAGTCATCCTCTAAAGCACTAAAAATGTATCCCTCCCGTATGAAGTCTATTTGTTTCCATGCTTTAATAGTCATGAATTTTTCTTTGTCAGGAATATCACTGGTAGATTTTTTCAAACCAAGAGTGGTAAGCCAAAAAAAAACTCGTTGCTGCCATCCTTTGAATTTCACACGATTGAATTTACCCGGTTTCTCTGGTTCTGATACAACAGTTCAGGTTGGTGCTGCAACAATCACTGTAACACCGTTATTTGCCATTTGTGATAAAAAATTGATACAGTCTTAGTATGCAATAAATAATAGTTGCAGACTTCCAGGAGTACAAAATCAAGAAGATGTTTATTTCCACAAGAAACACAGATTAATATATATTAAAAAATAATTTCCTTAAGATTATTGTCAATCTGTGTTTCAAAACAGAATTATTGATGATAAAACTTTGCAGAAACACGCAGTAACCCAAGTTTACTAAACCAGTACAAGAGATGAGAAGAAATCAAAGAAAAACTTAAAATCTGTAATGTACCACAATCTGGAAAAGTTTGAATAGAAAAAGATCAAGTTCACTAAACTCACAATATCCCCTTAAGGAAATTATTCCTATCTAATGTCCCAGGTTTTATTCGGAATATGACCTCCTAGCGTAAATTGATCTTAATCACCAGAGTATAGATACCAAAAACTCTGGTGTCAGCGAACCAATCAACAACAGTAAAATACACGAAGTAATTTTTTGTGCAGAAGAAGAAGAGATCTGAAAAATTCCTAAGAAAAAATTCTGAAGAGAATGATATTTATAGGCAAGAGGAACATGTTCCGAAAGATTGCAACCCTTTCAGAATCCACACGACCATTACTGAAAGTTTGCAACCATTCAAATGGTATTGACTGTTCTTGAAAATTGCAACCTTTTAGGAGATCCATGGCGGTAAATTTAAATAAAAGGGGAGAGTTTTCTAGATCAAACGGGTCGCGCGCGGATCTGAGTCGGGTCTGGTTAATCAACTAAAAAGTTAAAACTGAAAATATTTTTATTACCAACTAATTAATTAAAAACATTTTGGCCATATAATTTAATTAATTAATTAATAAATAATTAATCATATAATTAAAACAAACTTTGTCCAAAAAAATTATTTCTAGATCAATCATTTTCCAAAGCCAAATCCAAATCCAAATACAAAGTCGAAGCCGATTCCGAAGCCAAGCAGAGTGATGATAATGGCGCGAGGGGGTCCCTCTTTCCAATCCTTTTAACAATTAATAGGAGTGTTTCTATATTTAAACTCTCATATTTTTCTTTTTACCACCGATGAGGGACAAATGCCTTTTCATTAAACCATAAAAAGAATTTTCAAATTTCCAATTCTTCAAGTTCTCAAGTTTTCAAGTTCCTCTCTTTCCCTCTATTTTCCATAAATTCTTGCTATATACCCAACAATCTCCCACATTGATAGGGAATGGTTATAACACTGGAATGCACAAAAAATTATGCACTTTATAGGCAAGGATTAATTGTATCTGGATAAGTAGGTTTCTCTTTGGAGTTTCCGTAGTGAACATATGTCAAATACATTCAGTCAATTGGTAGATGTGGTATCTTTGAATTGTTAGTTTTGGTGTATACCTAGACAAAAATATGTCACACAAATAATCCTTTACTATTTATGGTTCTTACAGTTGTGTTCGTTTCAGTCATGAACACTTCATGGTTTCATGAGTGTATAGAAAATAGTCTTTTGACGAAAAATTATCTTTGAAGAGGCTTACGCTTAACATTCTCATAGATGATTTCTAAAGGTATCATTTCGTAGATACACTATTTGGTCAAATCCTCCAATCTTAGCAAATCATTAAAAACTTAAAGCTTTATTAACTCATAACAAGCCTTAAAGTCTTAACCTTGTACCTGAACATTGTCTTCATCATGAGAAGGGATTGAGTTAATTGACAATATCAAACCGTCAGCCATAAATTTGATTTTCTCCTTGAATCTAGATCTTGGGATCTTCGGTCTTCTAGATAGAGTTACTGTCATGCTGACTCGTCCTAAGCCGTAAACCCATTCTCTTAGCTGATCTTTCAACTGTCTGTCTCACTAGGCCTTTCATTAGTGGATCTTACACATTATCACTTGAATTGTGATAATTCCGCAAGAGAGGAATTGTCTTATGGTGTTATGTCTCAGTCGTATATGACTAGACTTCATGTTGTACATGATGCTCCCTGCCCTACCAATTGATGTTTGACTATTGCAATGTATCCAAATAGGTCCAACAGGTTTGGGTCAGAATGGAATATCCCCTAGGAAATTTGGTGCCATTCAGCTTCTTCACCAGCCTTATCTAATGCAATGAATTTGGATTCCATTGTGGAGGGAGCAATACATGTCTGTTTGGACAATTTCCAAGAGACTGCTCCTCCACCAAGTATGAACACATAACCACTCATGAATTTTACTTTATTTGACCCAGTGATCCAATTTGCATCACTATATCCTTCAATCTAAGTAGAATATTTATTATAATGCAAAGCATAGTGTTGTGTATATTTCAGATACCCCAACACACGTTTCATTGCCTTCCAAAAATTTTAATTCGGATTACTAGTAAACCAACTCTGTTTGCTAATAGCACATGCTATATCTGGTCGCGTACAATTCATAATATACATCAAACTTCCTAATACTCTGGCATATTCCAATTGAGAGTCACTTTTACCTTCATTCTTTTGGAATGTAAAACTTAAATCAATTACAGTTTTAACAACATTGAAATTCAAATACTTGAACTTCTAAAATACTCTCTAAATATAATTATAATGAGATAATGCTAGTCCCTGGGGAGTTTTGATAATCCTGACCTCTAAGATCAAATCAAGAACTCTTAAGTCCTTCGTATCAAACTTGCTGGACAACATGCACTTAGTAGAATTTACATCATCAATATCTTTACACATTATTAACATGTCATCAACATACAAATAAACAATGACTTCATGATTGATAAAGTTTTAATGTAAACACATTTATACATTCGTGAATCTTGAATCCATTTGTCAACATTGTTTGGTCAAATTTAGCATGACATTGTTTGGGTGCTTACTTGAGTCCATAAAGTGACTTTACAAGTCTGCACACTTTCTCTTCTTTACTAGGAACTACAAATCCTTCAGGTTGTTCCATGTAAATTTCTTCCTCTTACTCTCCATTTAAGAAGGTTGTCTTTACATCCATTTGGTGGATTTAAAATCATGGACTGCTGCTAGTGCTATTAACATCCTAATTGATGTTATCCTTGTTACTTGAGAGTGTGTGTTAAAGTAGTCCAGACCTTCCTTTTGTTTATATCCTTTGACTACCAGTATAAGCTTATATTCATCTGTAGTCCCATCATGTTTCACTTTCCTTTTAAAACTGCTTCTTTCTAATAAGTCGACTCAGATGAAGCTGTAGCTTTTTTAAATTTTTGAGGCTCATTTTCAATCAATAGTGCCACAAAATCTGGTCTGAAGGAAGCAGGTTTCTGTTGACAAGTACTACGCCTAGGATCCTCACTAGTTAGAATATTTTCCCTATATTCTTCTCATAATCGTTTAGGTCTTTCACTTGTCGAATCAAATTCAGTTTTATACAAATAAATATTTTAAAAAAACTCTACATTATATGACTCAATTATCATATTAACATGAATCTCAAGATTATAAGATTTGTGAACCAAGAATTGAAAGGCCATACTATTCACATCATATCCAATAAATACATAGTCTACTGTTTTGGGTACAATTTTAACCCTTTTAGGTAAAGGAACCTCTACCTTAGCTAAACACCCCACTCTTTAAAATATTTCAAGTTGGGTTTCCTTCCTTTCCACAACTTAAATGGAATTGATTGTGTTTTTTGATGGGGTAGCCTATTGAGTATCTTATTAGCCGTAAGGATGGCTTCTCCCCAAAGGTTTTGTGGTGAACCAAAATTGATCATCAAGCCATTCATCATTTTCATTAATGTTCTGTTCTTCCGTTCCACCAAACCATTTGACTGTGGTGTATACGGTGCAGTAGTTTGGTGTGTAATACCATATTCCAAACATATCTTTGCAAAAGGAGATTCATATTCTCCACCCCTATCACTCCGAATCATTTTTATCTTTAGATTCAATATATTTCTCCACTTCATTTTTGTATTGCTTAAATGCATCAATTGCTTCATCCTTACTGTTAAGCAAATATGCATAACAAAATTGAGTGCAATCGTAAATAAAATTTATGAAAAAAAATTTCCACCACGAGATGATGTCAATTTCATATCGCATATATTTGTGTGAATTAAGTTTAATGTTTTGGAATTTAGTTCAACAGACTTATAAGGATGTTTAACAAACTAATTTTCCATAAGAATTTCGCATTTCGATTTATCGTATAAAAAATCCAGCAATACTTCTAGAACAAACTTTTGCAAGGCTTTGTAATTTACATGTTCCAAACGAGCATGCCATAAATCATTTGACTCTAATAAGTAAACAGAAGTAGAATATTTATTAATACTTTCAACAACCATTACATTAAGTTTTAAAAGACCTTCATTGAGGTAGGCCGTTCCTATGAATATTTCATTCTTACTTATTACAACTTTATCACTAAATAGGACACACTTAAACCTGTACTTAACGAGTAGTGCAACAAAAAATAATTCTTCCTAATAGTAGGGACATGCAAAACAGTGTTCAAAGTGAATACCTTGCCGAATGTCATTTTCAACATTACTTTCCCAGTTCCTACAATCCTTCCTGTTGCCGTGTTTCCCATGAACAAAATCTGGTCTGAAGTAAGAAGGTTCCCGTTGGCAAGTACTACGCCTAGGATCCTCACTAGTTAGAATATTTTCTATCGATTCTTCTCGTTGTCATTTAGGTCTTTCAATTGTCGAATCAAATTCAGTTTTATATGGATAAATATTTATAAAAACTATGCGTTATCTGAATCAATTATTATATTAACATGAATCTCAGGATTATTAGATTTGTAAACCAAAAACAAATAGGCCTTACCGTTTACAGCATATCCAATAAATACATAGTCTACTGTTTAGGACCTAGTTTAATCCTTTTCGGTAAATGAACCTCTACCTTGGCTAAACACCCCCACACTTTGAAATATTTTAAGTTGGTTTTCCTTCCTTTCCACAACTCATACGGAATTTATTGTGTTTTTGAATGGGGTACCCTATTGAGTATCTTATTAGCCGTAAGGATGGCTTCCCCCCAAAGGTTTTGTGGTGAACCAAAATTGATCATCAAGGCATTCATCATTTTCTTTAATGTTCTATTCTTCCGTTCCACCTAACCATTTGACTGTGGTGTATACGGTGCAGTAGTTTGGTGTATAATACCATATTCCAAACATAGTTTTACAAAATGAGATTCATATTCTCCACCCCTATCACTCCTAATCACTTTTATCTTTAGATTCAATTTATTCTCCACTTCATATTTTTATTTCTTTAATGCATTAATTGGTTAATCCTTACTATTAAGCAAATATACATAAAAAAAACCGAGTGCGATCGTCAATAAAAGTTATAAAAAAATTTCCACCACGAGATGGTGTCGATTTCATATTGCATATATTTTTTTGAATTAAGTTTAAAGTTTTGGAATTTATTTCAACAGACTTATAAGAATGTTTAACAAACGTACTTTCCATACAAATTTTGCATTTAGATTTATTGTATAAAAAATCCGGCAATACTTCTAGGGTAACCAATTTTTGCAAGACTTTGTAATATACATGTCCCAAACGACCATACCATAAATCATTTGACTTCAATAAGTAAACAGAAGTAAAATTATTATTAATACTTTAAACAACCATTACATTCAGTTTGAAAAGACCTTCATTGAGGTAGCCCTTTCCTATGTACATTTCATTCTTACTTATTACAACTTTATCACTAACTAGGACACACTTAAACCCATTCTTAACCAGTAGTGCAACAGAAACTAATTCTTCCTAATAGTAGGGACATGCAGGACAGTGTTCAAAGTCAACACCTTGCCGAATGTCATTTTCAACATTACTTTCCCAGTTCCTACAATCCTTCCTGTTGCCGTGTTTCCCATGAACAAATATTCATCGTACTCAGCAAGAGTGTACGTTGCAAAGGCTTCTTTTGTTGAGCAAATATGCCGAGTGGAACCTGAGTCGAGAAACCACTCCTTGGGATTTCCAACTAAGTTACACTCAAAGATCATTGCACACAAGTCATCTGCATCTTCCATCTCCTCTACGATGTTTGCTTGACTTTTGCCTTTGCCTTTGTCTTTGGCTTTTCTTGGAGCACGACAATCAAAAGACCTATGACCAGCCTTACCACAAGTGTAATAGTTGCCTTTGGATTTCTTCTTGGCCTATTTTGACTTATGCCCGTTGGACTTCTTTCTCTTTTTGTCTTCGGTAGGAGCTTCTTCATTAATATTAACTCTAATTATTGTTGAACTTTTACGATACTTCTTGTCAGTTGTTTTTTTATTTTCCTCATGGTTGAGCCAAATCACAAGATCTTCAAGATTCATTTCCTTACGCTTGTTCTTTAGATAATTTTTAACTCGTTCCACAAAAGAGGCAACTTCTCGATCATTGCAATCACTTAAAAAACTTCATTTACCACCATATATTCAACAATCAAATCATGGAGAATAAGTTGAAGTTCCTGCACTTGTGATCCAACAATTTCACTATCTACTATTTTATAATCTAAAAACTTTGCGATCACAAACTTTTTGAAGCATGCATCTTCTATCTTATATATAATAAAACGAAAATTAAGTAAGATTGTTTGTCAATATGTGTTTGAAAATAGAATTACTAATTTTGATTAAACATTGCAGAAACACGAAGTAACCAAATTTTATTGAATAGTAAAAGAGATGAGCAAAAATTAATTAAGAAAAAACTTAAAATATGTAACGTAGAAGAATCTAGAAAAGTTTGAAGACAAAAAGATCAAGTCCACTAAACACATAGTGTCCCATTAAGAAAATTATAACCCTCTAGTATCCGATGTTTGATTTGGAATATCACCTTCCAGGGTAAAAGATCTCAACCACCAGATTATAGATACGAAAAATTCTGGTGTCACCGAACCAGTCAACAACAGTAAAATACACAAAGTAATTTGTTGTGCAGAAGAATAAGAAGAGATCAGAGAAATTCCTAATAAAAAATTCTGAAGAGTGAATGCTAATTATAGGCAAGAGGAACAGGTTTTGAAAGGTTGCAACCCTTTCAGAATCCACATGACCATTAATGAAAGTTTGCAACCTTTCAATTGGTACTAACTTTTTTGAAAGTTCCTACCTTTCAGAACAGTCATGGCGGGAAATTTAAATAAAATGGGAAAGTTTTTTAAATCAAAAGGGCTGCGAGCGGATTCGAGTCGGGTCGGGTCAATCAAATTAAAATTGGCCATTGAATTTAATTAATTCATTAAATAAATAATTAAAAAAACTTTTTCCAAAAAATAATCTGTCGACCGATCATATTCCAAAGTCGAAGCCGAAGCCGAGCTAAGCGAGCGATGACGACAGCGGGATGAGGGGGTCCCTCTTTCCAACCTTTTAAAAAATTAATAAGACTGTTTCTATATTTAAACTATCCTATTTTTATTTCCACCACCGATAAGGGACAAATTCCTTTTCATTAAAGCATAAGAGTATTTTTAAAGTTCCCAACTCGTCAAGTTCTAAGCTTTTCAAGTTCCTCTCTTTCCCTCTATTTCCCATCAATTCTTTCTACATACCCAACAAGGGACGCTATCTAGACGTTGCACAATAGGCTTTGAAGATGTTAGTGAGAGTCCCTAGGTCTTCTCCAAGACCATTTCTTGAATGTCCTCTATGTGATGAATGTCTCTTAATAAACTAATGAAATAATGACTCATGCTAGAAAGTATGTAAATGAATGAGTACCTAATCTAGAGTGACTTAAGAATTCCTTAGTTAAAGTGTGAAGGGGGCATAAGGGATGATCTCTTCATGTCTTATCTAAAGAAGTCTTGAGAATGACTCTCGTTAGGGAAGTTGGTTGATTCTTTAGGCACGATCTAAACTTAGGAAGTATTAAGGATTATTTAGGTAATCTTGAAGAGGGTGTATGGGAGTTCTCTTCTAGGAGTACTTAGGTAAGTCTTTTGATAGCCTTGGTAAGGAGAATGTTATGTCATACATGTTACGTGTTTTGTGTCTTGTAAGTGTGTATATATCTCATTATAATTGTCTTGAGGATCGTTTAGGCATGCTTAGAGAGGGTATATGGGCGGTCTATCATTGTGTTGTTTAAGTGGGTCTTAGAATAACTTTTAGTGAGGGAATTTCATGCTATAAAGTGCCTAAGATAGAGTTAAGCAACATCAACTGTAAAGTGTTCTTGAAATATGATGAATTGACTAAGTGATTTCTTTTGAGTTTCTAAGTTGTTAAATGTTATTCTTATGATTATATTATGATACTTAAATAAAAAAGGTGCATATTTCCAACAAATGTTTGTTTTCATGATTTTTATGCATTATGCCATGCTTTTATCTATCTCGATAGTGGTTGCTAGGTGAGGACCATTTGGGAAGCAAGACTTGGATCGTAGCATCATTCAAGTGAAGTTGAAGTTTGTCCTTATTTGACTCGAGGCCATATATGTATTTATTTCTCTTATTGAAGTGTTGTAATAGACTTGGTTGTACTATATTCTATTGTGTATGGGCCGTTTCCCAAGTACTCTTGTGTCTAAAATTTGTTGAAATGAGACTTAGTATATCTTATGATTTTTATATGAAAGATATTTTAAAGACTTATGGAGTGTTTGTGAAAAGTTTTAATTCCGCACTACTTTTCACTTTGTATATGTGATGAACGATACGAAAGGGCTTGTATAATACCTCCGAGAGGTCGAGTACCCCGGTTGCACTCCGATAGTGACATATCTTCTAGCGTGTGGTCTCGGGATGTGACAAGCTTGGTATCAGAGCATAGGTTATGAAAGTAGTCTTAGGAATCAAAAAGTCTCATCAAGACACCTCTAGTAAAGTCTCGACCATTGGTGTGAGTCGTGACACATCTATGGGAAAGAGGATATAGGACGATAGAGTTTGCCTTCTTTTCTACTCCTATGTCGTGCCGTAGAGTAAATTTTATGAGTATGCTTCTTAATGTGTTTCCTTGTGTTTCTAGGAGATGAATACTAGAAGGATGGGCACTAGAAAGTTGGAAGAGGGAAGGGTGAATGAAGAATCTCCTCCTCAAGTTGATAAAGTTCCTCAAGATGGGAAAGGAGTTAAAGGTGCTCAAGTTCCTCCCCAAGGTGATCAAGTCCCTATTGTGGAAGGAGGTAATGAGGTTTCTGTCACGACCCAAATCAGGGACGCGACTGGCACCCACATTTACCCTCCTATGTGAGCGAACCAACCCATCTAAACCTTAACATTTCAAGATATATCAACAGAAAATAATGCGGAAGACTTAAACTCATTAATAAAAACAATTCAATACTATTATTATTATCCCCAAAATCTGGAAGTCATCATCACAAGAACATCTATCTCAAATTACTTAACTAGGAATGTCTAAGAACGAAATAACTAAAAAGCTAGTCCATGCCGGAAGTTCAAGGCATCAAGACTTGAAGAAGAAGACCCAGTCCAAGCTAGACGCATTAGCTCACCCTGAATTTTCCGATGAAGTGAAGACTGGCTAGATCTACTGTTGAGTTGAAGTTGACGGAACGTTTGCTGCATTACACAAATAACAAAGAGGAAAACATGAAAATAGGGGGTCAGTACAACCACACGTACTGAGTAGATATCATCGGCCAACTCAAAATAGGGAACAGTATATATCAATAATAATGTAAATCACTACAATACTCAACATGTAGCAATAACAACATGAATTCATCAATAACAAAAACCGAGTTCACACATGAGGACTCAAGCCTCAATACATACTCATTTGGTAATTAAGTTCATTAGATTGAGTATATTCATTATCTTTCAAGATTCATTATCTTTCTTCCTCTTGTGTCGGTACGTGACACTCCGATCCTCTATTTCTATCCTGGTGCCGGAACGTGGCACTCCGATCCTCATTCTATCCTGGTACCAGAACGTGGCACCCGATCCATTTTCTATCCTGGTGTCGGAACGTGACACTCCGATCCTCATATTCTATCCTGGTACCGGAACGTGGCACCCGATCCATATTCTATTCTGGTGTCGGAACGTGACACTCCGATCCTCATATTCATTCTATCCTGGTACCGGAACGTGGCACCCGATCCATATTCTCAAAAGTTGAAGTGTTTTGCAACGAAAACTCACGACGGTTCGTCGTGGATGTGACGGCACGTCCGTCACAATTTACAGCGAGTCGATTTTCAGTACCCAATTTCAAAACTCTAAGTGTCATGGGACGACACCTCCTCGACGGGCCGTCGTGACTATGACGGTCCGTCGTTACATCCGTCGTCCCAGCCAGTTTTTCCAGAAATAAAATCTGTTGCTCAAAACGACTAAACAGGTCGTTACAATAGATACCAATTTACCATCGTTCGTCCCCGAACGATCAAAAGAAGAAAAACAATGGCGAAAAGGAGTACCTGAATCTGTGAACAGATGTGGGTATTTTTCTTGTATATCCGCCTCCTTCTCCCAAGTAGCCTCTTCAACCGGTCGATTCTTCCATTGAACTTTGATGGATGCAATCTCTCTCGATCTCAACTTGCGAACTTCTCTATCTAATATAGCAACTGGTTCCTCTTCATAAGTCAAGTTCTCATCCAACAACACTGAGTTCCAACGGATAATGTAGTTTCCATCTACATGGTATCTTTTCAACATGGACACATGAAATACCGGATGCACTCCGGACAGCCCTGGGGGCAAGGCTAATTCATAAGCCACCTCCCCTATTCGCTTTAGTACCTCAAATGGTCCAATATACCTTGGACTTAGCTTACCTTTTGCCAAACCGCATCACCCCTTTCATGGGTGAAACCTTCAACAAGACTTGTTCACCTTCCATGAACTCCAAGTCTCTAACCTTCCGGTCTGCATACTCCTTTTGTCTACTTTGCGCCGCTAGAAGCTTTTCTTGAATGCCCTTCACCTTTTCTAACGAATCCCTCAAGAGATTGGTACCCCAAGGTCTAACCTCGAATGCATCAAACCAACCAATGGGTGATCTACACCTCCTCCCATACAATGCTTCAAATGGAGCCATATCAATACTGGAGTGATAGCTATTATTGTACGAAAACTCTGCCAAAGGTAAGAAGCTATCCCAATGGCCACCAAACTCTATCACGCATGCGCGAAGCTATCCTCCAACACTTGAATCGTTCGCTCAGACTGACCATCGGTCTGAGGATGGAACGCGTACTAAGGTCCAACCTAGTACCCAATTCTGCATGCAATGTTTCCAAAACTTAGAAGTAAACTGCGTACCTCTATCTGATATAATGGATAGTGGAACCCCATGCAATCGAACGATTCTGAGATGTAGATTTTTGCTAACTTCTCTGCATTGTGAGTCACCTTGACCGGAATGAAATGAGCAAACTTAGTCAATCTGTCCACAATTACCCAAATTGAATCAAACTTCCCCAGTGTCTTTGGAAGACCAACCACAAAGTCCATTGCAATTCTCTCCCACTTCCATTCCGGAATGGGCATTCTTTGAAGTGTTCCTCCGGGCCTTTGGTGTTCATATTTCACTTGTTGACAGTTAGGACACTTGGCAATAAAGTCAACAATATTGCGCTTCATTCTACTCCACCAAAAGTGTTGTTTTAGGTCGCGATACATCTTGGTTGCACCCGGATGTATAGAATACCTTGAACTATGAGCTTCTGCCAGAATAGTGTTGATCAAATCATCAATGCGGGTACACATACCCTTCCCTTAATCCTCAACACACCTTCCTCGTCGATTGTTGCTTCTTTAGCCTCTCCTCGCAACACTTTATCTCGGATTCGCCTTAGTTTCTCATCATCAAAACTGTTTCCCTTAATCTTGTCAAGAAAAGAAGATCTTGACTCCACACTAGCCAACAATCCTCCCTTTCATTATTTCCAACCTCATCAAGTCGTTAGCCAGAGTCTGAACCTCTCTAGCCAATGGGCGTCTAGAGGCTTGCAAATGAGCTAGACTTCCCATGCTTTCCGCCTTTCTACTCAAGGCATCTGCCACAACATTCGCCTTCCCCGGATGATACAAAATAGTGAGGTCGTAGTCCTTCAGTAGTTCCATCCATCTCCTTTGCCTCAAGTTCAAATCTTTCTGAGTAAAGACATACTGAAGGCTACGATGATCCGTGTAGACCTCACACTTAACCCCATATAAATAGTGTCTCCATTGCTTCAATGCAAACACTACCGCGGCCAATTCCAAGTCATGAGTTGGATAGTTACGTTCATGCACTTTTAATTGTCTTGAGGCATAAGCAATCACGTTCTTCTCTTGCATTAGCACTGCACCCAAACCCGAATAGGATGCATCACAATAAACAATGAAGTTCTTACCCTCTACCGGCAAGGTGAGGATAGGCGCGGTAGTCAACAAAGTCTTAAGCTTCTGAAAGCTTTCCTCACATTCATCTGACCATACAAATGGAACATTCTGCTTAGTCAAGTTCGTCAATTGGGAAGCAATAGAAGAGAATCCTTTGACAAAGAGGCGGTAGTAGCTAGCTAACCCAACAAAACTCCGTATTTCTGACACATTAGTGGGTCTTACCCAATTCTTCACTGTCTCAATCTTAGAAGGATCTACCATCACCCCATCCTTCGAAACCACATGCCCCAAGAAGGACACTGCATCTAGCCAAAACTCACACTTAGAGAACTTGGCGTAAAGCTTTTTCTCCCTCAACATTTCCAATACCATTTTCAAATGCTCCTCATGTTCCTCCTTACTTTTAGAATATACCAGTATATCATCTATAAATACGATCACAAAGAGGTCCAAATACGGCTTAAATATCCCGTTCATCAAGCTCATGAACGCAGCAGGGGCGTTCGTAAGACCAAAAGACATCACCACAAATTCGTAATGCCCATACCTGGTCCTAAAAGCAGTCTTTGGCACATCCGTTGCCCGTATTTTCAATTGATGATAACCGAATCTCAAGTCAATCTTAGAGAAGACACAAGCACCTTGTAATTGATCGAATAAGTCATCAATGCGAGGAAGAGGATACTTGTTCTTAATAGTTACCTTGTTCAACTGTCGGTAGTCTATGCACATCCGAAAACTCCCATCCTTCTTCTTCACAAAAAAAACCGGAGCACCCCAAGGAGATGCACTTGGTCTAATGAAGCCCTTGCTCAACAACTCTTGAAGTTGAGCCTTTAACTCTCTTAACTCCGCGAGAGCCATTCTATACGGGGGTATAGATATGGGGCGTGTGCCCGGTTCAAGATCGATACAGAAGTCAATATCCCTATCTGGTGGCATACCAGGAAGATCTGCAGGGAACACCTCCAAAAACTCGCGGACTACCGAAACCGACTCAATCGAAGGTACTTGGGTAGTGTCATCCTTGAGATGGGCCAAGAAAGCTAAACACCCTTTACTAACCATTTTCTTAGCACGAAGAAATGAGATGATACGCACCGGATTGGAAGTGTAGTCACCCTCCCACACTACCGGATCTGTCCCAGGCTTGGCCAATGTCACAGTTTTAGCATTACAATCCAAGATCGCAAAATTTGGAGAAAGCCAAGTCATACCCAGAATTACATCAAAGTCACCAAACAAGACCTATGTACCTTTTCAACTACCACAGACTCACCCACCGGTGTAGAAACACGAATAGGCATGTCAAGTAATTCACAATGCAATTTTAGACCATTAGCAAATGATGAAGATACATATGAAAACGTGGAGCCAGGGTCAAATAATACAGATGCCATGCAATCACAAACCAAAAGATTACCTGTGATAACAGCATCAGACGCCTCCGCTTCAGATCTCCCAGGGAAAGCGTAACAATGGGCCCTATCGTTTGTCTGTCCATTGCCCCTACCATGTTGCGTAGTAGTGGCTCCATTTTGCCCATCACCTCGGCCGTTGTGATGACCACCATTACCTCGACCACCACGTCCTCCAGAAAAGCGGCCTCTACCCTGACCACCTCTACCTCTAGCTAGTGGGGTTCTGTAACTCTGGTTTGGACAATACCTCTTGATGTGTCCAACCTCCCCACATCCATAACACTCTCGGGGTTCATGCATAGGTCTCTCGGAGTAGTGTTGACCGTTCTGAGGTGGACCCCCAACTACAGTCTGTAGTGAAGACTGAATTGGTCGACTTGAGTAACCTCCGGAGCTCTGTCCTCTAGAGTGAGAACCATTAAACTCGCCTCCCCTTCGAAACCTTTTCGATGTCGATGTCGTGGTGAAGTCGTCTGGCTTCACTCCTTCCACCTCTATCACAAAGTCTACCACCTCTTGGAAGGATGTTGCCGTAGCCGCTACCTGTAAGGCTGAAATCCGCAACTCTGACCTCAACCCCTTCACAAAACGGCGAATCCGTTCTTGTGGACTGAAACAAAGTTGGGTGGCGTATCTGGATAGTGCGCGAAATTTAGCCTCATACGCGTTAACTGTCATCCTCCCTTGCTCTAGACTCAAGAACTCGTCCCTTTTTCTATCTCTCAAAGTCCTTGGAATATACTTCTCATAAACAGGGTAGAGAATGATTCCCAAGTCATAGGTGGTGCCTCTGTTGGTTGACACTCACATGTGACCTCCACCACGTTTTGGCGTTCCCTTGAAACTGATAGCTCACGAACTCAACGCCAAACCGTTCTACTATACCCATCTTGTGTAGTAGCTCATGACAATCAACCAGAAAATCGTAGGCATCCTCTGATTCTGCGCCCTTAAGACTGGAGGTTTCAATTTCAAGAACTTACTGAAAAGTTCATGCTGATCATTTGTCATAATAGGCCCAGTAGTCAGACGTGGAAATGTGCCTATTCCCAATGATGCATCCATGCGGGGAGCCATAGTAGCCGCATGTCGTACCTCTGAAACCGGAGGTGTTTGGTGCAAGAAACCACTGGAGGTGCCTGACCCTGATCGGATAACCCACTAAGATAAGCAAGTACCTGGTTGATCATCTCTGGGTAGGTTGGGGTGGCATTTCCTCATTCTGCCCTTGTTCATTCTCCCCTTCCTCCCCCTCTCTTATCACCTCCTCGGTCGGTGGAGGAGTCACCGCCCTAGTATCAGATGGGCTAGGTGCTTGTCCTCTTCCTCTAGAGGACGTCCTCCCACGACCTCTCCCACGGCCTCTTGCCGTTGCTCTTCCTCGAGCTACAGCCCCAGTGGCTGGCTCAGTCGTTTCTTGTCTTTCCGTTGTTGCAGCTGGTGCGGTCGTTGCTCTAGTTCTAACCATCTGCGAAATAGAGTGAAGATGGTCAGATACCAATTCGTATCGCCCAGATACCAATTGGACTCAAGTAGTAGCACGAAAGAAGAATGAAAGAGTGAAATTTTCCTAAAGTCTTATAGCCTCTCAAGGAAAAGTAAAGGCGTCCCCCTACCGTTCCTTAAGACTCTACTAGACCTGTTCTTGTGTGATGAGACCAATGAACCTAATGCTCTGATACCAAGTTTGTCACGACCCAAATCAGGGACGCGACTGGCACCCACATTTACCCTCCTATGTGAGCGAACCAACCCATCTAAACCTTAACATTTCAAGATATATCAACAGAAAATAATGCGGAAGACTTAAACTCATTAATAAAAACAATTCAATACTATTATTATTATCCCCAAAATCTGGAAGTCATCATCACAAGAACATCTATCTCAAATTACTTAACTAGGAATGTCTAAGAACGAAATAACTAAAAAGATAGTCCATGCCGAAAGTTCAAGGCATCAAGACTTGAAGAAGAAGACCCAGTCCAAGCTAGACGCATTAGCTCACCCTGAATTTTCCGATGAAGTGAAGACTGGCTAGATCTACTGTTGAGTTGAAGTTGACGGAACGTTTGCTGCATTACACAAATAACAAAGAGGAAAACATGAAAATAGGGGGTCAGTACAACCACACGTACTGAGTAGATATCATCGGCCAACTCAAAATAGGGAACAGTATATATCAATAATAATGTAAATCACTACAATACTCAACATGTAGCAATAACAACATGAATTCATCAATAACTACAACCGAGTTCACACATGAGGACTCAAGCCTCAATACCATACTCTTTTGGGAATTAAGTTCATTAGATTGAGTATATTCATTATCTTTCAAGATTCATTATCTTTCTTCCTCTTGTGTCGGTACGTGACACTCCGATCCTCTATTTCTATCCTGGTGCCGGAACGTGGCACTCCGATCCTCATTCTATCCTGGTACCGGAACGTGGCACCCGATCCATTTTCTATCCTGGTGTCGGAACGTGACACTCCGATCCTCATATTCTATCCTGGTACCGGAACGTGGCACCCGATCCATATTCTATCCTGGTGTCGGAACGTGACACTCCGATCCTCATATTCATTCTATCCTGGTACCGGAACGTGGCACCCGATCCATATTCTCAAAAGTTGAAGTGTTTTGCAACGAAAACTCACGACGGTGCGTCGTGGATGTGACGGCACGTCCTGCAGGTCCGTCACAATTTACAGCGAGTCAATTTTTAGTACCCAATTTCAAAACTCTAAGTGTCATGGGACGACACCTCCTCGACGGGCCGTCGTGACTATGACGGTCCGTCGTTACATCCGTCGTCCCAACCAGTTTTTCCAGAAATAAAATCTGTTGCTCAAAACGACTAAACAGGTCGTTACAGTTTCAGTGGTTCCCCCCGGAATTGAGTAATAGAGATATTAGGGGGGCTTTGATTGCTTTAGCCCCAACCGTGATTACTCAAGTGAATTTGAGTATGGTTCCTAGGATAAATATTGTGGATACCACTATGAACTTTAGGTTGAGAGACTTTATGAGGATGAATCCTTCTATATTTCTTGGTTCTAAGGTGGGAGAGGATCCCCAAGAGTTCCTTTATTGTGTGTACAAGGTGTTGAGTGCCATGGGGGTTACATCTATGGAGAAGGCAGATTTAGCTTCATATCAATTGAGGGATGTTTCTCAAATATGGTACACTCAATGGAAGGATAATAGCCTGGTTGATTCGGGTCCTATTGAGTGGGAAGAATTTAAAGAAGCTTTTCGAGGTAAGTACTTTTACTGTGAGAGGAGGGAGGTGAAGATAAAGGAGTTTATTAATATCAAGCAAGGCAATATGAGTGTTGAGGAGTAATCTTTTAAGTTCTCAATGTTGTCTAGATATGCACCGTCCTTAGTGTCAAATCTTAGGGATGAGATGAGTCGTTTTGTGACCGGGATCGCTGACTTTGTGAGGGAAGAATGTCGTACGGCCATGCTACATGATGATATGACCTTAGATAGACTCAAAGTGTATGCTCAATATATTGAGGAGTCTAAACTTGGTAGAATTTCTAGAAACTTGAAGAGAAGTGGTTCAAGTGATCAAGGGAACCTAGGTTCAAAAAGAGGGCTCAAACTCAAGAAGAATCTAAGGGTACTAAGTTCAAGATTGAGAAAGGAGGTGGTTCTCAAAATGGCAAGATTACATGTGTCACTTGTGGAAAGAGGCATTGTTTTGGATGTGGAAAAGATGGACACAAAGTGAGGGATTGTCCTACTAGAGATGGTAAGAAAGTTGCTCCTAATGTTCCAAAGGATGATGCTCCAACAAAGAGGCGTTTCTATGCACTCTGGACTAGAGGAGAAAAGCCGGATGATGAGGGTAAGTCCTTGCATTTCTCTTTTTAGTGATTTGACTTTATTATAAGTGGGGGAGTATGGTTAGTAGATGGGATAGATAGTCCTAGAAGTTTGTTACATGTACATGGTTTTTAGGAGTTTTGTTGAAATTAAATTTCATTAACTTCTTGCATTGTGTATTTTATGAATCCATGATTATGTTTTAAAAAATTGTATATATGACGTTACCTTGCATTCAACATGTTTTTATCATCAATTGCCTAAAAGTTGCATTTTTTGAAAAAGTTGCCTATTTCCCTGTAGCTTTGCCGTCTCACTGTGAAAATTTTGAGAAATTGACAAATTCCTTCTTTTGTCGAAAATTGTTGTAATGTTTTTAAAACTGATGTGTATAAGTATGATAATGAATATAAAATAGTTTTTGCTATTTGGAATGAAGGATGTGAGTTTTATAGCATAACGAGTTATAGAATTTTCTTCTAGTTTCTTGTTGTGTTGTGAATCTCTTGACTATGTTGAATTGATGGTTTCTTATTTTATTATGTGTTATATGGTATGGTTATGAGCTGATAATTGAATATGTATTCTTGGAATTGTTCGTAGAGGGATAAGTGTCATTCGAGGACGAATGTAGTCCAAGTAAGGGAGATTGTAAGATCATGAAAATGACTTAGGTGGACTAGAGACTAATATGGTTTTCATGATGGTTTAAGGTACTAAATTGGTCTATATGTGGTATAGAGGCAGTGTCTAAGAGTTAAGATGCATTGGAAGTCAAACGTCAGGACGACTAAGATGTTCGACGACTATGTAACCTATGTGCCTCATATGTGATTTTATGTGTTTATGTGTGATTCATGATAAGTTCCTTAAATGAGTTATTATGGTGTATATAGGAACTGTGTCAAATTTCTTGAAGTGTGGAGGCCAAACGTACAAGAATGTACATTATGTTCGAAAGGATTGACTTGAAATGACCTTGTGTGTGGGTGAAATTTATGTGAGAGGTCCTAAACATGTGATACAATCATATTCGGGATGGAAACGTCCGAAAAACCATCCTAAAGGGCCATCCAAGGGTCTTTGAGAAAACCAACATACAGAGGCAATCGATGCCCTGTGGATCAGTCGACACCCCGTAGGTGAGGGGCAATAGGTGAACACTTAGTCTTGGTAGAGGCCAAGACAAAGAACAACCTCAGTCCCAAACAACGGTCCAACAGGATGGTCCGTTGGTTAAGGGACTGGACGTCGATGTCCATCCGTCTGTGAGGACTGCCTTCCTGTGCAGTTCACTGTAATGTTAGGGGTTAAATTCTAAATTCACTCCACGTCCAGATTAAAATTTTGGCGGTTCCTTGAGGGTATTTTGGGTATTTTAAACATGTATATAAGTTTTTAACACTTAGAAGAATTCATTCATTCAAAATCAAAACCCAAAAACCCTTAGAAATTCCTTAGAACTCCATTGAAGCCAAAATTCAAGGAAGAGCTTGGATTGGAGATTTGAGTTTTGATTATTCATAAAATTGAAGGATTAGAATCATTGAGGTATGATTTTTGATACTTGAAACTCTATTCATCAAGGAGCCCAAATACAAAGAAGTTTTCTAAGGTTTTCAAAGATGAACTTGTCCAATTTTATGATCTATCCATGGTTCTTGCATTAAAGGTTTTTAAGCACTGTATATTTATTGAATTCTTTTTAATTCTGTTATTTTAACTCAATTAAACTATGAACCCATGTAATTGATGAGCCCTAATTTTGACTACTTTATGAGTTAAGTGATATTATCTTAATGCTTATGAATTCTAGTGTAGTTTTTTTGGGCTATTGAATGATGTGAGAATCGTATTCAATTGACGTATAGGTTGTGTTAGATTAATAAAGCGATGTTGAGTTAACCTAGTTTCATTGAGTATTATGATTTATGTATTGAAATTTATGTTCATGACCATGGGTAAGGGCATAATGGTATTGAATTGGATGATTTAGACATGGATTGAAGTGGAGAGAATGGATTGGTGGTACTCTGCCCTAATTATATTTATTTTATGTTAATTAGACTTCAATTATATTGTGATTGGTATAATACACTTGTGGTGGCGGTGTGATGTGATTGATGTGGCCTTGTTGGCATTGCATTATGTATTATGATGATCACGGCCTTGTCGACAACTACTTAAAGTAATATGATGATTTGTGTAGTTGATTATGTGAATTGTGATAATATCTACCTACATATGAAGTAATATGAAAGTATGTAATTTATTCTATAGAAGTTGTAGGTGATCATGTTAGACTATCACTATGTGTTCATGTGTGTAGTCTTAGAGTTGATGCATGGTTGTTCCTATTTGACTTTATGAGTCACTAATGGTTATATTGATGATGTTATAGTAATGAATAGAATGACATAAATACGATAAGGATCATTTCTAAGTGCTTCAAATAATAATATGCTATATGTAATAAAGTAAAGTATGTTGTGTGTTATCTTGGTAAATTTGTGTCCCTTACTTGATGCATGTATGAATGTGATATAAGATATCTTGACTTAGGATGCTAAAGCCTCTTAGTCTTGTATGTATGAATGAAATAAGACCTTGAATGATGTTAAGAAGGTCTTTTATGTGAAACCTTGAACCTAGTGGTATGGTTATGAACCTTGAAGTCAAAAGTCATAATAGTATCCTTATTGTAATGAATGATGGACTTAAGGTTAATTGGATGGAACGAAATCATATCAATCCTTAGGAATGTCATTATGAGTTTCTTGTTGCCATTGTAAGGTATCCCTATGGGACCTTTTTGGTAGGTTAAATGTAATTGGGTTATGAATGAACCTTTGATGTGAATTACTCTATGAGAACATAGGCTATCACTGAGTGATTATGGTAAGGTAATTAGTTATATGAAGTTTATGTGGTTGTATGGGACGCTATCTAGACATTGCGCAATAGGCTTTGAAGATGTTAGTGAGAGTCCCTAGGTCTTCTTCAAGACCATTATTTGAATGCCCTCTATGTGATGAATGTCTCTTAATGAACTAATGAAATAATGACTTATGTTTGAAAGCATGTAAACGAATAAGTACCTAATCTAGAAAGACTTAAGGATTCCTTAGTTAAGGTGTGAAGGGGACATAAGGGATGATATCTTCATGTGTTATCTAGGGAAGTCTTGAGAATGGCTCTAGTTAGGGAAGTTGGTTGATTCTTTAGGCATGATATACACTTAGGAAGTCTTAAGGATTATTTAGGTAACCTTGAAGAGTACGTATGGGATTTATCTTATAGCAGTACTTAAGTAAGTCTTTTGATAGCCTTGGTAAGGAGAATGTCATGTCATACATGTTACGTGTTTGGTGTCTTGTAAGTGCGTATGTGTCTCATTATCAGTAGTCTTGAGGATCATTTAGGCGTTCTTAGAGAGGGTGTATGGGTGGTCTCTCTTTGTGTCGCTTAAGTGGGTCTTCGGATAACTTTTAGTGAGGGAATTGCATGCAATAAAGTTCCTAAGATAGAGTTAAGCAACTTTACTGTTACAGTGAATTAAGGTTACTTAAAATTTCCTTAAAAATATGATGAATTTCCTAAGTGATTTATTATGAGTTTCTAAGTTGTTAAATGTAATTCTTATGATTATGTTATGATGTTTAAATGAAAAAGATGCATATTTCCAATAAATGTCCGTTTTCATGATTTTTATGCATTATGTCATACTTAGTACACGTGGTTGTACTAATTCATGCTTTTATAGTGGTTGGTTGGTGAGGAGAATCTGAGAAGCAAGACTTGGATCGTAGCATCATTCAAGCGAAGTTGAAGTATGTCCTCATTTGAATTGAGGGCATAAATGTCTTTTATTTCTGTGGTTGAAGTATTGTAATAGACTTAGTAGTACTATATTTCTATTGTGTATGGGCCGTTCCCAAGTACTCTTGTGTCCAAGATTTGAGGAAATGAGACTTAGTATTTCTTATGAGTTTTATATGAAAGATATTTTAAAGACTTATAGATTGTTTGTGAAAAGTTTTAATTCCGCACTACTTTTCACTATGTAAATGTGATTAACGATATGAAAGGGATTGTATAAGACCACCGAGAGGTCGAGTATACTGGTTGCACTCCGAGAGTGTCATACCTTCTAGGTTGTGGTCTCGGGGTGTGACATTATAAACATGATATTATAGTTTGAAACTGTGCTCTTAATTTAATAATTCGAGCAAACAACCTTAGAAAAACTAATTTGTAAGTTGATACAAATGCACATGTGACCGTACCATAGATACATCTATTAAATTATGATAGTAAACGGTCCACATGATAGGTGCACAGGCACATATTCACATTTTATATGTTCCAAATAATTTTAGGGTATACAAACCCAACCTTAGCTGGTACAGTGATTATTTTATCACGAGAACTAGCTATAAAAGAGAATTCTTGATGAATCTTCTTCAACATGTAGCCACGTGAATTCTCAATTTCTCTTGCATCACATTTGAATCAAAATGAGCAACCGATTATTCCAACTATTATTTATTCTAGTAAACTTTTAGTTTACTTTTGCATGTGATTCCATCATCATGTACATGTTTGTATGCAACAAACAGTGGGAAAAATTGGATAATTTTATACGTAAATACTTATAACCCACTTTAATTGTAGTAATTTGAAGATATTAAATATTCGTATAATCTAGTCTCAATATAATATTTGTTTTCAATTCTTCCAAAAATTATAAAGTTTATTTTGAGAATTAATACAATCCTAATATTATGAATAATTTCATTCCTCCTGATGGAAACAAATTAGCCATTTTGAAATTATCAATTAATTTTGTGTACTACCATAATTTTCACAATGTTATTCTTATGGTGACCATCCTTCAAGGAGTAAATTATTATTATTGTCATGGTTAAAGTTACTACATTCAAGACTTTTTTCTTGATAACCAATGACAAATATGTGTTGCAACACAACAACATTTATTTTGTTCATGTCCACAACCTTTACTGAAAAGATTTCTTTCTTTCTTTTGTCCTCCAATAGCTCATTCTAAAATATATCACAATATTTGTGTATCACTCAAAGTATATATATATATATATGTGTGTGTGTGTGTGTGTGTGTGTGTGTGTGTGTGTGTGTGAACAAAATGAATATTTATGTCAAAAGATTTTATTTCAATCTCCCAAACCTCCCGTAGAGGTGAGATGTGTCATTCATCCAACAATATATGAACATGTTCTTATCCATACGAACGCAAGTCACATTTTCTTCAAGAAATGGACCATAGCAGTTTGTACATATTCCATAAGTTTTTAATAGAAAGTCATTGTCATGTTTTGGCATTATGTGACTCACCTCAACTTTACTTTAAGATGTCAAATGTACCCAATGTACTACCACTTTGTATTAATTTATTTTGATGGAGGATTTACAAATTTTTTTAAATTGGGTTGCACTAACAAGAATCTACCCAACTTCTCATACCACTTTGATAGATAAAAAATACTTTTAACTATTACCTTCACATTTGAAGGACCATATTAAGAAACAATGTGTCAAATAAACTTTTATAAAATTTTAATGGACAAAATTATTTCACATTTGAAGGAACATCTTAAGAACCCATAATGTTCTTCCTTATAATTACCACAATGATGACCATTAACATTTTACCATACCCATATTCATACATTCAACCACTTGCCATTTTTCTGACATATTATTACACTACTACCACATTCATATAATAGAATGAAGCAAATTAATTGGGTAAATTTCATGACTTTCAGTCAAAAGTATGAAACTTTATGTTAGTCATCATCATATCATCAGTATAGTGCATTAATACTTTAGCCCAATGTCTTACCTATTTAAAGACACATTGGTCATAAATCAATGGGACTTAAACCCCCAACTTCTTATTATCATGGTGCACCTATACTTTAATTCCATGTCAAACCCACTTGATGCGGTGAAACCTGAATTCACCGTCTTACTCTCAACCAATGTTTAATAAACCAAATGCATAACCAATTATATAATTATCAAAAATAATAAATATAATCTGAACTTGACTTTTTATAGAAGAAAAATGATCAAAATAAATTAATTACAACAACATGTTAGAATCATATAAAAGTCCCAAGTTAAAATAAATTCAAACATTTTAATAGTCCCTCTCAACATTGTTATGAAGATTATTATAATTTACTAACCATTTTAGAATAACTACAAAACAAGCTTTGTTAGTACAAATAATATGTTAATAACTCAACAAATAAATATTTAGATAAATAAAAACAAATAGGTGCAAAAGTAACCAACAATAATAATCCAATCCATATGTATATGCCACATAACTCAATAAAGACAAGATCATAAGGAACAATTTATTTACAAATTGTTAGCTTACAAAACTAATTTTACTTTTTAAATATATAAGTGATAAAATTAAAATTTTGCTAAAAGTAAAAGCAACTTGTTGGACTCATATGATTTTGAGATGGTAAGAAAATTGATGATGCATAATAAAAATTAAAATATAAAATAAATTATATAGTAATTTACCTTGAGAGAAAAATAAACACAAATATTTTTACCTTCTTTATATTTTCTTCGCTTCAATCCTTTCAATAGTAGAACAATCATGTTGTGAAAATTAAGAACAAAAGAATAATATAAAGATAAAGACAAGAAAAATATGACACAAAATGAACAATATGGTATATCTTTCTTTCAAGTGTTCACCAAATCATCAAGTGTATACTACATGAAGTCTATGCCTCTATTATAGTATAACATAGAGGCATACCAACGGTTAGTCATAAACATGACATTAACATGAATATAATGGGGAGGTTGTGAAAATGAAAGATTACAAGAATAAGGGTTATAAAGGTGGAGGTTATGGAGGTTATGATTATTTTCATAATAGAGGAAAATAATGGAGTAACTTCTTGATGTAGTGAAGATCCATAATATATTATTTTATAACATAGCCTTAAAAAATACTTTCTATTTTAGTAACAAAACTTGAATACACCCTCAATTTGTCACATGACGTAACAATGCTCTATAATTTTTTTGTAAAGTGTGGGACTTGTGACGACTCAGGGGTACCCCTAGGTGTAACATTACGTACAAGAAAGGTAACATACAAACCACTTAACATTCATAACATAAAAAATATAACATAAGAAGTAAAAAAATATTTCAAGTCCAAAAGTTTTTATAAAAAAAAGTTGAAGTCAAAAACACTTGTCTCATTAGTCATCTAATACAATAGAATTAAATTGGGACTACTCATATATCATTTCCAAACTGAAAATAGGAAATAAAGTAATATCAATGAAAATACATCCTCGAAGCATGAGGACCACTAAGCTCGGAAATCTTGCAATCAACCACTAGCCACGAAACTGAGGACCCTAACTATTGGACCCTACATTTGGGGAAATGTAGGCAAGAGTATGTGTTACTACAAACAAATGTACAAAGTATGATAGTCACGCATCATAATTAAGGAAATCATGAGAAGTTTTGAGAAAATGAGTGATGATTGATTTTTATTTGTTTACGTGCATTTGAGTATGATTTGCATATAGACCCATGCTCTATAAGTAAAAAGCAAGAGACGATTGACCATATCATACGATATAAAAACAAGGGGAGATTACCCATGTCACACGATGTAAGGAAAAGATACGATTACCCATGTTTCTTCATGAGATAAAGATGAATAGGGTTAAGAGATACTAGGTGGAAGTGAAGCTTAGTACCGAGTGGATAATTAGTGATTATCCATGTCTCATAAACTATGTTCCAACATAGGATTGTCTATATAGACATTAGCTAGTGGATCCACAATAGCTAGAATTTTATGGTCCTTCACATGGCTAGTAGGACACCTATTTTCGGTGTGGGATAGACACCAAATATCATGTTGCTAGGGCACATAGTCTTATATGTCGTTTAAGACTACTTCCCACAAACAAGTAAAGTTATGATTAACCAAGGTTACTTCAAGAAGTATCGTAAGTATGTTTCAAAATGATGTTCACTTGCATTGATCATGGTTTGTGACTTATGTTTATAACGCTCAAGATTTATGTTTTAGCTTGATCATTGCATGCTCATGAAAATATAATATTTTAGTATGATTTAAATGTTTATATGCATGGCTATCATACTTGGTACATTCATGTACTAACACATACTCCTGCCTATATTTTCCTAATTGTAGGGCCAATAGTTAGGGTTCTGAGTTGCGTGGCCAGAGTTTGATTTGAGAGATACCGAGCTTTGGTGAGTCCTCATGCTTCAAGGGTGGATTTTCATTGTTTTTCAATTTCTTTCTTATTTTCAGTTTTGTGCATGATGTATGGTCTAGGCCCAATTTCATTCTTATGTACTAGAGGCTAATGAGACAAGTGTTTATACTTCCACTTTACTTTTATAAAAACTTTCGAGACTTGAAATATTGTTTGTTTATATCTTTGTTATATTTCTTATGTTATGAATGCTAAGTTCTTTGTATGAGGACTCTCGGGGTCCTATACGCCATGTTATAATTAGGAGCTACCTTGGGTCGTGACAAGATATCACAACCAAGAGATTGATATTAACAACACAAGGAGATGAGAGCCTCAAATAATCGAGCATACCATGATTGGTCCACAATTGAGTTGATGGTATGGCTAAAGAAAGAGTGAAAATCCATGGCACCAATACAAAGATCATCCAAAAGATAAGCTTTTTAATTTTGGAGTTCCAATGACAGAAACATGGGATCCGGAGGAGATTTTTTTGGGAGAGATCAACAAACTCTCATTTGATTCCAGTGATAGGTATTAGCCCATTTGGATTGACTCATAAAAGTAGCTATTAAGTCAATAATGAAATTCAAACAAAAAATACTTTTAAGTCAAAAAATAAAAAGTAGGGAATTTACTTTTGGTTTCTTATTGTAATTTATTTTTATACCTTACAAACACTTCTTAACTTATTATAAGTCATTTTGACATATTTTGAGTTACTTTTTATATATTTCAAACACTTTTAGGAGTCAAAAGCTGACTTAGAAGTAAGTGTAGACAATAAAATTTGTGTCAAGAAAACAATAATCAAGAATGGAAAATTATAGCAACAATCGTTTTATTATTTCAAGTGCGAGTGTTACATCTTTATAATTTCTTTGAATTCGCCTTTTCAAATATAAATTCAAGGGCTTTAAAGCTTATTCTTGAATCTCTAACGAACTTGAACTTGAACTTTATCTTGATCCTGACTCTTATTTGAATTCAAGGGCTTCGAGCTTGTTCTTGAATTCGATGGTCTTGATCTTGATCGTTCTTGAACTTGAATGCTTGAATTCTTAAACTTGTAGCATTGTAGAGAATTAAATGGCTTTTGTACCACGGATTTCCTCTAGCTTCTTGTTTAGAATTTTCTATCCTTTTACTGAATTATGAGGACCCCTATTTATAGTTTTAGAATAGAGGAGGTGCGATTGGAATAGGATTCCGTTCGGCCAATCAGATTTAAGTGACATGACATATGGGGTTTATGGAGAGGACTTGTCATCTTTGACACATGTCATGATTCTATTGTTTTCTTATTTGACTTGGCATGCCACATCAATTAAATTGGACTTTAATTAAGTCCATATTTGTTGGACTAACATATTTAACGCAAGTACATCAATCCATAATATTTATTTGGATTAATATATTTACGAATTTAAATAATCCTAATGATTTTATAAATTTCTATTTAATCAATTTTTAATGATTACAGTAAGTTTGACCAACTTGTAAACCAATCCAAACATCCTCTAAATTAGGTTTCCATCTTTTGAATTGGGACCCTTTGGACTATCATGTTGATTTTCATTTTGTGTTCTATAATTCTCAATAAAATGGTGTATGAACCACAAAAAAAAAAATTATAAAAGAAAAATGTTATGTGAACAAACACCATTATCAATTTTATTTAAAATTATTTGTGACCAAATAGTAATTACATTTGGGATCCAACTTAATCAATTAATGATATTTTCTATTTAGAAATGATATATCACTCGTTATGAAAGTGGCTCATATATACCCATATTGTG
Organism: Solanum habrochaites; assembly: GCA_027704765.1. Classification (NCBI taxonomy): domain Eukaryota; kingdom Viridiplantae; phylum Streptophyta; class Magnoliopsida; order Solanales; family Solanaceae; genus Solanum; species Solanum habrochaites. Next base: position 42,858,292 of record JAKWJA010002497.1, on the reverse strand, counting down.
ATACAAATGATCACATATACCCTTTTCCTCTAACGGAAGTAAGCAATTAGTTTTGAATTAATTTTTTAAAAAAAATACAACCCATATAGGGACATATTTGATCCTTCTCACACATTATTTTGACATTTTTTTTTGTTTCAATGACTAATTTGAATTGATAATTTTGATGATCAAATTTATATATGTTTCACTAATTTTCATAAAATTTATTGTAGACGGCCAATTTTTTTTTTTTACAACTAAAAATATTAAATTACAATATAGCTAATAAAATAGTTTAAATTGTAATACAGTCATAAAAAGAATAGTTTTAAATATTTTTATTTACACTAAAGAATGAAATAAAATAAAATAAAATAAGAATAAGAAACTCAAATAATGATAATCAAAGAAGTAAAAAATAGTTTGTGTATAAAAAGATTAAGATATAGCTTGAAGTTTGCTAGAAATATCATATAAAAATAAAAAAAGATCACTTTCATTATATGAAGGGTATATGTGAGAAATTTTTATAACAATAAGGGTATTTGTAACGAGTCAAATACACCATAGGCGTGACATGGTGTATAAGACCCTGAGAGGTCCTACACAGGCCACTAGACATGTATTCTTCAAAACAACATAATAGAAAATACAATAAATAAGGGTAACCAATCCCATATAAATAAACGATTTTTGACATAATGCGGAAGTCCAATCATTGTCTTGACAAGCCATCTATTACCATTACTACAAAAAAGAACTTTAGCGATAATTATTTTATGGCAATAACCTAATTGCCATTAATATATTTATGCGAGGCAAAATATCAATTGCTAATGTGTAGTGGCCAGTAATAAGTATATATTTAGTAGCAATTAGAAAGAATATTCGCAAAAAAACATTTTTTGTTCTAAAAATATAAATTCCCTCCTTTCCTTTTTTTTTTTTTTGGAAGTTATGCCTTTCTCTATATTCCGAAGAAAAAAGGTTAATAGCCACAAAAGTTCTTTTACACAATTAAGGAAAGCAGTAGTACTTAAAAGGTTCTCCCAAGGACTTAAGGATTGTCAGGAAAATGCGGACGAGCACAAAAATATATATAGTAAAAGTAATGGAAATAAAATGGGAAAATAACGACACCAAGAATTTTACGTGGAAACCCTTCTTAATAAGGGAAAAAACCACGGGCCAAGAGGAGAAACTGATATTACTATAGTAAGGAATTTTACACTGTGTAGTCACAAATACAATACTCAAAGTGACTACTACACACTCAAAAGGAACAACACTCTTTTGGTTTCTGTCTTACTAGAATATTGCTCACACTCTATTTTTCTTCACAGACTATTTTCTTGTATAGTCTATGGAATACCTCACTTTGCTCTCAAAATGGTTTTTCTCTCTAACTTGGTGTATTCTACAAATGAGCAAGAATGCTCTATTTATAGAATGATAAAACCATGCTTATGTCACTAATGACATAGGTAAATATAGCAAAGTCAAAAAATGGTTGCAAATCTTACCAATTTGCCAACTACCAAATCTTTTCTTTTCAACTCCAATTACTATTCCTTTTTAACAATTGCTTGGACAATTTGAATAGCTAAAGTTGACTAAAAAAATAGGATGGATTCAACAAATCTCCCCCTCCAGTCCCATTTACTGGAAGAAGGTATCTTCAACTTCTTTATAGAGAGCTCATACCCACAAGTTCTTTGCATAACTCGAACTTGTCTTTCAGTATCATCTTGGTCAACATATCTGCAGGATTTTCACTTGTGTGAATATTTTTGACGTGAAATGATTCATTCTCCACTTTCTCACGAATCCAATGATATATTGACGTGAATGTGTTTTATTCTTGCATGGTACATGGAGTTCTTGCTCAAGTCTATTGCACTCTGGCTGTCACAATAGACAATATACTCTATCTGATTCAAACCAGGCGCTTTAAGAAATCGCTTTACCCATATCATCTCCTTACCGGCTTCAGTAGCCGCAATATACTCAACTTCAGTTGTAGATAGTGCAACACACTTCTGCAACTTTGATTGCGATGATATAGCTCCCCCTGAAAAAGTAAACAAATATCCAGTAGTGGATTTTCTGTTATCAAGGTTACCTGCCATATCAGAATCTGTATAGCCTTTCAAGATTGGATTTGATGCTCCAAAACACAAGCATTCATCTAAGCTTCCTCTAAGATACCTGAGTATCCACTTCACAGCTTCCCAATGCTCTTTTCCCAGATTTTTGAGAAATCTACTGACAACACCAACTGCGTGAGCAATATCAGGTCTAGTGCACACCATTGCATACATTAAACTTCCGACGACGGAGGAATATGGAACTTTGACCATGTTCTCTCTTTCCTCCGTAGCTGTAGGACACATCTTCTTGTTCAACTTCATATGACCAGCAAGAGGTATACTAACAGTCTTAGCAATCTTCATATTGAAGTGCTCCAGTACACGTTCAATGTACTTCTTCTGGGACAAATAATTCTTCCTTTTATCTCTAAGACGAGTAATTCTCATGCCCAAAATTTGCTTGGCATGACCCAAGTCTTTCATACAAAAAGATTTACACAACTCTTTCTTCAGCTCATCAATCTTGGAAGTATTCTTGCCCACAATCAACATAACATCCACATACAACAACAGGATGATAAAATCATTATCAGAAATTTTTTGTACAAATACGCAATGATCTGATGAAGTCTTCTTATAGCCTTGCTCCCCCATAATAAATTCAAACTTTTTGTAACACTGTATGGGAGCTTGTTTGAGGCCATAGAGACTCTTTTTAAGTTTGCATATAAAATTTTCTTTACCATCTACTTTGAATCCCTCAAGTTGTTCCATATAAATCTCTTCTTCTATGTCACCGTGAAGGAAAGCCGTCTTCACATCCATCTTCTCAATCTCTAAATTAAGACTAGCAGCCAAACCTAGGACTGTGCGAATCGAGGACATTTTCACAACAGGAGAAAATATTTCGTCAAAGTCAATACCTTTGCTTCGACCGAATCCCTTAACAACCAATCTAGCTTTGTACTTGGGCTTCAAGTTGTGTTCTTAAACTTTAACTTTGAACACCCACTTGTTCTTCGAAACTCTCATGCCCTTGGGAAATTTTACCAATTCATAAGTGTAGTTCTCATGCAAAGACTTCATCTCGTTGAATGGCTTCAATCCATTGATTCTTGTGCTCATCTTCCATGGCCTCCTCATAACATTCAGGTTCTCTCCCGTCAGTGAGTAACACATACTCATTGGGTGAATAACGGGAGGAAGGAAACCGCTGTCATGTGGACCTCCGAAGCAGAATATTTGATTCGTCCACAACTTCATGAGCAACAGGATAATCAATAACAATATCATTGTTATTATCAACATTAACATGTTGATTCGATACATGATTCTGGGCATCACCATGATTATCAAACCCAACAACATCATGCACACTTGTGTGAGGAACTTCATCAAGATGAACTATACAACCAAAACTTGAAGATTCTACCTTCTCCGCTTTGTCAATATCTTCAATTGTTTGATTCTCCATGAAAACAATATCACGGCTTCTCACAAATTTCTTTTCAATTGGATCATATAGCCTGTAACCAAATTCATCTAGGCCATATCCAATGAAGATGCATTCCCTTGTCTTGGCATCTAACTTTGACCTCTCATCTTTCGGCACATGTACAAAAAATTTGCAACCAAATACTCTGAAATGGTCATAGGAAACATCCTTTCCATACCAAACACTATTTGGTACATCACTTTGCAAAGTAATAGCAGGAGATAGATTAATAACATGTGCAGCGGTCAATAAAGCCTCACCCCAAAATGGGTTTGGAAACTTTGCTTCAGAAAGCAAACATCTAACTCTTTCCATCAAGGTCCTGTTCATCCTCTCAGCCAAACCATTAAGCTGAGGGTCTTGGGAGGAGTATTCTGGTGTCTAATACCTTGATGCTTGCAGTATTCGTCGAATGGTCCACAATATTAACCACCATTATCAGTACGAATGCATTTCACTTTCTTTCCAGTTTCTCTTTCAACTGAAGCCTGAAACTGCTTAAAGACACCTAACACTTGGTCTTTAGTCTTCAAGACATAGACCCAAAGTTTTCTCGAGCAATCAACAATGAAAGTGACAAAGTAAAGTGCACCACCCAATGTCTTTGTCTTCATTGGACCACATAAATCAGAGTGCACTAACTCAAGCAACTCTGTCTTTCTCGAAGTAGGGTAGGACTTAAAGGAAACTTTATTTTGTTTACCAGCCAAGCAGTGATCACATTTTTCTAATTTAGCACTTTGGAAATTTGACAATAGTTTCTTCTTGGCTATAACATTAAGTCCATTCTCTCTAATGTGGCTAAGCCTCTTGTGCCATAATGTTGAAGAGCTATCGCTCTCAACCTCATTCACCATATCAACACAAGTAGAGACCGTAGTCCAGTATAGACCACGACGTTTGTTACCACGAGCCACAACCAAGGAACCCTTAATGAGCTTCCATTTCCATCACCGTTAGTACTAACATATCATTCATCATCTAAAACACCAAAAGAAATTAGGTGCAGAAGAACATCAGGAGCATGTTTCACATTGTTCAAAACTAGTTTAGTTCCAACACCAGTTTCCAAAAACATTGTACCAATACCAACCACCCTAGAAACAGTATCATTACCCATACTCAAGGTTCCAAAATCACTAGGAGTGTAGAAAAAGAAAAAATCCTTCCTTGATGTCACATGAGATGTGGAACTAGTGTCCACAACCCATCTTGACTCATCACAAGCAATATTTATCATGTTTGCATCAAGAACGGTAACAAGATCTTCGGTGGTGATGGTGGCTAGGAAATTTTTATTGCTATCTTCTTTAGTTTCCTCTTTATTTTTGTTCTCCCTCTTCAACTTCATGCAAAACTTCTTTGTGTGCCCTTTCATGACACAATGTAGCACTTAATATCCTTATGTCTTCCTTTGGATTTGCTCCTATTTTGTTCCCTATTCTGAGAACCACGAGTTTTATTTCTCCCCCTGGGGCAAGTTATCAGGACATCCGACGAAGAGGAACCTTTTGTTTTTCTTCTCATCTCTTCGTTCAAGACACTATCTTGGCGGAATCCATAGAGATCACACCACCGGAGCAGAAGTTGACAATGACATTCTAAATGTTTCTTAAGAATCTAGTAGGGAACCAAGTAGAAGCAAACCTTGAATTTCTTCATCAAATTTGATGCCCATAGCAGATAATTGGTTCATAATCCCCTGAAAATTATTCAGATGGTCTTTCATCGGAGAACCATCATGATACTTCAAACTCAACATCTGCTTTATTAAGAACATTTTGTTGTTGCCAGTCTTTCGAGCATACAAACTTTCAAAATGCTCCCATAGGGTTCGAGCATGTGTTTCCCCAGAAATATGGTTCAACACATTATCGTCGACCCATTGCCTAATGAATCCACAAACCTGTCAATGAAAAAAATTCCACTCTTCATCTGTTTTATTATCAGGCTTTACAGTCGTAAATACTGGTTTGTAAAAATTCTTAACATAAAGCAGATATTCCATTTTTCCTTTCCAAATGGCATAATTAACACCATTCACAATAACCATTCTTCTTCTGTTGGCTTCCATTGTTTTCCCCAAAAAATATAGTTATCGCAAATCAAAGTAAATCTTTTCTGATGTGGAAGTTCAGACTGTGCTGCAACCACAGAGCATACTTAGATAAAACCTTGGCTCTGATTCCAGTTTGTTGGGAAAAAGCCGACAAGCACAAAAATATATGGTAAAAGTAATGGAAATAAAATGGGAAAATAACGACACCAAGAATTTTACGTGGAAACCCTTCTGAATAAGGGAAAAAACCACGGGCCAAGAGGAGCAACTGATATTACTATAGTAATGAATTTTACACTGGGTAGTCACGAATACAATACTCAAAGTGACTACTACACACTCAAAAGGAACAACACTTTTTTGGTTTCTGTCTTACTAGAATATCGCTCACACTCTATTTTTCTTCACAAACTATTTTCTTGTATAGTCTATGGAATACCTAACTTTGCTCTCAAAATGATTTTTCTCTCTAACTTGGTGTATTCTACAAATGAGCAAGAATGCTCTATTTATAGAATGATAAAACCATGCTTATGTCACTAATGACATAGTTAAATCTAGCAAAGTCAAAAAATTGTTGCAAATCTTACCAATTTGCCAACTACCAAATCTTTTCTTTTCAACTCCAATTACTATTCCTTTTTAACAATTGTTTGTACCAATTGAATAGCTAAAGTTGACCAAAAAAATGGGATGGATTCAACAAGGATTTCCAAAGCTAAATTATCAGATTGACACGTCCAACAACAAGTATTGCTCTCACGAAAATGATGTCATCAACATATATTTCTTTCACAACAGCGACATCTAGTAACAATGAGCTTTTCAAAATTTTCTAGGTATGTAAATCGCCCTCCTCCACTACTCCGTTTCTATAGTTCTATTATCTTTGTTTCTCTGTAGATCTTCATAGAGAATTCAACCTTGTAACTTGTTTTCTACCATTTTCAAAAATTAGAATTTAGTTATTGGTTGAGAAGAAAAATTTAAATATTCTTGACAAACTAACCTATTTTTACGCATCAATTGTGATTTTCAAGTGATTTGAGATTCGTAAAAGTATGTTTTTTCATGTGTTTATGATCTCTTGTTGATTGCTATTGATTGAATCAATTCCACTGTTAATATATATTAAGGCGTATGGATGTTATGTTAAGTTGCGTGAGTATTAATATATTAAGGTGTGTGGCTGTTAATAGCATTGTAACTTATGATCAATTAATAGCTCTATTGTGATTATGAGAACTAGTACAAGAAAAGAGTTGTTTCATTTTGACTACGATTTAAGATCTCTTCTTTGAACTTTTCAAGTTTAGCAATTATATAGACCCTCTGTTGTTGAGATTCATGTTTTTACAACAATTTTTATTTTGATTCCATGAGCTTAATGTTATTTAGATTCATGTTAAATACTTGAGTAAATATAAATTACTGAAAACATTAACCATAAAAATCTTCTTTTAGGTGGATGTGAATTAGTTAGTCAGCTTGTTTTACAATATCTCTTTATGTTAATGATACATTGTAACGCTGAAGCTATTGTTTTTTTTTCCTGAGCTACTGGATCTCTCGTTTATTAGTAAAATTTTTCATTGAACTCTCTCAACTATAATCACGTTAATTTTAGGTAATGATAAAGTATTACTAACTGACTTTAACAATTTCAGTTATTTTTAATAATCTACCTTTAAGAACATAACCTCGGCCAGTCATTGCTTTGTCTTCTGTTTGTTCTGTTTTCTAGTAGTTTAGCTTTTGTCCTTGGATGTTTTATTTAACACTCTTATCCTTTGTTTAGTTTTATGTTTTAGACTCTTACTAGAATATGTGGTTTTGGCCATAAAATGCAAAACATTACCATAACAACAAATGAAAGAGTATAACTGTAAATATCTATAATTTGGTTACCACATATCTGGCAACAGATTAGTAGACCTCAAGCACAACCTACTTACAGATTCTCTGAAAATAAATATATACATTTACTCTTATGCCTTGTAGTTTATACACTCATTAATCTTTAACTAATAATGTGGTTAACCTTCCGGACTACAAACATATTGTTATGTTCCCTTCCTGAATGTGTTCTGATGGCAAGTCAACCACGTGTAGTAGATTGCAGCTTGGCATGTTGCAGATATCAATTATTTTCTTCCACTTGTTCAGAATTTATTCCTGATCAACATAAACATATCACTAACCCCATACCTCATGTAGTACATAGGTATGGAAATATTTTATTATATCCGCTCGAAAGGGGGGAAAATTTAAAGGAACAACCAAGAAACTTCTAAACACAAGATATACGAGTACTTGTATCCCTCATAAGCAAATTAAAAGGAGATTAAAGTACAAAAATACTAGAGTAGGCTATTCTAATGATGTCACGATCGGAGACTACCCCCTAGAAGTAACACATCGTACTTGACCTCTCGGAGGTCTTATACAACCCCTTAACATTCATTTATCGCACATCATAAAATTAGCAAAAAAATTAAATTTTTTTTATAACATAACACAAGACTAAAAGTCATCTTATTTAAAACCTTTTTAAAATACAATGGAAGTACTAAGTCTCAATGTAGTCATCTTACAATAAGACTACAACACAATAGAAACACGACCCTTATAATACAAAAGCAACTACTATCTAGTATATGAAACTTAAATAAAACTCTTGAATTAATGGTCCTTGAGTTAGTAAGGACACACCCCAACTTGGGAATAGTAATTTAAACTCTGCATTCTAGGAAAGATCCTTTAGCCATCAACACCTACACTTTGTGTAAAAACATGAAAAAGAACGGTATTAGTACAAGAATGCACTAAGTATGATTACCATGCAAAAACATGCTTTTAAAGAGGAAATTTTGTAAGAAACCATGCATCATTTCTTTTAGAGAAACTTCATAAGCATTTGATATAATAACCACAATATAGTTCACATGGAACATACTTGACAAGGATAGTATTTACAATAACACATAAATCTATTTATGACATTTAAGACACATTCAATATCTCCAGTACATTACCTTTCCTTTTTTACCTTAACTCCTTTACCTAAAGCAACCCTTAAGTAATACTTAGTGCAATGCATGAATAGTGTCCAATTCTACCATTCATAACAAAGCATCACCTTAAGGTCACCAAAGTGGACATTCATACAACCTTCATCAATTCAATCATATACATTCATAAGGAAATAACATATCATGAAACACAACCTTCCTATAAGAACCATAACCTAAGAAATTCCTAAGTCACACTAGTGCAATGTGCAAGTAGCACCCCTTAATACTATTCACACCAAGTGTTCCTATGAGGTTACCCTAGACTTAGGCACACCACATTCAATAAATGTCAACATATTCATTAACCATAGACATAAGAACCACATACTTCATATATATCATATAAGAACTCATTCATTTATCACCTCATAGTAATAACCCATTTAGTCATTACGCACATTTGAAGACAAAATGCAAGTCAATACTACCAATATCACCATAATGACACAATACTTAAAATTTCATATTTAGAGTTCATTTCATAAATACATCATAAGACCTTACGTATAACCCCAATCTAAGTCTACAAATGCAATGTATAAGTGAAGCTCCATAACCTCAGTCGTACCTAGTAAACCAACAAGGAGATAAAAAAGCATTGCCCCTTTACTTCATACATCACCATGACAAAGATAGCCAACAAAATTAATACTAAGTAAAACCATCATCATGTAGATCCAATAAGACCAATACCATGAATATCATTATAAAAAGTATGTTAACACCATTCCCTACCTACATTGAGCAACATCTCTTATGTAGTCCTGGTTAGTGTTCAATATTTTGACTTTCATTGTTCATTTTACATTCGGGAAACTTCACCATAACCAACATTAGATCATCTAAGCTAAACATGGAATCTGGTGTAAACCCCTCTCACAGAAAGGAGGGGATCCAACTTGCCAAGGTAGGACATAAACATCATCATAGCATCTAGGTGAATCCACTCTTTAGGTTCCTATGGGGGCACATAGTTAAGGAAGTAGGAGGATTTTACTAGAAACCCTCTTTATGATAACTAGCATTGTAGTTTCCACCTCATGAGAACTTCAGGGGGTATCTTCCTTGTGAAGGGACCCCTCTAATTGTCAAGTTCACTTGGTGCTAAGCTAAATTCCCTTTTTGAAGAGACTTTAAGTCTTTATTAAATATTTATTCATAATATAGGCCTTAATATACTAAATATTTATGAGAATGTTCTTTCACCAAAACCCAACATCATGTGAAAATTTCCTTTCACATAATCATAACATCCACAATACAATCTAGTTTAGAGTACAATTGAGGAAACTTTTCAAAAGACTCTTATTCACTAGATTATCATTAACATGTTTCATTCATATATTCATGTGTGTGTAAAGATATGAGAAAGTCTTTCACATAAATACCTTTAGGCAATACATGTCAACACTTCATTTGTAATATAATTTTCATGGATATTAAGAGATAAAGGTGCATATGAGAATTATCCTTTCAATTGACTCCATGAACATATCATTCTCATAGTTATGGATGAGATGTATGTGTGTACATATTGTTCATCATGATCACATAATAGTAACAACATTATTAATTAGGAAGCCACCCTTCAAAAGATAACCTCCCATATACATTATCCCTCAAGCCATGAACAACCCATACATAGAACATTTAAGGACTATGGACCACACACTCATATTCCATCATAGGAGACAAAAACATATTCAACATTGAATTGACAGCTCTTAACATGTAAAGGATCAGGCATTCATATAGGTTTATATAGGTAGGGGTCATTAAATAATAGTGCTTATCACAATCAAGCATGTAGGACATGCCTTACCCAAACATCATCATTCACATTGTACTTCACATTATCAATACACCTTAATCATGATACTAATGTGGAAGACTACAAACATAACCTTCATACTCATGAACATCATAGTATCCTTTCAGTTTGCGTATATTGCCCTCAAGGCCATTATTACAACATGTATAAATATCCAAGAAGTACACACCTCCACCATAAGTGGACCAAACCATACAACATCAATTCCAAATACTATAAACAAGAAGTTAGGCCAACTTACAAATTCTCCAAGCCATGATCATCATAGATCAATCCTCAATAATATATAATCAATTGATATAGATAACAATATCATTAAAAAAATACATCACAATCTAATCACAATTCAATTAACATTTAATATGATCACAAGACCATCTTTATATGCTAAATTGAGATATTAGGGAGATCATGAATTCTTTATGGAATTACATAGGAAATCATCATAAAAACATTAATTAAAAATTAATTCATCATTAGATTGACTCAGAAAATTGTTTGACAAAGAACCCATGCTTAGATTGAAAATTTGGAATTTTGGTGTTTGAATCACTTTGGAAAATCATTGATTGAACTCCTTGAATAAAGGGTTATAAAATTATCAAGATTTACCATAACTTATTAATTGAAAACCCATGAAATTTGAGAAGAATTTAGTTGAAAATCCATCTTTTAGCTTGAGCTTGAGTTTGGCCTCCAATGGAGATTTGAGAAAATTTTGGAAGAGAAGAGGGTTTTTAGATTTTTGATTTCTCATAGGGTAATTGCGTTTTGATATGGGAATAGGGTAAATATGACTTAAAAACTATTTATAACCAACCCGAAAGTATCCAAAATATTCTCACATTAATTGAACCTTTTTAAATAAGTCAAACTTAACTTTCATTTTTGGAATTTTTATTGGGGAACAAGTCCGCATCGCGGAGTTGTTCCTACAATATTTCTGGAATTAAATTTTTGGACGGTAGATTCCATGACACGTCCACGACGCGGAACAAACAGTTGTCCTATAGTGAACCTAGTCCGCGACACAGAAATGTTTCTCATATGCACAACTTCTTGCTGCCTTGGACAGCTTGTTGGCCAATGGTTGGGTCCTCCTCAAGGACCCCTAGGTTGGTCCTTAGGGAGTCATAACCGGACGTTTGGACCCTAAACATGTCCATCTAGGTATTACGTTCATCCCACTTTTTAAGACTCCAAACAACACATAAAAACAAGGCAAACATAGAAGGACATACTAGCACACAAAAGACTAGTTTCTGGACGTATTGGTCGTCCTATAAAGTTTGACCTCAAACCTCTTCCAACCAACTATTACAAGCTGTTTCTCTCCTTATAAACAAGTTACTAAATCTCAAGACACTCTTGAGGCTCTAGTTATTCCTAGTTCATTTTTTAAGGTTGTTACAATATCCCCCACTTGGAAACATTTGTCCTCGAATGACACTTAAGGCACTTCCAAGGATTCAACGACCTTACTAGGAACTCACTATTTTCAGCATTACTACAACTTAATAGTCAATGCACCAAATTCACAAAGAACACCAACTTCATATCATTATGCACTTAGGGCAACAAAAGCAAGTGAAAACTTCATCCACTCACTCCTAATGCATCAAACACATAAACGTTCCTCATGTTCTTAGGATGAACTTCCTTCTCCTAATCATGACATGACCTTTTCTTTTCATATCATCAAAATATCAATATGCAATAAAATTTGAATCGCAAATACGCATGTCCAACATTATAATTGATGAGTCAAATAGGTAACTCATACTACATGCACATCAATCATAAGTAATGTAGATTAACAAAATCTTTATCACTTAGACAAAATACTATCAAGGACATACATAACATTACCATGTCTAGTTGTGTTCAAGGAGGAATTTTCTTCTCCTGAAGATATTAGCATGGTATGTTGAAGTTCATATACAAGCATTTCACAAAGGTGGATTCATTTTCAGGAGAAATTCTCAACTTCTAACCAAAGCATGCTCATACTCCTTTCCTTATAAAGTCAAAATGGTAGATCATACCAAACACATCACAACAATAGGAAGTCATTTCACAAAATTTCAGTTTCTTACATAACACTAGTTTTCATGAACATGTATCATTTAGGGAAAGTATTATAATTCATAGACATACATTAAAATATTAAATAGATGTACCATCACTTCTCAAGAGTGAGCCTATCTTAACACTTCCTAAATCACAAAATCACATACTCATGGAGAAAAATCATGTTTTCTTATTTAATGAAAGACCAACATCTCAAGGTGGGGTCAAAATACCCTCACATTAAAAGTGAAAGAAATAATGTTCATTAAACCATCTCATGAAATCAAATGCATAATTACAATATTAAGATGTACAACAACATGAAAAACGTGCAATTTATCAAAAATCCCTTTTCATGCAGTAAGAATCTTTCAAATTATGAATATCATAGTTCATCTTAGACAATGCATGACATATGAAGAATATGCAACTTATACTCTTATGCAAGACTCCAAAACATGAACAAGATACTAGGAACTCTTTTGTTTAAAGCTTGAGTAAGAAAAGAAGGAAAATATAGGGATATCAACAACCTTACTACTCAACTCATCATTCTTTACTTAGGGTAAACCCATTAAAGAAAAACTCATATCACCCACGAGAACTTTAACTTACTAACCTTACTAATCAAGTACCACATCCCCTTCTTGGGATTACGTTTATGCACACCCTTCTTGACATAACCTCATTCCACCCGAAAGGAGGAACCGTTTCTCATAAAATCTTCAATCACACTCCATTGGGTGAGGATTTCAAGAAATCCAAAATGAATATCTAAATCACTTAACTTCATATCCATCACTCAAAGTTATTCTCAACACGGAGATTTTCAAGGTAACTCAATGAAGAAACATTAAGGGCACTTAACACCTTACCATCTAGGCATATTATTCCCCACTTGGGGTGAGCATAACAAAATATTCATCACATTATGCCCTTAAAATTCTATGGTCGATGAAATTAATGACTAAACGATGTACTGTGGTTTCACGGTACTTTCAATGCTTTTTCCTTAAGTTTAGTGTGTCAAAGGTCTTTTTGTAGTAATTTTAATATATTTTTATCTGTGTTTGCAGGAAATCTGTCTAAAACAGAAATGCAGAAGAATGTGTAGAAATCAGCGCAAAAGTGATGACCTACGAAGCCATTGACGGTCCGTCGATCCACCGACACTCCGTAGGTGGTGATTGTTGACTATACTTTCAAGCATTTTGAAGCAACTCGGGGAAATTCGACCAAGTATGGGGAGACAAAAGGATCTACGGTCCCTCGATAGATCCACGGACTGTCTTGGCAAAATGTCATTTCTAACAGAGAGTAGTCCTAGACCCCTACTTGAAGAAATCATTTAGTATGGAAGGAAGGAGGCATCGAAAAACCATAAGTGAGACAAAGGACCGTGTTGTTGGTCCATCGATTGTAACAAAGAGGATGCAAAAGTGAAGGCTGAAGAAAAAGTTAAGTGCGGACCGACGGAGGTACTCGACGGTCAGTCGTTCCATTGACGGACCGTCAGTTGGGTCGTTAACTGAAGACGCATTTTGGGACAGTTTTCATTATTTTGAACTCCTTTTAATTTAGGACTTTATTATTATAAATAGGGTTAAAACCTCGTTTTTGGGGTTAGACTTTTTATTAATTTTCATACTCTTGTTATTTGAAACTTAACTTTGGATTTTGGGAATTAATTCAAATATTCAAAATCGATTCTCAAATGAATTTTACTATTTCAACTGTGATTTATGGATTTTCTTCAAATTTATCAAACTAAGTACATGAATTCTTATAAAAAATCATGAATTGTGCATTTCTAAGTGTGGGTAAGTAAATACATAACTAGGTTTGTGGGAACTATGGGTGATTAACAAGGTAAAACTAGCTAAATAACAATTCTAGAATATGTTCATGCATGTATTGATAATTCTTACGGTTAGAAGTCTTTTTAACGAGTGCACGCGTTAGAACTTTCCCTATTTCTATTTGTCGGACCAAGGGGGTAGTTAATAGGAAAAGAATTATCAACATAGATTTAGTAAATACTATCTAATAGGCTAGTTTCGATTAGTGCAAAATAATAACTAAGACATACATCGAATATGATGCTTAATATGAAGTAAAGGTAATGTTTAGTAACTTAGACACACATAGCGAGATCAAGGTACGGGGTGGAATTCTCTAAATGCCGGACCAAGGATTTAGAGATACATAAATTATCACTTTGCATGCAAGATACTAGGAAAGAGTTGTTATATCTAGGATTATCGCGTTATGAACCTATGGAGAACACTTACACTCTAGTTTTTCTCATCACTTGATAAAGACCAAAGTTTAATCTTGCTACTTGTTTACTTAGAAATAATTGAAAATTTTTGTTACACAAAACCCCCCTTTTATTTAACTATTTTCGGAAAGGACTTGACTAAATAGATGTAATCGTCGATTAGAGTTAAGTCTAGACCATTTTCCTCGTGGGATCGACCCCAACCTATCAACGACTGCTTATACTTTATTAGGGAAGTATAATTTGAGCGTATCAAATTTTGGCGCCGCTGCAGGGGAAAGTGGCTTTTAGATTAACTTTAAATACATTACAAAATTTTAGTTAACATTTTCCTAATTCAACTTTTTCTTTTTGTTTTTGTCTCTGTCAGGTCTAGCTCTAGTATATGGCAAGTACACAGAGTTGAGGAGAGCCAATACTTTTACTTGATCCCGAACTAAATCGTACACTCCACAGAATGAATGATCCACACAATCCTGCTAATCTTGGTGATGGGATCAACCGTGAACTTCCTCAGCCGGTTCATGCTCATAATCAAGTGTTAGTGGAGAACCCCGGTGAAGGTGATCTTAGAAGGAAACCTCCTGCTCCACGTCCTCAAGAGTACTATATGGGCAATGTTAACATCATTGATTCTGATGGACACTTGTCCTACCTCCTCTACCACAGGGTCATACATTTGTGGTAACAAGTAGCTTGATGCAGATGCTCAACGCTAGAGGTTTGTTTTCGGGGCTACAATATGAGGATCCACATGCTCACATTGAAAAACTTAGGTAGGTGTGTAAGAGTTGTGTAGGGAGGCCATACTTAGACTTGGATATCATTGGATTAAGGGTGTTCCCTCTCTCACTGACAAGGGAGGCTGCAATTTGGTTTACTGAGTTGTCCTACAGTTCGATCTCAACTAAGGAGTAACTGAGGGACGTGTTGCTAGCAAGGTATTACCCAGTTTTTAAAAAGGTTAACCACAAATATAGGGTGTACAATTTTGTGGCATTTCCTGGTGAGTCAGTATGTAGTTCTTGGGATAGGTTAACCTAATTTCTAGAAGCGTTCCAAACCACCGTATTGATGATAAAGCATTGAAAGAGTACTTCTATTGGGCGAAAGATGATAACAATAAGGCGGTACTTGATACTATTGCTGGTGGTTCTTATGGTGAGTGTACTTACATAGAGATCGCGGAAAAGTGGGAGAAACATCTTTGTAGTGTAAGGTACACACAACCCGGCCGCAGATGATATTCATAAAGAGATGGCTCAAATGAGAATGGAGCTTGAGTTGGTATTAAAACCTGTCACTGGAGGTGCAGAGAAACTGAATGCGTTGAATTGTTTGACTAAACCATCATGCCGGTAGATGAATTTTACGATGAGGAAGACTCTTATGTAGTGAATGAGCAGACGGGGGGTTTCCGACTGAACGACCAAGGATTCAATCAGGAGAATTGGCGCCAAGGTCAAGGAAATCAAGATTGAAACTATGGGAATCACAACTGAAAACTATGTTCGAGATGGAAACTTCAACCGCGAGAACAAGTTAGACCGGGCTAACTATGGTAGAAGAAACGACTGGAGTGGGCCCTATTTTCACCTCAAAATTGGGAAGTTGCTCCTAGGGATGGTGGAAGTAGTATGGCATGGGTTGAATATATGTTGAATATATGTTGCAGAAGATGAGGAGGAGGTTTGATGCTAGTGATGAGCAATCCAAAGAGTTGAGAGGTAATTTAGCAAATATTGTGCAAAAGGTGTATGCACATGCAATCTCAATCAAGCATTTTGAGTTGCAAATGGCTCAATTGTCTTCTATTGTGAACCCATATAAACTGGGTACTCTTCCTAGCAATACTATTCAAAATTCGTAAAATGATGGACATTGTATGGCAGTCACTACTCGAGGTGGTAAGCAAACCATTGATCCACCTATGCCGTCTGGCGTAGAAAATGAGATGAGAAGAGAAGAGAAGAGAATATGAGGTAGTAGAAACTTGTAGTGGGTTGGTAAATGAAGTGGTGAAAGAAGTAGAGATGCCCCAAAAGGTGACTCCCATTCGACCACCATCACCATTCCCGCAAAGTTTGGTGAAAAAGACTAAGGATGGTAAATATTAGCGTTTTATTAATATGTTGAAACAACTTTCCATCAATGTTCCTTTGATAGAATCTCTTGAAAAAAATGCTCGGTTATGCCAAATTCATGAAAGATAGAGTCACTAAGAAGAGATCGGTTAGTTTTGAGGATGATAATTGGATGCAACATTGTAATGCTATTGCTACAAGGTCTCTTATGCAAAATAAAGATCCGGGTGCTTTCACTATTCCATGTACAATCGAGTTATTACACTTTGCTAGAACATTATGTGATCATAGGGCAAGAATAAATCTCATGCCTCTCTCCATTTACAAGAAGTTGGGTTTGGGTGACCTAAAGTTCAATGCGATGCGGTTACTGATGGCCGATCGAACAATTAAGCGGCCTATTGGGATACTCCAAGATGTGTTAGTGAAGGTGGGGTCATTAATATTTTCGGACAATTTTGTGATTCTTGACTGTGAAGTGGAATTTTAGGTTCCTATTATTCTTGAAGTTAGATATGAAGCATCGCAAGTATCCACCTGCGAAACCATCTATTGAGGAGGCCCCAAAATTGGAGCTTAAGGCTCTACCACCTCATCTGGGTATGTTTTCTTGGGAAAAGGTGACATTTTGCCAGTAATTATTGCGTCATATTTGATGCGTATCAAGTAGAGTGTTTGGTGGAAGTGTTGAAAAGGTTCAATAGAGCTATTGGGTGGACTATTTTTGATATTATTGGGTTCCGTCTCGGTATTTGTTCACACAAAATCCAACTCATGCCTGATCATAAGCCAAGTATTGAGCACTAGAGACATTTAAATCCACCTATGCAAGAGGTAGTGAAGAAGGAGATTATTAAGTGGTTGGATGCCAGAGTCATATTTGTTATAACTGATAGTAGTTAGGTATGCCCTGTTCAGTGTGTGCCTAACAAAGGGGGAATGACTGTGGTCCCTAATGAGAAAAATGAGCTTGTTCCAATGAGGCCGATGACCGAATGGAGAGTATGTATGGATTACCAAAAAATTGAATGTATGGACTTAGAATGACCATTTTCCTATGCCCTTCATGGATGATATGTTGTATAGACTTGCAGAAAAGAGGTGGCTTTTTTTTTCTTGATGGTTATTTGGGTTACAAATAAATCTCTATTGCACCGTAAGATAAAGATAAAACCACCTTTACTTGTTCTTATGGAACTTTTGCGTTCAAGAGGATACCCTTCAGGTTGTGTAATGCACCGGCTACTTTTCAGAGATGTATGATGTCTATATTCTGTGATATGGTGGAGGACACCATTGAGGTGTTTATGGATGATTTTTCTGTTGTTGGTGACTCATTGGATCATTTTTTGAGTCACTTGGACGGAGTTCTCAAAAGATGTGAAGATTGCAATCTTGTGCTAAATTGGGAAAAATGTCACTTCATGGTGAAAGAGGGTATTGTATTGGAACATCGCATCTTAGAGAAGGGTAAAGAGGTTGATTGAGAAAAAGTTGAGGTGATAGAGAGACTTCCTCCACCCATGTCTGTAAAAGGTGTGAGGAGTTTTCTTGGGCATAAAGGCTTCTACCAGAGGTTCATCAAGGATTTTTCAAAAATTGTACATCATATGTGCAAGTTACTCGAGAAAGAGTGTAAATTTTATTTTGATGAATCCTGTCTGAAGGCATTTGGAGAGTTGAAGGAGAAGTTTGTGTCTACGCCCATTATTATTTCCCCAAATTGGAGCAAACCATTTGAGGTGATGTGTGATGCTACTGGGGTTGCTCTTGGTGTAGTATTGGGACAAAGAAAGGGTAAAACCCTTCACCCCATTTCTTATGCTAGCAAGGACCTTAATGAAGCTCAAAATAATTATACTATGACTAAAAAAGTCCTTGCGGTAGTATTTGCTTTCAAAAATTTTTGCTCCTATATTCTTTGCATGAGAGTTATAGTACATACTGATCATTCTGCCTTGAGATATTTGAAGGCAAAGAAGGATGCGAAACCGAGGTTGATTAGATGGGTATTACTATTGCAGGAGTTTGACTTTGAAGTGAAAGATAAAAAAGGGACCGAAAATCAAGTTGCCGATCACTTGTCCAGATTAGAGGATGAAGCTATGTGAGAATTGAGTGAAAAGGCTGAAATTGATGATTCTTTCCCTCATGATCATGTATTGGCCCCTTTTCATGACTTGATTCCATGGTTCGCCGATTTTGAAAATTTCTTGTCTAGTGATATCGTCCTATCTGAGTTGTCCTTTCATCAAAGGAAAAAGTTCATGTATGACGTGAAAAATTTCTTGTGGGATGAGCCATATTTATATAGGAGTTGTGCCGATAAGCTTATTCACTGTTGTATCCCGGAAGTTGAGATGCTTAGTATTTTGGAGGCACTCCATTCCTCACCTCTGGGTGGGTATCATAGTGGTGTCCGGACTGCCCATAAAATCTTTCTATGTGTCTTCTATTGGCAAAATATCCACCAAGATTCTCACGAGTTCGGCAACGCATGTGATAGGTGCCAAAGAGATGGAGGTGTTTCTATAAGGGAAGATCTCCCTTTAAATCCCATTCTTGTAATTGAGTTGTTTGATATGTGGTGCATTGACTTTATGGGCCCTTTTATGAGTTATCATGGGATGAAGTACATTTTTGTGGCGGTTGATTATGTGTCAAAGTGGGTGGATGCCATAGCACTTGCAAACAATGAAGGGAAGAGTGTCACCACGTTTTTGAAAAAGAACATATTTTCCAGATTTGGCACCCCTAGAGCCATTATTAGTGATGGAGGATCCCACTTTTTCAACAACTTGTTCAAAGGTTTATTGGAGAAATATGGGGTTCTCTACAATGTAGCCACTCCCTATCATCCACAGACTAGTGGGTAAGTCGAGGTGTCAGACAGAGAAATCAAGCAAATTTGGGGAAAACGGTGAATGCTAGTAGAACGGATTAGTCAAGGAGGCTTAACTAATGCTCTTTGGCCCTACTGGACAACATAAAAGACTCCCGTAGGTATGTCTCCTTACCAAATTGTATATGGGAAGGCTTGTCACTTACCAGTTGAGTTAGAGTAGAAGGCCATGTGGGCGATGAAGAAACTGAAGATGGATTAGAATGAAATTACGTAACAAAGATTAAATGGGTTGAATGAGCTTGATGAGTTTCACTTGAAGGCTTATGAAAGTTCAACCCTCTACAAAGAAAAATGAAGAATTACCATTACCAAAAGATTGAAAAGCGGGAATTTGCTGTTGGGGATTTGGTGCTTTTGTTCAACTCTAGGTTGCGATTGTTTCCGGGCAAAATCAAGTCCAAATGGACTGGTCCATTCTTGATCACTTAAGTGTTTCCTCATGGTGTGGTTGAGTTGGAGAAAAAGGAGGGTGCACAGTTCAAAGTAAATGGGCAAACAATCAAAATCTACCTCGGGCATGCGGAGAATGCGTATGAAGTGGTTGAGGCATACCATCTTGATGAAGTCTGAGTAATCAATATTCATGCGTCGTGTTGCGACGTTAAATCAAGTGTTGATTGGGAGGCAACCCAATATGTATCCTCTATCCAACACTAGGTTTTTCTTGTCTTAGTAGGAATAGTCGCATTATTTCAATTTTTACTTATTGTTTAGTGTAAGTTTTCTTTTATTTCTTGTAAGTCTGTTGGCTAGAAAGTAGTTTAGGTTCCATGTCTAAAAAGTGTCTACAAAACACAAAAATAATGTCTTATTGGGTGCTAAATGTGAAGGACCAAATAACTAGAAATATGCAAAAATTAGTCTGGTGCACCGATCAATGGGTCGTCGTCCCATCGATGGTCGTGGATCACAGGTTTGTTTTTCAATATTGTCTATGTTAGGGCACAATTCATGGAGTAGTTGATGGAACGTCAATTGATTTATGGTCCGTTGACAAGGAATCGTAAGTTCCCCAGATCCAAGGACCCGACCCGACCGTCTATATAATGAATTTAAACTCTTTAGTTACTTCCCCCCACCTTTCCAAATTCTCCCTCCAACCGTTTCCCTTCCCACACTAATTCTCTCACACACACACACAAACACACACACACACACGCACATATATATATATATATATATAAATTATTAAAATTTTTGTTACACAAAACCCCCCTTTTATTTAACTGTTTTCGGAAAGGACTTGACTAAATAGACATTATCTGAGATTAAAGTTAAGTCTAAATCATTTTCCTCGTGGGATTGATCCCAACCTAACAATTGGGTTCTTTACTTGATACCACCACTTATACTTCTTTAGGGAATTATAATTTGAGCGTATCACTAAACCTCCAAATTTCTCTCATAAAATGATTTTACACCATTGATAATTTCACTCCTACCCTCATAAAAAGAAGTTTACCAATTCAACATCAATAGGTGCCACTCGAGCACCACTATTCCTCCAAGTCCATCCCTTAAAGGAAAATAAAAATGATTCAAGTTGGGTTATACATATCAAACACCTATGGTCATAACTAAACAAAAAAATTCACCACATCTCATTTCTCAAGTCAACACTTAGACTATTTCAACCCATATCATCAATTTTGGTGGAACCTTCCAACTAACCATGCCTAGGTATCATCTAAGAACTTTTTTCAAATTACCATACTTAAGATTAATCTTAAAAGACAACTAACCTCTTTAAAGTTGGACAACCTTAATTCTCTTGTTCTCTCTATGAACTAAGGGGTACATACAACCCTCCAAAAGAACCTTAGAGTAAAACATAATCCCAACTTATGGAATAGAACCCCTTCTTCCTTTTTTTCCACTCTTAGGATAGGTAAATATGGGAACAAATTAATTAGTCATATAGATTCCTCTATTAACTAGCATACTTCACAATTACCTTACAAGCTAAACACACTATCTTCCCTTCTTAGGAGTAAGCCATACAAAGACTCCAATTAACACACGGAAAATCATGAAACATTCTCATATAAAAAGGGAAACTTTTACTCTTACTATACATATCACATTCCTCCAAAACTCCTCAAGTTTACAACATAAATTTCTACTATCATTGCACATAACCATAAAACAACTCTTCATCCAAAAAAGGACTTCATTAAGCCATATCAACTCTTATTATGCTAGAACTACATCACAACACAACTTATCAATATAATACCTCAAATATACTATGTCACATATAGCCATAATTAGCATCACAACATTATATTACAATTCCACCTTCATGAATACTCATATAGTCACAAAACAATAATAATCATCAAAACTCTCCTTTTTCTCCCTCAAGCCTTGAGACATCACCCTTCCGAGCAATCACATCTAAAAGACCACTGGAAAAGGGAAATAAGAGAGAGATCATATAAACTTAAGCTCTATGGAACGACACAATAGTAATGAAGAAAATGAAACTTCTATCGTCCTATAACCTTTCGCTCATAGGTGTGTCGCGACTCATACTAATGAATAAGACTTTACTAGACGTGGAATTATGAGACTTTGAAATCTAATACCATTTTATAACCTCATGCTCTGGTATCAAGTTTGTCACGATTGGAGACTACCCCTAAAAGAAACACGACGCACTTGACTTCTCGGAGGTCTTATACAATCCCTTAGAATTTATTCATCGCATCGTCATTAAATAAGCAGAAAATTTAAAACATTTTCATAGCATAACACAACACTAAATGTCATTTTATTTAAAACCTTTTAAAAATACAATGGAATACTAAGCCTCAATGTAGCCATCTTACAACACGAGTACAACACAATACGAACACGATCCTTATAATACAAAAGCAATTACAACATAGTAAATGAAACTTTAAGAAAACTCTTGACATAATGATCCTTGAATCTGGAAGGACACATTCGATCTTGAGTATAGTAATCCAAGTTCTTCATTCTAGAAAAAGATCCTTTAGCCATCAACACCTACACTTTGTGTAAAAACATGAATAAGAACGGTATTAATACAAGAATGCACTACGTATGATAACCATGCAAAACATTCTTTTAAAGAGGAAATTTTGTTTGAAACCATGGATCATGTCTTATAGAGATACTTCATATCATTTGATAGAATAAGCACAAATATTTTATAAGGATACTATTCACAACAACCCATAAAGCCATTTGTGACATTTAATACACATTAAATATCTCTAATACATTAACTTTCCTTTTTCGATTAACTGTGTCTCATTCCACAATTTATACCAAAACATCACCTTAAGGTCACTGAGGTTAAAATTCATATAACCTTCATCAATTCAATCATATACATTCATAAGGACATAACATATCATGACACACAACCTTCCCATATGAACCATCACCTAAGACAACTTCAAGTCACACTAGTGCAATGCGCAAGTAGCATCCCAATATAGTATTCACACCAAGTGTTCCTATGAGGTCACCCTAGATATAGGCACTCCACATTCAATAAGTCACAATATATTCATTTAACTATAGACATAAGACCTACATACTTCATAAACCTCATATAAGAACTCATTGATTTATCACCTCATAATCATAACCCATTTTGTCTTTATGCACATCTCAAGACAAAATACAAGTCAATACTACAAATATAACCATAATGACATAATAGTTAACATTTCATATTTAGAGTTCATTTCATCAATACATCATAGGACCTTACTCATAACCCCAATCTAAGTCTACCAGTGTAATGTATAAGTGAAGCACTATAACCTCACTATACCAAGTAAACCAACAAGGAGATCACAAGCATTGCCCCTTTACTTCATACATTATCATGAAAAATATATCCAACAAACATGCATACTAAGTAAGACCATCATAATGACGACCCAATAAGACCAATACCATACATATCATTATAACAAGTATGTTAACACCATAATGTCATGCATAACATATATATATATATGTATATTAGAACTCATAGGTAATGTCCCATTCCCTTACCCAACATTATGCAATATCTGTCAGGTAGTCCTAGTTAGTGTTCATCTTCTTACTTCCATTGTTCATTTACGTTCAGGAAACTTATCCATAATGGACATAAGACCATGTGAGCTAAACATGGAATTCTGTGTAAACCCCTCTCACTGAAAGGAGGTCATCCTACTTGCGAAGGTAAGAAAAAAACATCATCATAGCATCTAGGTGGATCCACTCGGTAGGTACCTATGGGAGCACATAGTTAAGTAAATAGGAGGATTTTTCTAGAAACCCTCTTATGGTAATTAGCATTGTAGTTTCCACCTCATGCGAACATCGGAGGAAATTTTCTCGTGAAGAGACCCCTCTCATTGTCAAGTTCACTCGTTTCTAAGCTAAATTCCCTTTTTAAGAGCCTTTAAGTATTTATTAAATATTTGTTCATAAGATTGGCCTTAAGAGATTAACTCATCCATAGTAGAGTCTAGTATATAGTATAATTAAGGAAATATTTCAAGACTCTTATTCACTAGATTATCATTAACATGCTTCATTTATACATTCATGTGTGCAAATATATGAGAAATACTTTCAGATAAATACCTTTAGACAACACATGTTAATACTTCATTAGTTATAAAATTTTCATGCATAATAAGAGATAAAGGTGCATATGAGAATAATCCTTTAAATTGACTCCATAAACTGATCATTCTCATAGTTATGCATGAGATGTGTGTGCTTACATATTGTTCATCATGAAGCCATGAACAACTCATAGATTGAACATTTAGGGACTATAGACCACACACCACATTCCATCATAAGAAAGAAGAACATATTTAACATTGAATAGGCAACTCCTAACATGTAAGGACTTACAGATTAATATAGGGTTACATAGGTAGGGGTCATTCAACAATAGTACTTATCACAATCAAGCATGCAGACCATACCTTACCCTAAAATCATCATTTACATTGTACTTCACATTATCAATACACCTTAATCATGATGCTAATATGGAAGACTACACACATAACCTTCATACTCATAAATATCAAAATATCAATTCACTTTGCATATATTGCCTTTAAGTTCATGATCACAACATATGTATATATACAATAAGTAAAACTGCCACCATAAGTGGACCAAACCATACAACATCAATTCCAAATACTATAGATAAGAAGTTAGGCAAACTTACCGATTCTCCAATTCACGATAATCAAATATAAATCCTCAAAAATTCAAAATCAATTGATATAGATAGTAATAAAATTCAACAATACATCAAAATTCAATTAACATCTAATCAAGATCACAAGACATACTTCATTGCCCCTAAATTTTAGAGATTAGGGAGATCATGGGTTCTTTAAGAAATTCCATAGGAAATCATCCTAAAAACATTATTTAAACATTAGTTCATATTAGAATGAGTTATAAAATCGTTTGAAATGGAACCCATGCTTTGATTGAATATTGAGAATTTTGGTCTTTGAATCACATTTGAAAATTTTTGATTGAACTCCTTGAATAAAAGGTTATTAAATAATCAAGAGTTACCATGCCTTATTGATTGAAGACTCATGAAATTTGAGGAGAAATCAGTAGAAAATCCATCTTCTAGCTTGAGCTTGAGTTTGACCTCCAATGGAGATTTGAGAGAATTTTGGAAGAAAAGAGGGTTTTAGATTTTTGATTTCTCATTAGGTAATTGGGTTTTGATATGGGAATTGGGTAAATATGACTTAAAAACCATTTATAACCAACGCCCAAAGTACCCAAAATACCCCCACATTAATTAGACCTTTCTAAATAAGTCAAACTTAATTTTCATTTTCAAAATTTTCAATGGGGAACAAGTCCGCGTTGCGGAGATGTTTCCACAAGATTTACGAAATAAAATTTTTGGACAGTAGAGACCGTGACACATCCACAAAGAGGACTAAACATTTTTCCCATTTCGAACCTAGTTCGCGACGCGGATATGTTTCTCATATGCCCAACTTCTTGCTGCCTTGGCATCTAGTTGGTCAATGTTTGGGTCCTCCTAAAGGACCCCTAGGTTGATCCTTGAGGATTCATAACCAGATATTCTCACCCTAAACATGTCCCTATAGGAGTTAGGGTAACCAGATGTTCTCACCCTAAACATGTCACTATAGGAGTTAGGGTAATCCCCACTGTCTTTAGACTCCAAATAAAACATATAAATAAGCCAAACATAAAATGACACACTAACACACAAAAGACTAGTTTCTGAACGTCTTGGTCGTCCTTTAACATTTGAACTCAAACCTCTTCCAACCAACTATTACTAGATGTTTCTAACCTTATAACAAGTTTTTAAATGTTAAAAACATATTTGAGGCTCTAGTTATTCCTAGTTTATTTTTTAGGGTTGTTACAAATGATCTAACATTTCTTTTGACATTAGGATCTTCATCAGTATCATCCATGCCAAAACTATGATTCACATGTTTTGCTTTACCAACTTGACTGTTGTCTTAAACAAACTTCATTATTTCTCAAGACTTATCTTTTGTTGCCTGAACCGTTTTATAAGACAACTCTTTCATATCCCGAGTAGCTGCGCTTATTTGCCTAAGCTCTTGCTCAAGAGGCCTTATCCTTTACACACATGATCTGGTCTGCTTGGCTTATCCTTATTATTTGGGTCGCTAAACTACATAAAATGAAGTTAGTATCTTCTGTCCCAAAACCAAAAATTTGTAATCTATCTTTAATAAGTGATCTACCCCACATAACAAGCTATTTAATGTGGAAGGTTCAGCGGGAGAACCCACCAGCCCACAACATAGCGAACAGGTTGCAGGATTTTACGAGGATGAATCCTCCAATCTTTACAAGATCTAAGACAGCAGAGGATCCTCAGGAGTTCATGGAGGAGGTCTAGAAGATTCTAGTGGTGATGAGGGCCATGAAGATTGAGAAAGCTGAGCTGGCCTCATACCAGCTGATGTATAATGCACAAATCTTGTGCAAGATGTGGCAGGATACCAGGGCATTGGGTGGAGGTCCGATCACTTAGAAGCTATTTAAGACAGCCTTTCTGGAGAGGTTCTTTCTCAGGGATATGAAAGAGGCTAAGTTTGAGAAGTTCATCAACCTTTAGCAGGGATCGATGACTGTGGGGGAGTATTCTTTGAAATTAGTAAAATTGTCCAGATATACCACTTCCATTGTGTCAAACAGTAGGGGCGAGATTAGACGGTTCCTTACAGGAATCTTAGAGGACCTGGAGGATAAGTGTGGGGCTTTGATGCTCCATGACAACATGTACTTTTCCAGGCTGACGGTGCATGTCCAGCAGGTTGAGGATAGCAGAAAGAAAAAGAGATTCTGTGACGTTAGGAGGCCTAAACCTTCTGACCAAGCAGGTCCCAACAGTTGTGGTGGCAGGAGAACTTTTGGAGTTTGTGATCATCCTAGATTTAAGAAGGGGAATCAGAGTTCAGGGAACTCTAACTTTTAGAGGAGTGCAGCACCCAGAGGAGGCTGACCTGAACCCAAGAAGGGCACTGGAGGTGATGTGCAGCGTCCCAGAATGTAATGTGGCAAGTGTGGCCGTATTCACAGTGGGGAGTGCAGACTAGGCACAAATTCTTTCTTCGGTTGCAGGAAGAGCGAATATATGGTTAGGGACTGTGCACAAATAGGGGTCAAGCTGGAGGTAATGCTCAGCCTAGGTCTAATCCCCAGAATGCTACTGCAGTCGAGCCTCCTAAGAGGAACAAATTATACGCCTTGAAGGGTAGGGAGGAGCAGAAGAAGTCTGCTGATGTGGTCACAGGTATGCTGCAAGTTTTCTCAACCTCTATTTATGCTTTACTTGATCCTGGGTCTACGCTTTCTTTTGTGACTCCCTTTCTTTCTCTTATTTTTGAAACACTATCTGAGGTTTTGCATGATCCTATCGAAGTTACTACTCCCTTTGGAGAAAAGGTAAGAGCTAATAGGGTTCATAAAGACCGCCCAATAGTGATATGTGGTATGAATATGTGTGCAGATCTTGTTGAGTTAACCATGAATGACTTCGATATTATATTTGGTATGGAGTGGCTCCATTAATGTTATGCCTTCATTTATTGTCGTAGTAGGGTTGTGAGTTTTTGTTTCCCTAATGAAGTAGAGTTCGTTTGGGAGGGGTACAATTCGAGTCGTTCAAGTCCCTTGATTTCGAACCTAAAAGCTAATAAAATGATGTCCAAGGATTATTATGCAATCTTATGAGTGTCAATGATCTAGATCATGATATTTTTTCCATAGAATCTGTGCCTGTAGTGAGTGAGTTTCAAGATGTTTTCCCTGATGATTTGCCTGGAGTTCGTCCCCCTCAAGGGATTGATTTTGGTATCGACATAGATCCCGACACCAAACCAATTTCAATTTCTCCCTACAAAATGGCTCTAGCTGAACTCAAAGATTTGAAACTGCAGTTAAAAGATCTCACTGATAAAGGTTCAATCCAGCCGAGCATATCCCCTTGGGGTGCTCCAGTGTTGTTTGTGACAAAGAAAGATGGAACCCTTAGGATGTGTATCGATTATCGGCAGTTCAACAAAGTCACTATAAATAACAAGTATCCACTTCCCAGAATAGATGACTTATTCGATCAACTCCAAGGGTCTAGTTTTTTCTCGAAGATTGATCTTCGCTCCGGGTATCATCAACTTAGGCTTAGGTATGAAGATATCCCAAAGACAGCCTTTTGTACCTATTATGGTCATTATGAGTTCCTAGTCATGTCATTTGGTCTCACTAATACAACAACTTCATTTATGGACCTTATGAATCGAGTCTTCTGTGAATGCCTTGATTCTTTCATCATAGTATTCATTGATGACATCCTCATCTACTGTAAGATCAAGGAAGAGCATGAACAATATTTGAGACTAACCTTGCAGGTACTTAGACAACATCAGTTGTATGCCGAATTCAGCAAGTGTGAATTCTGGCTTAGATCAGTGACCTTTTTGGGTCATGTTGTGTCCGATCAGGGTGTGGAGGTGGACCCTAGGAAGATTGAGGCTGTTAAGAACTGGCCAAGACCTGTTACTCCCACCGATATCCGTATCTTTCTGGGATTGGCTGGTTTCTACCGTAGGTTCGTAGAGGGTTTTTCTTCCATTGTTTTCCTAATGATAGCTTTGACTAAGAAGAAAGCCAAGGTCGAATGGGCAGAGACTTGTGAGAAGAGTTTCTAGGAGCTCAAAGACAGACTCACTTTACCCCCAGTGCTTATGTTACCTAAATGTGGTGAGATTTACACTTTTTATTGTGACGCATCTAGTGTTTGTTTGGGTTGTGTTCTTATGAATGGTTGTAAGGTGATAGACTATGCGTCCAAACAGCTCAAGGTTCATGAGAAGAGTTACCCCATTGATTACCTGGAGTTTTTAGCTGTGGTGTTTGCATTGAAGTTGTGGAGGCATTACTTGTACAGGGTGCATGTGGATGTGTTTACAGACCACAAGAGTCTCCAGTACATGTTGACGCAGAGGAAGTTAAACTTACGGCAGTAGAGATGGTGGAGCTATTGAAGGACTATGACATGAGCGTCCACTACCATCCAAGGAAGGCAAATATTGTATATGATGCTTTGAGAAGGTTGAGCATAGGGAGTACAACCCACGTTGATGATGGGAAGAAAGAGTTAGTGAAGGATGTACATAGACTGTCCAGACTGGGTGTGCGATTGATTGACTCTACTAGTGGGGGTGTTTCAGTTCATCCTCGTTTTGAATCATCCTTGGTACCTGATTTCAAGAAGGGTCAGCATCTTAATCCTGTGTTGATAAAGTTGAAGGAATCAGTGCTAGTAAAGATGAATGAGTCCTTCGCTTTATTAGGTGATGACATACTTAGATACCAGGACAGGCTGTGTGTACCAGCTATGGATGATTTGTGGACCAAGATAGTTGAAAAGGCCCATGGTTCCACGTATTTGATACATCTTGGTTCCACCAAGATGTATCATGACCTCAAGCAGATCTATTAGTAGGATGGCATGAAGAAGGACATTGTTGAGTATGTGACCAGGTGTCTGAATTGTCAGCACGTTAAGGCGGAGCACATTAAGCTTGGTTGTCTCACTCAGATGATTGAGGTTATGACTTGGAAGTGGGAGGACATTAACATGGACTTCATGGTTGGTCTTTCGAGGACTAAGAGACAGCATGACCCCGTATGGGTTATTGTGGACAGGATGAATAAGTCTGCCCACTTTATCCCTTTGAAGTCTACTTACAGGGTTGAGGATTTTTCGAGACTCTACATTGATGAGATTGTGAGGTGACATGTGATTTCTTTGTCTATCATTTTGGATAGAGGAGCTCAGTTCACTTCGCTTTTCTGGAGATCCTTCCAAAAGAGCTTAGGCACGCAAGTAAAGCTCAGTATCAATTTCCATCCTCAGATAGATGGGCAGGCAGGGCGCACCATTAAGTCATTGGAAGACATTTTGAGGGCGTGAGTGATCGACTTTAGGGGTAGTTGGGACGACGATCTTCCATTGATAGAGTTCTCGTGTAATAACAGCTATCGCTCCAGCATTGGGATGGCACCATTTGAGGCATTGTATTTTAGGAGGTGTAGGTCTCCAGTTTGGTGGTTCGAGGTTGGAGAGTCATCCATTTTGGGTCCAGAGATCATTCATGAGGACTTAAAGAAGGTCAGGTTGATAAGGGACAGGTTGGCTACTGCTTACAGTCGGCAGAATTCTTATGCAGATAAAAGGAAGCGACCCTTACAGTTTGATGTTCGTGACCAGGTCTACTTGAAGATATCACCCATGAAGGGGGTGATGAGTTTTTGTAAGAAAGGGAAGTTGAGTCTGAGGTACGTTGGGCCATATGAGATTCTACATCGTGTGTGTGAGGTGGCCAATGAGTTAGCGTTGCTTGCAAAGCTAGATTCATTCATCCATTCTTTCATGTATATATCTTAAATAAGTTCCTTGGTGATCAAGCATCAATTCTTTCTGTTGAATGTTTAGAGGTTGATGAAGACTTGTCTTACGAGGAGGATCTTTTTGAGATTTTAGACCGACAGGTAAAACGATTGAGAAATAAGAAGGTTGCCACAGTTACGGTACTGCGGAGAAAACATCTTGTTGTAGGGTGATATGTAGGAGGTCAAGGCCGATATTAGATCCCTCTATCCTCATCTTTTCAGCTCTTGAGGTTAGACTTCCTACTCTTAAGACTAAGCTTCCTTATCTCCTCTATTCTATGTTGCTATTGCTTGACTTTGTAAAGTAATTATGTTATGATATGACTGGCATTATGCTAGATAATTAGAAGTGTCATTCGGGGACGAATGTTCCTAAGGGGGAATAATGTAACAACCCGAAAATGACTATGCAAAGTAATGCCTAAACGTACCTAGAATGCCTAGATTAGACCGGGTTCACACTGCTTGATGCGCATGGAACCATACCTCAGAACATATGCACCATCCAAGCCAACCAACTTGGTGAGTTAGTTGATCTAGGCAAGGTTGGGTCCAGCCATGTAGGGCACCCGAATATCAAGATTCACACGGATGAGTCTTAACCGGACTTGAAAGGGGTAATCTTAGGTTTGGAGGGTCTAGGGTTAAAATGGTCTTTTCTAAGCTAAGGGTAGAATTATAATTAACCTATAGATTTAATTAATTAATTAATTAATGTATTTAAGTGTATGGTTCAGGTTGGCTCAACCCGGATTGACCCATTTGCGAGAAAAGGTTCACCCGGGTTCGATACTTGGTGCAAGCAATATTAAATCAAATTAAATTGTATTTAATTATCTTATTTAAGTAAGGGCATAGCAATCATTTCACTTAGCCTTAGAAAAATCAAATTTTTAATAAAATAACAAGGAGTCCTAGTTTGACTAAGTCTTCACCTAAAACTCCTACTCCTAAGATACTCTCACGTCTAAATCCCCACTACCACTTTCACATTCTATTATCAGTAAACGCAAACAAAAAATATTGAAAAGTTCATCGCACTTGAAAAACTTGAACGCTAAAGTTCAAAAGAAAAATTGGTCTAATAACGAAAAGCAAAAGCACAGTTCTCGATGAGATTGTGTTTGAGGTTTCGGTTGTGAAGCCTTGGTTTATGGGATTTGGCAATCTGTTGGAAAGGTTTAAAGCAGTTGTTGAACGATAAAAAGGTAAGGGTTTTCTTACTCTTAGTCTCTTTCCCAAGAGACCCCTAAGATTAAGTCTATTCTAATCCGAAAACTAGGAATGTTTCCCCGTTGCATATCCCTGTCACTAGCTCCTATTGATTGTTGTAGGTTGGGTATGTTTTCTGGTAGAAATTAGGGATGTAACGTGTTTTTGTGATGATTATGTTCATGTATGTATGTCCGCATTTATATGATTGATAATTGTCTTTCCGAAACTATGTGATAAGTATATGTGTGCTTTGTGTATGCCGTAACTCTTTGTCACAGATTTAATTATGAAAAAGGCATGTTAAATCCTAGTATTTTATGTGCAAATATTTGTAAAACTCGTTATGTTCATATGAGGTGTGATGTTGCTGAATTGAGTGAAAACTATTGGCTAAATGTAACTTTGAAAATGCACATAATAATGTACGAAATGTTTGAAGAATTTTCCTAAATTCTAAACTATAAAATGTTGAGAAGATGGACTGGAAAACGTGATAAAAATTCCAGATTTTTGGAAATTTGGTTTCGGCTATGCAACTTGATGAATTGGAGTTTCAAAAATCATTTAAAAATATGTGAGGTCATCAGGGATTGAACCCGAGACTCCACCATATGCAAGCTACTGAAAATATAATAATAAATGTGCGGTCAAGGGGAATCGAAATCGGGTCTTGGCCGACTAAGAGAACCTAAAAAATTAATTAAAAGAAACGAGGTACATGGGATTCGAACCCGTGTGTCCTTGGTAGAAATTAAGATCAGTCCATGCTAGAATAAAAATAAACAAAATGGGGTGTGTGAGAATTGAACCCACAACCTCTCGAATAGGTGAGGAATGTAGGAGAACCAATTAAAGAAAAATAAAATGAGGTTGTGGGGGATCCATCCCACATCCTCTCAGGCAAAAATTGAAAAGTCATGGTGAGAAAAGAAAGGAAAGAAATATAGGCATTGGGATCGATCTCGGGTCCCAAAACTAAAATTTTAAATCAAAAATTTAATATAAGACTAAGTGTTGCTCAAGGGGTTCAAAATCAGGTTCCTTTGCCCAATTCTGTATTGATACATAAGAATTACGTGAGCAAATATTTAATGAATGATGACTATAGGAATCGAAATCGAGACCTTGGCATACTTACAAGATGCATAAGTCTTGTACAATACAATCTTGGGTAAGTATAAGTCACTTAGACTAATTATGAACGAAGCCTCAATACTTTTACGTATGGTTTCATTAGTCTAGCGTACATTTATAAGTAAGTGAATTTCAAAGATGTATATGATGAAATGATGTGGCCCCAGGAGGGTTCAGTAAAAGTGTGAAGCAGACTTAAAGTCCAAATGCATTCGCATATGAAGAAACGAACATTTACGTAATGCGGTGAGTAATTATGAAGAGCTAATATGATAAAGTTATGAATGTGATGACAATATGATAAGAGGATAATATGAAAGACGAGACCAATCTCAAATGAGCCTAATAAGAGTTACCAAAAACTGTACTCACCTATGAGAGTGTAAAACTAATAAAGAGACCAGTCTCTAAGAAACACTCTAATGAAAGTATTGAGATTAATGCACACTTAATACTAATGATGAAATGAGAAATCATCTAATGAGCAATGATGCCCTCATTCTAGAAGCCAACTTCTATGATGTGTGAGATGAATGTAATGGAACTTTATACTGAGTACTGATACGCTAGCTATGAGTCGCGATTCCTTCTTTTGGAAAGGCAGAGATTCATGTAAATCTCATGAGATGAGAGTGTCCATTTTTGTGTGTATGGGTCTCCTTATATCTCCTGGTCTTTGAACCTATGCTGCCAACATAGGGTTCTAGCAGGGTTCATTTCCCTATATACGCTAGCATGTTTTGGTTTCACTTTGGCCAGTGATTCCACCTCTTTTATGAATGGGGTAGACACTGGATTTCATGAAGCTAACATGATCTATGTCGTTTAAATTTAAAGTTCCCAAAGAAAAAATGAGGCCAGCCTCGTGTAATGCACACAATGAAATGAACGATACCAAAGGTGTTTGGATAGGATAATAACGAGGTGAACTAGACTCAAGTAATGACACTAGGTCATTCTTGGTCATTGCTCAGTGAACCTGATGAGAGTCCTAAACAACATCCTATGTATATAAATAGATGAAAATGAAGTACGTATGAATGAATAAAGCAGACTCTGTGTTTTATAAAGAAGGCTCCGTAGTGGAGGTCCCATATGTTGAGCCCTCATATGGGAAGTCCTAATGTAAAGTCCGTGATTCCAAGGTTTCACGGCATATGAATGAAAGATATGTGATATATGTATGTGCTAAATGAAATGCGTTATATGTTGTTTGCAATATGAAAAGAATGATGATGCATGTTACTCCCATAGCATGACCTTCCTAATCTGATTTGACAAGTCCAACTGACTTGGCTTTCCATAACTCATATCGTTAGGAGAGATCTCTTCTTAATCATGCATGTCCTTGGTGGGTACTTGCATACACCCATGCTTAGTACAAGTGTGTACTAATTCCATACAATCCTTTACTTTTAGGTGCAGGTACAGGTGGGCAGTAGAGCTTACGAGACTAAGTTAAAGCTACCCGGACGTGGAGCATTCATCATGAGTTGGTAGGCCTTCATGATTTTGAGGATGTTTATCTCTTATATTCTAGCTTAGACGTAGGAATAAGCTAGTGGAGGATGTTACACTAGTGTTTGTTTCTTACTTATTTTCAGACGTTGTATTGGTGCCATTTTTGCATGTTTATATTAATGTAGTTATAAATTATTCCCTTCATTTGAATATCTTATTTTTAGATGGTTGTTTTCAACTGATGTGATATAATGAAATTCTTACTATGAAGTCTATGAAAATTTTAAGTAAACAAAAGTTGTAAATTTTCCACTAAAACTAACCTATACGATGTAATGATGATGTATGCAGGCTTGTCTGCGACCTCCGAGAGGTCAATGACACTGGTTTCAGCTAGGGTCTAGAACCCGATCGTGAAATTTTTTTGCTTCAAATGGGAGTTCCTTAGAGTTTTTAGATTGTATATAACCCTCACAATCAAAACTTCTGTTAGTAAAAATAATCAGTAAACTAGTTCCCTTCTCTTAGAACATGTGACACTTAGACACAATAGCTAGGTTTGTATATTTCCAGCTTTTGTATGATGAGTGGTCAAGTGTTAGAGATCTCTTTTATCCAAATTATGTGGAAGATTTTCTCTGTTTGTCTTGGAACAAAGAATTATATAAGTTGTTTTATGTGAAATGGTGAAATGCTATTCTAAATGGGTTTCGTGGCTTTGATGTGACCTAATCCTGTTCTAAAATCTACCTGAATCCCTATCTTGTTTTACTCGAGTTTATTTGATGTTCTTTTGGTTTAAATTTTGAATGAACTAATTGTACACTTATGTTTCTTAACTATTCACTCTAATGTTCTTAATGGCGCTTGTCAATTTACCAAAGGCTCTATGGCGAGGAGAGGTGAAAATGTAACACCATTTCTCAGTGAGGCGTGGCGAGATCAATTTGGTGTAGTGAGGCGACCTGAATGGCGGAGCCTTTTGTTATAAATTTTTTAAAAAGGTCTTGACTAAATAATATAAGTCAAAACTAGGGTTTTTTCTCTTCATATTTGTCACGACCGGAATTTAAACCCCAGACGAGGCCGGCGTCGTTGACCTCTTAGAGGTCACAGACAAGCCTACATTCGTCATTCTTACTTCATCTAGGTTAATTTTAGCGGAAAATTTGAAGTTTTTGTTTTCTTATTTCATGCTAAATTTTAAACTTAACATCATAGGCCTTGACAAATCAACCATCTAATATAGAGATAATTAAAAGAAAGAAACAATTCATAATTGCATTAAACGTATTCTTACCGAAACGACACCAATACAAAGTCTGAAATGAAAGTGGAAAGAAACACTAGTGGAACATGCTCCACTATCTAAAACCTACATCTAAGCTAGATAATAACGGCAGAAATCCTCGAAAGCATGAGGGCCTACCAAGTCCGGATAAAAGCTCCACGTCCGGATAGCTGTAACGTCAACCTATAAGCTCTAGCGTCCACCTGTGTCTGCACCTAAAAATATAGAGTTGTATGCGATTAGTACACACTTGTACTAAGTATGGGTATATGCAAGCACACACCAAGGACATGCATGAGTAAGAATAGCTCTTTCCAAACAACATGATTTATGGACAGTCAAGTTAATAGACTTGCCAAATTTGGATTAGGAAAGTCAGTGGACTTGCCAAATTTGTATTAGGAAAGTCATTCCATGAGAGTAACATGCATCATTATACGTATCATATTCCACACAACACATAACATCTTACAAATAACACATAACTAGCACATAATATATTGCGTATAGCACAT
Source organism: Solanum habrochaites (assembly GCA_027704765.1). Lineage (NCBI taxonomy): Eukaryota > Viridiplantae > Streptophyta > Magnoliopsida > Solanales > Solanaceae > Solanum > Solanum habrochaites. Next base: position 42,821,807 of record JAKWJA010002497.1, on the reverse strand, counting down.
TAAATCTTTCATATCATTTATTCATACGCCATGAGACTTTGGGATCATGGACTTGACATCAAGACTTACCAAAAACGAGGGCTCAAAATATGGGACCTCAACTAGGGATCCTTCTTTAGCAAACACACAGTCTGCTTCATTCATTCATACGTACTTCACTTCATACATTCATAAGCTAGTGTAGACACCAACTATACCTAATATGTATTTTAAGACTTTCATCGGGTTTCGTTGTGCAATGATCAAGAATGACCTAGTTTCATTACTTAAGTCTATCTCACCTCTTCATTATCCTATACTAATACCTTTGGTATCATTCATTTCTTTATGTGCATCATTTGAGGCTGGCCTCATTCATTTATGGGGAACTTTAACTTTAACCGACATATATCATGTGAGCATAATGAAATCCAGTGTCTCGCCCACATTCTAAAGAGGTGGAATTACCGGCCAAAGTGACCTAAAACATGCTAGAGTACATGGGAATTGAACCCCGCCAGATTCCTATATTGGCAGTATAGGTTCAAAGACTAGGAGATATAGGGAGACCCATACTCGGCATGCCGGACAGTCTCATCTCATGAGAGTTATGGGAATTTCCGCCTTTCCTGAAAGACGACTTCACTTCTCATAGCTAGTCTATCGATGCTCAGTGTAAAGTTCCATTACATTAAACTCATACGTCATGGAAGCTGGCTTCTAGTATGAGGAATTCATAGCTCAATAGATGATTTATCATCTCAATATTAGTATTAAGTGTGTTAATATCAATACTTTCATTAGAGTGTTCATAAAGGCTGGTCTCTTTATTAACTTTAAACTCTCATAGGTGAGTACATTTTGGGTAACATTTTCTTAGGCTCATTTGAAATCGCTCTCATCTTTTACATTAGCCTCATATCATGATGTCACCACGTTCATTAACATTAACACATTTTATCTTCATAATTACTCACCCCATTTTACGTGAATGTTCATTTCATCATATGCCAATTCACTTGGCCATTTAGTATGTTTCACATTCTTACTTAACCCTTCTAGGGTTTCATCATTTCATTTCATCATATGCCAATGCACTTTGTCATTTAGTGTGTTTCACACTCTTATTTATCCCCTCTAGGGTTTCATCATTTCATTGTTCCTATTATCATTCCATTACATACATGTTAGGTTCACTTCTTTCAAACGTTTGCTAGACTTATGGGTCTATACATACAAGCCATGAGGCTTCAATCATAATTTGTTTAAGTGATTCATATCTTCCTAAGATTATGTGGTACAAGAATTATGCATCTTGTATGTATGCTAATATCTTGATTCCGATCTATGTAGGCAACATTATTCTTGAACATTTAATTCACGTATGACTTGCGTATCAATACGGAATTCGGGCAAGGGAACCCGGTTTCGAATCCCTTGGACAACACTTAAGATTTATCATTTATTTTATTTTGGTCCACACGGATTGAGGACCCAAGATCAAGCCCCAACGCCTTCATTTTATTTTAATTTCTTTTCTTTAAATTTTCTCTTTATTGGTCGAGGGGTTGCGGGATAGAACCCCCACAGCCCTTTTGTTTTTTTGATTTTGTTTAGCCAAGAGATTATCATGCAAATCAGCCAGATTTCATCTCATATGAACATCCCGATTTACTTAAACATATGTACATGAAATACAAAGAACTAACATGCCATTTCAATTTCTAAACCGTTACCAATAGCCACGGCAACACACTCAAATGCATGTAGTTACTTTTTCGAAAAACATCAAAATAAGTAAAATAATTCCTAACATACATATAAACACATAAACATCACGAAAACACGTTTTATCCCTATTTTTCCACTAGCAAACATAACCAACCTATGATTCTATGGGAGTTAGTGACATGGACATGCAATAGGGAAACAACCCTAGTTTTCAGACAGAATATACTGAACCTTAATGGGTCTCTTGGTAAAGGGACCAAGAGAGAAGAGAACACATACCTTTTAAGACTTTCAAACCTTGAAGTTGCTTCCCAAACCTTCTCCAACAATCACATCCAAATCCAAGTTCCAACACCAAACTTTTGAAGAAAAATCTCCTTCCTTCACCTAACGTTTTTTATTAGTTGTTTGTTTAAAATTTTTGTTGTGAGTTCTGCAAGTGTGAAGAACTTTGGTTTATCTTCTGTTCTTTTACGTTATTTGACAGAGAGAATGTGAATGAGAGTTTGTATGATCGTGAAAGTGAGAGATAGACGTGAGAGGAGAGAGTTATCTTAGGCTTAGGAGTCTAGTTTAGGACTTAGTCAAATAGGGTTTAATTAAATATTAAAAAATCTGATTTACCTTTTATTTTTAATCAGCCAATAAATAATACATATTATTAAATTACATTAATTTACCAACTTAAATTAAAAAACAATTTAAATCATCTCTTCTACCTAGGTTCAAACCCGGGTGGAGCAAGACTTCACGCTAAGAGCCAATTTTTGGCCCTCTCTCCCCAAAATGCCCCTCCACCTTATTAATTAGATAATTAATTCTTTATTCAGGATAATTATTATACTACCCTTAGCATAGAAAAAGACCATTGTATCCCTAGACCCTCCAAACTTAAGATTTCCCCTTTTTAAGTCTAGCAAAGACCCTTCTGAGTAAATCTTCATATTCGAGAGCCCTACATGGCTGGACCCACCCTTTTCTAGCTCAAATAACTCCCAAAGTTATCTGGTTTGGCTATAGAAAGGGTTCAAAGGTTTGGTTCTACGCGCATCAATCCATGTGAACCGGTCTAATCGTAAATATTGTAGACACATTAAGCATTATTTGGCATAGCCATTTTTAGGGTTGTAGCAATATTTCTAGTCATTCGCGACTCGTGTTTCTTCTCCTCAACCTCACAATCTTTTCTTCTCAAGTCGAATCGCGCAAAAGGTATGACCCCTTTTTTTTCTTCTTCTCTTCTTTCTTCATTTATTCTCTTCGATCTCCTCCTTCTCTTATTTTTTTATTTTATTATGTTCTATTTCTTGTGAAGTTAATCTTGAATTCTGAAATATGAAGTTCTAAACGTCTTGATGCCTTCACAACTCTTTCTTTTTCTCTGTTTTCTTCACTGCTCTATTTTTTCCCTATAATTTATTTGTTCACTGTAAAATGCTACCGCTTTCACTGTGCTATATATTTTTTTTCAAAAAAAATATTCTTCTATAGTAATACATAGTAATTAATATATTATTTGTTGTAACTTGTACAATAGTGAATTCAGAGGCGGATGCTAGCAAAAAGAGGGACATTGAATGGTATTATAGTACTCAAGGAGTGATGAAATATTCAATTATTTGTAACTTCTGTGGAGTACTTTTAATGGTGGAATAATTCGACGCAAGAAAATTTAGTGGGTGGTTTATAGAATCTAAAACAATTTTCATCTTGTTCGTCGGTGAATACATAAGAAGTAAGGGCTTATATGCAAAATGAAATCTCTAATAATCCCAAATTTCAATTGAGACTTTGATAATATGGATGAATATGCGATACTGATGCCTCCTTCCAAAACTCCTAACATATATTCTAGAGGATCTGCATCAGCCACCGCGCGGAATGCGACAAGAGGGCCTATGAATCTCTATTTTTCACAGAAATCAACACAAAAAGGAGGAGGAATTGAAGAAACGAAAAAAAAGAACTCTAAGAGAGCGTGCAGTAGGTGATTTCGAAATATGTATGTATGATGTGGGACTCCCTTTTAATTGTGTCAATTACAAAAAATTTGAAATGATAATTAATACAATAAGACAACATGGCTCCGGAATGAAGCCTCCTAAATTTTATGAAGTTAGAGTTACTCACCTAAAAAAAAGGTGGAGAAAGTGGAAAAAATTGTTGACGAGCATAAATTACAATGTAAAAAATTTGTATGTTACATTACGATGGACAAATTGACGGCACAAAATGGTAAAATGATCATCAATATTTTGGTCAATTCTCCAATCAGTAGTGTATTTCTTAGTTCTATTAATGCTAGCACGAATGTAAGACACAAAAAATGAGTTAGGGTGTCTAGAACCTAATACATTTGTATTAATGTTCTAAAGTCCTAAAATTACTTATAATATGGTTTAGAGGCATTTTATAATGTTTGAGGTTATTTGAAAGTAAGACGTCAAGGGTTGACTGAAACGTTCGACAACTAAGTCACCTAAATACCTTGTATGTGGTTCTATGTGATTATGTATGATTCATGAGCTTATGACGTATTAAAATGATTTATAATGATGTCAAATGGTATTATATGATGTTTCGTGAAGTTTGGAGGTCAGACGTCCAAGGCGTTCGAAAGATAGCCCTTAAGACGCTCAATGTGTGTCTTGATGAGGCTTGGACTGTTTGGAAGAGTTGCAGGCGTTTGTTTTAGGTGAAACTTTTGTGGAATGTATAAAACTGTGTTTAGTTTTGAAACGTCCAGGTACAACTTCTAAAGGGCCCCGAAAAGGCCCCACAAGAAGGGCCCAAGGCTGGTCGAGACACTGCCTTGGCAGTGTCAATCGATGGACCAAATGATGGCTAGTTTGTCAACCAACGGCCTGTTTATGATGTCTCATCGATTTGTACTTATATTAGGTAGGTCTTAACCTAAAATTTGGCTAAGGAACAGTCGGCGTAAACCAAAGGATGGCCATTAGACTGACCTACGGCCAGTTGATTGCTCTGTCGATGGTGGTCTGTAAGTTACTGTCTTTTTCTGTTTTAATTAAGGGGTAAATGGTAAATTCACCCCACGTCCTACCCTGAGTATAATAGGTTTATTTAGGTACATATGGGTGTATGTAAGTAACCTAACACGTAAACTTAACGTTCCCAAATACTCTCTACACATAAGAACCTTTCATTCAAGAAATCCACTCGCTAGAAACCACCATTGTTGATGAAGTTCAAGATCTGATTGGATCTTGGAATTTTGTGAGTGATTGATTATGTCTTAGAGGTATTCATGAATATTAAGTTGTGGTGATCTTCATTCTAGTTATCTTTTCATCTAGAGAGTCATCCTCAAAGATTTCAATGAAGAAAAATATGATCAAACATCTTCTTCAATTTGCCATGGGTTCTTTCTAAAAAGGTTTTGAATGATTGAATCATGATTATTTGAAGTTAATACGGTGGCTTAAACGTGATTTTCTCCTTCACTCAAATGTTTTAGCCTTGCATGGGCTTTGTGATCTTGAATTCCTATCGATTGAATTATTATTCTATTACGTTGAAGTGATTGTATATGCTGTTAACGTAAATTTATGTTGAATTGATGTTGAAGGATCCATGAGTATCAATGTATGAATATTTGAGCATGTTAGCCTAGTTTCCATGGTTCACTGTAACATTGGCTTCTAAATGAATTAATGTAGATTTCGATCATGTTAATTTTTTTGTATATACTATTTTAGGTTAATATCATGTTGGAATTATGAATATGAATCTTTTATGATTGATGTAAATATGGCTTGTGGGAATTGAACGACGTTCTCCTAGTCTATAATGTGTAATATGGACGTTGGGATAGTTGTTATATGAATTGATCATGGTTAATTGTCCTTAGCTACTGCCTATGATGTAATATGGTTATAAATTATAAATAATAGATAAAATCTGGATCAATGAATCATAGTTTGATAGGATGAACCTACGTAAACTTATCTTCCATGAATATCTAAATTAAAGATGTTAACAGTGATATATAGTTCTTTGGCAATTGTGGTAGGATCTAGTTTAAGATATGATTTCTTCAAGATAATGCCCTAGACTTATGATATTAATGAAATATAATTGATAATCAATGCAAGTGAATTGGATTAAAGATCTATGATCTTCTACTCTCTAGTATCTATGTGATGCATTGTATTATATTGTAATGTGATATTGTAGCTAATTATACATGGTCTTTTATGATTATGGTACTTTAGCTACTGCCTTATACTTTAAATATTGATGAAAGAGAAATAAAGGTCAATGATGACCAAAGGCTAAAGAATTGGTAAGAATTGCTCTATTCTTCTACTTCTCTACTTCTCTATAATAATGTTGATGAAGTCGTGAGTGACATTGTGTGGTATGGTCCGCTTATGGTGGAGGTGTTTATTTTTTTTCATTGTATATGTGTTGACCATGGCCTTGAAGGAAAATTGATAAATATATAAATAAGTGATTATGATGATCACCTTATGTGTAACTTGTGCCTAGTGTTCTATTATAGCTGCGAATCTAGGTTATGTTCCTATGGTTATGAGCATGTAGAGGGTTATGTAATATCATGTGTAGCTGCTTCCATGTATTAGGTTCTAATGGTTGATGACCCCTACCCATGTACCCCTATGTGAATGTGTGAATAGCTAATGTTAAGAGTCTTAAAGTAGTCTATGAAGTTAACTTGTCTCCTATGCTATTGTGTGTTGTGTTGTCTAAACTTGAAGAATATTATGGTCTAAGGGGGTGGATGCCTCAATGAATTGTTGTATCCATTATGTGATCATGTTGACCAATGTACACATACTCACACTTTATGCATGCTTATGGGTAGTAAAGGTTCATAGTGTCTAATGAAAGGTAGTTCTCATGTCCACTAGTGTCTACTACTGTGCATGTTAAGGTGATGTTTCATGAAAGTATATTATCTGTTTTCTTATCTAGGATTACTTGATAGGTGTACTAGTATGGTCAAGGTTATGGGACCTTATGTATGCTTTGCACATGTGTACCTAGATAGAATAATTCCTAGGTTTGGTTTCTATGTGCATGAATAGGAATATATGGTCATGTGTGGTATCTTTGTGTTATGTGAAGGGTTTGATCACATGTATGTGTGCACACACACATGGATGGTGATTTAGTAAATGAGAGGTTCCTTGATAGGGGTGCCCAAGAATACTCTATAACTAGATAGGTGCTTGAATAGGCTACAAGCATATATATACACATGAATATCTTAAGCCTATGTTTATTAAAAATATAATTAAAGTCTTTTCAATAAAGGGAAGTTAGCTTAGCACCGAGTGAACTTAACATTGAGAGGTGTTGACTTTAACTTGAGTAAAGATTCACCATTTGTCCCTTGTAGAGTGTTGACTTCCCTTTTAGGAATATTCACCTATGGAGCCACATGAGGTGTTGACTTCCTTTTGAGGAAGGGATCACCCATGTTTTCTCATGAGATGAGGCCCCCATAACCAAATTGTATGTAGAGGGAATACTTATCTCTTAGTTCCATAAACTATTCTTTCCATATAGGATCTATTAAAGTGAATTCACTAAGGATGGTAGGATATATGTTAATGTTCTACCTTGTCTAGGTAGGAACACCTTCCATTGGCGTAAGGCTCTACAAAACAAAATTCCATGTTTACCACCCATGGTCTTAGTGTCGGTTAAGGCTATAGTTTCCCAAAAGTGAAATGGACAACGGAAGTAAATAACTAGGACCCTAACTATGATAACTTAAGGGAGGTTACTTAGGATAGGTGGAAGTAATGAACCCATCTAGACATTGCACAAGTAGCTCCTTAGGAAGTCTTAGGAGGTGTTCTAATACATGTCACTATGTATATGTTCTTTATGCATGACTTTTTAGTATTTATGTATTTGTTATGAAGATGTGCATGGTATTAGTCTATATGTATGATGTTCATATAATTGACTATATGATGAAGGTCTTGCATTGACATGAATGAAGTTATATTCACTTACTTGTTGATGTATGAATTAGCTAGTAAGTCCTGTGGTCTTATGATATGTTTACTAAGTATGTGTGAGGTTAGGGGACTTCACATATACATTGCACTAGTAGATTTAGAATAGGATTGTGAGTAAGGTTTTATAATGCATGAATGTGAAGTGAAATTGTATGTGTGCAAGTTAAAGGTAGTTACTGTAATTATCCTATAATGTTGGTTTAAATATGTCTAAGTTGTACTATACTTCTATGATGATATGTATTGGATTTTGATATGATATGTATGTTTTCCTTTTTGCCTTAGGGTGATTCATTGCATCTAGTATCACTAGAGGTTACTTGCAAGGTTGATGAGTTAAAGGGGAAAAGGGTTCACTGTTAAGGTAAAGGAGCTCACTGTAAAGTGGCTTAAAAATGTATTAAATACTATTTGTGATCTTATGTAATGTTTGGACTTTGAATATGTTTATATGATGTATGTGGATGATATAAACGCTATTGGTTAAAGGTTTTATGGAGATTTATTCAAAATAGCATGAGTATGATTTCAAAGAAAATGTCCCTTTTAAATGCATGTTTTTGCATTGTTGCAATACATAGTACATTCTTGTGCTAATCCCATTCTTCTCTACTTTTTACACAAAGTGTAGGTTATGGATGCTTGAATGATGCCTTGAATGGTGAAGAGCTTGCTAGATGATTCCCAAACTCAATGAAAGGAATCCTTAAAGTTCAAGGATCTCGTACTTATGTCTTTAATGTAAAGTCTTTAAATAATGTACAGTTATGTAATGTGTCTTATGGGTCGTGTCCCTAATGTACTCTAAAGTTGTTGAGTCTAAGATGGCAAAGAGACTTAAGGTCTATACACGTATTATGACTTGTGTTTTATAAATATGAAGTAAGTTTCTAGCATATTATGTGCTATGAAAAGTTTTAAATTTTTACGCTAAATTTACTATGTCAATGCGATGAATGATGACTATGTGTTTGTATAAGACCTCCGAGAGGTCAAGTATGCCATGTTACTCCTATGGTGTGCTCCCCGGATGTGACAACGGAATATACCGATTCCACCAAAATGTACAAGTTGTTTGAAAGTACTATTGAAAGAATTGGACCAGAAAATGTTGTACAATTGTCACTAATAATGCTAGTGAGAATGTTAAAGTGGGGAACATGATGATGGGTGCGTACTTACATATTTATTGAACTCCATGTGGCGCTCATTGCATGTACTTGATGTTTGGTGACATATTCAACATTAAGACACATGCTTTCGGTAATATTACTCTCTTATCCTCTAATTTCTTTATGATCAATATTTAATACTCATTAGCAACTAATTACTATAATCTTACTTTAAAATTTTTTAGAAAGGTCATCATAATCAATTCTTACATTAGTAAAAGGCCATTTTCGTTAAACTTGATAAGAAAATTCACGAAGGAAAGAAATTTGGTGAAACCGTCCAAGACAAGATTCGCAACGACCTTATTGACTTTGAACCTATGTACATATGAAGAAAAAACTTGAGAACTTTAGTCCTCTCAACCGAATGGACTTCAAGTAAATTTGTAAAGGAAATTTTGGTGAAAGCAGTTGCCAATCTTATTATTTTTGTCCAGTTATGGGATGATGTTGTACAAGCATTTATAATTTGTGACCTTTTGACAAAAGTGATTCATTTGGTGGATAAGGAGACAAAACCACCAATTTGATGTATTTATAAAGCAATGGATAGAGTCAAAGAAACTATTGCACGTGGATTTCGTGGAATTAAGAAGAAATATAAGAAAGTGTTTGAAATTATTGATGCAAGGTAGTCAAACAAACTTGATCAGCCTTAGCATGCCGCAAGTCATGTTTTGAACACAGATTGCATTATAAAGATCAAGAAGAGGGAACTATATTACAAAGTCTGTGGACCTAGTATTATGCATGTGTTGAGAGGATGATCCCTGATACATCGATGAGTTTTCAAGGTATAAAATGGAGGATGGACTATTTGGTTGTGGTCTAGCTAAAATATCTAGAGACACAAGGCCACAAGGTAGGTGAGTTGATTTAGCTCTTACATAAATTATTTGACTTATTTATACTCATTAATCTTTAAATTTATTTTATTATAGGCTTGCACTATCGCGTCTCAATGATCTAGTGTACATTAAGTACAATAGACATTGAAAAGTCATTATGATGCTCGTGATCTCATTAATCCAATTCGCTTGGATAACATAAATGATTCAAATTAATGGTTAGTTAGACGTCCTGAATATCAAGAAAATGAATAGTATATGAGGATGATGATATTACTTGGGGTAGTGTTGATATGGAAATTGGAGCTGATGAGAGTATATATCATCTTAGGGGACTTTCTTCCAGATCAAAAGCACTTGACAAGGGAAAAGGAGTAGAAACAACATCTACAAGTTACACTTCAAGTAGGACTCAAACACTAATTGATGAAAACTTCGAGGAGGAAGAATATGAGGAGAACTTAAATGATGTAAAGGATTTTGATCTTCAAGATTTGGATAGTTTTAAAGAAAAATAGACTTTTAGAGTTCTAGTATTGTCTTTTGAATTATTGGGTCTTTAAACTTCTAAACTGTAAGATCCCAAAACTGACTTAAGTGAAGTAGATACTAACATAGTTTTAATTATGGTATAAGGTCCTAAAATGTTTTATAATGTGGTTAAGAGGAAGTATCCAAAGTATTAGGTTAATCAGAAGTCAAACGTTAAGGAACGACTAAGTCATTCGACAACTAAGTCATCTATGCGCCTCATATGTTCCTATGTGTGTTTATGTGTGACTCATGAGATTATAAGTTCCTTAAATGATTTATTATAGTGTATATATTCAGTGTGTCAAGTTTCGAGAAGTTTGGAGGTGAAACATCCAAGAACGTCCATGACGTTCGAAAGGTTTGCCTGAAATGACCATGTGTGTCTAAGCATGTTTCGTCGAGTTTTACGTGTTCATTTTGGATGAAATTTATTTGGGAGGTCCGAAACTCGTATACGATCATATTCAGATTCAAAACATCCCCAAGGACCATCTAAGGATCCTTGAGGAAGGACCCATGTTGGTGGCCAAAACTTCCCTAGGAAGTCCCTCCTACGGATGGAAAACGACGGCCAGTGGCCTGGTCGACTCCCCTTAGGTGGAGGGCGTTGATGGATACTTAGACTAAAGAGATAATATCCCATTTTCTAGGCTCTGATCCAATCGACGGAGGACAGGACGGTCCATTTGTGGACTGACGTCTCGTTGTTTGGCATCCGTCCGTGAAGTTGTTTTCCTGCACAAGTTTATTGTAATTCTAGGGGTGAAGTGGTAAATTAACTGCACATCCAAATAATGGAAAGGGCGATTACTTAGGGGTATTTTAGGTATTTTAAGTGGGTTTATAAGTCTTAAATACCAAGATGAATTTATTCTTCAAAATCAAAACCCAAAATCACTTTAAAATTCTCTAGAACTACATTAAAGCCAAAACTCAAGGAAGAGCTTGGATTGGAGGTTTCAGTGGTGATTCTTCATCAATTTCGTGGATTATCATAATTCAGATATGATTTTGTTCCTTGAAACACTATTCATCTAGGAGCCAAAAATTCAAAGAGTTTTCTAATGTTTTCAGAGATGACCTTGTCCAATTTCATGATCTATCCATGGGTTCTTGCATTAAAGATTTTAAAGTTTTGAATATTGATTGAATTGTTGTTAATTATATGATTTTAAATCAATTAATTTATGAACCCATGTAATTGATGAACCCTAGTTTTTGACTACTTTATGGGTTACTTGATATTGATTTAATTCTTGTAAGTTTTAGTGTAGTTTTCTATGGTGTATTGAATGATGTAAGAATTGTATTAAATTGATGTATAGGTTGTATTATATTGAGAAATATATATTGAATTGACCTTGTTTCATTAAGTACTATGATTTTTGCATTGAATTGATGTTCATGGCCATGGGTAATGGCCTTATGGTATTGAATTGATGTCCGTGGCCATGGGTAAGGGCCTTATGGTATTGAATTGGATGATGTATTTATGGATTGAAGTGGTGAGAATACATTGGTGGTACGCTTCCATAATTCTATTTATTCTGTGTTAATTAGACTTTCATTATGTTGTGATTTGTATGGTCCACTTATGGTGGAGGTGCTATGTGATTTACTCGCAAGTAATGTGGCCTTGTCGGTGTTACTTTACGTATTATGATGATCATGGATTTATCGGCACTACTTGAAGTATTATGATGATTTGTGTAGTTTATTATGTGAAGTTTAATCATATCTACCTACATGTAAAGTAATGCGTAACTATATGGTTTCTTCTATTAATATTAGGTGAGCATGTTAGACTATGATTATGTCTTTATGTGTGTAGTCTTAGAGTTGATGTATGATTCTTCCTATTTGGTTATTGAGTCTTATGATGGCTATATTGATGATATTATTGTAGTGTATAGGGTGACTTAAATATTATAATAGTTATTCCTATGTGCTTCTAGTATGATATCTTATATGTGCTAAAGTGAAGTCTTAGTGTGTCTTGTTTGGTAGACTTGTGTCCCTTACTTGATGCATGTATGAATGTATATATGATATGCCTTGACTTAGGATGCTAAAGCCTCTTAGTCTTGTATGTATGAATGACATGAGACCTTGAATGATGCTACGAGGGTCCTTTATGTGAAACCATGAACCTAGTGGTAAACTTATGAACCTTGAAGTAGAAATTCGTAACAGTATCTTTCTTGTAATGAATGGTGGATATAAGGTTGGTTGTCTGGAACAACATCATATCATCCTTAAGAAAGTCATTATGACCTATATTTTTGCCATTGTAAGGCATCCCTAGGGGGACCTCTTTGGTAGGATAAATGTGATTGGGTTATTAACTTGATATACCCCTTTGTATGAACCTTTAATGTCAATTACTCCATGAAAACAAAGTGTAGAACCGAGTGAGTATGTAGGGAAGTAGTTCTAGTTAAAGGATGAGTATAGAGTACAAAGTATGCCCTTCATATTCATTAACCATGTGCCTACGTGGGATGTCTCCAAGTTCTACCATTGGCAATTAAAACACCCTCCATCGATGTAGGTTACAACTTCAGATTCCATGCTTTGCTACCATGGTGTATGTCGGTTATTGCATATTCTCATCATATGGGATACCTACTAGTATTTGATAAGTCTATGAAGTTTAGGTGGTGATATGGGACGCTACATAGAGATTGCACCTTTAGGCTTTGAAGATGTTAGTGAGAGTCCCTATGTCTTCTCCAAGACCATTACTCTAATGTCCTTATGTGATGAATCTCTCTTAATGAACTAATGAACTAATGAAATAATGAATTATGTTAGAAAGTAGGTAAATGAATGTGTACCTAATCTACAGTGACTTAAGGATTCCTTAGTTAAAGTGTGAAGGGGGCATAAGGGATGATATCTTCATGTCTTATATAGGGAAGTCTTGAGAATGACTCTAGTTAGGGAAGTTAGTTGATACTTTAGGTATGATCTAAACTTAGGAAGTCTTAAGGATTATTTAGGTAATCTTGAAGAGGGTGTATGGGCGTTCTCTTCTGAGTACTTAAGTAAGTGTATATATAGCTTTTGTAAGGAGAATGACATATTATATGTGTTTATATGTTTGATGTATTGTAAGTTTGTGTTTCATTTTATGTAGTCTTGAGGATCATTTACTCATGCTTAGAGGGTGTATGGGAGATCTCTCTTTTTATTACTTAAGTGAGTCTTAGGATATCTTTTAGTGGGGGAATTACATGCTGGAAGGTGTATTAGGTGAAATTGAGAGAGTTCACTGTAACAGTGAAGGAGTTCACTGTAACAATGAATTAGTTCACTATGAAGTGTCTCCAAAAATGTGATAAATTGTCTATGTGATTTCTTATGTGTTTATAAGGTGTTAAATAGTGTTCTTATTATTATATTATGAGGTTTAAATTAAAATATGCATATTTCCAATAAATGTCCATTTTCATTATTTTTATGCATTATGTCGTACTTAGTACATATGTTTGTACTAATTCCATATATATTTATATCTCTAAAGTGATTAATATGTGTAGGTGCTTTTGGAGAGCTAAGATTGGATTAGAATATCGTTCAAGCAAGTTGTAGTATGTCCTCATTTGACTCGAGGACATAGATGTCTTTTATTTCTCTTATTGAAGTATTCTAATGCACTAAGTATTTCTATATTTGTATTGTATGTGTCGTGACCCAATTATTCATGTTTCTAAGATTTGATGAAATGAGACTTAGTATTTTCTATGAGTTTTATATGAAGAGATTTTAAAGACTATGAAAATGTTTGTGAAAATTTTTAATTTTGCACCACTTTTCACTATGTATATGCGATAAATGATACGAAAGGTCTTGTATAAGACCTCCGAGAGGTCAAGTACGTCGATTGCACTATGGTAGTGTCATATCTTCTAGGGTGTGGTCTCGGTATGTGACATAGACTTTTAGTATCTACTTTTGGTTTTTGAATTGAAATATTTTCTAATATATGTTTATGCTTTTGAGATTTTGGATATTTCTATGCGAGGCAGGTTCTTGTTTCCTTTTGTCGCCTCTCGTTATTCAAAACACTAGTTCACTTGTAATCTTGGCTATCTTCTTTTAAACTCCTCATCCTCTTTTGGTTGTTCTATTTGATGATCATATGACACTAGATCAATAAAATTGTTATGGGAGGGGTTCTTATTCATACGTGCCTTGCCTTGCCTTGCCTTGACTTGAGTTTTTTTGTGAAGTCCTTTGTTGTGTTTACTTGAAGTTGCAATATTTCCTCCATCACACTCTGATCTACTGCTACTTGGTTTTTGACTTTCTTTCTTTTTGGTACTAGCCATTATTCTTTATGTTATGTGTTTTCTTCTTCTTGGGTGTGAGCTATAGCTTTAGTACTCATTTTTTTCTTGTCACTTGAGTTCCAATCTTCAAACTCCCTAGATTTGAACAAGAATTATGAAGATAGAGTTTTCGAGACAATCATAAGAGTTGTTGGTGGACTTCTTAGTGTGTATCACTTCTCTAGTGATAAGATTTTCCTAGAAAAGGCTCAAGCCATTGCTGCAAGGCTGTTTGCTAAAAGAAATACACCCATTTTCATCCCTGGAAACATTATCAACTAGTCACATGGGTATCCACATAATCATGGGTTGAGTGGGGGTCATAGTATCTGCATGTGAGAAGCATGAATTTATTTCTCTTTCACAAAAAACAGGAGACCCGAAGTATCAATAAAATGACACAAATAATCAAATCTCTGTTTTATCTCAGGAATTTGACTGGATACAAGACATACCAAGAGTGGGATTAGAACATAATTAAGGCATTTGAAAATAACTTGAGAATAGAATTGGGATATGTTGGAATTAAAGATGTCAAAACTGGTGTGCAAGATAACATGATGCCGACTTTTGCTCATAGAGACTCTTAAATATAGTTATCTTGTTTACTCACCCCCTTCAATCATTCCCCTAGATGCGTTGTATTTCACATGGAGGCTCACACTAATTGTTAGTTAGAGAGATCCATAAATGAGTTTCGGAGTTGGAAGATCAGTTGGACAACAAAATTAATATAAGTTACTGCTAACAAGAAGAGAAGGCTGACTTGGTAATCAGTAGGTTCTCACAGCTGGTTTAGTTGATTCAGAATTATAGGAATTGATTTCACGTATCAAGACACTTAATCCAATACTAAGTGCCTACAATCATGAATATTAATATAACCCAAACAAGGGTTGAGATCGTTTCCACAGGGAGTGGTTTTGATAATTAATAGCTAAAAGTGAATATGTTCAAGTCAATCATAGTTAAAAATATTTATGAATAAAAACATGGTTTAAATTATACAGTGACACAAGTGTCTAATATCAAAGGTGGATTTGGTTGTAATTAAAAACTATGGTAGCAAACAATATGAATAAACAAGTATATAGATAGGACTCTTGGGATGTGATTGGATTATGGGCTAAGGTAAACAACCGGGTGATTGCAATAGTGAATAGATATAAATCAGTGAATAAGCTAGATTTCAATAGGCCTAAACTCTCTCTCGAGTAGTTTACCCCGAATCACATTGGTTCTTTCGAACACCAATAAGCATCAATAAAGAATAACCTTCACTTTAGTTTATGCACTATCCCAGTTGAATGTCCGGAAAAGGGCTTAGGATTCACTCTCTTGAGATTAACCCATGACAACCCAATACCTACATACCATCAAATCAGTAATCTTGGTTTTAAAACCTCTCTTGACAAGCGAAAAACACAAAGGTAGATTTGAATTTGCAACTAAAACCTTTTTGATTAAGACACAATTACTCAATGAAATCACTTTTAAACTATCAATAAACAATACTTTGTGATTAAATTAACCCATAATCACCTTATCACAATCAAAGAGTTGGGGTTTTAGATAGAAATCATAAAAAGATAATCATTATCAAATTGTGTTTATATCACCTAGGTAAGATTAATAATGTCTTTACGAAGATCTAAGATGAATAATCTTCAATACACACTTCCAATTTCTCATAAATAGAAATCTTCAAAGCAAAGGAAATATCGTCTCTATATCTAAAACTCAATTATTGTAAAACTATACTATGAAACTCTCACTATCTACCATCCAAAATCTCTGTCCCTAAAATTATATATGAAAAAATATATTTATAGTATCCAATACTGTGTTGCGAAGGACCATTCTCCGTAACAAGTCGGGATCGTCGATCCACTCAACGAACCTCCCTTCGGTCAGTTCCATCGCCTTTTTCCTTTGACCTTCATTATATTCAAGTTCTATAACTTTGGGAGATAAGACACTGTGTCGTGGAATCATTCAACGACATGTTGAGTGCTCCTTTTGGTCTCTGCTCTTTTTTAGCGCAAACTTGATTTTCTCCTTCGGGGCTTGGAACACTCAACATTAGGCAAGACTTTGGCCATTCGGGGACTCGCCCAATGGTTTAGGTGATCCTTAGGTCTTCATTACTTTATTCTTTCATCTTCCTTGTTCCTTTTTTCTCATTAGTTTTCATGTCTTGTTCCGCAATCCAAATCCTTGAAAATCAAGGATTTATATCAGTTATTTGCACAAAATATATATTTAAGGACACTAAGTCTATGAAAATAAAGCCCTTAATGAGTTCAAATTGTCGACTAATCAACACCCCCAACTTAATCTTTTGTTTGTCCTCAAGTAAACTCAAGTTCAAAAAATAAAAAAAGATGTCATAAAGTGCTACACAAGACTTAATCATGAATGCATACAATAAGTCTCAACTTACTCATGAAAGGATCAAATGTACACTCAAAGATTTAAATTGTGACTCACCATTACCAAAGAATCTCAAGCTCTCTATGATTTCTTCAAATGCTAGTTCATGCACAACAAAGGTATTTAAATACCCTCATACAAGGAATGATTCCATATTCACACACAATCGTTCACATTTAAAAGTTCTGAAATAAAATGCAACTCTCACACTCTCAAAAATAAACACAATGCATGACTTCACCCATAGGTTTGCCCATATTTTTCAATCAACCTTTGTTTAAACTCACTGAAGAATAAAAAAAGGGGTTTTAAGGCTAGTAATGGGGTTGAGTGTAAAGGTTTGGTCATTTCGGTTCAATGACTATAGTCCTCATGAAATGTGGTGTTAACAACACTTTATTTCATTTTCTATCGTTTTCATTCATGCTCATAAGTCATCCAATTATTCACTTTCCATGGACTGTTGAAAACCCCATTTCTTTTTTGTATTTTCACAAATCTACTTCACAATTTTTTCTTTCTTTTTTTTTCATTTTTTTGTATGGAGAGCTTCCATTTTTATCAAAACATGGGATAAAGGGACTTTCTTGTGCTCCTTAATTTATCTTCTATTTTCATCACACCCCCTGGCCTAAATTGGCTGTTCAAATAAATCACAAATCATGAGGATTATGGATAGTGTATTAATAAAAAGGTCTCAATGTAATCAAGTTTCTTCCAAGAAAATGTTAAAGCTCAAAGGGTGTTCAAAAAGGGTTCACACACTCACAAGCCATGCCACAAAAAGAGGTAAAATGTCAAATTATTTCACACTCTTCAAAGTTTCCTAAGACAATATAAAAAGATCGCTTACATAGTGAACCAGCCCAACAAAGCAAATTATTGGTGTCATCAAATATGGTCTATGGCAAGCTCATCACACAAGGAATAGACACCAATGTCAAACAAGACTCCACACTTTGGCAAGTGTCCAATGTTCATCACAAGAGACTCAGTTCGATACTTGATAAGTCACAACAAGATGCAAAGAGTTCACATATTGTCTATGAAACTCATTTGGGCTCATCGTAGCCGAACATTCATGTTTATTCGATTATAAGCACTATTTAAAGTCATTGGTATTGATTAAAACAGATACTCAAATTTTCAAGATAACAACCACATTCAAAACAAACAAGAGGTATAATTTTTTTGGAAGGGTCAAATATCATTTACAATTAAAACACGGAACCACAAGTTCAACATTCCACAAAAAGCAGTCTCCAACACAATTTCAACTCAAAACCCAAATATATAAACAAAAGGTGGACCTCACCCCACCACAATTAAAATCATTTGTCCTCAAAATGCAAAAATAAAATAAAATATCCATAAGTCAAAATAAAGAAAAACACCGAGGGAGGTAAAGGAAGGATCTTGTCTACACAATCGCTCAATCGTTCTAGGCATCCGTGTGTAGTGTATCAGTCTGAACTTGGTCATCAGTTCCCAGAGTCTCCTCAGAATAAACAACAGTATCAGACCCACTAGGAGTTGCCAATGGTGTATCCCATAAAAAGTCCTGCACAACTGCATATAATTCCCGATCACATGAAGGAATCAGGGGCCTAATGGAGTAGCCTTTCTGTAAAAAATGGGCTTATTGCCTTTGCCTTTTCCTTTCCTAGCAGATGTGGGGAGTTTTATTGCTTTGTTTCTGGATGCAGTTGCATTCTCATTGATTTTTATCCCATTTTCTTTCTTTTGAGGTGGCGTGTCTCTACCTACAACATTTCGTCTAGCCAAGTCTGCAAATCATCTGGAAAAATTTAGAACATTCAATCAACACAGTTGCAAACAGACTGGCCGATCCAATCGGCAAGTTGTCGTATTGCTTTGGCAAGCCTGATTAGGCTCTGAAAAAGGATTGTCTCTACAGTTTTAGAAAGTCGGTGATGGGACGGGCCTTTTGGAGAATTGCCAAAAGTTATATTGCAATTTTTGCTACAGGGGTCCAGCCAAAGGGTGATCAAGAATACTTTAGACAAGTCAACGAGTTTATTCGGCGACCTCAAGCTTCTCTCTGAAAGTTACAGAACCTACATCAAATATAACATGAAATGAAAGGCGAGATGAGGACATTCGGAGAATCTCCAAGTGGTTCGGTGAGCTCGACCCAGCTCGCCAAATGACCCAACGTGCCTACTTTCAACCCAACTTCTCGAACTCAAACTTGAAACCCCAAAAAACAAAATCAAAGCATGAATAACTCAAATTAAGACTAAACCCTTTATATCCATTATCTCACGATACTCACACTTCTCAAGTTTTGCAAAATTTGGCCATTTGACTTTTTTTTTACCCTTAAGAATGATTTTACCCACTCAATCATTGGGAAAATTACGTAATTTAGACCACTTACGGGTTACTCAGACTTTACCCAACCAAACTAAACAATATTCAAGCACAACCCAACATAATTTAACTTATTTTAAGGCACAAAAACTACGGGAATTCAATATTAGAAGTATTACGGGCAATATTAACAATTCAAATCAAGCATTTGATCATTTTAGTCCTATCGAAGAGGTCCAGCACACGAAAATCATGATAAGATCATTGAAAATGATTATAAAGTTCTAGAAATAAACTCAGAGTTTGGAAAACCAACATTAATTGTCGGTTAAAAAGATTAAAATACTAGGACGTAAAGAAATCAAACTCCGAGAAAAAATCCAACGACTAAAATACTTAGGTAATGCAAAAATATTGAAAATAAAATAGGTGTGAGTTTGGGAATATTAAAAGTGCGGAAAGTTAAAGAGTTAGGAGTTTAAACATCGGATTTTTTAAAAAACATCCAGTTCTTGCCCAATTAGTAACATTACTCGTGCTCGCCAATCCACTCATCGAGACAGTGAGTGAACACTTACCTCGCCGAGTTTTACAGGACCTCTAGAAAATGTGATGGTCCCATTGACTGATGAAATCGACATCGCCAACTTAGTCGGCGATTCACCACATCGCTCTTTGGATTGTTGAGTTTCGCATAACCCAATTTCAAATTGTCTTAGGTCAAATTAAAGTTTAATTCAGGGTTTCTAACATCTTTAGTGACATGCT
Source organism: Solanum habrochaites (assembly GCA_027704765.1). Classification (NCBI taxonomy): domain Eukaryota; kingdom Viridiplantae; phylum Streptophyta; class Magnoliopsida; order Solanales; family Solanaceae; genus Solanum; species Solanum habrochaites. The sequence continues at coordinate 42,801,654 of JAKWJA010002497.1, read as the reverse complement.
GACTAGACTATTTGCTCGCCAAACTTAACTTTTCAAGAACTTTCCACACTTAGTCCTGCACAATCAACACACCACTATTTATCAAAAAAAAAGTAATAAAGGGTCTTGGATTACCTCGCAAGCAGCACCTTCGTTAACATCGTGACACAACTCAAGTAAACACTTAAGCCTCATTGTTGGCTTGGCCATAATTTCACTAGCGAACCACTCTTAATGATGTAAGTAGAGACGCAACAACACTTGGTTTACCTAGGCGTCCTGCAGGTGAATTATCATGGAATGACAGGTTGTCATCTAATTTAACATTTCGATATTCTCTTTTATCTTATTCAACACCCTATAATGTTCTTCAATCTTGTGTAGATTGAGCGAAAGGACCTCCTCATTTTGTCTATCCTCCTCCTGCTTTTTCATCCTTTAACGCTCAAGATGGAAAAAATGATTCTCCTCTATCTTGAACCATGCCTCCAACTCCATGATTTTCTTAGACAAGACATCCAACTGAGTCAACAATGCGGTCCGTTCTTGGTTTTTTTCTATTTCCTTGTTGGTATTAATCATGACATCAAATAGTTGGTCTACTGCTTTGTAAGATTGTCGTATCAAACCACCTAGAAGGATTTGGTCAGCAGTTCATCTATTTTTTGTGACCAAGACCCCTATAGAAGCAATCTACTAGAAATCTCAGCCACATCTCATAGATAGTTTCACACCCTACATGCTTTAACGTTAGGAGGTTGTCCCTAAGATTCAACCATTTCAAAAGAGGGTGGTCCATTTGGTACCCGTTGTTACCATTCCTACTCATCTTTCCTGTTGCAAAACACAAGTAAGAAAAATAAATAAAATTAAGTAATTCAACTATAACTAATGAGAGTAAAACTAAACTTAACAAAAAAATGCCAAGTAACACCACTCCCCTGGAAGAGGCGCCATTTTAATTTCACATATAAGGACATGTCATCTATTGCTAAGTGCCAACGATCATGAGTAGTAATATAATCCAACGAAGAATTGAGATCGTTCCCACGGGGATTGTTTTCACAATCAATAGCCAAGTGTGAATATTTTCAAGTCAATCATAGATAAAATATTTACAAATACAAATATGGTTAAAATTATAGGGTGACACAGTTGTCATATATCAAAGGGGGTTTTGCTAGTGATTAAATTAACTACTTTGCGAGCAAACAATACGAAAAAACAAACAAAGAGATGAGATTCTTGGATGTGATTGGATTATTGGATAAGGTAAAAAAATCAGTTAATTGCAATTAATAACAAATAGATATAAATCAATGAATCAACTAGACTTTAGTGGGGATAAACTCTCTCTCGAGCAATTTACTATGAATCAAATTGGTTTCTCTCGAACACCAATAAGCAGCAATTAAGAACAACTTTTGGTTTAGTCCATTCACTCTCTCGAAATGAATGTGTGGAAAAGGGTTTAGGATTCACTCTCTCGAGATAAATCCACGAAAATCCAATACCTACAAAACATCAAATCAGTAATCTTAGTTTTAAAACCTCTCTCTCGAGATGGCTAGAAACTGAAGGTAGAGTTTTATTTGCAACTACAACCCTTTAGATTAAAACAATTACTGAATGAAATCACTTTTAAATAACATTTAAATTATCAATTGACAATGCCCAGCAGTTCAATCAACTCATAATCACATAATGATACCCAAGATTTGGGTTTAGCTAGATATTATAAAAATATAGAAATCGTTACCGAATTGTGTTTCCACCAACTCGAAAGATTAATAATGTCTTTACAAATGTCTAAGATGATGAATCTTCAATACTTACTTCCAACTTCTAAGAAATGGAAATATTCAGATCTTCAAAGCTAAGGAAATATCGTGTCTATATGTGAAATTAAATAATAATAAAACTCGACTATGAAACTCTCATTTATCTGCCATTCAAAAACTCTCTCCCTAAAACTAGATATCTAATATGTATTTATAGTCGCTAAAAATGTGTTTTGAAGGACCATTCGACGCAATAAGTCGGGATATCTATTCCACTCGATGATCCTCCATTTGATCAGTTCCATTACCTTTATGCTTTGGCCTTCAGCATCTTCATGTTTTGTAACTTTGGGTGATAAGGCACTGCATCGCGAAATTGTTGGACGACTCGCCTACTGCTTCTTTTAATCGCCGACTTGATTCTCTCCTTCAGGGGTTGGCGCACTGGAACATTAGGATAGACTATGGTCATTCGTTAACTCGACCAATGGTTTAGGTGATCCTTAGGCCTATTTTACTTCGTTCTTCAGCTCCCTTGAATCCTTTTGGTCATCTTTGTTCCTCAATCCAAATCCCTGAATATTAAGGATTTATATAAGTTATTGGAACAAAATATGAATTTGAGGACACTAAATCAAGGAAAAATGTGTCAAAAATCATGGACTCATCAGGAATCAAGTGTTGCATTGCCTGACACTTAATCAACCAGATTCACGAATCTATTTGACTGATGTTTGACTTGTGCGGAAGTGTTTTCCTTGTACCACTTACATGATTAGATAGACTAGTTACTTTAGTTTTATTTCATACATTCCCTTAAAACTGCCAAATGTATTCTAGTTCAGGGTATTTGGCTAGTGGTAGCTCTATATTTTGGGGGCTTGACGACTAAAGAGTATTTGTATATCATACCTTGTTATTTTTTAGGAAACAAATGAATTGTGAGTGCTTGTATATTTAAAAAAATAATCTATTGACACATTTTGTTTTTATTTCAGGTATACAATCTGAAGTTTGGAATTTTCATATGTGGATGATTTCAAAGACATTATTCGAAGAAGAATAACAAAACTGATTTCAATACATTATTCAATAATTAAACCTATATAAGTCTATTTTTAAAAGTTGTAAAGATCATATTTTTCGATCAACACTTCTTTTTTTGTCTAGATTTGAATAGATATAATCTATTTTATGGATTAATAGTAATGTAAATATTTTCACCGTAGAGAATATTGTTGTTCCTATAAGGGTCTATTTTAGCAAATATGTTTTTGGAATATATAAAATCCTTATCATAGTAGATATAATGGCGGCTAAACAATTTCCGTTAAATGTTATGATATTTAGTGGCAATTCGATGTAAATTATTAATCATAAATTTGTCACGACCGGGGAGCACCCTTTAGACGTAACCGGCGTCGTTGTGATCAGAAAGGACTAAGACTAGCCTTGTAGCATTTTTCATAGCATTTCATAGGTTAAACTGATAGAATTAAAACTTTTCATACATATGTATCTATATAGCGACGTTTACATATACCTCTTGCATACTACATATGGAGTTTACTTAGACTCCTCGCATAGGAAGTTTACATAGTCTTCTCGTTTAGATTACATAATCGATACATAGGAATTAGTCTAATACTTTATCTCATATTGAACCATCTAAACGAGTACAAATGTTGGACATAGACAATACAATATCAATATGTCATTATAGTATTACATAAATATCCAAATGATAAAGGAATGAACAATGTATTTATGACAATACAACTTCAAGGCTAGAGCATAAAAAATGGTAACACCCCCGAACATGATGACCTACCAACACTTGGGAAAAGAGCCCAAGTCTTCTTCAATTGGCCTTCTAGGAACTCAATGACATGAACCTACATATTTGTAGAAAACATAGAACTATGGGTTAGTCCACTACTTGTACTAAGTATGGAAACGTATGAACATAAAACATTGAAATCATGCTTAAAAGTATATTTGTTCGGAACCATGCTATGTTACTTTGAAAAGCCTCTATACACAATCAAGAGCACATATGAACCAATGATCACATATTCATTAAGACAAGGACATATATAATGCAAGACCAACATCATCAAATAAAGTCAAATCAACATCTATAGTAGCATATTAGAGCTCGTAGCCAAAGAAACTCTAACATAATGTCATAATAACAAAGCATGTATAAGAGTCCATAACACTACAACATGTGCAAGACCCTTACTCATAACCAATTACCAAGCTTATAATTGCAATGGTCAAGTTAAGTCCCATAACCCCACACAACCAAGTAAAACAAACAAAGGATCACAAGCAATGTCTAACTTCATATAACATAGAATCATGAGTAGTCATCATCATGAATAGCAATATAGACTAATAACGTGTTCATAAGTGAAACTAACATCATATAGGATCATCAATATGTAAACTCAACATATGCATATCATTTACATTATAAGAACATAAGAACAACTTTCTAGGACTTCCCTCAAGTCTAATTAGTGCAGTGTATAGGTAGAGTCTCATACCCCTACATAGACTAAGTACAACCCTTTACGTCACCAGAGTTAGTGTTCACTTTATTACTTCATTTTACATTCGAGAACCATTGCCTTAACCAACATATACCAAATGAGCTAAATATGGAATTCGGTGTCATGAAACCCTACACCGAAAGAAAGTGGTCTATTTTCCAAAGAAGTACCAAAACATGAACATAGAATTGTAGGTGGATCCACTAGCTAGTATTCCTATGGAAGAAACATAGTTCAAGAACTAGGAAATAAACTTGAAACCCTCCTTATTCACAATTACATTGTAATCTAAATCTCATGAGAACCATTGTGAACCTACATTTCCACATTGGGAAGGAACACCTCTTATAACTAGTTCACTCGATGCTAAGATAAAGTCCCTATTTGAAATGTTTTTAAGTCTTTATTAATCATCATAGCTTAGTATAGGTCATAGGAGACTAACCCCCTATATATCATAGTCATTATATCATTTGTAATAATTGCATGAGAACTTTCTTTCAATACAACCCTCATATATGTGAGATTAACACATTATCATCCTCATGTCATTGTAAGGAACATAAGTGATCCACAATCAACCTTATATAAATATACCTTAATCATATTCTAATAATCTATATAATCAATACATTTAAATTAAAATCATAATACCATCACCTATCTAATCTAATCACAATTGAAACTTCAATTACACATCATCAATAAGTACAAGCCATCACAATTGAAGTAAGGATTCAGGGTCGTAAGTCTTACCAATTTACCTTCACAAGAATTCTTCCATGGTATTACCATTAACCAAACATATACATCCATTAATAGAATTAATAAAATCATACAATAGTAATCAGCACAAGAACTAAGTCAATTACATCATCACTAACCAATTCAACCTCAATTCATAACCTAGGGTTAGGGAAGTAGGGCCAATTCATGATCTCTTTCATATAACTAAGTATAACATGAAGAACTACCCTAATTCGCCAATAATTAATCATAATTCATCCATAATAATCAAAAGAAATCAAGAACAATACAATTTGAAAGATCAATTTTGGATTAAGAGTGAAACCCAAGTTTTCTCAACTTTTGGATATCAAATTTGAAGAACCCTCTAGGGAAAAGAGTCCCGAAGGTGAAGAGATTCCATACCTTAACAATCCATCAAGATTGATGGATTTGAATTCTTGCAACCGTAATGCCCTTAGACTTTGGTCTTCAATGGTGTTCTTTCGGGGGAGAGAAAGTAGAGAGAAGAAAGAGGATTTTGAGTTTGGGAATTGAAGTGTGTTGGGTTAGTTTAATAGAGGTTAGACTTTTTATAGTCTCTTAACTAACTTTATTAAAAAAACCAAACCATTAATTAAAAAAATAACCAACTAACTAATTAAATGACTAAATTAAAAACTTGACAGTCAAACACAGACACCACGTACGAGACCTTGACCTACGGTCTGTAGGTGCATCGATGCCACCGTACTGGCAAGGCGTTGATGAGTTCAGAGAATCTGTTTTTGGGTATTATTTTAAAATTTCTAAGTGTTGGACAACAAATCCATTGAAGGAGCGTCAATCAACCGACTGTCCGTTGATTGCACACTACCAAAAACAACTTTTTGGTCAAATTGAAGGGTCCTCTTCAAAGACCCTTAGGGTAGTGCTTGTGGGTTCTTACTCGTACGTTTTGACCTAAACACACTAAAATACATATTTAACACCATTGTACCAATTTTAATTAAATACGACTCTTAAAACCTCATGAAACATGCCAAGCCACATTAACCTCTATTTCACTAGTCTTCGGACGTCATGGACGTTCCTTAACCTTTTGACTCTAAAACTTCCTAAATGATTTAGATACATTATTTTAGGTCTTAAAACAGTGTTACAAGGAATATTTCATGATGTGAGACTCTAGATAAGGTCATGGACTTCCGAAGTGTTAAAAAAATGGATGTTAAAGGGGGAAAGCTATTATTTTTTTAAAAAGGGATATTGTAGTAATTACTTAGAAACCATTTATTTCAATTTATCGACTAAAAGAATGGACACTAAATGACCACGAATAGCCGATATCAATTACCTTTAGTAGCCCACATAATTGCCACAAACTATCACCATTAATACTAGTACCTTTTAGAGGCTATTTATTTAGATTTTTCAACTAAATAAATGGACGCGAATAGACCATAGTTATCCGAATCAATTACCTTTAGTAGCCAAGATAATTGCTGCAAACAATTGACATTAAAAGCACTACCTTATTGTCACACCCTTTTTTCATGCACGGCGAAAAGGGTTTTTCTAATTTAAGTGACGATACTGATTAAGGATTATTATTTATTTTCATTTTCAGAGTCGCCACTTGAAATTGAATTATGGTGTTCTAAGTCACATTTTTGTTTAATCCTAATAAAAAAGAAATGACTATTTATTTGGTCTACGAACTAGAAATTTGGGTTAGGAATTCTATTTACTCAAAGGAAGGTATTAGGCATCCTTCGAGTCCCGTAATTTTAGCAGATCATTTTCATTGGCTTATAATTATTTTAACTATTTATTAGACATATTTTTATAGGCCTTGATTTGCTCGTATTTTTATTGTTGAACTTTTATTTGGTCTCAACCTAGATGCATAACCGCATTCCTGATTTTGAGATTTAGAGGCATAATTACCTTCTTCGCACCGCACCTAATAATTTAGTGTATATGTTGTTATTTAAATTGATGAAGTTGATTATATTTTAGACAAAGTGTGTCACTGCATTCTTGAGTTTCTTTTCATTATCTCGAAAAATGTGCAACCACATTCTTAATCGAAACAAATAATTTTAATGTGTGTCATACATCTAGCCTAATGGTTATCTGTTGCTAAAAAGCTTAAGTATATTATTAGTGATTAAAATTATTTATATACTATTTATATTCATGAACCCTATTTAAAAAAATCTAAAATCTTAAAGGAATATGAGTTATTTCATATTCAAATTTGATATAGATGCATTTACATTTTCAGAATACTTACAAGATATGACAAAGTGAATTAAAAATAAAAATGGGCAACTCTTTATCTCTTATATTTTCTAAAGTAAACATATTTTAGTTTAGTTAATTTGACTAAACAAACTATTAGAATATAATTCTTTCAGGCATGTGGGTTAATTTTTGTTTGATACAAGAGGTACATAATTGATGGTAGCCTATGATACAAATGAAAAATAATTGTGAACACCTAATTTTTGACGTGTTTATTTGACTTCTATAATAAATAGTAATGTATTTTCTAATTATTACTTTTTTGTATTTTGGGGTTGTTTGTCTTTGTTTATATATTTTTTTTAAATTGGCCCAAATGATCCAACTTCATTTAAATTGGGCTGATTTAGATCAATTTTTGATAATCCAATCAATTTTGACCTGATCCAATAGAAATGACCAAGATTGAATCTCAATCATTCATGATATTTTTATCCAAGATCTATTAAGGGACCCTAACAAAATAAAAAGAACTCCAAAAATCAATTTTTTTATTTGCAGTTTTTGTTTTCTTCTCCCCTTTGCTTTCACCTGCCATCGATCGGCCACCGCCACCGCTGTCATTGGTGCTGTGAGCCACCATCCCTTGGCAAGAAAAATCCACAAAAATTTATCATCTCTTCCTTGAATCCTCCTCTACAGAAATCTGCAAACCATTCATCTATATCCCTATCCAAACTCCGTAGATCTAAGAAAAAGTAAACATAAATCTTTATTTTTTTCTAGATTTATGAAGTTTCGGTCATTCTCATCTCATACCCTTTACTTGAATGTGTAGAGTTCTTCAAAAGCTATCCCTTGATATAAATTTTATGTCTAAAATCCATCAAAACAATTTCGGTGAAGTTTTCAGGCAACCCTTATTCATCCAAAAATTTATGTCAATCTTTTCCCCCTCTCAACATCTATCCAAATCTGTCATGATCATTTTCTTTTAACCATATAAGTCATTTTGGTGTCGGATTTCATATTTGTTTGTTTGTGTTCTTAAAGTTTATCATGTTGATGTTGTTCCTTGAATTTGGTTTTATTTTATTTTTATTTTTCTACCTTAATCTGTTATGTTTGATCTTCAAAATTGTTTAAATATTTTGATTTTGTGTTAGTGGGCTGATTTTCTTTTGGTTTGCAGTCTACATCAAATGAGTTAGTATTCTTGGTCTTTCAAATTTTTAGATGACCCATTTAGCTATTATTCAATCAATGAATAGAAGAAATAATCAATCTAAAATGACATTTTGGCCTATTTTAAAATTTTCAAATAATTCATTTAGCTAATATTCAATTAATGAATAAAAAAAATGAGTCATCTAAAAACTTTTAATTAATTTATCTTGAAAAAAAATTTCAATTGGTCATCTTGGGTGACACATTGAAAAGGCAAAGAGTTCAATGCATGCATTGACTCTTAAATTTTCAAGAAGAGATAGTTTAATATTCACCACCTATTTCGATTGATTCTTCTTTCATTTCAAAGGTGACAAAGAAAAAATATAACAAGAACAAAAAATTGAAAGAGGGAAATCATAATAATAGAAAAAAAAGTCATCTTCTACAGGAAAAAAATAATTTCATCTTAGGTGGTCTTTGGAATTCAATCAAACTTGCTTTCATTATTTATTTGTCATCAACTTTAGGCATTTATTCCATATTTCACAATGTAATCTTAAGTTAATATTTCATTTGCTTTTACATTTCGATCAAGGTGCTTGTATTAAGTTTGTATGATTTAGTTATGTCTATTATGATTCTTATATGATTATGTTTTATTACTATGTACATATATATTTATTACTAATTTCGTGCTTAATTTAATTTTATCTCACCATATAACTGATAAGTAAACTCTTGCTTTTTGCTAAAGAAAAAGAATAACAATCTCAAAGTCTTTTTTTAAAAAATTTTAGTTTCTCGTCATTTTAAGAAAAGAAAAGGAGAGGGCATTTTTTCAAAAAAAAAACTGGTTATTTTTGCAAAAAAAAATGTAAATCTAGTCATTTCGCAAAAAAATGTAAAACTGTTTTTAACGGGAAAAGGTCTAATATACCCTCGAAGTATTGAAAGTGGTATAAAATTACCCTTCATCCACCTATTGGCTCCAAAATGCCCTTCTCATCCACCTATTGGCTCCAAAATACCCTTGTCATCCACCTTTGCATTCAAATTTGACCACTTATTTAACGAATTTATATTTAAACTATTTAAATATTTTTTAAAAATATTTGGCGCTCAACTATTGGATATAAGTTGATTTATTAATATCATTTATAAATCAACCCATTACCCACCCATTACTAATTAAACCTCACCCAATTAATAAATCAATTCTAATATCAAAATCACCCTAAACTTTACTAAAACACGAAAAACATTACAGACTCCTAACAATGACATCTAAAATTATTCAAGTGTAAATTGAAGCCCCAATTAAATTTAGGTTGAGCCGCTTATTTAAGAACAGAATTTCAATAGGATTCTTTTTCAAGCTTGTACTCAAAATTTATGATTAAAGGTAAAGAAGTAATACATCCCGAATAAATTCATGCAATTTTAAAAAATAATTTATTAATATTTATTATTTGTTTTAAATATTAAAATTTTAATATAGTATTTTTTTTAAAAAAATTATCTATTAACTAACATCACATATTGAGACGAATAAATAATTAAGATGAACATAGTCAAACTTTTAAGTTTATCTGTAAATTTTATTTATAAACTCAAATCATATTTAATATGTTTTAATTGAGGACTTTAATATACTTCTATAGGCATTTTTGCCTAAAACTTTTAATACACTAATTACTTTCCTTTCATTTCATTTCATTAGTAATGAGGCGAGTTTATTAATTGGGTATGGTTTATTAAGTAATGGGTTGGTAGTGGATTTTCTTATAAATTATATTAAAAAGTTAAATTATAACAATTAGTTGAGCACCACATATTAAAAAATAGTTAAATAGTTTAATTTAAAACCGTCGCATAAGTGGTCAATTTTGAACCAAAAGGTGGATGACAACGATATTTGGGAGAGGATAGATTGATGAGAAGGGTATTTTAAGCCCTATTTTATTTTTTATTTTTTAAAAATGTAAACCTGGTCATTTTACAAAAATGTAAATCTGATCATTTTTGCAAACAATGTAAATCAAGTCATTTTGCGAAAATATAAATTTGATCAATTCATGAATTCTGTTTTTTTTCCTCTTATATAAATATATGAAATGTTTAATAAAACAAAACTACAAAATCGACTACTTTTGTTTAGTAATTTAACTACTAGATAAAATTGGCTATTTTCATAATTTTCTTTTAAAAGAGAACAATGTGGTCATTTTGCATATAACAGAAAATTACTAAAATGATCATTTCTGAAATTTTATCAATATAAAAAAAATTACAATTAGTATATAACTATTTTTTTAAGAAGAGGATGAATTATTATTCTGAAAAAATAATCTTGTTTTCTTTAATTTGTTTTATTGTCAAGTAGTGATATTTAAATATCTATATTTGTTTGAAAATGTTAATTAGCAATTTGCATTAAAAAAATTAAATAATTTCCTTGTCTATATGTAGCAACAAATTCATTTATTCAGTTTAATCATTGTAAAATAAAATTTGAGTAATTAATTATCAGTCTTCTTAATTATTTATTTTTAAAATACCACCAGGTGTTCGGGTATGATTCTTGGTGTGTATTTTTCTTTTAAAATAGGGATCTTTTGTGTGGCTACGCTTCTAGGCCAATCATTTTTACAAATATAGTAACGAATACAACTTTTTATCTCAAAAATTAATTTTAGCCAAATGTAAGTTAATAAAACGAGCGTGCTAGAACGACGAGACTCGGTATGCCTTTTAAATTAGGTATTTTCATGTGACTTGAAACAAAAAAAAACTTAATTCCAAGTGGCACCTAAAAATAAATAAAAAAACAATTTTCTTTTACATTATTTTTTTTTAAAAAACCCGTCACTTCTTTAAAAATTGTAGATAAAAATAGAAGCAGTGTGATAGATCTGATGACTCTTATCGGGATTTCTTTTAGAATTGGGCTTTGCATATTAACTGTATTTGACTATTTTGATTATTTTGATAAAATTTGTGTTTGTTAGCTAATTGTGTTATTTTAATGATTCATTATTTAGATATTGTTTATTACATGTAAATTATCTTCTCTCGGAACCCTCAAAGTGTTTGAAATCTTTGTTATACAGTTTGTGTGCGGATAAACTCCACGGGACTTCTTTCTAGGATGAGTCAGTATGCGATTACTCTCTTGATTCTATGTTTGTCACACATGTTAGGTGAGGTTTGACCACCTGTAAGTCGGAATAGCTATGTTTCCAGTACGCTGACCCTCCTCGGCTCGAGTTGCCCGTTCAAGTAAAGCCAATCTAGACACTTTTCTTATAAATGCTAATCCTAGCAAAACTATTCCTAGCATGCTCCGTTTGTTTTCATCATGTGAATTTGGCCTAGCAAATCTAAGATAGGTACCCACTGTACACCAAAATATTTATTTTGTGTCATGTGAAAATAATTTCTTCAAAAGGACTTTTTTAAAAAAAGAAAAACAAAAGTGGTATAAATAAAAGGGGTGGTCTTTTAAGTGTGAGTCTTTTTTTCTTTTGAACTACGCACACTTGATTCTCATTAAAGTAAGATATGTAGGCATCCCTTCTCGGGTTTGGTATTTGTAACTAAGGGTATTTTATCTTTTTGTAAAAATAATTATTTTCCTCCCTCAATTGAAGTTTTTCATAAAACTTTAATTAGATTCTATACAAAGGTACAAATGGCACCTTCAACTAAAGGATTGGGTTCCAAATGGCCAAGAAGTTAAGAAATTCCAGAGTTCATGATCATTGACATAATACTTAAGAATCTATGACGATGGTAGACTGACATGGGTAGTTATGAGCAAAGGAAAGTAAAAGAGAATATGGGACATCTAGTTCATTTAATGGAGATTGACCTTAGAAGGGATGTGACCAAGGCATTGATTCCCTTATGGGATCCAAAACAAATGTTTTTTCTATTTTTGGCTTTTAAATGGCACCAACTTTGTAAGAAATTGTCATATTCATGGGAAGGGGTCCAATGTTCGGGGTGCTGATCTCCATAATAAAAAGGCAATAATCCCAAAGAATGTTGCCACCAAAAAGTTCCTAAAACTTATCAAGATCAATCAAATAGAGAAGGAGAGTTTAAAAAATGGGTAGGTCTCATTGGAGTTATATGAGAGGTACGGAAAAAAGGATGAATTTATCGAAATCAACTTAGCAACCAATGGGATGAACAGGCCTGGAAGGCAAATGGATTTGTTACCTTCATGGTTGCGTTTTTGGGGCTCATTCATTTTCTGAAATGAGACAAGCATATTGACATTTGTCTGACTGGTATGGTGAAGCCGTTGACCACAATGGAAATTCCTTTTATTATTTTTATTATCATGGCAGATATGCTTTGTGCATTGACCAAATGCATAAGTGGGGAATGTACTTTGAAAGTTGCAATATCTTATTGCAGATATGGTTTTTGGAACATCTTCATCATAATGATCGTACGCCAGGTTTACTCTATACCAATGTAGTTATGTTTCCTCCCATAAGGAAAGGGAAGCAAAAATCAATTTTCCAAAATGAATTTTAGAATGTGAAGAGAAACTTTTGGTGATCACGTCTGATGAAATAGTATGGAATTATCACTTGTTCTAGCTAAGGATATCATTTGCATGTCTAGTGGTATCTCGTTTGTTGTGTTGATTGGTCTTAGAGGTGTTAAACCCTATGCCCCACTTCGGGTTATTCCCCAGCTGGATAGAGTTTAAGAAATCACACCCAATGATAATATGAGTAGGTTTGTATTTGACACTTCACTAGGTTTTGCCTTTAGTAGCAAAGATATTCTGAAGATTTGGTATGGGAGTATAATTTCTAAGAAAAGTGAAATGGTTGTCGATAAAGATAAGGGTAAAGTGGTTCTTGGGTACCTATCGTGATTTCATGATCCAATGACATTCGGTGACACTCCTGAAGAATCCAGCAAAAAAAGAAAGGACCAACACATCATAAGACAGTTGAAAAAAGAGTTGGAGAAGGTGAAATCCATCAGTGCCTTGCAAGAAGTTCAAGTCCAAAGAGGAAGAAATCACTAGTTGGAGTTACAAGATATCGAAAAGGAATTGAAGCACGCAGAGGGGGAACTTAGCTCGATTAGAGGAAAAGCTGGATAGTAGAATTCATTTGGCCCGATAGATAAAATAGAGCTGAGTTTTGAGATTTCTCGATTGAAGAGGGACTTAGTGGAATCTGAAGAGGTCGTATACTACCAAAAGGGATAATTTAAGAGACAAAAAGAAAAATTTGAGAAAGAAAGGTCATGTTAGATGCATTTACATGATCAACTTAAAGAAAATTTAGAAGAATAAAAAAGGAAAATCATTCATTATGTCGATATAAAAGAGGGGAAAATACATAATCATTGAGTGAGAAACAATTCTCCATCAACTTGAACCAGTAGAGGAGAGAGAGGTTCTGTTGAGGAACAACATTAGTAATCATCAGGTTTGGTTGAATAACTACCATGAAAATATAGGAAGGGCTAGGCATTAAGTTTATCAGCTGGCGGAACAAACCTCCTATGTTATTAAAAACTATCATAGTATGAATGATCCAGAAGTGGCTGAGAAAGCACGAGCCATTATTCCCCACTGTCGAAGGTGTTGTTGAATCTGTATGAGACCTTGGGAGGACAAACAAAGCCAGGAAGATGATGAAGATTGAAGAAGGGTTTAATTGTTTTTGTTTGTTTTCCATCTTGTTTTCTTTAATACTTAGTGTTTCATTTTAAATTCTGGTGTTCACATATTGATTATGGTTGTTCAAACCCATTGGTTTTGTCGTTCTGCTTAAAGTTTTTTTTTGGAAATAAATGAAAGGGTTTGGTTTCGCTTGTCTAAATTAATGTTGTTGAGTTTTCTAACTTTCTGAACTATGTAATGATCTGATTCATGCAACGACTTCATACATAGGTAACCTCTAAAGGGTTCAATCAAATCTTTTTTTTAAAAGAAAAAAGGGAAGACAATGAGAATAGTGAAGCTGGGATGAGACAGTGACCTTCTGAACTCATGTTACTATGTGATTAACAAATGTGTGATTGATGTGTAAAATTTTCTAACCATTAACAAGTTTGTTCATTCCTCTTTAGTTTAGTAAAGTTTTAGTGGTTGGTTTGTGGTAATTGGCAGAACACCCATACTTTACCATGTCTAAGGTAAGAGCAACGATGACAAGCAATACTGAAATTGTGGTGAACCTAGCGGATACTCCAGTTAATTCAACGGCAGGAGAGTCAACCACTGTTGAATAAAATCGGACATTGAGACATGTTATGGCATAGTTGTGGCAAGCCTGGGCCAATGGACAAGAACCATGAAAGTCTATTCCTGGTTAACCTTAGATCTCTAGTAGCCGATCTTCATCTTACCAAATCCCAATATAGACCCTTTTTTCCTACAGGGTATGGTCCATTTGACAATTGTGGGGTCGGACCATCAACAACACTCCGTCAAGTCATGCCATTCAAGAATAATCCAATATCACGATAGTTGTACCGGTCTATACTCTCCCACTACCAAGTGTGACGGAGAGAGAATCTCAAGAAGGACAGTTCACCACTCATCCAGATCAGTACTATACTCTTGGGATAGAATTTAGGGGCCCTCACTTTGTACAATTCGACTCCCCTATTGATTTTGACAGGACCACTCAAGGCTCAGAGCAAGAGGAAATGCTGAAAAAGGAAAAGCATCGAGCAACATAACAAAAAGTATGCAAGGGCTAGGAAGGCACAAAAGTGTCGCGTTCAAAGACTTGTGATGTTCCCAAATGTCCACTTTCCACCTTGATTCAAAAACCATAATTTTGATAAGTATGACGAGCACGATGATCCCATAGCTCACCTTAAGAGATATTGCATTCAATTTCGGGTTGCAGGGGTTAAAAAGGAATTGTTCATGGCTTATTTTTGTAAGAGCCTGACTGGTGTTGCCTTTAAATTGTTTATAGACCAAGAGATCTCCCACTAGCAAATATGGCATGATACGGCTCAAGATTCTATTAGATAATTTTAGTGTAATGTCGACATTATGCCAGACCACAACACACTCTCCAATATGATAAAGAAGCCAAATGAAGGCTTTAGTAAATATGTTATGAAATGGAGAAAACAAGTAGTCTAGGTCAAGCCAGCATTATATGAGAAAGAATTGGTTAATCTTCACAAAGGCTCAATATATCGACTACTTCCACCACATGATAGTCGCAATGGAAAGACCATTTCACACAACAATCAAAATTGGATAAATGGTCTAAAGTGGTCTCAAAATAGGAAGGTTTATCAACAATCAATGCTACCACACATTCCATTCAAGGTGGTGGTTCAGGAAATTTTTGAAATCATAAAATAAAGGAGGAAGTTTCTTCGCTGGCATCAGGGTCAATGGGTGTTTAAAGGAATTCTAATTGTTCTTACCCACCAATTCATGGAAAATCTAGATATCCTAAACATTTCTACTATTGTGTCCCTTAACATCTAGTATGTCCATCACCATACACAGTCTTCAATGCTCAGTCATATGTGCATCCTCTTAATCGCCCACATTTTCGGGCCTCAACTCAAGGAAACCTTCGCCCACAATGACCACCCTATCAGGTCATTTACAAACCTCTTCTATGAAAAATTTTGCTCAAGAGCAGGCACAGAAAAGGAAATTCACTACATTGGGAGAGTCATACTCTAGGTTATTTCAAAAGTTAAGAAATATAGGAGTGATTGAGTCTATCCCTCCACATCTTTTGAACCCAGATGCTCTAGGCTTCCAGGCCAAGGAAAGATGTAAGTATCATTCAGGGTCCCAGGCACAACATTGATAATTGTTGGACCATGAAAGGGTCGATAGAGAAGTTAATTGACTGTGGAGTGTCGTTGTGACGGATGATCAAAACACTGCCAATGTGACAAGTAACACACTTCCAACTCAAAACAATTTAGTGGGTATGACCTATGATGATCAAGAGTAAAAACTCATTACTAAAATGGAATAGTTGTTTAGGAAGATCAAAGAGGAAGACAAGTCGATAAAGAGCTTAGAACTAGTTGTATCTCTAAGTATGGAAGGTGTCAATCTTAATACCAAAGTTTCGTGTGTCTTCGGGTTTTTGAAGAAGATTGAAGTTCAAGCAGGTATTCCGAAATTGTATGTATCAAAAGGCTTTCAATTAACACAATGGGACCAAAGTTTCGTTGCAAAGTTGAAAAAAACTATCTTCGTTAAGCCCGTCCAACTATTTTCGATAACTTTTTTAAAGGTTGTCCCTTGGAATATAACAAAATATGTGGTTTACCGAGGAAAAGAGATTGTTGAATACTTTAATGAAGCAGGAGGTCTGACATGTTGCAGAAGTTGTTATTCTCCAAAAGAATTAAGAAAAGGAAAGTTGACTCAAAATGCTCAAGCACCATAGAAGAAACAAGTTACTGAGGAAGAATGAGAACAATTTATAAGAAAGATTAAGGTTCTTGATAACTTTTTTGTGGAACAATTGAGAAATACCCCTGCACATATTTCATTATTTTCTCTACTTCTGTACTAAGAAGAACATCGTTGTGTGTCGAATAAGATTTTTAATGAAGCGCATATGTTGAAAGAGACCACGATAAATCAGTTAGAGAAAATGGTCAAACGGATATTTGCGTCGAACACTATCAGTTTCACTAATGATGAGTTGCCCACGGAGAGAGGTGGACACAACAGAGTTTTTTCTTATTGTGAAATGTGAATTGTACTATGTAAAGAGGGTCATGATAGATGGTGGATTCGGGGTAGACATATGTCTTTTTTCTATACTGCAAAGCTTGAAAATTAACCCTAATAGAATTCTCCCTAGTAATGTATTTGTTCCAGCTTATGATGGATCAATGAGGGATACCATTGGTGAATAAAGTTAAACATGAAAATTAGACCATTGGACTTTATGATTATGTTCCAAGTAATGTAAATGTACACATCATATAATTTTCTATAAGGAAGGTCATGTTCCACATGGCTAGGACAGTCCAATCAACTCTGCATCAAGTTGTTAAGTTTTAATACAACCATCAATAAATCATTGTTCATGGGTAAGATTCTTCACCTATTTACAGATATCCATCCATTCTATACATTGAGGTAAAATAAGGATGTGCTTTCATTGTTTACCAGTCTTTTGAGGCAGTATCAGTCGATCGCTTTATAGAAGAAGACCCTGTTATCCAACCATGTCTTTCTTCTTCATCTTCAATGGTATCAATGACCATGCTCAAATATAGTTATCAACCTCGTAAAAGTTTGAGATTATGTTCGAAAGGAATAATGGATCCCATTACTTTGTTAGGAAATTAATACACCTATGACCTCGAATACAAACAAAGCAATAGAAATAACGATAAGGTTAAGAACCACAAAATAACTTATTGGGCGCTTCCACAACCAATTCCCCATATTTCTCATTTCTTTATCGTGCCTATTGGTCCAAAAATATAGGTTTCCATTACTCAGGAAGACATTGAAGAAGTTGTTCATGATCTCAGTCATTTATTTTGTGAAGTAAACATGGTCCTAGTTAGTGAAGGTACAAGTCATGCTGATGTGCAGATCGTGGGCTCAGGTGTTGAGCTAAGTAATTCGGAAGCCACTCCTTTCTCCATAACGAATGGATCTTGGTAGATTGTTTTTCTACTCTTTTGTATTTTGTTTTTGTCAAGGTTGTGATCCCAAAATTTTGAGAGTGTTTTATTATTAATGTCAACCCTTTTATCCTTTTACAATTTCAATCTCAACGAAATTCTAGTTTCATAGTATAATTTTGTATGTTCCCTTCTGCTAATTCTGATTCTCTATTTTTTCAGTTCTGTAAATGAAGATTTGATAACATGACATGCATGTGGAATTCACTCCAAGATTTCAAATAGTTGTTTATTGTTATATTACCGAGTCAAGAGATTGAATATGATTAAGAAGAGACTTTTAGGGAAATTAATAAGGAAATAGAACAATTTGAGCACGAACCTAAGCCTAATTCTTAGTGAAACCGAGGAAATAAATTTAGGAAGCACTGAGAAGTTAAAGAAATAAAAAATAAGTCTTTATATCAATAAGAAAATTAGGATGTCACAATATAACGTTTGTTTGTATACAAACATGTGTTTGCTTGGTCTTATGATAACATGCCAGGATTGAGTGTTGATTTAATGGTACAAAAGTTGCCCACTCAACCTGATTTTCCACCCGTCCAACATAAAAGAAGGAAGTTTAAATTGGGTGTGAGTGAAAACATCAAGGAAGAAATCATGAAACAACTAAATGCAAATGTATCCAAGTCATTCCTTACTCGGCAAATGTT
Source organism: Solanum habrochaites (assembly GCA_027704765.1). Taxonomy (NCBI): domain Eukaryota; kingdom Viridiplantae; phylum Streptophyta; class Magnoliopsida; order Solanales; family Solanaceae; genus Solanum; species Solanum habrochaites. Next base: position 42,782,847 of record JAKWJA010002497.1, on the reverse strand, counting down.
GTTCATGTGCTGAAAAATGATGGAAACACAAGAGTTTTGTTGACTATCGGGATTTGAACAAAGTTAGTCCAATGGACACTTCCCCTTGACTAATATCCATGTCTAGTTTATAGTTGTGTAAAACACAAGATTCAATCTTTTGTCGATTGTTATCATCAAATCTTAATGGATGAAGAAGATGATGAGGAAACTGTTTTCACCACTCCATGGGGGACTTATTGCTATAAGGTCATGTCATTTTTTCTGTAAAATGTTGGGGCAACTTACAAAAGGAATATGACCACCATGTTTCAAAATATGATGTATAAAGAAATTGAAGTATACGTAGATGACGTAATAATCAAGTATAAAATACAAGATGACCATGTGCAAGATGTGAGAAAATTCTTTGAAAGAGTGCAAAAATATGATATCAAGCTTAATCCAACAAAAAGTGCATTTGGAGTTCCATCGAAAAACTTTTGGGTTCTATTGTCAGTAGAAGGGGAATCGAATTGGGTCCTTCCAAAATAAAATCCATTCGAGATTTGCCACCCCTAAAAATAAGACTGAAGTCATGAGTCTACTTTGGAGGTTGAACTACACAACAGGTTTATTGCTCAATTCATAACTACTTGTGAGCCCATTTTCGTACATTTGAAAAAGAATTGTGTTGTCAGATGGACGAAGATTGTCATAAAGCTTTTGAAAAAATCAAGGAGAATCCATCCAACCCTTCTGTACTGGTCCTTCCTTAACTTAATTGGCCTCTCTTTCTATATCTTTTAGTGACAGATAATTCCTTTGGGTGTGTTCTCGGTCAACACGATTTCACAGGAAGAAAAGAGCAACCTATATACTACTTGAGAAAGAAATTCACTAGTTATGAGGTCAAGTACACCCTCTTAGAAAGGAAATGTTGCGCCTAACTTGGATATCTCAAAAGTTAAGGCATTACCTTTTGTCCTACACAACTTACCTCATATGTAGAATGGATCCTTTGAAGTACATCTTTCATAAGACAATTTCAGCTGGTAGACTCGCGAAATGGAAAATCTTGCTCACTAAATTTGACATTATATATGTCACTCGAACAGCAATAGAAGTCCAAGACTTGGAAGACCACTTGGCAGATAATATAGTTGGAAGAGATTAACTCAATTTAAGAATTAGATCAAATGGAAATCAGACCTGACAATTGTACTTTAATGAAGCAATAAACGCAAAAGGAACATGGGTTGGGGAAATTCTCATATTGCCCACAGCGCAACATTACCCTACAACAGCTCCACTCATTTCTTCTTTACAAATAACCCAATAGATTATGAAGCTTGCATCATGGGCCTAAATATAGCAATAGATTTAGGCGTGCAAGAAAAAATTGTGTTGGGATATTATGATTTGCTTATTCGGCAAGCTCAAGGCGTATGAAAAACTCAAGACCTCAATCTTCTTCCATACAAACAATGTGTGGAAGATCTTAGCAAAAGGTTAAGGTCCATCGAATTTAGCAACATTCCCAGGTTTCATAATGAATTGGTAGATGCATTGTCTACTTTGGCCTCAATGCTTCTATATCCTGGAAACACTTTCATCACTTTACTTAGAGATCCATGTCTGGGACCAATATGGCCATTGTAATACAATGGAAAGAGAAATAAATGGTGAGCCATGGACCCTAGACATCAAGCAATTTATAAAGACAGGATGATTCCCCGAACATGCCAATGGAAGCCAAAAAAGAATTGTTAAAAATCTGGCTAATGGCATCTTTTTGAGTGGGGAAGTTATATATAAATGAACCCCAGATTTGAATTTTGTGAGATGTGTGGCTGCTAAAGAAGCTGACAATATCACGAGTTAAGTACATGCTGGGGTATGTGGACCACACATGAATGGATATATTCTTAAGAAGAATATATTTCGATAAGGATATTACTTGCTTACCATGGAACAACATTGTTTTCAGTTTTTGAAAAAATGTCATTAGTGTCAAATTCATGGTGATCACATTCATTCACATCGTTCAGAGTTGCAGCCCATGGCCGCTCCTTGGCCCTTTGTTGCATGGGGAATGGATGTCATCGGACCAATTGATTCAAAAGCTTCCAATGAACATCGATTCATTTTGTTCGCAGATGATTACTTTACTAAATAGGTGGAGGCGATCACTTCAAGCAGTCACTAAGAAGGCAGTCGTAAATTTTCTCCATTCAAACATCATTTGTCGATTTGGTATCCTAAGAACTACCATCACAGATAATGTTACAAACCTTAATTGCAATTTGATGAAGGAGGTATGTGTGCAGTTCAATATTATGCATCACAATTCTACTTCATATAGACCAAAAACCAACAGATCTATGGAGGCAGCCAACAAGAATATTAAAAAGATTCTCAGAAGGATGGTTCAAGGCACAAGAAAATGGCATAAGAAGTTATATTTTGCACTTTTAGGATATCGCATAATGGTACGCACCTTGATTGGTGCAACTCCTTATTTGCTGGTGCATGGAACTAAGGCTGTGAATCCACCAGAAGCCGAAATTTCATCTCTTCAAATTATTGTTGAGGATGAATTTAAAGATACTGAATGGATCAAAACCCGACTAGAGCAGCCCACATTAATAGCTGAGAAACAATTGACGATCGTATGTTTTGGTCAGCTTTATCAGCAAAAGATGGTTCATGCATACAACAAAAAGGTTTACCCAAGACACTTTGAATTAGGTCAAATGGTCTTCATGCGCATTCTCTCACTCCAAAAAGAAGCCAAGGGAAAGCTTGCCCCAAATTGGCAAGGTCCATATCTTATCAGGGAAGTGTTGTCCAAAGTAGCCTTGCACCTTACTCATGTGGAGGTAAAAATGAGAGGCATAATTGCTAATGTAGAAACAGTCAAAAGAAATACATCTAATGCGTTCTAAGATACAGTAACAAGTTTATGGTTGGGTGAACAAAGGCACCTTCTCCAAAAAAAACCTCTATTTGAAAGTTTGAACTGCGTTTGACCTGATTGTAAAAGGATATGTAGGGAACCCTTTGGGGTTCGGTCATACCAAAAAAACAATACTCCAGTTATAGAAAATTGGGCATTTTTTTAATTTTGATAAAATAGTGTCAAATTGTTATTCTGTTTATGATTTTAATCTCGCAACCAACATTTTGATCAACTTTAAAAATGATAGATCCAATGTGTCTTGCACGAATAATTGGTCATCAGAGACAACATTGTTGAGTCAGAAAAAAGACAAACAAAATAAATGAGAGAGTCTTATGAGTGAAAATTTTTATGGGAACCATAATATGACAAGAGAGAAGATCTTATCGGTGAAAACCCTTGCGGCACCTTAAGAAAAAAGGAGAGAACATCATGAAAATGACTAATGGAAGAATCTACAAAGATGATCATTTCTCGAAATCTCTGGATAGATGATCATTTCTCGACATCTCTGGATGAATTATACATAGATTAATTTTAAATCGATAATGATTTAGATTTGGAGAAGTAGACAACTCAAACGGATCAGGGATCAAGTCCAAAGTGCATGTCATGGTTCTAAAAAAACCGACATATGCCTCCAGATAAGTTCTCTTTCTCATTTTTCTTTAAAAATGAATGTCCTTCCTTGAGCTTATAGTAGTTCTTGTTTCAATGTTCACACTCTTAAGTATAATATTTTTTCTAGTCTTTTTGACATGATCTCTTGATAAAATAAGGTAAGAGATTGGAAAACTTACCGTGGTTTTCCAAAGGTAAAACTGAGTATTTGAGTTGACATGCCATAGATCAAGGAATAAAAATGCCTCAGATCTTCACCTAAAACACGTGAGGGAACACTATATAGTCTCTTAGTAATGAAAAAAAATATTCAAAAGGAGGATTTATTCTCTCAGACATCAGTCACACCATGATGTTTGGTAGTACCAAAAATCACGACCCCTGAATTGGCAAAGAGAAATCTTCAAAGGTTGTTCAATAAAGTATATGGAGTAGAGTCAGAGATATTGGTTAGGAGTATGCTCAAGTCATTAGAGCATCAAGTCCACAAACCAACCACCACTTTGAATTAACATTTTGTTTTTTCTTTTTCTCAACACGTTAAACAAAAGAAAATATAGGATTACAAGTCAAAAATGAAATATCGCATAAAGGAAATTCTCCAAAGTCTTCATATGTTTGTTGTTTCGTCTCATGCTATTCAATTTCTTGCCTCTCAACTTGAGAGCTTCGTTCAATAAGCACCAATCTGAATTCTGTGCAATACGCACACACCATTATTCATGTGCATTACACACCAACCTTTCTTTCATGAGAAAGTCGTACCAATCCGAATCCCATGCAACACGTATCAATATTGCATTCATGTGCAATACACACTTGTCTTCTTTTATATGCAATGCGCACTAGTCCTTATTCACAAGCAATACATATCAATTCTCTATTCATGGGCAATACACACTATGTGCATAACCTGGCAATACACACCAACATTCATGGGATACAGGTACCCTATTCACTTTTTTACTGATACACCCAATCTTAGATCAATCCAGAAAGACAATATGTCTTATTTGAAACTGTCAGGACAATACGCCTCATTTTTCCTTTTCTTTCTAGGGTTATACGTCCTAGTTCAAGATTCTCATTTTTTTTCTTTGCTAAAAGAAACACATCCTTTTTGGGCTCTTCATTTTGTGATATTGAGTTTTGAGCTTCGATTGCCAAATCAAGTTAAAATATGCACAAGAGAGTGATCCACAAGCCGCCAAAAGAGCATGAAGAAATATGAGAGATAACGCAGAGAGCAAGTCAAAGATCAAGACGATACCCTAAGAAAAGAACATCAAGTAGGTATTTTGTAACTCTTATAATGTAGAGAGGCATAATTCTCTAACTCTTTTCTTTGTAACTATAGACACTACATGATGACAAGAAATATGAAGCAATTTGGTTACCACATAGTTTTGCCTATCAAAGTTTCTAGAACTACACTTACCTGGTTTCATTTTAATCAAGGATTTGTGGGAAACCTCTGAACCAAAGTTCAGTCATCTCTTTCAAAATGGCTTCATCAGAGTTTGAAACAGTAAAAAAATTATCCTTTTCTTTCACTTATTTTTTTTGTTTGAAAACTATTAATATTTCCAAGAAAAGAGGGGCATGCTATGAACACCAAATTTTTGATGTGTTTATTTGACTTCTATAATATAAAGTAATGTATTTTCTTATATGTTGTTTGCATTTTTGGATTGTTTGTCTCTGTTTATATTATTTTTTTTATTGGCCCAAAGGACCCCATTTTATTTGAATTGGGATGATTTGGACCAATCTGTAATAGCCCAATCAATATTGACCTAGTCCAATAGAAATGATCAAAATTGAATATCAATCATTCATGATATTTTGATCCATGTTCTATTATGGGACCCTAACAAAAATACAAAAATTAAAAATTAAAATTTTTATTTGCATTTTTTATTTTCTTCTTCCATTTGCTTCCACCTATCGTCGGTCATCCATCACCACAGATGCCCGCTTCCACCATTCTTTGGACGAAATTTTTTTCAAAAATTTACCATATCTTCATTTCACCCTCTTTGTCACGACCCGGATTCTGAAATCCGTACCGCGACCGGGATTGTTGGCCTCTCAGACATCGTAGACAAGCCTCTTCTTGCATTCATCGCAATCATATGGTTAACTTTAGCGGAAAATTTAAAACTTTTATATGTATGAAGTTTACATAGACTTCATATAGTAGTTACATAGTTTTATCATATACTGAGATTAACATAAAGAACAACCATCTATCATAAAGAGTTTCCACCATGCCCGCTTCCACCATTCCTTGGCCGAATTTTTTTTAAAAATTTACCATATCTTAATTTCACCCTCCTTGTCATGACCCGGATTCTGGAATCCGTACCGCGACCGGCATTGTTGGCCTCTCAAACATCACAGACAAGCCTCTTCTTGCATTCATCGCAATCATATGGTTAACTTTAGCGGAAAATTTAAAAGTTTTATATGTATGAAGTTTACATAGACTTCATATAGTAGTTACAGAGTTTCATCATATACTGAGATCAACATAAAGAACAACCATCTATTATAAAGAGTCAATTCAAAACAGAAGATGAATATATTATAAATAAGTTTGCCAAACACGGCCTTATTACAAAGATTTGAAAATGAAAGTACGAAAGAAATACTAGGGACAACATCCACTAGCAATGTCTGAAAATAAGTGTAGACTAAAATTGTATCATCCTCAAAATCAAGAAGACCTACCAAATGGTCTGGAGAACGCTGATGTCCGAACCGCTGCAAAGAGTCTTCAATCTTTCCTCTTCCTGCACCTATAAAAAAAAAGTAATTTGTATAGGTTTAGTACACCACTTGTACTAAGTATGGATGTATGACACATACAGACAAAGCTATGCATGATCAATGAAAGCTCTTCCTAAGTAACATGCCATTTATGGAAAGTATAGTCATTAGACTATCCTAATTCGTTAGTTGTGAATTGTGGTATGAATATGATGTATTTTAATGCATTCAAAGCACACAACTCATTTTCTATATGATTTCAAGACATTAGTATCATAAACGTAATTTTAGAACCACTCGGGCGAAGATTTGAAAAATTGCTCTTCCTAACCCGAGAGCTCACCTCTCTATACTTAGTTTTATTTTCAATCTTTTTCTTCTTGTTGTGTAGTTCAATAATTCTTTTAGTCTATGTTTTACTTACAAGTGCAATGATTTATTGTAGTCCCATACCCACAATGAATCGATGTAAGTAATCAAAGGACTAAGGAATGATTTTCCTACCTTATAGTGAATCATTCTTTACACTATGTATTCATTGACATTTCATATGTCATTGTCTATTGGCTAGGACATCTATTTCATTACTTTCATCTTAGGGAAGTTATGAGGTATTTAGTTAACATTATATTTCTACTTCCCTTTAATGGGATCATATAAGAAGTCATTATAGGACAATCTTATTTGGCTTTGCCCATTATTTGTTGAAACTTCATGAGTGTGATATTGGCAATTGACATTCTTAAGCTCTTCTTCGTGGCTCACTTTGAACATATGTTCCATCATCATCATCCTTTCTTACTTTCATAGAGACATCATTAGGAATAAGATCATGCGAGCTAACATGAAATCCAGTGTCTTCCCCACATTGAAAAGAGGTGATTCACCAGTTAAAATGAATCTAGATCATGTGAGATACTCATGAATCCAATGTCTGCCCCACACCGAAAAAGTGGTGATTCCCAGCTAAAGCTAATCCATCTCAAGTGTTCACTCCACACCCAAAAAGAGTGGCTCACGGCTATAGTGAACCAAGAACATACCGTGAGCATTAATCGACATATATCATGTGAGCTAAACATGAAATCCGGTTTCTTTCCCACATCAAAAAGAGGTGGAATCACCGGCCAAAGTGAAAAACCGAACATACCTAGCTCGCTTAGGTGGAAACCACTAGCTAGTTCCTATGTTGGCTAGACATAGTTCGAAGACTATTGACTTAATGAGACTACTTATCCAGCTTGGTTGTAGCCTTGTCTCATGATACTTACTTGTGCAATCACATGCTCATAAATAGTCTACCGGTGCTATGCTCACTTTCATTATCTTCTTTATTTTTTTTTAGAGTTGAATCAAGCATAATGGAAGCTTGCTTCTAGATTGAGATTTACTTACTCTTTTAATGACTTGTCATCCTTACATTACATTGATGAAATGTGAATTTTTCTTACAGATCATCCTTACTTTACATTGATGAAATGTGAATTGTCCTTACATATCATCCTTAGGTGTTAATGAGACTGGTCTCACACATTCTAACACCTTCATTCGTGAGTATTCTTGTAACATAGTAGCTTAGGTGTAAGTAAGACTTGTCTCACTTCCTTTAACACCCCATTCTAGTCACTTAGTCAATTTAGATCCCTTTAATTATGTTATAACTCACGTTACTTCCTTACTTTAGTGTAGTAGCTTCATTTCATCATTTATGGACGATGAGCACTTCTTTCAATGAGTTACATGTGTTCATAGTTCATTCTTTTACAGAATGTTGAAAGTTATCCCACTAAATGGCTTGGCCTTGGTTATGGATTCATTAAATTACTTTAGAAATGCTTATATTATTGTTTGATATTCTATCTACATAAGATTGGCATATGTTTTTGGCCGAAATACTTGGATATTAAACTACATAACCATTTTTGTTGGCATAGGCCAAGTTTACGTATTTTCATATTTAAATTAATATATATGAACCATTAACAAATCTTTATTGTCATTTAAAACATAAATTTATAGCCATTTACATTCATTGAATTACATTAAAAGTACTTGAGTTATTATTTCAATCTTTTGGCTAAATAAGATTGGCATAAGATAAATATTGACATAAGCAATTGGCTATAGACTTCATAACCTTTTTTATTGGCATGAGCCAAAGTTTCATTCGATCATACTCAATTTGGGATACATTATTCATTTGCCAATCTTTTACTTATTTAGAGATAACATTAGCCAATTCCCATTTAAATTTTGAACAAGGTTTTTGTTAGACATTTTATTGGCATAAGCCAAACATTCACTCAGATTATGATTTCATGGAGATCTTTTTACCCAACCTTATAATATAACTTTAGGCATAACGTTTTTCAACATGTTGTACAGCATAATATGATCATTTAACGAACACAACATCATTAACAAGTCACATTAACAGTAGGTATGCACAACAGACCATAATCATCTTCATACATAACATTTTCGGACACATCTTAGCATAGTATCATTCTCTTAACCAATCTTAGTCCATGACTTTAGGTTAACATTTTTAAGACATATTGGATAGCATCATATTAACATTTGATGACTTTAGCATCTTCATAATGTTACAAAACAGAAAGTCACATTCGGACACACACACACCAACACTTGACATTTACGGACCTAACTAACATATGATCGGTTCTTAAGTTACGTTGTAAACATTAGCTTTATACGATTTTAAGTTCATAGGTTCATGCAACATTCATCATTAAAGAGATATACACGTTAAGATCATCCAGCACCACATACCAACAACATGATCTCTAACCTTTTCAACATTGAATCATAAAAGGATACTAGGAAGGGAAGTTCGATGAGAACGACGAGAACAACCCTAGTTTTCAAGATCATGTGAATCGTTTGAAGGAAAATACTCTTGAAGAAAGAATTCCAGGAGAGAAACTCATATGTAGAATTTAATCTACGAAGATCACCTTGCACAAAACCTTGAAGAAAACCTTGAATTCGCGTAAGAAATCTTTAGGGTTCTACATTTTCTTGCGGTTTGTCACTTACTGCCTTAGCATTGTGAGTATCAACGTTTTGATCGTGATTTTTAGGTTTAGTAACTGATCTTGAATTATATAATTAAGAATTAATTAAATTAATTAATAAACTGATTAGTTAATTACTAAGACGCTCCTCCTAAGTTGAGTAGACATAGGAAAATGTTGACTTGACCAAAAATCTGGAATTTGGGTGTTAATTATGGTTTTGGTCAATATTTTCACTGTATATTAATTAATTAAATCCTTAATTTAATTACTTTAGGGACATAGGATAATAACTAAAGTACCACTAAGTCATTGGAAACAAAATCAACTCTTTAGGACCATCCTAGGTTAAGTATTAAGATGTTTCTTGAATTATACTAGGTTAGTGTAAGAATTTCGTTTTGACCATTTAAACTAATTAATTAAATTATTAATTTAATTAATTAGGTTACCTAGGATAATTGCTAAAGTACCCTTAAGTCGTTAGGACCATAATCAATCCTTTGAACCATCCTAGGTTAGGTACTAGGTTGTCCTTTTCTTGTCTTAACCGAAATTTAGAATTTTCCTTTGTAGTTTTGGTTTTAGACCTTTTAAATTAATTAATTAAGTTGCTAAATTAATTCATTAGGTAACCTAGGGGAATTAATAAAGTACCCCTAAGTTTTTAGGACCATAACTAACCTTTTGGACCATCCTAGGTTAGGTACTAGGTTGTCTCTTTAACTAGTATTAGGTTAGTGTCAACTCGGTTTAGTCCTAGGTTATTGGGTGTACAAGTTAATTTATTTTGTTTGTACTAGGTTAGTTAAGTAGTTAAATCAGTAGTTTAGAGTCTCAAATTAGTTAGAGAGCTAGGCCACACATGGGTGAACCATGTGCACGCCTGCCTCCTAACTACCCTAACCAAATTCAGTTAGGGTGGTCCCCTCTTGGCCGTTTCTCCCCCACTTAAGAAGCTATAGTAAGATACAATTTAATTAAATGGAATGCATGATTGGCTCATTGTAGGTCATGTCATATTATTAACTTATTTGCCATAATGATTTTAAAGGCTTGATTAATACATTGTATCTTCAATTTATCAATAAATTTTATTTAGATATTTAGATTACTATTTATTTCAGTTAACCAGTTATACATATGATAAAATGCATGTTATAAAATGAATTTAAATTTAAATTATGATTGAATTACATAAATTGAATAGATGTCATTATGAATTGTGTCAATTTTTTTTATCATTGATATTTTTATCTTTTTTTCATACTTCTAAGTGGATATTACTACTAGATGGAATTATTATTTCCCAAAAACACACGAGTGAAGTGCAGGTTGAAATTGACTTTATTAATTTCATGCAGACCAAACTTAAACATCACTACAAATAAAAAAAATAAAAAAGTTGATGGAATGGGTGACCATTCTACATATGTGTTTGTGTATATGTTTCATATTTTTATTTTTCATATTATTCTTATCATTGATCAATTTATATATTCTAAGTGCATCTTTTTAGTAGCAAAGTGGAAAGAAATCATATTTTCAATTGAAAACATTATCTAAATCTTCAAATTGGTTGACCAACGACATTCCTAAAAGTTGATACAAAAGAAGGAACACAATGTTGTTGTATATGTGACATTTTTTAGGCCGTTTAAAATTGGCAAAATTTAACAACATTATCAATATTTTGTTTATCGTTAATATATTTATTTGGCTTTTTCTTTGACGTGAGACTAAACTATCAACGAAAAAAAAATAATATATATATATATATATATATATATATATATATATATATATATATATATATATATATATATATATATATATATATATATATATATATATATATGTATGGAAAGTAATATTGCAATTTTGAAAATACGGAGTTCGAACCTAAAAGGGTTACTTTTTTCTTTCAAAAAATATAAACGGCACATCAAATTTTTATATTACCAAAAGACAAAATCGCCTCTGACAGAGCGATTTCCTTCTGACAAATATTGTCGATGTTATTTTTTTTCCGAAAATAGTTGTCCTTGCAGTGTTTTTCTCGAAGATATTTGTTTTTTTTAAAAAAAATATATCAGCCTTTTGTAAAATAAATAATAGAAATTAAAATAGAAATTGTTGAATTGGCCGCAATTTGCTTTAAATCATTTTTTTAACCATGCTTGTCACTTGATTTTTATTTTTATCTTTTTTTTAAACAAAGTTCTTAATAAAATCCAAAGCGACAATGTTTTTTTTAGAAAAAGTGTTTTGTAGTAAAATATTGACAACAATTTTCTAAAAAATAATTCAATAAAATCGCTTCTTGGCTAGCAATTATTAGATTTATTTTTTTTAGTTTCTTACAGAGAATAGTTGTTGTAGCAGCGATCTTCATTTTTCTAAAAATAAAATCGAGAAAACTGTTGTAAGGGAAGCTATGTTTGAAAAGAAAATTTTTTTTGGACAATTGCTACCACAGTAGCAATTTTACGGAACTTTTTTAGAGTAACAGCGTCAGTAATTAACAGGAGGAAATTGATTTTACCCTTTTGGTTAAAAAATTTATAATGTCCTAGCCAGACTCTCAAAATATGTCCTAGCCTTTTTTACCACTTATTATAACATTTTAAAATTACAATTCAATACTAGTCTATTTTCTTTTAAAGGACAATCGTGAGGCTAATTTAATTAGATCATAATTTATGTCTTCTAGTTTAGAATTCATAACATAATTACAAAGCGCTTAATGTTATATATGTTATTAACCTTTACTTTTAAGGTTACTCAAAACAGAAACATAAATAAGATGAAGTAGACAGAAAACAAAATAATATGAGTCCACAGAAACTATTGTGTCTCCTTAAGAAATTTAATCCCCTCACTGTACCCGAGGTTATGGATTAATTTCTCCCGAGATAAAACATATTAATCTTGTAAAAGAAATAGCGGTACCTCAAACTTCTTTAACTTCAGCGAACTTAAGAACAACAACAAGTCGCACAGACTCAGTCTATCGACACTTTGATTTTTGAGAGAAAAAAATATATATGCAAATAAAGAAAAAATTTCAGTATTTGAAAAAACGAAAATGACTTTCTTTTATAGACATTTTCAGTAAGAAATGTGTATCTTCAGAGAAATCTATTCAGACCAGTTTTATCCAGAAAATTGTGTCTTTTGAAAAAAAAAATAACAACTTTTTGAAAAATTTGCCTGTTGGGAAACTAATGATTTTTTGGAAAAAGTAACACCTTTTCAGAACATTACCGTTACACGCGAATTAACTCTGTTAATTAAACAATAAACTAACGTTCTAAATTAATTTATAAGATATAATATTAACAAGATTTATTTGATTAACATAAATTGATAAATAAATTTTGTCCAAAAAAATTATCAATAAAATCATTTGTCAAAGCCGAGGCCGAACGACGACGACGGCGCAACGGGCACCTTCTTCTTATCTCTTCAAGAAGTAAAGGAAGTGTTTTCTTATATAAGGACAACAATTTTCCTTTCTTTTGTTGATATCGGAGAAATGACTTTTCATTTGTTCTTTGCAAATGACTTTTCACTTTCCCTCCAAATTGGTTCCCTCACTTTTCCATATTTTCTCTTTTTTTTTTTTCATTCACACTTGTTACGCCCAACAATCAGCCACGTGAATGGGGAATGGCTATTGTTAAAACATATGCATTAAAAACTTGTATGTCTTGTAAGTAAGGGTTAATCGCATCTGGATAAGTAACTTTCCCTTTAATCTTTCTGTAGTGAACATATATCAGATATATTCGGTCAATCAGTAGATTTGATATCTTTGAACCGTCGAGGTTTGGTGTATACCTACACAACATAAGTCACACAATCAACCCTTGAACTAATCTTAGTTCTCGTTGTTTTGTTCGTTTCATCCATGAACACATCTCGGATAGTAAGTGCTTAGAGAACTGCCTTACAGTATTCTACTTGAAGCGGCTTACACCTCACACTCACATAGGTGATTTCTAAATGTGTTATCTCGTAGATACATCATTTGATATACCCTTTATAAAACTTAGAAACCATTAATGACTTTGTTTTATCTCCTGGTTACTAAACATTTTCTCATCATGAGAATGAACCATAAAATACATTTTGACAATGTTGAACTGTCATCAATGACTTTATTTTATCTCCTTGAACTTAGATCAAGGGATCTCCAGCCTTCTAGGTAGAGTTACCGCCATGATGACTTGTTATCGGCCATAGTCCCATTCCCATCAATTATTTATCAAATCCCTCTCTAGTTAGGCCTTTTGTAAGTAGACCCGACATATTATCCTTTGACATCACATAGTCAATTGTGATAATTCCATTAGAGAGTAGTTGTGTCACAAAGTTATGTCTTCGTCTTATGTGACGAGACTTTCTGTTATACATAACGCTTCTAGCCTTTCCTATTACAACTTGACTATCACAGTGTATGCATATAGGGCCATTTGTTTGGGCCAAAACGGAATATCTTCTAACAAATTCAAGAGTCATTTAACTTCTTCATCAGTCTTGTCTAATGTGATGAATTCATGCTCCAGTGTACAGTGATGTATACATGTTTGCTTGGATGATTTTCAAGATATTGCTCATCCACCAATAGTAAAAACGTATTGACTTGTAGATTTTGTTTCAGTTGACCTAGTAATCCAATTTGCATCACTATATCCTTCAAGAACTGTTGGATATTTGTTGTAATTCAAAACATAGTTTTGAGTGTCTTCTAAGTATCCCAAAACTCTCTTCATTGCCAAGCGGTTGATTTTTATTGGGATTACTTGTGTATCGACTCAGTTTACTGATAGCGCAAGCTATGTCTAGTCGTGTACAATTCATGACATACATCAAACTTCCCAAAACTCTGGCATAGTCCAATTGAGACTGACTTTCACATTTATTCTTTGCAAGATGAAGGTTCACATCAATTGGTGTCTTTGACCTTTTGAAATTCAAATATTTGAACTTTTCAAGTACGTTTTGGATGTAATGAGTTTGAGACAACGCTAAACCATTGGGAATTTTGAGAATTTTTAATTCCCAATATCACATCAGCAACTCCTAGATCTTTCATATCAAACTTACTAGCGAGCATACGCTTAGTAGCTTTTATATTGGCAATGCCCTTGCTCATTATCAGCATATCATCCACATATAGGCATACAATGACTTCTTGATTTGGAGTATCTTTAATATAAATAAATTTATTACATTCATCGATATTAAATCCATTTGACAACATGGTTTGATAAAACTTTGCATGTCATTGTTTGGTGCTTGTTTTAATCTAAAAAGTGACTTAATAAGTTTGCACACTTTCGTTTCTTTACCAGGAACTAGAAAATCCTCAGGTTGTTCTATGTAAATTTCTTCTATCAGATCTCCATTTAAGAAGGCGGTTTTCAGATACATTTGATGGATTTCAAGACAACATACTATAGCTAGGGAAATTAACATACGAATTGATGTAATCCTTGTCACTGGTGAATATGTGTTAAAATAATCAAGACCTTCTTTTTGTCTGAAGCCTTTGATAACAAGTTTTACTTTATATTTTTTAATAGTTCTATCATCTTTCATCTTCCTTTTAAAGATTCATTTTAAACCCAAGGGTTTGTTCCTTCGAGGAATATCAACAAACTCTCAAGTATGATTGCTTAGGATTGATTCAATTTCTCTATTCACAGCCCTCTTCCAAGGGGTTGAGTCGCTAGACAACATAGTTTCATTGAATGTTTGAGGCTCACTTTTAATAAGAAATGTTACAAAATTGTATCCAAATGAAGTAGTTGTCCTTTGACGTTTACTGTATCTTGGATTCTCTTCATTCGGCTCATTCTCTTTTGGTTCTTCTCTGGGTTGTTTAGACCCCCCCACTACATGAATCAAGTATAGTTTTATACGGATAGATATGTTCAAAAATTTCAACATTATCTGATTTCATTACCGTATTATCATGAATATCCAAATGTTCGGACTGATGAGCCAAAAATCAACATGTCTTACTGTTTGTGACATATCCAATGAATACACATTCCACAGTTTTAGGCCCTATTTTTACCCTCTTAGTTATAGGAACTTGACTTTAGCTAGAAACCCCTACACTTTGAAATATTTCAAGTTGGGTTTTCTTCGTTTCCATTCCTCATATGGAATAACATGTGTCTTTAAGTGAGGCACTCTATTTAGTATTCGATTTGTTGTAAGGATAGCTTCCCTTACAAGTTCTGTGGTAAATCTGAACTTACAAGTAATGCATTCATCATTTCTTTTAAAGTTCAATTTTTTCTTTCTTCAATCCCATCAAATTGAGGAGTGTACGGAGCAATAGTTTGATGGACTATTCCATTTCCTAAACATATTTCTGCAAATGGAAATTCATATTCTCCGCCTCTATCACTTATGATCATTATGATCTTTTTATCCAACTGATTTTCACCTTCAATTTTGTATTGCCTAAATGATATTGCTTCATCCTTACCATTTAGCAAATAGCCATAACAATATCTAGTGCAATCATCAATAAAAAGTTATGAAATACTTTTTCCCACCACGTGATAGTGTTGAGTTCATGTCACAATATCAGTGTGAATAAATTCTAAAGGATTTGAATTCCTTTCAACAGATTTATAAGGATGCTTAGCATACCTAGATTCAACGCAAATTTGACATTTTGATTTATTGCTCACAAATTTTGGCAAAATATTTAAGTTAATCAGTTTTCGCAAGATTTTATTATTAACGTATCTCAAACGTTCATGTCATAAACATTAAGACTCAAGCAAGTAAGAAGAAGTAAAATCTTTATTCATATCGACTGCAATTACATTGAGTTTGAAAAGGTCATCACTGAGGTAGCCTTTTCCTACATACATATAATTCTGCAATTACATTGAGTTTGAAAAGGTCATCACTGAGGTAGCCTTTTCCTACATACATATAATTCTTACTTACTGCTACTTTATCAGAAATAAATACACATTTGAACCAATTCTTAGTCAGAACAGGAATTGAAATCAAATTCTTTCTCAATTTTGGAATATGCGAGACCATGTTCAAAGTCACCACCTTGTCTGATGGCATCTTTAATAGGACCTTTCAAGTTCATTCTACCTTTGCAACAACGGAGTTTGTCATAAACAACTTCTCATCTTTAGGTGTTGGAGTATATGATGAAAAAAATTATTTGTTTGCACAAACATGACATGAGGCACCAGAATCTATCCACCATTCTCTTGGATTTCCAACCAAGTTACATTCTGAAAGCATTGCACAAAGATCGTCTATTTCTCGTTTGGAATCAACCAAGTTTTCTTCATCCTTCTTTTTCTTGTTCTTCTTAGGACCCCGACATACAGTATCCCTATGACCATGTTTACCATAATTGAAGCAATTTCCACTGAATTTCTTCTTAGAAGGATTGCTTTTTGGACCAGATGTTTTCTTTCTTTCCTTTAATTTTGTGGGATCTTCTTCAACAATATTTACTCCAGATATTGCTGAGTTACCACGTGACCTTTTTTTCTGCAGCCTTATTATCATCTTCGATTCTCAACCTTACTATGAGATCTTCAACAATCATCTCCTTGCGTTTATGTTTCAAATAGTTTTTGAAGTCCTTCCACAACGGAGGTAATTTCTCAATAATGGCATCCACTTGAAAGACATCATTCACAATCAATCCTACATTAAAGATTATGTGAGTATTAAGAAAAAACCTAATATTTCTAACATAGGCATTAAATAAATTTATACCTTCAGCAAGGAGATCATAGATTATGACCTGCAGTTCTTGAACTTGGGTGACGATGGTCTTACTATCTATCATCCTATAGTCCAGAAACTTTTCCACGATGAACTTCTTCATTCCGGCATCCTCTGTTTTGTACATCTTTTCTAAAGCATCCCAGAGTTCTTCTGAGGTTTTGACATTGTTGTACACATTGTACAGATCATCATGCAGGACACTCATAATATAATTTTTACATAAAAAGTCTGAGTGTGTCCATGCTTCTATTAACAAGAATCGTTCTTCACGCGGAATATCATCTGACATAATAGAAACATTCTCATTAATGAATCTCTTCAGACTCAACATAGTGAGATAGAAGAACATCTTCTGCTACCATCTCTTGACTTTGACTCCAAAAAACTTTGTAGGTTTCTCAGTCGGTGCTAAGGCATCAGTTAAATGATTATGTGCAACTGATGTTGTTGCAGCACTTACTATTGCAGCACTCACTGTTTCAGCATTCACTTGACTTAAATTAGTCATTTTTTCTCTCACAAATGCCAGATAATTTTAGTATTTGAAATACTAACAGTAAAGAACAAATCTTTACACAGGTTGTTTCTGATTTAACGATAAAGTTTTTATGTTCTTTTAATCGTTAATCAAATGAAATTTAAAATTAAAGCAGAGTAGAAATCCATAAAGATTTTAATCTCTAGAAACCTCAAATACAGAAACTTAATAAAATTTTTAAGATTGTTATTAACATGTACTTTTCAGGTTAGATAAAACAGAACCAGAAATAAGATGAAGCAGATAGAAAATAGAATAATTCGAGTCCACAGAAATTACTGTGTCTCCATAAGAAATATAATTCCCTTACTGTCACAAGGTTATGGATTAATTTCTTCCAAGATAAAACAAATTAATCTTCTTAAAGAAATAGTGGTACCTCAAACTTCTTTAAATTTAGTGAACTTAAGAACAACAACAAGTAACACAGACTCAGTGATCGACACTTTGATTTTTGAGAGAAAAATTTACATATGCAGAGAAGAAAAAATTTCTAGTTTTTGAAAAAATGAAAAATGATTTCCTTTTATATCCATTTTCAGCAACAAACATGTCTGTTCAGAAAATCTATTCAAGCCCGTTTTATCCAGAAATTTGTGTCTTTTAGAAAAAATAACAACTTTCCAGAAAATGTGTTTGTTGTTAAAGTTGTGTCTTTTTGGAAAAAGTAACGAATTTTTGGAACGTTATCGTTACACGCTTTCTGAATTAATTTCTAAGATATTAACAGGATTTATTTGATAAACGAAAATTGATAAA
Organism: Solanum habrochaites; assembly: GCA_027704765.1. NCBI lineage: Eukaryota > Viridiplantae > Streptophyta > Magnoliopsida > Solanales > Solanaceae > Solanum > Solanum habrochaites. The sequence goes on along the minus strand of JAKWJA010002497.1, from coordinate 42,764,405 downwards.
TAATTTTTTTCCAAAAAAATTATCAGTCGAAGTCGAGGCCTAGCGAGCGATGACGACGGCGCGAGGGGGAACCTTCTTCTTAGCTCTTCAAGAAGTAAAGGAAGTATTTCTTTATATAAGGACAACAATTCCCCTTTCTTTTGCCTCTATGGGAGAAATGACTTTTAATTTGCACTTTGCAAATGACTTTTCATTTTCTCTCCAAATTGGTTCCATCACTTTTTCATATTTTCTCTTTTCTTTTATCATTCGCACTTTACTAAACCCAACAATATACATATATGTTCATTAGATCTAACATCATGAATATTATATTATATTCTCTCATATTTCATTAAGTCGTTTGATTATATGTTTACAATATTTTTATATGTTTGACATAATCTACTTTATAAGATTAGTCCTAGACTTAACAACTATAACATTTCTTATTTGATTCCTTTGCCCTCTCCTTTACAATGGAAAGTGACATAGATGATGGTATGCATTGAGAGCCACATAATTAATAGTTAATACTAGTCTAAAATTAAAATCAAATAAAAGGCTTAAAAATTTTCTAAAGAAATATATTCTTTCCACACATGAAAATGCTAAGATATTAATAACTCTTTCATCATCAATTTTTTCTGATAATTCTTTTCAATTGACAATACAATTTTTATTCTTTCTTGAGATATATATATATTCTTAACATATTAAACTTCAGCTTTTAATAATACTAGTGATGCAGTGTCCGTGTTGAGCCGGGCTTAATATGAAAATATATATATTTGTGTGACGATAAATTAAATCACCTTGTTTTTCTTTAAACCTATTTTGTTAGACCTATTGACATGTCACATTTGAAATAAAAATGAATTTCATAATTTTAATTTGTACACTAATTAAATTAAAGAGGAAAAAAAATTATTTCTCAGCCTCAACTCCATCAACGTGATAGCATTGTTTAACCATTGTTCATCCTTGAGTGTCTACCCCAATGAAAAAAAAGAATTAGTGATCGTGCTATTTTGACAAGTCAAGGACTTGATCAACTCTATACAAGTGATATAATGCTAGTAATGCTAGTACGTCCCGCATACAAAGGGGGGGGGGGGGGGATGGGTTAGGTCCGAAAATTCAATTTTGGGGCGGCATGGATAAAAGAACTTCCTATTTTTTACTATTCAATTCTCGACAATGAATTTATTTGATAGTTCAAATATTGTTATTCATGATATTGGAAAATGATAAAGAAATAAAGAAATTTTAGGTTAGGTCCATTAATAAGAGTTTGGGGCGATATAGATGAAAGAACTTCCTATGTTATACTATTAAATTCTCGACGATGAATTCCTTTGATAGTTTAAATACTGTTATTCATGATATTGATCTCAAAATCTCCGAAGAATGAATTTACCTTATGTTTACAACGCTACTAGATGAAATTATTATTTCCCAACAACATGAGGGTGGAAGTGGAAGTTCCAATTGAGTTTAATTTCATGCAAACCAAACTTAAGCATCATCACTAGATAAAGTATATGGTATTGGTGACCATTCCATATACGTATTCGTGTATATGTTTCTTTTTTTATATCCTTTTTTATCAATTAATATATTTGGAGTAATCTTTTTGATACCAAAGTGGAATAAAATTACATTTTCAATTGAAAACATTTTCAAAATCTTCTAATTGTTTGACTAAATACATTCCTTAATGCTGTTAGAAAAGATTTAATGATAGATAATTCATTTATCACACATTTTAATACACTTATAATATAATGTGTCAAAATTTTACAAAAAAAAAATATTTTTTAAAAACAAGTATAATTCATATATATTGCTTACATATTTTACTTTTAATACATACTGCAGATTTAACATAGTATTATTATAAATGGTAATATTTAAAATTTATATCTAAAATCAATAATTATTTATTAAAATGTACTCATTCATGTAATTTTTGCATGAAAAATAATTAAATGAACTCACAATCTCAAAAAGTTATACATTTTTTCAACTACTTAAATGCTTTAAAATTAAAGTTTAATATGTTTCTTTTTTATTTTAAAAGACTACCATGAGGATAATTTAATTAGATCATAATTTCTTTCTTCTAGTTCAGAATTCTTATCATTATTTCAGTGATATTGCCATATTTATTAGATCAACATCATGATTATTTTAATCTCGTATTTCATTAGTCGTTTGATTACATATTTTAAGTATTTTAATACTGTTAACACACTAAATCGAAGCAGAAAACTGAAGAACGATGAAAAAGGAAAACGAAATAAAAGAGAGAGAAATCTCTCAGTACATTGATTAGAAAATATCTCATATGTCTCAACCGCCTCATACAGAAAATGGGCCCAACTGTTTTATATTAAATTAGTCCAAGTTAAACTAAACAAAAATATAAAAATGTAATTACGATTATGATTATAACCAAGATATTAAATCAGCCCACATCTAGTGCACGAGTATTAGTATCTCTAACACCCCCGTCAAGTTGGAGGGTGGTAAAAACCCCAACTTGCCAAGAAGTAGTGAGCAGTAAGGTTGGCAAACGGACAGGATCGGTTTTACCGAAAACCGGACCGGCACCAGATTTTTCTTACCGGATTTTCTTACCGATACCGAATTTTACCGGACCGGATCTACAGGAAAAACCAACTTGTTCCGCCCGATCCGTTAGTAACCGGGTTGGACCGGTTTGGAAACGGGTCTTACGGTTTATCGGTACCCTTTTTAAAAAAAATTGATTATTTTAATTATTATATAATATTGTATATTTATATTGAAAACTTTAAAGTTTATATAAGTTTGAAATTGAATTTATACTTTACAGTTTATATTGAATTTAAAGTTTCAAATTGAATATAAAGTTTAATATTGAACGTAAGTTTGAAATTGAATTTAAACTTTTTTAAACATTTTATTGAATTTAAAGTTTGAAATTGAATTTAAACTTTAAATTTTATATTGAATCTAAAGTTTTGATTTAAACTTTTATTAAAATAATTAAAAATTAAATTTATAAAATGACATGAATTAAATAGAAGAGACTATTATAAAAGAAAATCAAGGCGAATAGCCGTATATTTATTCAAATAAATAAATTATACAATACAAATATTAGAAAGAGAATAAGAGTACATAATTTAGGAGGAATTGAATCGTAATTATTATACTAACAATTGCATTTTTAAAAAAAATTCTTTTTGTAAATTTAGTATCATTTGATAGATGCCTATTGTAGCTTCTGAAATTCAAAATCCAACTCAATATCACAATATAATAATTAATAATTTATGAGAGATTTAAAATTGAGACTTCGAGAGATTGTATAAGATTGTTTAAGTAGTGAATTTGTGATTTAAAATGGAAAAAAGAGTATATTTAAAGTGTAAATGGGTTAGAAAGGGGTGGGGTGATAGTTGACCGTTTTGGGCCCCAGCCCGACCGCTAGAAGGGCCCAACGATCATAAAACGGCCACCTTAATAAAAAAAATTAAAAAACCGACTAAATAGGTTCTTACCGAATCGGACCGGTCCGGAACTGGTTCTTACCGAACCGGTTCAACCGGATAAAAAACTAGGAACCGTTCCGGTATACGAAAAGACCGATTCCTTACCGGTTCAACCGGTACCGGACGGACCGGTATGGGGACCGGATTGGAACCGGACTGGACCAGCCAAAAACCGGTCTGTTTGCAGCCTTAGTGAGCAGCCCTTGTTAAGCTCTTAGTAAGTATATCATCAAAATGAGAAGTGGTGGAAGTGTGGTGCAACGATACCAAACCAGCAACCAATATGTCACGGACAAAATGACAATCCAATTCGATATGTTTGGTTCATTCACAAAAGATAGGGTTCTTGGCAATGTGAATAGCAGCCTGATTGTCACAAAAAATAGGAACATGACTCAAATCAGAAAGGCCGAAATCACCCAATAAACGAGTTAACCAGCTGACCTCAGCTACTGCCTTGCTCAAAGCACAATACTCAGCTTCAGCTGAGGAAAGGGAGACAACAGGTTGCTTCTTCGACTTCCAACTAATCAAACTACCACCAAGAAGAAAACAAAAACCAGTAACAGATCTGCGACTATCAGGACAAGCCCCCCAATCACTGTCACAGAACACTTTGAGAGCTAAATCAGGAGAGTTATTGAGAAAGAGGACAAAATCAGACGTGCCCTTTAAGTATCTCAAAATGTGTAGAGAAGCCTTCATGTGGGGAACACAGGGAGAGTGCATAAATTGACTCAAATGTTGAATAGCAAAAGACAAGTCAGGTCTAGTATGATTAAGGAAGTTTAATTTCCCAATATGACACATATAAACCTCAGGATTAGGAAGAGAATCCCCGATGCCAGCCTGAAGTTTCTCATGTATCTCCAATTGACATACAACTGGTGAGGAAATGTCGCTGTGAAACTCTGAAAGCAAATCATGAACAAACTTACGCTGATGGAGAAGGACATCAGAAGGGGTGTAAATAACTTCAATACCGAGAAAGTAGTTGAGCAGACCTAAATCCCTGATCTTAAACTGGTGATGAATAAATTGTTTCGGGGCAGAAATTTCAACTGAATTAGGTCCTGTGAGGACGATGTCATCAACATAGACAGCCAATACTACAAGAGAGTCACCAGAACCTTTGGTAAACAGAGAATAGTCATTGAAGGAGTGAATATACCCTCTTGATTGCAAAATCTAGGACAACTTAGCATACCACTGCCTGGAAGCTTGACGCAGCCCATACAAAGATTTCAGTAAATTACAGACCAAAGGAGCTGATGTAGAAGAAACATCAGAAATTGATAAACCAAGAGAAAGCTTCATAAAGACTTCCTCATCCAAATAACCATGTAAGAAGGCATTGTTGACGTCTAACTGATAAAGAGACCAGTGATGCTTGATGGCAACTGCAATAAGTGACTTGATGGTAGACATCTTCACAACCCGAGAAAAAGTCTCATGAAAATCAATGTCGTGAACTTGGATCATCAAAGAAGTCAAAATAAGAAGGAAAAGAAGTAGGTGAGGAAATAGTACTAAAAGAGTGGAAGGGAAATATATGTTCATGGAAAACAACATCTCTCGATATAAAACAAGACTTTGTTTCCAGATTGTAAAGTTTGTAACCTTTTTTGCAAAAGGTAACCCAAAAAAAAAAAGGAGAAGCCTTAGGATCAAATTTATATATATGGGGTTTAGTAATAGTGGAGTAGCAAAGACAACCAAAATCTCTAAGATTATCATAGGAAGGAGAAGAACCATAGAGAACTTCATAAGGTCTTCGGTGGTGGATGAGGGGGAAGGAAACCTATTAATCAAATAGGTAGAAGTGAGGATGCAATCTCCCCAAAACCGAATGGGAAGACAAGATTGAAAAAGTAAAGCCCTGGCAGTATCAAGTAAATGCCTATGCTTTCTTTCGACAATCCCATTTTGTTGATGGGTATGTGGGCAGGAAGTTTGATGGATTATGCCTAGACTGGAAAAAGAATTGAGAGCCAGAGGAACTAGAGCCTAATTCTAGATCATTATCACTTATCACTGTTTGTACCTTAGTGTGAAATTGAGTTTCAACCAAGGCAAGAAAAGCCTTGATAAGAGTGAAGGCATTGCTTTTAGCTCCCAATAAGTGTGTCCAAGTGGCTCTAGTGTAGTCATCAACACTGGTAAGAAAGAACTTGGAACCATCATAGGTAGGAGAATGGTATGGGCTCCAAGTATAAACATGAAAAGGTCTGGTGCTTTTAATGGAGCTATTAGGGAAGGGGAGTCTAGTTTTTTTTTCTAAGGACAAACATGACAATCAAAGGATTAAGAGGACGAGAGTTGAGACCCAATACAAGAAATTGTCTTCATTTTAGAGAAAGGCATGTGGTTGAGTCTGTAATACCAAACAACGTCAATTTTATTTAGCTTTGCATTTTTAAGTACAGAAGCATGAGAACTAGTTACATGAGTAGTACAATCAAAAATAGGTGTAATAAGAGGGGAAGGGGAAATAATAGGAGATTCAATATTAGAAATCAAAGTTGCAGACTGTTGGTAAATCTTGTAAAGTCCACTATCAAATCTACCAAGTACCAGAGGATTCCTCAGAGAAGGGCCCTGAAAAGTGCATACATTATTGGTAAATAAGACAGAGTGACCATTAGCTGCAACTAGTTTAGAAATAGAGATAATATTGAGTTGGAAACTTGAAATGTAAAGGAAATTATGAAGTATAAGATGAGGAAACAAAGCTAGAGACCCAATGTTTGTTACTTTAACTTTGTAACCATTGGGAAGTGAAACAAGATAAGGAATAGGAAGAGTTTGCATATTTATAAAAGAGACTTATTAGAAGTCATGTGATCCAAAGATCCAGAGTCGATAATCCATATAGTGTTATCTATTTTAGTCAATAAACAGACTTTGGGAGTAACCCCTTCAGCAAGAAATTAACCGGCAAAGTTGGCAAAGCCCAATTGGAGGCAGAAGAAGGATCTGTAATGTGAGACTGTTGCAGAAGAAGAATCAATTGAGAGTGTTGCTCTTTAGTAAGTCCACGAATAGCAGACATCTGTTGTTCAAAAACCTCAGCATGAGTGGCCACTTTCTTTGAAATAGATCCTATTGTGAACTTGAAAGTTGAAGGGAAGCCATGAAGCAAGTAACATTTATCAATATTATGTCCAGGTTTCTTGTAATATTTGCATACCAAAGAGGACTGCGAAGGATCAAAATTAACCTTTGAATAAATGGTCTGCTTAGATGAACCAGAGTAAGGCTTAGAAGTGCACGCCTCAGCACTAAAAGAAGCGAAACCTGAAGAAAACTGTGATGTGCAAGAGATTTGTCTCTGTTTTTCATCAGGTAGAAGGATGTTATAAACATTACTCACAGTAGGAATGGGTTTCATCATTAGGATGTTGCTTCTAACTTGTATGTAGGTGTCATTCACTCTCATTAGAAACTGATACACCTTTTGCTCATCTTCACCCTTTTTGTTCCCCCACATGTGCATATAGTAAGCTGATTACTAGAAACAGAGGCAATCTCATCCCACAGTTGTTTAATCCTATTGAAATAATAAGCTATATCAGAAGAACACTGAGAAATATGAGCTAATTCCTTCTTGAGCTCAAATATCCTAGCATCATCTGGTTTACCATATCTCTCCTCGAGTTCTCCCCAGATGTCCTTGGCTAGTTCAGAATATTCCACACTACGAGCAATGTCCTTGCTAAGTGAATTAGTTAACCAAGATATCACCAAATCATTGCATCGTTGCCTCTGTCTAAACAACGGAGAATTATCAGGAGGCCTATTAGATATTGCTTTAATGAAATCCAATTTGTTACGTACAGACAAAGCCACTAGGATATTCCTTCTCCAGCTACCGTAACCAGTGCCATTAAAAGGAATAGAGACTAAAGACGAACCAAGTACATCAGACGAATGAACATACAAAGGATGACATGGATGGGTGTAGTCGTCAGGATTAAATGTAGTTCGAGATGGTGACACTGATGAAGTATTGGCAGTGCTCATCATGAAGAAGAGAAAAACAACGAATAGCAACAATATCTAGAGAAAATGTGCAAATCAGCCACAAATTATGATTATAATGAGACGTAAGCAATCAACAGTGATGAGAAGAGGAGAAAACTAGTGGAAACGAGGTTATCAAGGATAAATGAGACAACGCCAATATGTTATTTGTAGTTTTTGATGATATGACAAACTCAGGGACCTTGTAAAGGTACCAGGTTCTTAACATGAGTTTTGAAGATGTAACGATTCAGGGACCTCGTAACGGTACCAGGTTCCCCAACATGACTAGTATGTTGACTGCCAGCTGGAGAAGGTACAGAAAGTTGGTGCATATTTCCCAACGGCATCAGAAAAGTCAGACCTCTCCAACCAATGGCAAGATTTTAAGGAAAGGGACTTGTCTATACAAAATCACTTTCCTAAACAAATTCCTTAGTTTTTGCAACTTGATAAAGCACTTTCAAGGACACTTGCAAAGGCTATAGAAAATCAAAGAGAAGAATTATTCAAACAACGACTGAAATATCAGGAGCATATAGTATAGTTTTTTAAGAATATATTCTCGTGGTCTTACATTGTAAACTATTCCTAAATGTATAAAGGAATTAGTGTGTGGTGTCAAAATTCTAAGTTTTTTAGAAGGGATAGCTTAGTGGGTAGAATAGCTTCTACTTAAGCTTGTCAAGCAATAGAGACTATTGCTTGAACGTGAGATTAAAAACTTTTTATCACATTTGTATAACTGATTTTACTTTTGCTTGCAAAGATTAGTGAAACAGTTGTGAAAATCCTTTGAGACAGGTCGTAGTTTTACTCCCTTAAGCAAGGAGGTTTCCACGTAAAATTATTGTGTTGTTAAACTGTATTTAACTTTCTGTTCATACTTGTTTGTATGTCAAGGGACCTGGTCTATTGACTAATAAGTGAAGGCATATATTCTATCAAGTGGTATCAGAGCGGGCACTTTCTATCTGGTTAACACTAAGAAAGTGATATATGTTCTAGGATGGCTGCTCCACTTAATCTAGAAGAAGGTCAATCTTTAACCAGACCTCCTCGTTTCAATGGACACTTCTACAGTTGGTGGAAAGTTAGAATGCATGATTTTGCCATGGCTGAACACTGTGAGCTATGGGACATCATCTTAGATGGATCATTTATTCCGATGATTGAAGAAAATGATGGAGAAAAAACCAGGATTTTTCCAAAGCCTAGACAAAAATATAATGAAGCTGATAGAAAGAAGATCAAAAAGGGTTTCAAGGTAAAAACTCTTCTTGTCTGTGGGATAGATCCAGATGAGTTCGATAGTGTATCATCCTGTGAGTCTGCAAAAGAAATATGGGACTGCATAAAAACAACTCATGAGGGAACTGAACAAGTAAAATAGTCAAAGATTGATATGCTCACTTCTTTGTATGAAAATTTCAAGATGAATGAAGGAGAAACCATTCATGAGATGTTCATAAAATTGTCCTCCATTACCAACGAGTTGAGAATCCTTGAAGAACCTATCAGCATGAGCAAGCAAGTCAGGAAAGTGCTTCTAATTCTTCCAAAGTCTTGGGAAAGCAAGGTTGATGCCATTACTGAAGCAAAAAATCTGAAAGTGCTGACAATGGATTCTCTCATTGGAAATCTGAAGACTCATGAGATGAATCGATATCATGATCTGTCAAACAAAGAGGCACAAAATGATAAGTCCTCGATGCTGAAATACAAATCTGAGGAGGACTCCAGTGATGATGATATGGCTTATCTCATCAATAGATTTCAAAAAATTGTGAGAAAGAACAAAGGTTTTAGAAGGGGAACATATGGTCCTCGGACTGCAACTCAAAATGATACATGTTACAAGTGTAGAAAAGTTGGGAACTTTATTAGAGAGTGTCCTTTACTCAAAACTGAAAATAAGGAATATAAAAAACCAAGAGGTGACAAAGAGAAGAGAAGGGACCTGGGACTCAATAATAATGATCGCAAAGCTGGTGCTGAAGCTCTTGGTGCATGGGGAGACTCTTCAAGTGACTCAGAAGATCCTGATGAACCAAATGATGTGTCAATGGTGGTGGTTCATGAATAGGAAATCATATTGAATGAAATGTTTGCTTTCATGGCTCATACAAAAAATAAAGAAGAGGACGACAAGGTAACTCTTCTTGATATGAAACATGATCTGAATAATTATTCTCTTAAAAAATTGAGAACATTAGTAAATGTTATGAATGATTCAGTAATTGAGTTAACCTCTGAAAGAGACATTATGAATGTTGAACTTGATAGTTTAACTGAAAACAAAGTTAAATTGGAAGAGAAAATGTTGAAAATGGAAGATAAAATGGCTTCTCTAGAGTCTGATAATACTGAACTTAAAAACTATTGTCTCAGGTAAACGAAGAAGCTAAAAAGCTAAATGGAACGTCAAATGGTTTACAAGTTGAAACTGAAGAAAAACTGAAAACTATTGAGAAAAATTTGGGTTTGGATTTGGAGAAGAGCAACAACTTAGAAAAGGATATTGTCAAACTTTAGGAAGAACTTGAAAAATCTCTTAAGTGGACAAAATCTTCTAAGTTGTTGTCAAGTGTAACAAATCAGAGTAGTTTCAATAATAAGTGTCTAGGAAGTTTGAATATCACTACTCCCTTTAATCCTCACAATAAGTATGTTTTTGTGTCATACAATCTGCTTTGTCTTCACTGTTGTAAAAATGACCATATAAAGGAAGAGCGTACTGGCTGGAGAAAGTCTCATGAAAGACTCTTTCATTATACTGAGAAGCAAAGACTATCAAAAGAGAGACCTGGTCCCCCAAAAAAAGTTTCAACTAAAAGATTTTCAAAGAAAAAATATGTTTCTGCTCCAAAGTCTTTTGTTATAGAGATCCAAAAACTACCCTATTGGACTAGAAACAATCTGATCACTCCCTTGTCTGCCTTCTGGGAACTCAAATTTAAATGTGTTCCCAAGATTAACAAGTGATTCTTGTTGCAGGTGAGTGAGAGGAGCAGAAGTCAATGTTGGTATATGGACAGTGGATGCTCTAAACATATGAGTGGTGACATCAAAAATTTCCTCTCACTCAAGACACTTCAAGGAGGAGGTGTCTCATTTGGTGATGGAAAGAAGGGGTACATTTTGGGAATTGGTAAATTGGGAAAGTCTCTTGAAGAATCAATTGACAATGTGTATCATGTTGATGGTTTGAAGTACAGTCTTTTGAGTGTATCTCAAATTTGTGACAAGGGAAATGAAGTCAAGTTTACTTCTGAGAAGTGCACTGTGGTTAGTCTAACTACAAAGAAAGTGATTCTCACTGCCTTTAGAAGTAAAAACATGTATGTGGCTAACTTGGAAACGTTTCATGGAGATGATCTGACATGTCTTAGTGCTCAAAATGAAAATGTTGATCTTTGGCATCGTAGACTAGGGCATGTGAGCTCATCTTTATTGAATAAACTGATTTCTAAGGACCTGGTCCGAGGTTTGCCAAAGTTAAAGTTCTGTGAAAACAAAATATGTGAAGCGTGTGTCATAGGAAAACAAATCAGATCATCCTTCAAGTCAAAGAAGCAAGTAACATCATCAAGAGTACTGGAGCTGCTACACATGGACTTATGTTGACCTTTCAAGGTCCAAAGCAGAAATGGTAAGAAATACATTCTGGTGATAGTTGATGATTACTCAAGGTACACATGGACAAGATTCCTAAGATAAAAAACAGACACACCTGAAGAATTGGTGGTGTTATTCAAAATGATTCAAGCTAAATTGAATCAAGTGATTGTTGGGATTAGATCTGATCATGGAACTGAGTTTGAAAACTCAAAACTGGATCAATTTTGTATGGAGAATGGTACTAGTCGTAATTTTTCTGCTCTAAGAACTCCTTACAGAATGGAGTAGTAGAAAAAAAAATTAGAACCTTGGTGAACATTTCCAGGACCATGGTTATTGAGTCAAATCTTCCTCAAAGTTTTTGGGCTGAAGCAGTTAACACAGCATGTCATGTTACTAATAGGTGTCTGATAAGGGTTGTCTTAAATAAGACTCCCTATGAGTTGCTCAATAACAGAAAGCCTATGTTGAGCTATCTTAGGGCGTTTGGCTGCAGATGTTTTATGTTGAACAATGGAAAAGATGATCTGGAAAAATTTAATACTAGAAGTGATGAAGGATTGTTTGTTGGATACTCCTCATCAAGTAAATCATACAAAATTTTCAACAAAAAACTCAATGTATTGAGGAAAGCATTCATGTTGTGTTTGGTGAAAATGGAAATTTGAAAAGCGATGCATCAAATAATGAAGATGAGGTGATTAACCTGTTCAATTCACTGAAAATTGAAGGAAGTGAAGCTGGTGCAAACGATCAGTTAAGAAATGACTATGATAATAATAATCATAGTCTATATGAAAAGACTGATGAAGTTGAAAAGCGTGATGAGGTACCTGGTACTACTCAGAATTCCAGTTAGAGTACCTCAAACTTTCCAAAAAATGATGACATCACTGAAGAAGAAAAACATGTTGATCAGCTCAACCAGTCTGCCTTGAGACCAGGATGGAAACATAGTTCATCACATCTTCTTGGTAATTTTATTTCTCATTTGAACTCTGGAATTCACACTAGATCAAAAACAAGAAATCTAGTCGCATTCTCAGCATTCATATCATCCATTAAGCCTAAGAATGTTAAAGAGGCATTAGGTGATGCAGACTGGATCAACTCAATGCAAGAAGAACTTCATCAGTTTGAAAGAAGCAAGGTATGGAACCTGGTTCCTCGACCTGTTGGCAGAACAGTGATAGGAACAAGATGGGTTTTCAGAAACAAGCTCGATGAAAATGGAGTGATTACTAGAAACAAATCCAGATTAGTTGTTCAAGGATACAACCAAGAATAAGGAATAGACTATAATAAGACTTTTGCACCTGTTGCAAGGATGGAGGCCATCAGAATTCTAATAGGTTTTGTTGCATTCATGGGGTTCAAGATGTATCAAATGGATGTCAAAAGTGCATTTCTGAATGGACATCTGAAAGAAGAGGTATTTGTTAAACAACCTCCTGGGTTTGAAGATATTGAGCTACCAAATCATGTGTTAAGATTGAATAAGGCTTTGTATGGTTTGAAACAAGCTCCTAGAGCATGGTATGAAAGGCTGTCAAAGTTCCTGTTGAAGAATGGGTTCAAAAGAGGAAAAATAGAATATACATTGTTCTTATTAAAAAAAGAACAAGAATTGCTTATTATTTAGATTTATGTGGATGATATAATTTTTGGAGCTACTTCAGTTTGTGTGAAGAATTCGCATCATTAATGGGAAAGGAATTTGAAATGAGCATGAGGGGTGAACTGACATTCTTCCTTGGCCTACAAATCAAGAAATCATCAAATGGAATCTCAATCAGTCAAGAGAATTACATTAAGGAGTTGTTGAAGAAATTTAATATGTTTGATTCAAAACCTATTGATACTCCTATGGGAACAAACTCCAAGCTTGTGGTAGAGGAATCTGATTCTCTTGTGAATCAAACCATGTATAGGGGAATCATTGGGTCCTTGTTGTATTTGACTGCTAGCAGACCTAATATTGTTTACAGTGTTGGAATGTGTGCTAGATGCGTGTCCTCGTGATTCACATCTGAAGGGTGAAAAACGTATTCTAAGATACTTAAAGAAGACAGGGGACCAGGTCCTTTTCCATCCAGCAGGTGACACTTTTGATCTAGTTGGTTTTGCAGATGCTGATTTTGCTGGTTATCAAGTCGACAGGAAGAGTACTTATGGAATGGCTCATTTCCTTGGATCTTCACTCATTCCTTGGGGAACTAAGAAACATAATTTTGTAGCTATTTCAACAGCTGAAGCGGAGTATGTAGCAGATGTTGCATGTTGTTCACAGTTGTTATGGATCAAACAACACTTGGAGGATTTTTGTATAATCATCAAAGTTATTCCTCTTATGTATGACAATACTGGTGCAGTATGGGAAATAATCCAGTTCAACATAAGAGAACCAAGCACATTGATGTTAGACATCATTTTTTGAGAGACAATGTTGAAAAGGGGAATATTGTGCTTACATATTGTCCAACTGAGGAACAAATTGCAGATATCTTCACCAAGGCTCTCAGTAAAGATCAATTTGAAAAGAAATAGGTTGAAGTTGGGCATGATGATTTCCAACTGTTTTCCGGAGTTTCAACAGTTGAATTACTTTGATGGCTAAACTTGCAGTACAGGTATCCTTTGTGTCAATAATTTAGTATCTGGATTAGATCATTTTGGTACCTATTGTAGGTATACTTTCAGGAAGGACTACCAAAGTAAAGACATGGCTAGAACAGCTGAGGAATGATGATAAAGATGTGTTATGGGACCCGGTTCTAATTCAGGTTAGCATTTGTACATTAATTTTAAACTGAAAAAATAAGACCGTTGATAATGCCACGTGTCAGTCATCGGTCATTCTGACCGTTAGTCCCATCGCTTATTCTTCAAGTGACACGTCAAATCAAGGACCTGGTACCATTTCAAATCCTTTTTAAACCCTCCTTCCTTCTTTTTAATTTTTCATCTGTATCTCAACATTCCTATACTCAAAAAAAAAGGGGAGAAAGTTAAAAGACAAAATCTGATTTTTATTCCTTTCTTTATCTTCGTAAAGCTGTCTTTGTTCTTATTCTTGTCAAGATTTCTGATCCTTATTCAACCTCTAAGCAAATGCTCACTTCTCTTAGTGAGATTGAACCTATTGCATTTTACTCTCCTTCAGTAGTAGAGTCCAGATCTAGTGTTCCTTCAAGTTCTCATCAAGATATTCCTGAAAATCCATTCCATTCCATAGATCTGAATAAATCTAGTATCCCTATTGTACCTGGTCCTTACCATGAGATGTTGCCAGATACTCTATTTAAAGGAGATTTGTCAAGAAATAAACGTCTGAATTAAACATTTTGGCAGCAAGTGAAGAGATGGTAATCGAAAGTCTTGCGATGATGAGAGAAGTCGGGGATGAACAAAATGAGCCTTTACAAGGTGAAGAGGTAAGAGATACTCAACCCATTTTCGATAAAACTCCAAATTTTAGGAGGTATCCATCTCCTAACTCCTCAGATTCTGAAAGTGATGATGAACCTATCCAATGTAAGGTTGAAAGGAGGGATGTTGGGGTATCAAGAAAGGGAAAAGAAAATGTAGTGGAAGAGGTTCCTAGAAGAAGACCTACTACTAGGTCTGATGCTAGGAAGTTGATGGTTGGTGCCTTAAAGGCTAGTGCAAGATCTACGGCTGAAATCAGGAGTGCCAGAACATTCAAAGTGTCAAACTTTAGAATGCCTGAATCTGGTGTCATAGAGGTGTGTGCCGAAGAAATGGACAAGAAAAACAAGAAGAAAAAATCAAGAAAAACAAAGTCAAGGGATCCTAAAAGGTTTGAGAAAGCAAAACCCACGAAGAAGAGTTCTACAGGAAAACGGAAGAGATCACAGGGACCTAGTACCCAACGAAGGGGTGAAGAGGAGGTCAACATGCAAGAAATTGTTGACAACTTGAGAACGCAGGTTGTGTTGGCTGGAAGAGTCTTTGACATGGGAATAATCAATCTTCCCGGCATGGACTCTCTCAATGACATGGTGGACATTCAGTCTTGGATGCATATTTTCAACAGGAAATCTCCTATTCTTCACGAAGAGGAAGTTCCTGAATTCTACTACAACATTCAATTTAAGAAATATGGGAGTATCCTTAAAAGAGTAAATGATATTTCAGTGTATCTGCATGAGTTTATGCTGGGCAAAATTCTCATGGTACCTCGAGAGGGCACTAGGTCTGTGATTGGGAAAACTTGTTCGGTTGAGTTTGTGTCCTTGATTTCGAAGCTTCCCACAACAAAATGTGCTGAGGATTTTAAGAAGGTGATGAAGAGCGAGTATCACTTGGTGTTTGAGTTTGTAAACAAAACTCTCCTCCCTCGGACTTAAAAGAGGACTTCAGCTACTTCTGCTGATTTGTTTGTGATGGAGTTGTTGTGCAGATTTGAACCTCTGAATCTCCCAGGGCCTATGCTTGAGCACATGTACAAGACTGTCATTGAGAGGAAAGGAATTCATGGGATGGGATATGGATACTTTCTTACTGAAGTATTCAAACACTTCAAAATTCCTCTGAGTGTTGGTAGGATTAGGACTGGAAACAAGCTTTTTCAAAAAGCACTCTGGTTGAATGTGAGTGTATTGAAGGGAAAGGCAATCCCCAAGAGCAAAATGGCTCAACTCATAGAAGACCAGGATCAACTCAAGCATGAGGTTAAGGAATTAACTGTGCGCTTGAGTGGAAAAGATATTGAAATTGCTATACTCAAAGCTGAACTACTCACTGCATAGACAGAGGTACCTGGTACTTCTGTGGTTCAAGCCCTGGAAAGGGAGAATGCAGAGCTAAGGGCTAAGGTTATTTCCTTGCAAGAAAAGGCAATGAAGGATAATGATGCTGCAAATGATCGACTCACTCTCATTATTCAGTCCCGTTCCCATCAACCTCCTCCTTCTTAGTCTGTCCCAATCACTTCGTGTGTCTTCTTTGTGTGGCTTGTCTTTGTGTCGTTGGATTCTCAGTTTGTTTTTAATGTACTAAATGTTATCTTGGAATGTTATTTATATTATTCCCCTGGTGTTCTAGCTAATATCTATTGTGAATGCTTTTCCTTTATGTTTGATTGTTATCAAGCTCTGACCTTATCTGATATTATTGTTGATATTATTGGTTTACTGTATCTCTTTTTTATGATGCCATAAGGGGGAATTATAACTGACTGATGATATATGGTACAATTGTGTGTGAGGGGGAATACAGTGAGGGGGAAAATTTCTTTTCAGGAGGATGGACTAGTAATTCAAGGGGACTAGTTATAAAGTTGGAGTGGTGCCTGAGTATTTTTTGTCATCATCAAAAAGGGGGAAAATGTTATTTGTAGTTTTGATGATATGACAAACTCAGGGACCTTGTAAAGGTACCAGGTTCTCAACATTAGTTTTGAAGATGTAACGAAGTCAGGGACCTCGTAACGGTACCAGGTTACCCAACATGACTAGCATGTTGACTGCAAGCTAGAGAAGGTACAGAAAGTGGGTGCACATTTCCCAACAGCGTCAGAAAAGTCAGACCTCTCCAACCAATGGAAAGAGTTTAAGGAAAGGGACTTGTCTATACAAAATTCACTTTCCTAAACATTATTCCTTAGTTTTTGAACTTGATAAAGCACTTTCAAGAACACTTGCAAAGGCTATAAAAAATCAAAGAGAAGAATTATTCAAACAACGACTGAAATCTCAGGAGCATATAGTGTAGTTGTTTAAGAATATTCTCGTGGTCTGTGTCTTATTTTAAAATCTTCCTAAATTTGGTAAGGGATTAGTGTGGTGTGGGTTGAAATTCTAAGTTGGTCTAGAAGAATAGCTTAGTGGGTAGAATAGTTTTATTTAGGGCTTGGCAAGCAATAGAGATTGCTTGAACGTGAGATTAAAAACTTTTTCTCACATTGTGTAATTGATTTTACTTTTTCTTGCAAGATTAGTGAAACCAGGGTGAAACTTGTGAGACAGTCGTGGTTTTAATCCCTTAAGCAGGGAGGTTTCCACGTAAAATGTTGTGTGGTGTAAACTAAATTTAACTTTCTGTTCATACTTGTTGGGTTCAGGGACCGGGTGCCATTGACTGATAGATGAAGTCATTATGCTATCACGATATATTATACTTATCGGAACCCGGAACGTCATCGAAAGCCGCAGCAAAAAACTCAAAACGGAATGTCGAGGGTAACATCGCCGGTAAGGTAATCCATAGATCTACCATGATCGATGCTCTGATACCATGTTAACACACTAAATTGAAGCAAAAAATTGAAGAACGATGAGAAAGGAAGACGAAATAAAAGAGAGAAATTTCTCAATACATTGATCAGAAAATAACTCATATGTCTCAACCGCCTCATACAGAAGATGGGCCCAACTCTTTTTTACTAAACTAGTCCAAGTCAAACTAAACAAAAATATAAAAATGTAATTATGATTATAATTATAACCAAGATATTAAATCACTCAACACTAGCACAGTAGGATATCTCTAACAAAACTTTTGGTCACATATCTATTTTATAAGATTAATAAACAACATATACTAACAATTATATGCATGGAATTATATTGGGTACTATAAAGTTTTTAAAACATTTTGTAGAGTTAATCCCTCAAAACCTTGCTAAACTATTTATTCTTATTAAATGTGATACTTAAACAAGGTCACACACACCCACACACACATACACTATGACAATAATATATCAGTATCATTGATAAATGAGTAATTTCTAAATAAGAATATTAATGATATAAATACAGTATATGCATGCCTATTTAGTATTAGTTAAGTGAATTTATTAGTCTTATTGATATCATATACAATATAGTTGAGTGAAAATTATATCAGCCTTAAAGAATAAGGGGGTATGGGCTGTAATTTTATTTTTTTATTTTTTTAGAGAATGAATATTTCTTGAATTATATTTTGAATCAGAATGTGAGTATATAATTATTTTGAGTTTTATAACCATTTTTCTGATTACATTGTCCATACATAAGGCCAGATTTATTTATATTACATATATATAGTTTATGATTTATCTATTTAAATTGCACTAATAGGACAAAGACATGCAAGAAAAAATGGAAAGGGTCCCAAATTACAAACTGAAGATGTCTTCAAAAATAATAAAACAATCACCAAGATCTGGTTAAGTGTCCAAAAAAAAAGTAGGTGTGAGGATTTTTAAGGAGCCACCCGACAATGCAACTAAATGCATTTTGCCCGCTTTGGGTACATGTTCCGTAATGAAGGATAGTTTACATTTTTTAAAAATAAAAAAAATAAATAAATTTAATTCAAAATATCCTTTCTTTTTACATTAACAGATCGTTATTTTAAAGTTAGATATAAAATATATCAAAAATATATTTTAATCCGCAATCGGAAACATGTTATGCAAATGTTGAACTAAAACATTATTTAAAAATATTAAAGAAATTTAAGAGAAATAAATTAAGTAAATTCTATTGCAATGTCACAGAATCTAGTCCTTCCATTTAAATGATTTTTACCACTAACGTCAGTACACGTCTATTATAATTTAATATATAAATATATACTATTGAAGAAAGGTGTAGCAGTACGTTTTACAATATATATATATGTATAATATAGTTTTATGGAATTATAGTACCTTAAATTCAAATGTCGGTTAACTATATTATCTCTAAAATTTGGCATATCCACTTAATAAAAAAGCTAAAACAATCTGCACTATAAACAGTACATCACAAATAAAAAGCACTAATTATTAGAATTTAATAGTGTTATTCATAGTGTGTAAAGGTAAATTCATGAAAAATTAAATTACAGGGAAGATATATATAATAACAAAGGTTGTTCAATGTCATTTTCAAGACGGAGGAGATGTCAAAAACATAGTGATAGCGTACAATGATTTTCTTTTATGAGAACTAAAGTAATATTTAAAATTGTAATAATTATAGGGATATCAAGCTGCTAAGTTACATAGTGGTGGAAGAAATGAGGATGATGAGGGACGTATCTATTTTTCAAAATCAATTCAAATTCATGCGAGAAAATTGAAGTAAAAAGGTAATTTATCTCGTGTCCAGCACAAAAAAACTAAAGAAATTGTAACGACCTGTTTAGTCGTTTTGAGCAGCAGATTTTATTTCTGGAAAAACTGTTTAGTAGTGGCGGAGCCACTGGAAAAGACGGGAGGACCGAACGTCATGGGCACGACGGACCGTCGTGGGGGTCTCATTCCAAAACACTTAGAAACTGAAAATTTGGGTACTGAGAGCGACTCTCTGAACGTCACGACAGAATGGCAGGACGGACCGTCGTGTCCACGATGGACTGTCACGGATCATTCACTAGAATCAAGTCTCTGTATCGTGTGACGGACAGCAGGACGGACCGTCGCAGGCACGACGGCCCGTCACAGGCTGCGTAATCCCAGGCGGGGTCGGATTTCTGTTAATTAAATTAAGGGGTGTTTTGGACTATTTCCTGCTTTAATTATAAAGTAGTGGGTTAATGTTAATAAGTCTAATTACTTGGGGGTTAAAAGAGGTAACCTTAAGTTAATTAGTGGGTTATTATTGCCATCTTTTATACTTAATTATATGATTATTAGGGTAAAGGAAAGAGGGTTTTGAATAAGAAAAAGAAAAAGAACAGCAAGAGAGGGAGAACGAGTAGAGAGAGTGAGAAACGAAGAGGATAGGAATGATTTTGAGAAGATAGCTTGTTGATCGCAATTCTTCGGTGGAGATAGGTTATGGTTTTTATACTATTCGTAGTAAACTCTTAATAGCGAATGATATGTGTTGGGTTGTATTGTAAAGCCTTCTATATGCTTAATTGTATGCTTGTATGAATGTGATTATACAATTGTGATAAAATAAGCATGATGAAGCTATTGAATCCCAAATCTTGAAAACCCCTTGTTAATGATGATGCCTTGGTATAAAAGAAGGCTTGATGAACTAAAGTAATGGGGTTGATGATGCCTTGGTATAAACGAAGGTTTGATGAACTAAAGTAATGGGGTTGATGATGCCTTGGTATAAAAGAAGGATTGATGAATTAATAAGAATGAGATTAGTGGAGCGGGTGTCACGAACCGACACGTAGTATTAGGGGGACCGGGTGTCACGAACCGACACGTAGAATTAGGGGATCGGGTGTCACGAACCGACACGTAGAATTAGGGGATCGAGTGTCACGAACCGACACGTAGAATTTAGGGGATCGGGTGTCACGAACCGACGCGTAGAATTAGGGGATCGGGTGTCACGAACCGACACGTAGAATTAGGGGATCAGGTGTCACGAACCGACACTTAGAATTAGGGGATCGGAGTGTCACGTACCGACACATAGTAGTAGGGGAGCGGAGTGTCACGTACCGACACAAGAGGAATAAAGATAATGAATTTTGAAAGATGTTAATATACTCAATCTAATGAACCTAATCCAAATGAGTATGGTATTGAGGCTTGAGTCCTCATGAGTGAACTTGGCGTATTTTGTTGACGATTACAGTACTTGTTGTTGCCACATGTTGAGTATTATAGTTGATTTATGATATTATCTGATATACACTGTTTTCTATTTTGAGTTCGCCGATGATACCTACTCAGTGCTTGTGTTTTGTACTGACCCCTACTTGTATTTGTTTTTTTTTTGTTATTTGTGGAGTGCAGCAAACGTACCGTCGTCTTCAACTCAACCGCAACTCTAGTCAGTCCTCATTATACCGGATTTCAGGGTGAGCTAACGCTTCTAACTTGGACTGGATCTTCTTCCTCATGTCTTGATGCCTTGAAGTTCCGGTATAGACTAGCTTTGTTATTTTAGCTTCTTAGAATACTCTTAGTTTAGTAATTTTCATAGATGTTCTTGTGTGTTGGTGATGACTTCCTGATTTTGGGAATATAGATGTTGAATTTTAGAAGTTATTGAATTGGTTTTTATTAATGAGTTTAAGTCTTCCGCATTACTTTCTGTTGATATTATATTGAAATTCCAGGGTTTAGATTGGTTGGTTCGCTCATATAGGAGGGTAAGTGTGGGTGCCAGTCGCGGCCCGTTTTGGGTCGTGACAAACTTGGTATCAGAGCATTAGGTTCGTTGGTCTCATCACACAAGAACAGGTCTAGTAGAGTCTTAAGGAACGGTAGGGGGACGCCTTTACTTTTCTTTGAGAGGCTATAAGACTTTAGGAAAACTCCATTCTCTCTTTTCTTCTTTCGTGCTATTACTTGGATCCAATTGGTATCTAGGTGATACAAATTGGTATCTGACCATCTTCACTCTATTTCGCAGATGGTTAGAACTAGAGCAACGACTGCGCCAACACCAGCACCGGCGGGACAGGGTGTGTCTGAGCCAGCCACTAGGGCTGTAGCTCAAGGAGGAGCAGTGACAAGAGGCCGTGGAAGAGGTCGTGGGAGGACGTCCTCTAGAGGAAGAGGACGAGCACCTAGCCCATCTGGCACTAGGGTGGTGACTCCTCCACCGACTGAGGAAGTAGTGAGAGAGGGTGAGGAAGGGGAAACTGAACAAGTGCAAAATGAGGAATTTCCACCCCAACCTACCCCAGAAATGATCAATCAGGTTCTTGCTTATCTTAGTGGGTTATCTGATCAGGGCCAGACGCCTCCAGTGTTTTCTGCACCAACACCTCCGGTTTCGGAGGTACAACATGCAGCTACTATGGCTCCCCGCATGGATGCCTCATTGGAAATAGGCACGTTTCCTCGTTTGACTACAGGGCCTATAATGACAAATGATCAGCATGAACTTTTCAGTAAGTTCTTGAAATTGAAACCTCCAGTCTTCAAGGGTGCTGAATCTGAGGATGCCTATGATTTTCTGGTTGACTGTCATGAGCTACTACACAAGATGGGTATAGTAGAACGGTTTGGTGTTGAGTTTGTGACTTATCAATTTCAAGGGAACGCCAAAATGTGGTGGCGGTCACATGTTGAATGTCAACCAACAGAGGCACCACCTATGACTTGGGCATCCTTCTCTAGCTTGTTTATGGAGAAGTATATCCCCCGGACTTTGAGAGATAGGAAAAGAGATGAGTTCTTGAGCTTAGAGCAAGGTAGGATGTCGGTTACTGCATATGAGGCTAAGTTTCGTGCATTATCCAGGTATGCCACCCAACTTTGTTTTAGTCCACAAGAGCGGATTCGCCGTTTTGTGAAGAGGTTGAGGTCAGAATTGCGGATTTCAGCCTTACAGGTAGCGGCTACGGCAAAATCCTTTCAAGTAGTGGTAGACTTCGTGATAGAAGTGGAAGGAGTGAAGCCAGATGACTTCACGATGGAATCGACATCAAAAAGGTTTCGAAAGGGAGGTGAGTTTAATGGTTCTTACTCTAGAGGACAGGGTTCAGGAGGTTACTCAGTCCGACCAATTCAGTCTTCACTTCAGACTGTAGTTGGGGGTCCACCTCAGACCGGTCAACACTTCTCTGAGAGACCTATGCTTGACTCCAGGGAGTGTTATGGATGTGGGGAGACTGGACATATTAGGAGAAATTGTCCAAAACAGAGTTATAGACCCCCAATAGCTAGAGGTAGAGGTGGTCATGGTAGAGGACGTTTTTCTGGAGAACACGGTGTCCGAGGTAATGGTGGTCACCAAAATGGCCGGGGTAACGGGAAAACTGGAGCCACGACAGCAAAACATGGTAGGGGCAACGGGCAGACAGGTGATAGGGCCCATTGCTACGCTTTCCCTGGGCGGTCTGAAGCGGAGGCATCGGATGCTGTTATCACATGTAATCTTTTGGTTTGTGATTGTATGGCTTCTGTACTATTTGATCATGGCTCCACATTTTCATATGTATCTTCCGCATTCGCTAATGGTCTTAATTTACATTGTGAATTGCTTGACATGCCTATTCGTGTTTCTACTCCGGTGGGTGAGTCTGTGATAGTTGAAAAGGTATATAGGTCTTGTCTGGTGACTTTTGTGGGGAGCAATACTCATGTAGACTTGGTTATCTTAGAAATGGTTGATTTCGATGTAATTCTGGGTATGACTTGGCTTTCTCCAAATTTTGCAATCTTGGATTGTAATGCTAAAACTGTGACGTTAGCCAAGCCTGGGACAGATCCGTTAGAGTGGGAGCGTGACTACACTTCCAATCCGGTTCGTATCGTCTCCTTTCTTCGTGCTAAGAGAGTGGTTAGTAAGGGTTGTTTAGCTTTCTTGGCACACCTCCGGGATGATACTACCCAAGTACCTTCAATTGAGTCGGTTTCGGTAGTCCGCGAGTTTTTAGATGTGTTTCCTGCAGACCTTCCTGGTATGCCACCGGATAGAGATATTGACTTCTGCATCGATCTTGAACCAAGCACTCGCCCCATTTCTATACCCCCTTATAGAATGGCTCCCGGTGAGTTAAGAGAGTTAAAGGCCCAACTTCAAGAGTTGTTGAGCAAAGTTTTCATTAGACCAAGTGCATCCCCTTGGGGTGCTCCTGTTTTGTTTGTGAAGAAGAAAGATGGGAGTCTTCGGATGTGCATAGACTACCGGCAACTAAATAAAGTAACTGTTAAGAACAGGTATCCTCTTCCTCGCATTGATGATTTGTTCGATCAGTTACAAGGTGCTTGTGTCTTCTCTAAGATTGACTTGAGGTCTGGTTATCATCAATTGAAAATACGGGCAGCAGATGTGCCAAAGACTGCTTTTCGAACCAGGTATGTGCATTATGAATTCTTGGTAATGTCCTTTGGACTAACGAATGCCCCTGCTGCTTTCATGAGGTTGATGAACGGGATTTTTAAGCCATATCTGGATCTCTTTGTGATCGTATTTATTGATGATATACAGATATACTCCAAGAGTAAGAAGGAAACATGAGGAGCATTTGACAATTGTGTTGGAAATGTTGAGGGATAAAAAGCTTTATGCCAAATTCTCCAAGTGTGAGTTTTGGCTTGATTCAGTGTCCTTCTTGGGGCACGTGGTTTCTAAGGATGGAGTGATGGTGGATCCTTCTAAAATCGAAGTAGTGAAGAATTGGGTAAGACCTACTAATGTGTCAGAAATAAGAAGCTTTGTTGGTTTAGCCAGTTACTACCGTCGATTTGTCAAGGGATTCTCTTCTATTGCTTCCCAATTGACGAACTTGACTAAGCAGAATGTTCCATTTGTATGGTCTGATGAATGTGAGGAAAGCTTTCAGAAACTCAAGACCTTGCTGACTACCGCACCTATCCTTACCTTGCCAGTAGAGGGTAAGAACTTCATTGTTTATTGTGATGCATCCTATTCTGGTTTGGGTGCAGTGCTAATGCAAGAGAAGAATATGATTTCTTATGCTTCGAGGCAATTAAAGGTGCATGAACGTAATTATCCGACCCACGATTTAGAGTTGGCTGCGGTGGTGTTTGCATTAAAGCAATGGAGACACTATCTATATGGGGTTAAGTGTGAAGTCTATACGGATCATCGTAGCCTACAGTATGTCTTTACTCAGAGAGATTTGAATTTGAGACAGAGGAGGTGGATGGAACTACTGAAGGATTATGATGTTACCATCTTGTATCATCCGGGAAAGGCTAATGTTGTGGCAGACGCCTTAAGTAGAAAAGCAGGGAGCATGGGTAGTTTAGCCCACTTACAAGTTTCTAGACGCCCATTGTCTAGAGAGGTTCAGACTCTGGCTAATGACTTTATGAGGTTAGAAGTAAATGAGAAGGGAGGATTGTTGGCCAGTGTGGAGGCGAGATCTTCTTTTGTTGACAAGATCAAGGGGAAACAGTTTGATGACGAGAAACTAAGCCGAATCCGAGATAAGGTGTTGCGAGGAGAGGCTAAAGAAGCAATAATGGATGAGGAAGGTGTTTTGAGAATTAAGGGGAGGGTATGTGTACCCCGTGTTGATGATTTGATCTACACTATTCTTATAGAGGCTCATAGTTCCGGATATTCTATACATCCTGGTGCAACCAAGATGTACCGTGACCTAAGACAACACTTTTGGTGGAGTAGAATGAAGCGCGACATTGTGGAGTTTGTTGCCAAATGTCCAAATTGTCAACAAGTAAAGTATGAACACCAGAGGCCCGGAGGAACACTTCAGAGAATGCCCATTCCTGAATGGAAGTGGGAGAGAATTGCAATGGACTTCGTGGTTGGTCTTCCAAAGACATTGGGCAAGTTTGATCTATTTGGGTAATTGTGGACAGATTAACTAGTCTGTCTGCTCATTTCATTCCGGTTAAGGTGACTTACAATGCAGAGAAGTTAGCCAGACTCTACATCTCAGAAATTGTTCAGTTGCATGGAGTTCCACTGTCCATCATATCAGATAGAGGTACGCAGTTTACTTCTAAGTTTTGGAGAACATTGCACGCGGAATTAGGTACTAGGTTGGACCTTAGTACTGCATTTCACCCTCAGACCGATGGACAGTCTGAGCGAACGATTCAAGTATTGGAAGATATGCTTCGAGCATGTGTGATAGAATTCGGTGGTCATTGGGATAACTTCTTACCCTTAGCGGAGTTTTCGTACAATAATAGCTATCACTCAAGTATTGATATGGCTCCTTTTGAAGCGTTGTATGGGAGGAGATGTAGGTCTCCCATTGGTTGGTTTGATGCATTCGAGGTTAGACCTTGGGGTACTGACCTTTTGAGGGATTCGTTAGAAAAGGTGAAATCTATTCAAGAAAAGCTTTTAGCGGCTCAAAGTAGGCAAAAGGAGTATGCAGATCGAAAGGTTAGGGACTTGGAGTTCATGGAGGGTGAGCAAGTCTTGCTGAAGGTTTCGCCCATGAAAGGGGTGATGCGGTTTGGAAAAAGGGGTAAGCTAAGTCCAAGGTATATTGGACCCTTTGAAGTTCTGAAGCGAGTAGGGGAGGTGGCTTATGAATTAGCCTTGCCTCCAGGGCTGTCAGGAGTGCATCCAGTATTTCATGTGTCTATGTTGAAAAGGTACCATGGGGATGGAAACTACATCATTCGTTGGGATTCAGTTCTGCTTGATGAGAACTTGTCTTATGAGGAGGAGCCTGTTGCCATTTTAGATAGAGAAGTCCGCAAGTTGAGATCGAGGGAGATTGCATCCATTAAGGTGCAATGGAAGAATCGACCAGTTGAAGAATCCACTTGGGAGAAGGAGGCTGATATGCAAGAAAGATACCCACACCTGTTTACAGATTCAGGTACTTCTTTTCACTCTTGTTTTCCTTCTCGTGATCGTTCGAGGACGAACGATGGGTAAATTGGTATCTATTGTAACGACCTGTTTAGTCATTTTGAGCAGCAAATTTTATTTCTGGAAAAACTGGCGGAGTCGACGGACCACACGACGAACCGTCATGGGCACGACGGACCGTCGTGGGGGTATCGTTCCAAAACACTTAGAAACTGAAAATTTGGGTACTGAGAGCGACTCTCTGAACGTCACGACGGAATGGCAGGATGGACCGTCGTGTCCACGACAGACCGTCACAGATCATTCACTAGAATCAAGTGTCTGTATCGTGTGACGGACAGCAGGACGGACCGTCGCAGGCATGACGGCCCGTCACAGGCTGCGTAATCCCAGGCGGGGTCGGATTTCTGTTAATTAAATTAAGGGGCGTTTTGGACTATTTCCTGCTTTAATTATAAAGTAGTGGGTTAATGTTAATAAGTCTAATTACTTGGGGGTTAAAAGAGGTAACCTTAAGTTAATTAGTGGGTTATTATTGCCATCTTTTATACTTAATTATATGATTATTAGGGTAAAGGAAAGAGGGTTTTGAATAAGAAAAAGAAAAAGAACAGCAAGAGAGGGAGAACGAGTAGAGAGAGAGAGAAACGAAGAGGATAGCAAGGATTTTGAGAAGATAGCTTGTTGATCGCAATTCTTCGGTGGAGGTAGGTTATGGTTTTTATACTATTCGTAGTAAACTCTTAATAGCGAATGATATGTGTTAGGTTGTATTGTAAAGCCTTTTATATGCTTAATTGTATGCTTGTATGAATGTGATTATACAATTGTGATAAAATAAGCATGATGAAGCTATTGAATCCCAAATCTTGAAAACCCCTTGTTAATGATGATGCCTTGGTATAAAAGAAGTCTTGATGAACTAAAGTAATGGGGTTGATGATGCCTTGGTATAAACGAAGGCTTGATGAACTAAAATAATGGGGTTGATGATGCCTTGGTATAAAAGAAGGATTGATGAATTAATAAGAATGAGATTAGTGGAGCAGGTGTCACGAACCGACACGTAGTATTAGGGGGACTGGGTGTCACGAACCGACACATAGAATTAGGGGATCGGGTGTCACAAACCGACACGTAGAATTTAGGGGATCGGGTTTCACGAACCGACACGTAGAATTAGGGGATCGGGTGTCACGAACCAACACGTAGAATTAGGGGATCGGGTGTCACAAACCGACACGTAGAATTAGGGGATCGGAGTGTCACGTACTGACACATAGTAGTAGGGGAGCGGAGTGTCACGTACCGACACAAGAGGAATAAAGATAATGAATTTTGAAAGATGTTAATATACTCAATCTAATGAACCTAATCCCAAATGAGTATGGTATTGAGGCTTGAGTCCTCATGAGTGAACTTGGCGTATTTTGTTGACGATTACAGTACTTGTTGTTGCCACATGTTGAGTATTATAGTTGATTTATGATATTATCTGATATATACTGTTTTCTATTTTGAGTTGGCCGATGATACCTACTCAGTGCTTGTGTTTTGTACTGACCCCTACTTGTATTTGTTTTCTTTGTTATTTGTGGAGTGAAGCAAACGTACCGTCGTCTTCAACTCAACCGCAACTCTAGCCAGTCCTCATTATACCGGATTTCAGGGTGAGCTAACGCTTCTAGCTTGGACTGGATCTTTTTCCTCATGTCTTGATGCCTTGAAGTTCTGGTATAGACTAGCTTTGTTATTTTAGCTTCTTAGAATACTCTTAGTTTAGTAATTTGATCATAGATGTTCTTGTGGTGATGACTTCCAGATTTTGGGGAAATAATAGATGTTGAATTCTAGAAGTTTTTGAATTGGTTTTTATTAATGAGTTTAAGTCTTCCGCATTACTTTCTGTTGATATTATATTGAAATGCCAGGGTTTAGATTGGTTGGTTCGCTCACATAGGAGGGTAAGTATGGGTACCAGTCGCGGCCCATTTTGGGTCGTGACAGAAATAAACAATGTAAACAATATTAAAAAATGATGCCACAAAAGTAGTATTAGTACAAATACATGAGCACTATGTAGGCAATATAGGCCGATCGACAAAAAATTAAAAAATGTGTAGTATAAAAATGTTAATTGTGTTAATAAAAAAATTAATAACTATAAATAGGCCAATTTGATTTGAAAAATTGTATTTTTTATTTGTTTATAAATATATTTCGAATACAATTGATACACAATAAATAAAAAATATAATGCAAAATAAATATAAAATTTAATTCGATGTATTTTGAGTACAATTGATACAAAATAAATACAGAAGTATAATGCAAAACATATAAAAATTACAATCCTCTCTCCTCCTTGTCTCTATCTTCTTCGCTTCTGATCTACTCCCTCTCTTGGTCTTGCTCCCCTCCCACTCTCGGTCTCGGTCGCCTCTCCTTCCTTTCTTTCGATCTCCTTCACCTCTCTCCTTCTTCTCTCAATCTCGTTCGTCTCTCTTCTTTTAATATGTGTTTATTTGGATACAAATCAGTTTGTATTTATAAGTTTTTCTCCAAAATCCGTGAAAAATACACTTTCTCTTCTCACTCTCTCATATATCACTCTCCTCTTTTCTCCCTCTCTTAACATTTCATTATTATTCATAATTAAACAAACTATAGCTATAAAATACTTATATTTTCTATTTTTGAAAGATTCTCTAAGATTACCATAGTTGGGCCTATATGGCCCGTTTGGAAATTGAAGAGAGATGGAGTCCGATGGACTCATCCAGAAGATTTATGCAAAGAAAACAGAAAGATAAGCATTAGTACTTTTTCAACGAGAGGTTAATTAAAGGGAAATAAACTAATTAATTTGAGAACTTCAGATTTAAGTTGGCTAGCACTACAAATGTCATCAGCCTATCTTACAATTACACTAAAAAGCAGCAAATAATATTCCGGTTATGAATACATCACTCGATATTCTGATATATCATATTTCGGTTTTAAATACATAACTCAATGTTTCGCTACATTATTTTTTGATTTCAAATGTCACTCAACATCTCGATACATTATGTATAGTGATATATCTGACCAATACATCACGTAAAGTAATGTATTATGTTTTGATATATCGTGTATAGTAATGTATCCGACTGATATAACACACAAAATTATGTATTACGTTCTGGTACATCGCATAGTAGTATATCCGATTGATATATCGCCTAAAGTGATGTAATTGATCATTACATCGCCTAAATTGATGTATCCTATCATTACATCGCTTAAAGTGATGTATTTGAGCAAAGGCTGTGCTTTGTAAAATAAGGCTTATGCCTTAGCCCCAAATTTTTATCAAGGTTAAATTTGTGCTAAAAATTTAATAGAAAAAATGATTATTTATAATTAAAAGTATAATATTTTAAAAATATATTTTTTTACTCACTTTAACATTTTTTATACTTCGTTAATAATAATAATTAATAATGAAAAGTGTTGAATAAGGTGAATTGTAAATTGTTATCTATTTGTTTTTAAATTTTAGCTTCAAGCATTTCAACAAGCATATTAAAATGAGGTATACCAAGTTATCAACTTTATAAGATTTTATGGTTCTAACTCTTATATTTATTCAATATTTGTCAACTTATTATAGAAATAAAATTTTAAATAAATGTGTATACAAAGTTCATTTATATTTTAGGCTTCAAATTGAAATTTTGTTTTATGCCCCAACTTTGTTGTCAATATCAGCTCTTAGCTTATGCAATACCTCAGGATGAGCTAATAGAAGCCTCATTACCCATTGGATTATCATTGTCCAGGTTTCTGTTCGTGCAACAAAAACAATTTGCATTTTAACAAATGCAGCTATCAACATATCTACGTTCTGTTGGATAATACTACTAGTCATGTTCAAACTGCAAAAGCAAGTGCTCATGTTTGTACATCGAAAAATGATAGACAAAGTTTATAATTTATCAGACAAGAGGCTTTGCTCCTACTCTAATTATGCCAAATATCTATCCTATATTGTAAGGCCGAGAAAACTAGAGATAACAACAAGTTCATCCACATAAAGCACTTTCATCAGAAAATATATATCGTATAGAATGAGGACTACATGATAATTTATGTTGCATACTTACTTTGGACGGGTTGCTCATGTGGACTAATTTGATCTAGTTAAGAGAAAAAGATAAGGAGAGTTCTGTTAGGACCAAAAATAAGCAGGTGTAAATGCGGAAGCTAGCAAAACAAACCTCAAAAGATCACGAGTAAGAAGACAACGAGAAATATACCAAAAGACACAAATATTTAACGTGGTTCGGTCAATCGACCTACGTCCACAAAGGAGATGAGCAATCCACTATAAATATGAGAGTACAAAATAAAGAGGGAAACAACCTCAACCAATTCACTCGCATTACATGGGAGGTTCACACAAGTGATAACATATCAAGCTTGTGACCATAAATTCTCCTCCTAACCAAAACTCTCAAAGCCCTTAAGACTACATTGTGAATGTTGATTAAGTTAGAAGGAACATTCCTCTATTTATAGAGTTCTAAACCTTTTACTACAAGAAAAAGGATTAGTCAATCCAAAACCTTTTCCTAAAAGGAAAAAACTATTTATGGTAAGAAATTAGGGCAAATAAAACCCAACAAATCTCCCCATTGGCCTGAATTTCTGACAAAATAAAATTTTCCACCTTTTTTACTTAATTTTCAACAACTTGATTCTCCTCTCCAAAATCTCCTTTGCAAAATTTATGTCTCAACACAGATAACCTCTCTGAAACAATTTCTCCAACAAAATCTTCATTACTGTCAAAAAGGTTGCAGCTAAAACTACACCCGCTAAGATGAACACCTCTTTCTAACCTGGTTCAATCATCGATTATCGAACCACTGAAGCTGACTCCATCATTGAATCTGACTCTGATACTACTTGTTAGGACCGAAAAATAAGCAGGTGTAAATGCGGAAGCTAGCAAAGCAAACCTCAAAAGACCACGAGTAAGAAGACAACGAGAAATATACCATAAGACACAAAGATTTAACGTGGTTCAATGAATTGACCTACGTCCACAAAGGAGATGAGCAATCCACTATAAATATGAGAGTACAAAATACAGAGGGAAATAACCTCAACCAAATCACTCGGAATACATGGGAGGTTCACACAAGTGATAACATATCAAGCTTGTGACCCATAAATTCTCCCCCTAACCAAAACTCTCAAAATCCTTAAGACTACATTGTGAATGCTGATTAAGTTAGAAGAAACATTCCTTATTTATAGATTTCTAAACTTTTTCCTACCAGAAAAAGGATTAGTCAATCCAAAACTTTTTCCTAAAAGGAAAACCTATTTATGGTAAGAAATCAGGGCAAATAAAACCCAACAAATTAGCACGCCCAGTGGGAATATCATCGATTATCGAACCACTAAACCTGAATCCATCATTGAGTCTGGCTCTGATACCACTTGTTAGGACCGAAAAATAAGCAGGTGTAAATGCGAAAGCTAGCAAAGCAAACCTCAAAAGACCACGAGTAAGAAGACAACGAGAAATATACCATAAGACACAAAGATTTAACGTGGTTCAATGAATTGACCTACGTCCACAAAGGAGATGAGCAATCCACTATAAATATGAGAGTACAAAATATAGAGGGAAACAACCTCAACCAAATCACTCGGAATACATGGGAGGTTCACACAAGTTATAATATATCAAGCTTGTGACCCATAAATTCTCCCCCTAACCAAAACTCTCAAAATCCTTAAGACTACATTGTGAATGCTGATTAAGTTAGAAGAAACATTCCTTATTTATAGATTTCTAAACTTTTTCCTACCAGAAAAAGGATTAGTCAATCCAAAACTTTTTCCTAAAAGGAAAACCTATTTATGGTAAGAAATTAGGACAAATAAAACCCAACAAATTAGCACACCCAGTGGGAATATCATCGATTATCGAACCACTAAACCTGAATCCATCATTGAATCTGGCTCTGATACCACTTGTTAGGACCGAAAAATAAACAGGTGTAAATGCGAAAGCTAGCATATCAAACCTTGAAAGACCACGAGTAAGAAGACAACGAGAAATATACCAAAAGACACAAAGATTTAACGTGATTCGGTTAATCGACCTACAGAGGATATGAGCAATCCACTATAAATATGAGAGTACAAAATACAGAGGGAAACAACCTCAACCAATTCACTCGGAATACATGGAGGTTCACACAAGTGATAACGTATCAAGCTTGTGACCCATAAATTCTCCCTCTAACCAAAACTCTCAAAGTCATTAAGACTACATTGTGAATGCTAATTAAGTTATAAGGAACATTCCTCTATTTATAGAGTCCTAAACATTTTCCTACAAGAAAAGGATTAGTCAATTCAAAAGTTTTTCCTAAAAGGAAAACCTATTAATAGTAAGAAATTTTAGGACAAATAAAACTTAACAAGTTCAAGTTGAAAATTTCCACACATCTTATGGTAACCTAGCCCTTCTTCCTTTCTAATTCTCTAACAACACACACACAATACATTTAGTTTGTGGATTGAAAACTTTATTCCTAGTGGTTCAAAGTGTTGGGTTATGGGTCTTTTTCCCTTCCTATGTGGATAAATAAAAGCTCAATTTGGACCAACCCATTTTTTGCCCATAGGCCCATTCTTATGAGGCAAATATAAGCCTATTTAGGTCTTATTTTCATATACACAAAAAAGAGTTTTTTCAGCAGCCAAAAAGAGAGAGAGAGATTTTCGCAGTCAAATAATTCAGCCCTAACAGCCAACTTCAAATTGCGATTCCCGCTTTGTTTCTTGTCCGATTGAGCTGATTTTTGGACAGAATATTATCTTAATCTCAATGTTTGATTAGGAACTGACAGAGTTGGATTTGGTGGCCTGAAGCTTCAGTTTTTCTGTCGTGAATAGTAGCTGCGAAATTGGTGATTTTGCTCCTTTAATTCTCTAGATTTGGTGCTATCTTATTTTGTTGTTGCTCGTTGTTTGGAACTTGTTTTGTGGCCAATTTTGGAGAACAATATTGTAACTCTTGGTGATTATAGTGGAGTTTTTGGTCCCGTGGTTTTTTACTCTTCACATCGAAGGGTTTTTCACGTAAATCTTGGTGTCTTGTGTGATTGGTTATTATTGCCTTGTTATATTTGTTTGGTTGAATTACTTGCTACCTTACTATCATATTGCTTGTGGTTGTTTGTCTTCTCTTGGTTCAAATAGAAAAGGGAAAGTATAGACTTGGGTATTCTTACGCTGTTATCCTATCAGGCATTCTTTGTTAGTGCCTTGTCTTTCCCAACAAAGTGGTATCAGAGCATTGGTTATTGTTGATTGTCGTTTGGAATGATGGAGGCAAATATGAGCAAAATGGTGTGTTTAACTTGTAATAACTATCATATTTGGAAAGGCAAGATGAAAGATCTTCTATTTGTCAAGAAGATGCATTTACCTGTGTTTGTTTCTAATAAGCCTCAGTCTTTGAATGATGAAGAATGGCAATTTGAGCATTTGCAGGTTTGTGGCTATATTAGACAATGGGTTGAAGATAATGTTAGAAATCATATTGTGAATGAGACACATGCCAAAAGTTTGTGGGACAAGCTTGAGACACTTTATGCTTCGAAGACTGGCAACAACAAGTTGTTCCTATTGAAACAATTAATGAATATCAGGTATAAAGAGGGAACTCCTATTTCTTATCATATTAATGATTTTCAGGGTGTTCTTGACCAGCTGTCCAGAATGGGTGTAAAGTTTGATGATGAGATACAGGGACTTTGGCTTCTTAATACTCTGCCAGACTCTTGGGAAACTCTTCGAGTTTCTTTGACTAATTCTGCTCCCAGTGGTGTTGTAACCATGGAATATACTAAGAGTGGTGTCTTGATGAAGAAATGAGAAGAAGATCTCAAGCCTCATCTTCTTCAGCTTCACACTCCGACGTTTTGGTTACTGAAGATAGGGGGAGAAACAAGTCCAGAGGTCAGAATGATAGAGGTAAAAGTAGAAGCAAGTCAAAGTCTAAATACAAGAATATTACATGTGACTATTGCCATAAGAAGGGGCATATCATGAAATATTATTACAAGCACAAGAGAGATATGAGACAACAAAAGAGAGAAGGCGATAATGAAAATCGTGTTGCTGTTGTTGCTAATGATGATCTTCTTGTTTCTTGTGATGCAAATGTCATTAATCTTGTTCGTGATGAGTCTAGCTGGTTTGTGGATTCTGGTGCTACTTCTCATGTCACGCCAAAGAAGGAATTATGTTCTTCTTATACTCCAGGTAATTTTGGAACGTTGAAAATGGGCAATAATCATGAAGTTGAAGTTATTTGCATTGGGACAGTTTGTTTGGAATGTAACAATGGTTCCAAACTAGTTCTCAATAATGTCAAGCATGCTCCAGATGTTCGCTTGAATTTGATTTCTGTGGGATATCTTGATGATGAGGGTTATGTTAATACACTTGGTGTTGGCCAGTGGAAGCTTACTAGAGGTTTGATGGTTGTGGCCCGTGGTGACAAGTTGTCTAACTTGTATGTATTTCAGGGCTCCATTTCCAGAGACTCAGTAAATTTGGTGGAGAATGATACTTCATCAGAGTTATGGAATAGAAGGCTGAGTCATATGAGCGAGAAGAGGATTGATAGTTTGGCTAAGAAAAATTTGCTTTCTGGAGTGAAACAAGCAGGAGTTGAAGAAATGTGTTCATTGCTTAGCCGGTAAACAGAAAAGAGTATCTTTTCATAGTCATCCGCCTTCAAGAAAGCTTGATTTGCTGGAGTTAGTACATTCTGATTTGTGTGGTCCTTTTAAGGTAAGATCTCA
Organism: Solanum habrochaites; assembly: GCA_027704765.1. Lineage (NCBI taxonomy): Eukaryota > Viridiplantae > Streptophyta > Magnoliopsida > Solanales > Solanaceae > Solanum > Solanum habrochaites. Next base: position 42,729,170 of record JAKWJA010002497.1, on the reverse strand, counting down.
TGGTGGTGCACTTTACTTTGTGACTTTTATTGATGATCATTCTCGCAAACTATTGGTATTTCCTTTGAAGTCCATGGATCAAGTACTTGATGTGTTCAAGAGTTTTCAGGCCTTGGTTGAAAGACAAACAGGGAAGACATTGAAATGCATCCGCTCAGATAATGGTGGTGAGTATATTGGTCCTTTTGATAGATATTGCAGAGAGCAGGGTATTAGGCATCAGAAAACTCCTCCAAAGACTCCTCAGTTAAATGGTTTAGCAGAGAGGATGAACAGAACTCTAGTAGAGAGGGTTAGATGTATGCTTTCAGATGCTAAGCTGTCAGATTCCTTTTGGGCAGAAGAACTTAATACTGCTGCTTATGTTATCAATTTATCTCCTGTTTTTGTTTTAGATGGTGATGTCCCTGACAGAGTTTGGACTGGTAAGAATGTTTCTTATGATCATCTTAGAGTTTTTGGGTGTAAAGCCTTTGTACATGTTCCTAAGGATGAAAGGTCAAAGTTGGATATTAAAACTAGGCAGTGTATCTTCATTGGTAATGGTCAAGATGAATTTGGCTATCGTTTCTATGATCCTATTGAGAAGAAACTTGTTAGAAGCCGTGATGTTGTGTTCTTTGAAGACCAAACAATTGAAGATTTTGACAAAGCTGACAAGGTTGATTTTCAGAGTAATGAGAGCTTAGTTGATGTTAATCCAGTTCCTTTGACTATCGCACCGGAAGAAAATCTTCATAATGATGAAAATCAAGTTGATAATGAAGATGTTGATCATGTTCAGAATGACCGGCATGATGTTGTTGATGCTCCAGTGCAAGATGATGTGGTTGCCCAACAACCAATTATAGATTCTTCAGAGAGTTCTCTCAGATGATCTAGTAGAGAGAGAATTCCTTCATCTCGTTATTCTCCCAATGATATGTACTCTAGACTGACGGGGGAGAACCTGAGAGTCTTGATGAGGCCATGGAAAGTGAAGAAAAAGAAAGGTGGTTTGATGCTATGGAAGATGAGATTAAATCCTTGCATGATAATCATACCTTTGATTTGGTTAAGTTACCTAAAGACAGAAAATCTTTGAAAAATAGGTGGGTTTTTCGGGTGAAACATGAAGATGGTAATCCAGTTCCACGGTACAAAGCTAGATTAGTTGTCAAGGGATTTAATCAGAAAAAGGGAGTTGATTTTGATGAGATATTCTCTCCAGTTGTGAAGATGTCATCCATTCGTGTGGTTCTAGGCTTGGCTGCAAGTCTAGATTTAGAGGTTGAGCAAATGGATGTTAAAACTGCTTTCCTCCATGGTGACTTAGATGAAGAAATTTATATGGAGCAACCGGAAGGTTTTGAAGTCAAGGGTAAAGAGAATTATGTTTGCAAATTGAAGAAGAGCTTGTATGGTTTGAAACAAGCTCCCAGGCAGTGGTACAGGAAGTTTGGTTCTTTTATGAGTCAGCAGGGCTTCAAGAAGACTTTTTCAGACCATTGTGTTTTTGTGCAAAAGTTCTCTGATGGTGACTTTATTATTGTGTTGCTTTATGTTGATGACATGCTTGTTGTTGGTCACAATACTTGAAGGATTCAGAAGTTGAAGCAAGAGTTGAGTAAGTCTTTTGCTATGAAAGACTTAGGACCATCAAGGCAGATTCTTGGCATGCAGATTGTCCATGATAGAAAAGCCAAGAAATTGGTATTATCACAAGAGAAGTACATTCAGAAAGTACTTCGCAGATTCAGCATGGACAAAGCTAAGGCTGTCAGTACACCTTTAGCTATGCACTTCAAATTGAGCACGAAACAGTGTCCTTCTAGTGATGATGAGAAGGAAGATATTAAGAAAGTTTCTTATGCTTCAGTTGTTGGTAGTTTGATGTATGCGATGGTTTGTACAAGACCGGATTTTGCTCACGCTGTTGGAGTTGTTAGCCGTTTTCTTTCTAATCCGGGAAGAGAACATTGGAATGCTGTGAAGTGGGTTATGAGATATCTCTATGGCACTTCTAGTCTGAGTTTGTGTTTTGGTACAAGGAAGCCTATTCTTTGTGGTTATACTGATTCAGACATGGCTGGTGATGTTGATACTCACAAGTCTACTTCACGGTACTTGGTTACTTTTGCAGGGGGAGCTGTGTCTTGGCAATCTAGGTTGCAAAAATGTGTTGCTCTATCTACTACAGAAGCTGAGCTTATTGCTGTCGTTGAAGCTTGTAAAGAATTGCTTTGGATGAAGAGATTCTTGGGGGAACTTGGTTGTGCTCAAGAGAGGTATGTGCTTTATTGTGACAGTCAAAGTGCTATACATCTTGGCAAGAATTCTACGTTCCATGGTCGGTCTAAACACATTGATGTGAGATACCATTGGATTCGAGATGTGTTGGATTCTAAGTTACTTGAGCTTGAAAAGATTCATACAAATGACAATGGTTCCGATATGATGACTAAAGCTTTGCCAAGAGGGAAGTTTGAAGATTGTTGCATGGTCGCCGGGAAGGCGGTCTCCTCCACATAGTCGTGAGGGGGAGAATTGTTGGGTTATGGGTCTTTTTCCCTTCCTATGTGGATAAATAAAAGCCCAATTTGGACCAACCCATTTTTTCCCCATAGGCCCATTCTTATGAGGCAAATATAAGCCTATTTAGGTCTTATTTTCATATACACTAAAAAGAGTTTTTTCAGCAGCCAAAAAGAGAGAGAGATTTTCGCAGTCAAATAATTCAGCCCTAACAGCCAACTTTAAATTGCGATTGCCGCTTCATTTCTCGTCCGATTGAGCTGATTTTTGGAAAGAATATTATCTTCATCTCAATCTTTGATTAGGAACTGACAGAGTTGGATTTAGTGTCCTGCAGCTTCAGTTTTGCTGTCATAAATAGTAGCTGCGAAATTGGTGATTTTGCTCCTTTAATTCTCTAGATTTGGTGCTATCTTATTTTGTTGTTGCTCGTTGTTTGGCACTTGTTTTGTGGCCAATTTTGGAGAACAATATTGTAACTCTTGGTGATTATAGTGGATTTTTTGGTCCCGTGGTTTTTTACTCTTCACATCGAAGGGTTTTCCACGTAAATCTTGGTGTCTTGTGTGATTGGTTATTATTGCCTTGTTATATTTGTTTGGTTGAATTACTTGCTGCCTTACTATCATATTGCTTGTGGTTGTTTGTCTTCTCTTGGTTCAAATCGAAAAGGGAAAGTATAGACTTGGGTATTCTTCCGCTGTTATCCTGTCAGGCATTCTTTGTTAGTGCTTTGTCTTTCCCAACACAAAGTTGTACTCAAGGTAGCAAGACCACGATTCTTCCATTATATTAAGGTACATATCCGTTGTTTTTGCTCCTTGTTTATCGATCTAACAATGAGCTCAGATAAAATGCACATGGAATTCAAGTACTTGAAAGTGACAGAAAACAGAGAAAAGATATAAACCATTCAATTAGGGCCCTCTTTTATCAACAATTGAAACTCTAACCCTTTTATTATCCAAAGTCAACATAGATAGCCAAATGGAACAAACCTTTAAGCAATCACATCTAAATTAAACAAAGTTTGGAATACGAACCAGCATAATACTTTTGATGATGTGGTCTGTGTAGAATTCAGATTCTGATTCCTGAAAAGACAAGAGAGTTTCAATCAGTGTAATTCCATTTGAATTTAGGCCACTAATTTTATTGTGTTGAAATTCATCAAGCAAGCTATTGAGGAATTCATTTCTTTTATTATGGATAACATCCATCTTCTTCTCAAGTCCTTTATAACAAACCATCTCAAAATTGGCAAGAAATCAATCATATTCAAAAATGATATGTTGACTAAGAAAGTCCCTCGAAGTTTTTCAATTATTTCGATCCCTTTCTCCATACCAGCATCTTCTTCATTACAATATGTTTTCCAGCAATAATTATAGTCATCAAATTAAAAACCAAAATAAAAGCCTAATTCGTCAAATCTACTTTCTTACTACCGTTACCATTACTTGTTGAAAATTTGTATAATGAACGGATAAAAGTTCCAATCCCTTGATCTCGAAGAGTAGAACTCTTTGAAAGGCTCTGCGATGAAAATAACTCAACAACAGTCAAACGACCAAGAATTCTCCAAAGTTGTCCAAAAGGGGCCCAAACGTAAACAATATTGAAGGTGAATTTATCACTGTTGGGTATGTAGCAAGAATTAATGGGAAATAGAGGGAAGGAGAGGAATTTGAAAAGTTTAGAACTTGAAAGGTTGGGAACTTGAAAAGTCCTCTAATGCTTTATTGAAAAAAGGCAATAGTCCCTCATCGGTAATGGAAATGAAAATAGGAGAATTTAAATAAATAAATACTCCTATTAATTGTTAAAAAGGGTTGGAAAGAGGGACCCCCCTCGCGCCGTCGTCGTCTTCGCTCGCTCGCTTCGGCTTCGGCTTCAGCTTCGGCTTTGGCTTTTGCTTTGGCTTTGGCTTTGGCAAATGATCGATCGAGAGATAATTTTTTGGACAAAAATTATTTTCAATAAATCAGTTGATAACAGAATTTAACCAAAATATTTTCAACTTTTTAGTTAACCCGACCCGACTCAGATCCGCGCGAGTGACCCGTTTTAAATTCCATTATATTAAAAATTTCCCGCCATGACTGTTCTGAAAGGTTGCAACTTTCAGGAACAGTCAATACCATTTGAAAGTTTGCAACCTTTCATTAATGGTCGTGTCAATTCTGAAAGGGTAGCAACCTTTCAGAATATATTATTCTTGCCTATAAATACCATTCAGTATTCAGAATATTTTCTAACGAATTTTCTGATCTTCCTTCTTCTTAAAAAACATTTATTTCTTCATGTGCTTTCCTGCTGTGGAATTAATTCGCTGACAGTAGAGTTTTTGGTATCTATACTCTACTGATTAAGATCATTTTACCCTGGGATGTTATATTCCAAATCAAACCTCGGATACTAGAGGGGAATAATTTCCTTAAGGGGACACTGTGAATTCAGTGGACTTGATTTTCTTCCTAAAAAGAGAAATAAAAGAGTATTCAACATTCTGGTAAGTTTTACAGATTAAATTATTTTTTACAAATAAATTTATGTTCATCTTACTTACTGGTTCTAAAAATCTCAGTTACTTCGTGTTTCTGAATGATTTATTACAACCAGTAATTTCTGATTTTCTTAACACAGATTGGTAACAATCTTAAGGAAATTATATATAAATCTGTGTTTCTGGTGGAGACAAAAATCTTTGTGATCTTATACTCCTTTAATTCTGCAATTATAATTTTTGCTTACTTATATTGTATCAATTTTGTTTATCAGAAATGGAAAACACTGGTGTTACAGTGGCTGTTGCTGCACCAACCCGAACTCTTGTATCACAAGCAGAGAAACCGGGTAAATTCACAGGGGTGAAATTCAAAGGATGGCAGCAACGAGTATTTTTCTGGCTTACCACTCTTGGTCTGCAGAAATTTACAAGTGAAGATACTCAAGTACCTGCTGATGATATGCCAGACAGGGAAAAATTTATGATTTTTGAAGCATGGAAACAGTCAGACTTCCTATGTAAAGGTTACATTTTGAGTGCTTTAGAGGATGACTTATATAATTTCTATAGTGCAATAACAACTTCAAAAGAGTTGTGGAATGCACTTGAGAAGAAATATAAGACAGAAGATGCATGCTTGAAAAAATTTGTGGTCGCAAAGTTTTTAGACTATAAAATGGTAGATAGTAAAAATGTTGGATCACAAGTGCAGGAACTTCAACTTATTCTCCATGATCCGATTGCTGAAGATATGGTAGTAAATGAATCTTTTCAAGTGGCTGCAATGATCGAGAAGTTGCCTCCTTCGTGGAATGATTTCAAGAATTATCTAAAGCACAAGCATAAAGAAATGAAGGTTGAAGATCTTGTGATTCGTCTCAAGATTGAGGAAGATAACAGAAATGCCGAAAAGAAGTTGCGTAAGAGTTCAATAATCATTGGAGTTAATATTGTTGAAGAAGCTCCTACCAAAGACAAAAAGAGAAAGAAGTCCAACGGGCAGAAGTCAGAACAGGCAAAGAAGAAATTCAAAGGCAACTGTTATAATTGTGGCAAGGCTGGTCATAGATCTTCTGATTGTCATGCTCCAAGAAAGGACAAAAACAAAGGCAAAGGCAAAAGTCAAGCAAACATCGTGGAAAAGATGGAAGATGCAGATTACTTGTGTGCAATGATATCAGAATGTAACTTAGTTGGAAATTCCAAGGAGTGGTTTCTCGACTCAGGTGCTACTAGACATATTTGCTCTGCAAAAGAAGCCTTTGCAACATACACTCCTGCTGAGTACGATGAAGATTTATTCATGGGAAACACAGCAACAACAAGGATTGCAGGAACTAGGAAAGTAATGTTGAAAATGACATCCGGCAAAGTGTTGACTTTAAACAATGTTCTGCATGTCCCTACTATTAGGAAGAATTTAGTTTCTGCTGCACTACTCGTTAAGAACGGGTTTAAGTGTGTCCTAGTTAGTGATAAAGCTGTAATAAGTAAGAATGAAATGTTTATAGGAAAGGGCTACCTCAATGAGGGTCTTTTCAAACTAAATGTAATGGTTATTGACAGTATTAATAAAAATTCTGCTTCTGTTTACTTATTGGAGTTAAGTGATTTATGGCATGCCCGTTTGGGACATGTAAATTACAAAGCCTTGCGAAAATTGGTTAATCTAGAAGTATTGCCTGATTTTAAATGCGATAAGTCGAAATGTGAAATTTGTGTGGAAAGTAAGTTTTTTAAACATCCTTACAAGTCTGTTGAAAGAAATTCTAAAACTTTAGACTTAATTCACACAGATATATGCGATATGAAGTCAACACCATCTCGTGGTGGGAAAAAGTACTTTATAACTTTTATTGATGACTGCACTCGATTTTGTTATGTATATTTGCTTAACAGTAAGGATGAAGCAATTGATGCATTTAAGCAATACAAAAATGAAGTGGAAAACCAATTGAATCTAAAGATAAAAATTATTCGGAGTGATAAGGGTGGAGAATATGAATCTCCTTTTGCAGAGATATGTTTGGAATATGGTATTATTCATCAAACTACTGCACCTTATACACCACAGTCAAATGGTTTGGTAGAACGGAAGAACAGAACATTAAAGGAAATGATGAATGCATTAATGATCAATTCTGGTTCACCGCGAAATCTTTGGGGGGAAGCCATCCTTACAGCTAATAAAATACTCAATAGAGTACCCCATCGAAAAACACAATCAATTCCATATGAGTTGTGGAAAGGAAGAAAACCCAACTTGAAATATTTTAAAGTGTGGGGGTGTTTAACCAAGGTAGAGGTTCCTTTACCTAAGAGGGTTAAAATTGGACCCAAAACAATAGATTGTGTCTTTATTGGGTATGCTGTGAATAGTAAAGCCTATCGATTTTTGGTTCACAAATCTGATAATCCTGAGATTCATGTTAATACGATAATTGAATCAGATAATGCAGAGTTTTTTGAAAACATTTATCCGTATAAAACTGAAAGTGAGTCAACAAGTGAAAGACCTAAACGACCACGAGAAGAATCAATGGAAAATATTCTAACTAGTGAGGAACCTAGGCGAAGTACTCGACAACGAAAATCTGTTTCTTTCGGACCAGATTTTGTAGCACTATTGCTTGAAAATGAGCCTCAAACATTTAAAGCAGCTATGTCTTCGTCAGAGTCAACTTATTGGAAAGAAGCAGTCAATAGTGAGATTGAATCAATTTTAAGCAATCACACTTGGGAATTGACTGATCTTCCTCCAGGAAATAAACCTTTAGGATCAAAATGGATCTTTAAAAGGAAAATGAAACCTGATGTGACTATTGACAAATGTAAGGCTAGACTGGTAGTCAAAGGGTACAAACAAAAGGAAGGTCTGGACTACTTTGATACATATTCTCAAGTAACAAGGATAACATCAATTAGGATGTTAATAGCACTAGCAGCAGTGCATGATCTTAAAATCCACCAAATGGATGTAAAGACAGCCTTCTTAAATGGAGAGTTAGAGGAAGAAATTTACATGGAACAACCTGAAGGGTTTATAGTTCCTGGTAAAGAAAAGAAAGTGTGCAAACTTGTGAAGTCACTTTATGGACTCAAACAAGCACCCAAACAATGGCATGCTAAATTTGATCAAATAATGTTGGCAAATGGATTCAAGATTAACGAATTTGATAAATGTGTTTACATTAAAAACGTTATGAATCATGAAGTCATTGTTTATTTGTATGTTGATGACATGTTAATAATGAGTAAAGAAATTGACGATATAAATGCTACTAAGCGCATGTTGTCGAGAAAGTTCGATATGAAAGACTTAGGAGTTGCTGATTTGATCTTAGGGATCAGGATTATCAAAACTCCCCAGGGACTAGCATTATCTCAATCTCATTATATTGAAAAAGTATTGGATAAGTTCAATTACTTGAATTTCAATGTAGTCAAAACTCCAATTGATTTAAGTTGTACATTTAAAAAGAATGAAGATCAAAGTGACTCTCAATTGGAATATTCCAGAGTGTTGGGAAGTTTGATGTATATTATGAATTGCACGCGACCAGATATAGCATGTGCTATTAGTAAACTGAGTCGGTACACTAGTAATCCGAATCAAACTCACTGGATGGCTATGAAACGTGTGTTGGGTTATTTAAAATGGACACAACATTATGCTTTGCATTATAATAAATATCCTACTGTGATTGAAGGATATAGTTATGCAAATTGGATCACCGGGTCAAATGATGTAAAATCCACGAGTGGTTATGTATTCATACTTGGTGGAGGAGCTGTCTCTTGGAAATCTTCCAAACAGACATGTATTGCTCGCTCCACAATGGAATCTGGATTCATTGCTTTGGATAAGGCTGGTGAAGAAGCGGAATGGCTCCGGAATTTCCTAGAGGATATTCCATTCTGGCCCAAACCTGTTGGACCAATTTGCATACATTGCGATAGTCAAGCAGCAATAGGTAGGGCAGGGAGCGTTATGTACAACGGGAAGTCTCTTCATATACGACGTAGACATAACACCATAAGACAACTGCTCTCTAGTGGAATTATCACAATTGACTATGTAAAGTCAAGCGATAATGTGTCAGATCCACTAACGAAAGGCCTAGTGAGAGATGCAGTTGAAAGATCATCTAAGGGAATGGGTTTACGGATTAGGACAAGTCAGCATGACGGTAACTCTATCTAGCAGACTGGAGATCCCAAGAGCTAGATTCAAGGAGAAAAACATAGTTGTGGCTGACGGTTCGACATTGTCAATTAACTAAATCCATTCTCATGATGAAGACAATGTTCAGGAAAAGGTTAAAACTTTAAGGCTTGTTAATGAGGTAATAAAGCTTAAAGTTTTTAATGATTTGCTAAGTTTGGTAGATTTGACCAAATAGTGTATCTACGAGATGACACGGTTAGAAATCACCTATGTGAGTGTGAAGTGGAAGCCGCTTCAAAGAGAATTTTATGTCAAAAGCCTATTCTCTATACACTCATGAAACCAGGAGGTGTTCATGGCTGAAACGAACACAACCGTAAGAATCATAAACAGTAAAGGGTTAATTGCGTGACATATGGTCGTCTAGGTATACACCAAAGTTCGACGGTTCAAAGATATCACATCTACCGATTGACCGAGTATATCCGACATATGTTCACTACGGAAAGTCCAAGGGGAAACCTACTTATCTAGATGCAATTAATCCTTGCTTGTAAAGTACACAATTGTCCATGCATTCCTATGTTATAACTATTCCCCATCAATGTGGGGGATTGTTGGGTGTGTAGCAAGAATTGATGGGAAATAGAGGGAAGGAGAGGAATTTCAAAAGTTTAGAACTTGAAAGGTTGGGAACTTGAAAAGTCCTCTAATGCTTTATTGAAAAAAGGCAATAGTCCCTCATCGGTAATGGAAATGAAAATAGGAGAGTTTAAATAAATAAACACTCCTATTAATTGTTAAAAAGGGTTTGAAAGAGGGACCCCCCTCGCGCCGTCGTCGTCGTCGCTCGCTCGCTTCGGCTTTGGCTTTGGCAAATGATCGATCGAGAGATAATTTTTTGGACAAAATTTATTTTTAATTATTTATTAATTAATTTAAATGGCCAAAAATTATTTTCAATAAATCAGTTGATAACAGAATTTAACCAAAATGTTTTCAACTTTTTAGTTAACCCGACCCGACTCGGATCCGCGCGAGTGACCCGTTTTAAATTCCGTTATATTCAAAATTTCCCGCCATGACTGTTCTGAAAGGTTGCAACTTTCAGGAACAGTCAATACCATTTGAAAGTTTGCAACCTTTCATTAATGGTCGTGTCAATTCTGAAAGGGTAGCAACCTTTCAGAATATATTATTCTTGCCTATAAATACCATTCAGTATTCAGAATATTTTCTAACGAATTTTCTGATCTTCCTTCTTAAAAAACATATATTTCTTCGTGTGCTTTCCTGCTGTGGAATTGATTCGCTGACAGTAGAGTTTTTGGTATCTATACTCTACTGATTAAGATCATTTTACCCTGGGAGGTTATATTCCAAATCAAACCTCGGATACTAGAGGGGAATAATTTCCTTAAGGGGACACTGTGAATTCAGTGGACTTGATTTTCTTCCTAAAAAGAGAAATAAAAGAGTATTCAACATTCTGGTAAGTTTTACAGATTAAATTATTTTTTACAAATAAATTTCTGTTCATCTTATTTACTGGTTCTAAAAATCTCAGTTACTTCGTGTTTCTGAATGATTTATTACAACCAGTAATTTCTGATTTTCTTAACATAGATTGGTAACAATCACCAGCTAATGTTTTAGGTCTGTTTGCAAATATAACATCATTTTTTGTTAAACATTCTTCGACAGCAGATGGAGAAGACACAACAATAACAGGCATATTATAGCCTAATTTGAGGTATAAAACAGGGCCATATTTAGCTGATAAAAATGTTAGGATAAGATGCAGAGTATTTTTGAGAAGGTAAATATGACCAATTATTGGAAATGAAAATGGACTTGGTGGGAGATTTCTTCTTCTATGATAAAAATATCTGAATAAAATTGGAATGAAAAACAAAAACATAGCTAAGTAGAAAAAATAGGAAGAGTAGTGGTTTTCCATTTTTTTGAAGCAAAGAAGAATAATTGAGCTATGAATGAAAGAGGTAGTACTAACTATTTAAAAGTGTAGTGATAACTAAGCTATTCTATTAACTAGACATCTCGAGTTTGATTCTGAATATGGAAAAATTATTTGTAGAAATAATGGTAAAGCTAAATTTTTAATAAGAAGATTTAAAATTGGAAGAAGTAAACACCCTAACTAATAAAAAGGGATTTGATATCTACTTTATACAGATAAAAAAATATTTTAACTAGGTACAAATAATACTCCATCTGTCCTAATTTATGTGACACTTTTCATTTTTTTTAGAGTTAAACAATTTAATTTTGACTGAAAATTTACACATGAAATCATCAAAAAAATTTAAATGAAATTTATATATTACGATCAAAGATAGACTTGTTTGATTTCGAAATCCCAAAAGTGTCACTTAAAATGTGACAAAGGGAGTAATATTTTCTGCTAAACAGGGTTCATATGGACCCCTAACAATATGCTAGCTCCGCCAATGCATAGGAAAGCTTTCATCCGAATGAAGTATGAATATGAATTAGTTTAGCTCCAATTAGAGGTGAAGCCGGGTGGAGTTCACCTTTCGTGGTCAGTTGACTTTGTATTTGTATTAGAAAATCAAATAAATATATATGTACAAAATTGATTGACAACTCAATAGTAAGTATGTTAGTATGGGTGGTGAAAATACTTTTCACGCTAGTATTTTAAACTCTACTGAAATTTAAAACCCAAACTTGTAATTTTGATTTTATTTCTGACTCCAATGCATATATCATATACGAAATAAATCCCAAAAAATTAAAAACTATTTAAGGTTAAGAAATTTCAAAGCCAACATGCTGAAATAGAGATTAATTTACTACTTGGAATAAAAGTAGAGTTTGAGAGGACCACGCAAACAACTTTGTATACTTCTTTCTAATAAATAAATACTAAAAAGGAGACTAAAAGCTTGATTCTCTTTTTATTTTCCATATCTAATCTATATATTTATTATATACATCATGTATCTATACCTACATTGTTATTATATTATTCACGTGGTAAACATCATTCACTTCGAGATTAATAATATTTAAAACATTTTTTCTCTCTTTCTTATGTTCCCCTCTCAATTTTTTTCACAACTATGTGTATATGGTCCTCCTCTTAACTATGTCTTATCCAAGCAAAGTTATGGACCAAGTCAAAAAAATATATATATTTATTTGAAAAAAATGAGGATTTCGACCTTGTGGAAAATGATTTATTGTTATAACTATTTTTTTTTTCAAATTTAAAATGTTTATTTGATATTCTAGAAATCAAACCTCACAAAGAATAAATTTTTAGAGTGTGTTTGGTATGAAGGAAACATTTTCTGATTTTTTTTTTCCAATTTTGCCATGTTTGTTTGGGGAAAAAATTTTGGAAAATGTTTTTCAAATCAACTCATTTTCCTCAAAACTAAGGAAAATGACTTCCCTTCAAAAAATTAAGAAAAACATTTTTCAAAACTCTCCTCCAATTTCAAATCACTTTTTTTTTTGGGGAAAAACATCAATTTTAAAAAAATATTTTCAATTTCAAAATTTTATTTTTTCATCCGATCCTTGATCCCACCACCGGCCTGCCCCCCCCCCCAAACCCACCCCTCCCCGAAAAACTAATTTTGTTTTTTTTAAATATTGTCAACTTCAAAATTTTATTTTTAAACTCTTATCCCCCCCCCCCTCGGCCAGCCCCCACACGCCCCCAACCCCCCAAAAATTAATTTTGTTTTTATAAAAACTATCAACTTCAAATTTTTTTTCTCTCTCCTATCCCCTGCCCCTGCCCCCACCCACTACCCCACCACCACCACCACCCCCAGAAAAATAATAATTTTTTTTTTAAAAAATATTTTCAATTTCATAAATTATTTTTTACTCTAGTAAAACTAAAAGATGTCTCTCAAATACATTTTTCATATATAAATCAAACACTAAAAATTATTTTCTGAAAATATTTTCTACTCACCAACTAAACATGAAAAAATAAGTCCAAAATCTACTTATTTTTTACGGGAAATATTTTCTATAGAAAACATTTTCCTCCATACCAAACACATCCTTAAATAATAAATTTAGAATAATTTCATGAATATAATAAAAAGAACAGAAAAGGGCCTAAAATACCCTCGAAGTATTGAAAATGGTACAAAATTATCCTCCATCCACCTATTGGCTCCAAAATACCCTTTTTATCCACCTATTGGCTCCAAAATACCCTTGTCATCCACCTTTGGTTTCAAAATTGATAACTTATTTAACTGTTTCAAATTTAAACTATTTAAATATTTTTTAAAATACTTGTCGCTTAACTATTGGATATAATTAAATTTATTAATATTATTTATAAATCAACACACTACCCACTCATTACTAATTAAGCCCCCACCAATTAATAAATCCTTTTTAATATCAAAATCACCCTAATCACTACTAAAGCATGACAAAATTACTAATAGAATTATCCCAAATTATTTTTTACCAGATGTGATAAGAAACACGATGACAAGTATTTGACATGTACGGGTGGTTTATTTGAGTATAAAAAGAGTGGTCATAATATAAGAGATTTCTCATTGCTTGTTACAAAGAGAAGGAATAGTAGGCAAGTTCAACTTAGTGGTCCCAGTTCGAATGCTCCAAAGCAAAATATATTTTATGCCCTTCAGACTCGACAAGATTGTGAAGGTTCTCCGAATGTGGTGACCGGTATATTGAAAGTTTTTCATTTTTATGTTTATGATTTACTTGATCCCGATAATATCTTATCGTTTGTTACTTCTTATAAATTATGAGACTTGATGTTGGCCTGAAAAGCCTTTGTAATCCATTTTCATGTCGCTATTGTTGTTAGTGATGTTATTGTGGCTAAGAGAGTCTACAAAAAAAAATCTATTTTCGTTTCTCATAGAGATCTTGTAGAGCTTTATATATTAGATTTTGATGTTATTCTGGAGATAATTGACTTCATGCATGTTATACTTCCAAATATGTAACACCTTAAAAATCAAAGACTTATTGTAAAGCTAACATAGGTGTCATAAAGTCTAAACACTGTTTTCAAGTCCATTTTTAATGAATATATGTCATTTAGGAGATTTAAGAACCAAAATGTCCAAAACGTGTGGGAAGTTAGTTCAAAGAGATAATAATATGCCTTAGACTACTTGACTAAGTTTTAGGAGTCGGATTAGTACGAATGTTGGTGGAAAGGTAACTAATGGGTGTTTGAGTTGTTCCATGGTTAAAACATCTGGGTACGACTCTCCAAGGATCAACCAGGGGCCCTTGAAAAGAACCCCTGCAGTTTAATGCAGCACTGCCTGGCAGTGTGCACCGACGGGACAAACGACGGCCCGTGTGTGGATCGACGGGGCGTTGATGCCACCGTCATCCCACACTTAGGCTAGTGGATAAGATCCCTTCTCCTGCATAGTTTTTGGAATCATCGACGGAGTGCGGAGATGCAGGCTACGGTCCGTGTGTGGATCGACGAGGCGTCGATGCCACCGCCGTCCCACACTTAGAAAATTAGAGAAAAGCCTCGCCTGCACCATTTTTCGACCGAACTTATGGATGTGCAACACAAATTGTCGGTGGATCAACGTTCCGTCGATCGCGGTCTCGTCAATGGGGTCTCCAAATTCATGCACATTTTAAATTAAGTTCATTTAATTAATTAAGTGGTTTAGGGGTTAGTTGGGAATTAAAGAGAGACTAATTAAGTTGATAAAGTCCTGCTATAAATACCCTCAACCCTCATTAATCAAAACACAACTCTCAAATAAACCCTCTTCCTTCTCTTTTCTTTCTCTCTCTAATTGGAAGACTCAATAGAAGCTTGCTTGGAAGGTGAATTGGGGGCTGGAAAAGGATGGATTCTTCATCAAATTGTTAAGAAACATTAAGGTATGAGTTCTATTCACCTTTGAGATCCTTTCCTCAAAGGGTTCCTTCAAAATAGATTTTAAAAAGTTGAGTTTTCTCATGGGTTTCATTCAATTACGAAATTAAAGGTATGGATTGAGTTATTAATGAATTATTTGGGTTATATTGATTATATTGACATGTAATTCAACTTTTTTATGGTAATTGTTGATGGTTTGGTCTAAATTAAAGAGTATAATTCTCTATCCCTAGCCCTAGAAAGTGATCTTGACCTGTATTGTATTGTTAATTGAGTTGGTTATTGATTAGATTACTATCCTATGGTGTTATTATGATTAAATTAAAATGAGTTATAGGCCTGTCATGCTAGTTCTTGGGATGTGATTTAGGGTTATGAATTATAATGTGAAATTAGCCTATGTACCTTGTCTCAAGTTATGATCTAAAGATGAATTGTGTTATAGAGATGCAATTGGCCTTGTTATCTTATTGGTTATCATTGTGTGATGATGTTACTCCCCAAGTTGGGTTGAGTTATGAGTTGATGGTAAGACCTTGATGATAGACTATGAGGAAGACTTGGTAAGTCTTAGAATATCTATCTTTACTTCCAATTGTGATTAATTGTTGTTAAGTCATGATATTTCATTGGAGTATGCCTTATACTAGGATTATAGGGTGGTATGATGTTGAATTGAAATGTCTTGACTACGTTGTGAGGTTGATTAAGGTGTATGCGCTTTAAGGATGGTGAAAACTATCAATGAGCTTTAATATGTTATGAAATGCTAAAGTGTTAACCTCACTTATATGAATTGTGATGAAGGGACTTATACTCAAATTCTTATTGAGCTATTGATGATGTTGATTATACGAGGGGTAGAACCTATGGACTAAATTAAGTTATGATTGATAATTAAAGACTTAAAGACATTTCAAAAAGGGACACTAGCTTAGCACCGAGTGAACTAGATAGAGAAGTGTCCATTCTGACATAGGGAAGGTAGGTAGGAACACTACATTATTCTTGAGATTGAGACTATAATGCATGGCGCATAAAGAGGGTCCCAACTAAATCTCCTAGTTGTTGAAATGTGTTGCCCCATAGGAATACTAGCTAGTGGATCCACGTAGTTGCTATGTTTTATGTTTTTGTTCTACCTTGGCAAGTAGTTCTCATTCTTTTGGTGTAGGGTTTTATGACACGTATTCCACACTAGCTCATGTGGTCTATGTCAGTTATGGAAAGATGTTCCCAAAAAGGTAAAATGAATTAAAGGATTTGAACCATAACTTGGATAACCTAAGGGGTCTAGCTTAGTCTAGGTAGGGGTATGTGACTCTACCTAGACATTGCACTAGTTAGCATTGAGGGGAGTCTTAGGAGGAGGTTCTTATATGTTTATGTTATGATAATATATGAAGTATATATGATGACCATGGCACATTGTTGATACTATATGTTAATTAGTTCATTTATGAATATGCCTTGGATTATAATGATAATATACGATGAAATGCAAGCCTAAATGCCATGATATGTAAAGTTGGACATTGGTCATGTTTTCTTGTTGAGGATACTTGATTGAGTAAGGTTATGGGGCTTTGCTTGGTCATTGCACTTGTTGACTTGATAAGGACTTGTGAATAGTTTTCTTGCTTATTATGATATGCTTGACTCTTATTAATTCTTGTGATATTATTCCTTGATGTTAGGGTTGTAGTAAATCATGGTTTCAAATATGTTGGGATAAGTATTACTTGTTGATATATTAAGCATGTTTGGTTAGTTGATATGACTTACTTGAGTTTGCATTAGGTCCTAAAGGGGTAACTTGACATGTTTTGATAAAAAGTCTCATTTAGCATGTTTTGTTTGTGTATGTGCACAAGATTTCATACTTAGTACATGTGAAGTACTAAACCCATTTTCTTTATTTTTTTCCCAAACATTTTAGGTTCCGATCGTTGAGGAGTTTTGGGAGGCGACATTATTGAAGGCCTGGGTTCTTCCTTTCATCCAAGTGGGGTAGCTCCTCAACTTCTCAGGGAAATGCCATATTCTAGCTTTGGATTTTGTTATGAGCTTATTGACTCTATAATTTTCCTTGTTAATTGAATATTTTACATTCGTATGACCTATACATGGTCTTGTTGAATTGATGTAAGGGTTATGCCTATGTTGTGATATCCGTTTAGATGGTATGAGATGAGACAATCATTGAGACTATTTCTATATTCTTATATATATATAACCTTCCTATATGAAGGGTCTATGTATACTCAATATGAATATATATATTATGTGTATGTAGAGGTCTATGTAAACCTCTAAGTAGGGATAATGAAAGTTCTAATTTTTTTTGCATTTTTCAACCTATGAATGTAATGACACGAAACTAAGAGGCTAGTCTTAGTCCTTCAAAAATACGACAACGCCGGTTACGTCTAGGGGGTAAAGTTGAATGTGACAAACTTGGTATCAGAGCTTGAGGTTGAATATTGTTGAGTTATGTCTCACTCTACCACGTCTATGTAGGTTTGTATTCATAATTGTGAAGCGCGCCATACTTATGAGTAGGAACATATATGATGCTTAGGAATCACTCTCTTTCTTGAAAATCTTATATCGTGCCAATAGAGTATACTTATGGTGTGCTTTTTCATCTAATCCTATTTTTGTGCTTATAGGAAGCATGAACACTCGAAGGAATGCGGCTCGAAGACTTGAGGAGGAAGTTGCTAATGCGGGAGCTCCACCCCATGATGATAAAGCCCCTTCACTTGAGGAAAATGCTAATGTTGATCAAGCCCCTGTTAACCATCCACCTATAACGGAGGCGGAGAAGAGGGATATTCTTGATCAAATGTCTCAAGACATGACTACTCAAGCACAAGCCACGACGGTTCAAGCCCAAGCTATGACGACTCAAGCCAATCGGGTTGTTGCTCCTCGTCCTCATCAACAATCACTACTATGGCTTATCGTCTAAGGGACTTCCTCGGATGAACCCTCCTATTTTGTATGGGTCTAAGGTCGATGAAGACCTCCAAGAATTCCTCGATGAGGTCTACAAGGTACTATATGCTATGGAGGTGTCTTCAAGTGAGAAGGCCGAGTTGGCCTCATATCAACTCAAGGATGTGGCTCAAACTTGGTATGTTTAATGGAGGAATAATAGGCCGTTGAGGGGTGGTCCGGTGACTTGAGAGATCTTTAAGGCGGATTTTCTAGATCGGTTCTTCCCTAGAGAGATGAGGGAGGAGAAAGTGACAGAGTTCATCAATCTTCGTCAAGGAGGGAAGAGTGTCCATGAGTACTCTTTGGAATTCATTAAGGTTTCCAAATATTCTCCTTCTTTGGTCTTCGATCCTAGAGACCAAATGGTCCCTTTTGTGACAGGGGTGTCGGAGGAATTACAAGAGGTGTGCCGATCAGCCATGCTACATGACAACATGAAAATTTCCCGTCTTATGGTTCATCCAAGAAGGGTTGAGGAGGCAAGATCTAAGTGAAAAAAGTAGAGATGCTAAGAGGGCAAGGTCATTTGATGGAGGTTCTTCAAAGAATAGGCTTGAGATACAAGAAAAGCAAAAATTTAAAAAGCGGGTTTCAAATCAAGTCCCTGGCAAATTCCCAAGAGCTAGTGGTGATATGGTGTCTAACCCCAAATTCAAGAGGGGAAAAGGTACTAATTCACCAAATGAGAAGACAACTTGTGGAAAGTGTGGTAAAAAGCACTATGGTGATTGCCTTAAGGGGACAAATAATTGCTTTAGTTGTGGCAAGAGTGGTCACAAGATGAGAGATTGTCCAAACTTGAAGAGTAAAGACAAGGGTAGTGTCCAAGCTCAAGCAAGTGGTTCTAGTGATTCTCTATAGAAGTACCACTTCTATGCTCTCCGCTCTAGGGGTGAGCAAGAGAGCTCTCCCGATGTGGTGACTGGTATGCTGAAAGTTTTCTCTCTTGATTTATATGACTTACTTGATCCCGTCACTACATTATAATTTGTTACACCCCTTATAGCTAAAAGGTTTGAAATTTTATCCAATATTTTGCATAAACCTTTTCTAGTGTCTACTCCGGCGAGAGAGTTGGTTGTTGCTAAAAGAGTTTATTGAAATTGTTCTATTTCATTGCCCAAATAGAGTTTCTAATGTAGATCTAGTTGAACTAGATATGCTTGATTTTGATATGATTTTGGGTATGGATTGGTTACATGATAGTTTTGCTACTATTGATTGTAGGACAAGAGTTGTGAGGTTTAATTTCCCAAATGAACCCGTTGTTTAGTGAAAGGGTGGGAATTCTTTTCCTGGAGGTTGCATCATATCTTGTCTAAAAGCATGTAAAATGATCTCAAAGGGTTGTCTCTATCACATAATATGAGTCCAAGATTTGGATTCCGAAATTTCTCTTATTAAGTCGGTCCCCAAGTGAGTGAATTTCCAGAGGTTTTTCCCAATGACCTTCCCGATATTCCTCCCGAATGAGAAATTGATTTTTGTATCGATTTGCTCCCAGAAACAAATCCCATTTCAATCCCTCCATATCGGATGGCTCCGGCCAAATTGAAAGAGTTGAAGGCTCAAATCAAGGATTTACTATATAAGGGTTTTATAAGGCCTAGTATATCTCCATGGGGTGCCCCGATGTTATTTCTCAAAAAGAATCATGGGTATTTGAGAATGTTTATAGACTACCGTCAACTCAACAAAGTTACTATAAAGAATAAGTACCCTCTTGCTCGGATTGATGATTTGTTTGATCAACTCCAAGGGCCGAGTTACTTTTCAAAGATAGATTTGAGGTCAGGGTATCACCAACTTAGGGTGAGGGTGAGGATGTCCCAAAGACGGCCTTTCAAACTTGGTATGGGCACTATGAGTTCTTGGTGATGTCTTTTGGTATAACTAATGCTCCGGCAGTGTTTATGGACCTAATGAATAGGATGTTTTGAAATTACCTAGATTCATTTGTCATTGTGTTTATTGATGATATCTTGGTATATGCGAAGAATGATGATGATCATGAGGGTCATTCTAGGGTAGTGTTGCAAACCCTTAAAGAACATTAATTGTATGCCAAATATAGTAAGTGTAAGTTTTGGTTGAGGTCAGTGACTTTTATTGGGCACATCATCTCTAGTGAGGGAGTTGAGGTAAGACCCAAGGAAAACAGAAGCACTGAAAAAATGTCTTAGACCATTGACTCTGACAGACATTAGGAGTTTCTTGGGTTTAGCGTGTTACTATTTGAGGTTTGTGGATAGGTTCGCGTCCATTGCATCTCCTTTGGCTACTTTGACCCAAAAGAGTAAAAAGTTTGAGTGGTTAGAGGCATGTGAGAAGAGTTTCAAATTGTTGAAAGATAGGCTTACTTCCGCTCCGGTGTTGACCTTACCAGAGGGTACAAAGGGGTTCGTGGTGTATTGTGACACATCCCAAGTGGGTTTGGGGTGTGTGCTTATGCAACACGGAAAGGTGATAGTTTATGCCTCTAGGCAACTAAAGGTACATGAGAGAAACTACCCCACTCATGACCTTTAATTAGCGGCCAGGGTGTTTGCTTTGAATATTTTGAGGCATTACTTGTATGGGGTTCATGTTTATGTTTTTACCGATCATAAGAGTCTCCAATATGTGTTTACCCAAAAGGAGTTGAATATCCGACAAATAAAGTGGCTTGAGTTGTTGAAAAATTATGATATGAATGTCCTTTTTCACCCCGACAAGGATAATGTAGTCGCGGCTGCCCTAAGTCGAATGACTATGGGTAGTGTATTCCATCTTGACGAAGCCAAAAAGAACCTAGCAAGGGAAGTACATAGGTTGGCTAGGTTGGGGATGAGGTTGTAGAGTTCTCCGAATGGGGGTTCCATAGTTCATAATAACTTCGAGTCATCTTTGGTGGCTGAGGTGAAGTCCAAACAACACATTAATTTAGCCTTAGTGGATTTAAAAGAATCGGTTCTCGGCAAGTTGAGTGAATCATTCTACTTAGGGGGAATGGTGTGTTAAGGTACCAAGGGAGATTATGTGTTCCCGATGTAGATGGGTTGAGGGATAGAATCCTAGAAGAAGAACATGTGTCCCGCTACTCAATTCATCCAGGGTCGACAAAAATGTACCATGACCTAAGGGAGATATATTGGTGGGAAGGTCTAAAAAAGTACATAGCGGAGTTTGTCGCTAAGTGTCCAAATTGCCAACAAGTAAAGGCCGAACACCTAAGTCGGGTGGCTTACTACAAGAGGTCCAAATTCTTACTTGGAAATGGGAAGACATCAATATCGACTCTGTAGTAGGTTTACCTTGGACCCAAAAGTCCTATGATTCCATATGGGTGGTTATGGATCAATTGACTAAGTTCGCTCGCTTTATTGTCGTCAAGTCTTCATATTTGGTGGAGGATTATGAAAGAATCTTCCTAGATGAGATTGTGTACAGCCATGACATTCCGTTATCCATCATATCGGATCAAGGCACACAATTCACATCTAGATTTTGGAGGTCATTCCGAAAAGGGTTGGTACTATGGTGAAGTTGAGCACTGCTTTTCATCCCCAAACGAATGGTCAAGCGGAGCGTACGATACAAACCCTTGAAGATATGCTTAGGGAGTGCATCATTGATTTTAAAGAGATTTGGGATAGACAGTTACCTTTAGTGGAGTTTGCCTACAACAATAGTGTTCATTCATCCATTTCCATGGCTCCCTATGAAGCCTTGTATAGTAGGAGGTGTACGTCTCCTATTGGATGGTTTGAAGTGGGTGAGCCATCGCTTCTTCATCCCAAGTTAATTTTATGAGACTTTGGAAAAGGTCCACCTCATAAGGAACCGGTTGCAAACGTCCTATAATCGGCAAAAGTCTTATGTCGATCACAGGATAAGGGATTTATAGTTTGAAGAAGGTGATAAAGTGTATTTAAAAATCTCAGTAATGAAAGGGGTGGTTAGATTTGGCAAGAAAGGGATATTGAGTCCTCCTTATGTGGGTCCCTATGAAATCTTGCAAAGGGGGTGTAAGGTTGCCTATGAATTGAAACTTCCTAGTGAATTGGCTTCGGTACATCCGATTTTCCATGTTTCTATGTTGAAAAAGTGTATCGGTGATCCCGAGTCCATTCTTCCTATTGAGGGTCTTGGTGTCAAGGATAACCTCTCTTATGAGGAAGTTCTGGTTCAAATTCTTGATAGGCCAGTCAAGAAGTTGAGGAATAAAGAAGTGTTTTCCATAAAGGTGTTATGGAAAAATCATCTAGTTGAGGGTGTAACATGGGAGGCCTAGACCAACATGAAGTTCTGTTACCCTCATATTTTTGAGAATCAAGGTTAGTCATTCTTTTTAATAATATAAAAATGACTAGAAATTGAAGTTTCTTGATTTTTAGGTGAAGTTTTGCACATTATTCATAAAGAACTTACAGTGAAGTTACTGTAGTATTGCTATTAAAAAAACTTGAAATCTTTCTTTTTGCTTGTTTTGAGTTATGTTGTGCATTTTGATATGGTGTGTCTTCATAAAAATGATAGGTAGCATGTTGTTAAGTTGAAATTTGTGCTAATTGACTCATATAATGTATGTTGATCTTATATGTGTTGTGAAAAGGAAATGCCTAATGATAAAGTGTTTTAAGACTTATGTGTGGTAATATGTGTTTTGATATTGGACTTATGTTGAATTGATATTGTTTATTGGTTGGGATTCTAGTCTTGACTGTATTCCTTCCTTCAAAAGAATTTTAGTGTCATTCAGGGACGAATGTTCCTAAGGGGGGATAATGTAACACCTTGAAAATCCAAGACTCATTGTAAAGCCTAACATAGGTGTCATAAAGTCTAAACACCATTTCTAAGTCTATTTTTAATGAATATAGTTCATTTTGGAGATTGAAGAACCCAAACATCCGAGAAGTTGGTTCAAAGGGATAATAGTGTGCCTTAACCTACTTGACTAAGTTTTAGGAGTCGGATTTGTCGAACGTTGGTGGAAAGGTAGCTAATGGGTGTTTGAGTTTTTCCATGGTTAAAAGGTCCGGGTACGAGTCCCCAAGGACCAACCAAGGGCCCTTGAGGACGACCTCTGCAGTTTGATGAAGCACTGTCTGGCAGTGTGCACCGACGGGACAGAGGACGACCCGTGTGTGGATCGACGAGGTGTCGATGCCATCGTCGTCCCACACTTAGGATGGTGTTGAATATCCATTCACCTGCATATTTTCTAGAATCATTGAGGGAGTGCAGAAGTGCAGGATACGGTCCGTGTGTGGATTGACGGGGCATCGATTCCACCGTCCTCCTGCATTTAGAAAATTTGAGAAAAGCCTCATCTACACCAGTCTATGAACGGACTTACAGATGAGTAGTACGGACCGTAAGTGTACCAACGGTCCGTCGATCGAGGTCTCATCTGTTTTATTTGAATGTTTTTGGAAAAGGAAAAATATTTGTTTTTTTATAAATTTTTGACTTTTTAGAGTCGCCACTTAATTTTTGACAAAAATCAAGAAAACTATGTTTTCAAAAGTGTTAAATAGAAAAAATCATTTGAAAACTTTAAGGGGGTTCGGTGATTTCTATTTATATTTTTAGGAAGGGGTTAAGCACCTAACATATCCGCTTAATACGGTTAACCACAACTAAATTAGTTTTGCTAAAACTTTATTTAACTTGAATTGAAAAATGTTTAGAATGGTAGAGAGCTAAAATATTAAATTATTATCTAAGTGAGTTATTTACAAAATTATTAATTTTAAGTCGATAAAACATTTAAAGCGTTTGCGGCGATTCAAATTTTTTACCTTTAAAACTAACGACAATCAAGCAACAAACTATCAAAACAAGTAAAGAGAGAGAGAGAGAAAGAGAGGGAGAGAGATTAGGGTCCAAATCTAAAATCTCTGTCCGCCTTGACCGGAATTTTGGACACACGTGTTTTGGGTTTTTGACCAATTTTCACCTGTCCTAAGCTAATTACACAATAATAATAATTATGGAAAAGAAATACAACGAGGGCTTAGGCACAAAGTTAACAAAATACAATAAGAGATATATATAAAGTGACCTTATTTCAGCCCAAATTCTCCGACTCTTTCGATTTCTTAAATTTCTCAAACTTTGGGACCTGTCCGTCGACTTTAATAGGCTTGATTCGATAGAGAAAGGGGTTAGGGCCTCCGTAGCCTGATAAGAAGATATGAAGATGAGGTTCCGGGAACCCAGATAGATTTTCACATGCAAAAATAGAAATTAAATATTGTAACAACCAAGTTGTTACATGTTGTCACCAATTTTGCATTTTTCCTAAAAATATAATCACACTATATAACGATAAAATAAAAAAAAGAATCATATTGCAGGCAGAAACTTAGCATGATAACGCAATAATGATGATCAAAAGTATTCCACTAGATAGTAATTAATTCACAAAAACAAAATGGATAATTCAATTAGTATTAACAACTTTAATATATATATATATATATATATATATATATATATATATATATATATATATATATATATATATATGAACAACTACTAGTGGACACGAATTTTTTTTAAAAAAGGGGGGGAAAGAAATTAAAGAGGATGTGCTCTAATCATCCATTTTCAAATCGAGATAGGCAAAAGTCAAGACCGACACTAAATCAATTAGATATCTAATATTAGAGATATGGTCAAGAAAAATCACAAGACCCGTTTAATCTCAGCAAAATTAAAGTTGTTGTAAAACGGGTTTAAAGCCTAAGACGAAACTAGATGCAACTGATATACCGTGGTTTCACGGTATTTTTAATGTTTTTTCCTTAAGTTTAATGTATCCAAAAACCTTTTTGTATTAATTTTTATGTAAGTTTCTCTTTATTTGCAGGAAATCTGTCTAAAAGATGAATGCGGAGGTTTTTGAGCAAGAAATGCAAAAAAGTACCACCTACGGAGCTTGTGACGGTCCGTTGTGCCTGAGACGGTCCGTAGGTGGCATCGTAGTGCAGCTGCTGAGGGAAGATGGGGAAGTATGACCAAGTGTGGGGTTACGGAGTGCGTGACGGACCGTTGTAGCCATGACGATCCGTCCTGCTGGTTCGCCATTAAGATCAGAGAAGTATTCCTAATACCCAACTTCCAAGAGTTCAAGTGGTATGGAACGGAGACCCCCGACGAACCGTTGTGCCTGTGACGATCCGTCATACCTTCCGTCGAGGATAATGAAGAGAGCAGCAGAAGAAATTGCACAAGTATGGGATGACGGAGTTCATGACGGTCCATCGTGACCACGACGATCAGTCGCTAGGTTCGTCGACCCAGCCGCGTTTTGACAGATTTCCAGCAAATAGAGTACTTATTTAATTAGGTTTTTATTTTTTTATAAATAGTTCGAAAAACCTCATTTTTGGGGTTAGACTCTTGGTTATTTGATCTTCTTTTGTGGATTAGACTTGGTGATTAGTATTACACTTTTGGCGAATCTTTAGTCTTCAATTAATTTCAGTAATTGATTGTTGGTGATTTTTGTTGATTAATCAAGTGAAGTTTTGGATTTTATTCTTTATCATTGAAGTAAGTGCATGAATTCTTATATTACATATTTGAATATTGTGATTATGACTATGGGTAACTAAACTCCATAACTAGGGTTTTGGGAACCATACGCGAATAATGAGGCCAAACCTAACTAAAATAACAATTCTAGAATAGTGTCTTGCATGTATTGATAATTCTTTCGCTTAGAAGACTTTTTAGCGGATGGCCAACGTTAGAACTCGCCTTAATGCTACTTGCCGGACCAAGGAGGTAGATAATAGGAAAATAATTATCAACATAGATTTAGTGTATACTATCTAATATGCTAGTATTGATAGGTAGGAGGTAATAACTTAGTCAAATATCGAATACGATGCTTAATATGAGGTAAAGGTAAGGGTTAGTATAGCAACACACGTAGCCAGAACAAGGTGCAGAGTGAAATTTTCTAGATGCCGGACCAAGGATTTAGAAATACATAACTTATTACTTTGCATGCAAGATACTAGGAAAGAATTGTTATAGTTAGAATTATCAAGTTATGAACCTGTGGGGAACACGTAAACCCTAGTTACTTTTATTAATAGATAAAACTCCAACATTTGAAACTGTTAGTTGTATCCTTTAATTTAGCTAGTTATTTTCATTAATTTAGAAGTAAAAAAAAACTTTTATTGTCTTTGGTTTCCAAGGAAATAATTGACTAAATAGTAGTAATAATAGATTGAACTTAAGTCTGAATTATTTTCCCCGTGGGAACAATCCCAACCTCATTAGTTGGGCTTTTTACTCGATACGACCGCTTTACTTCTTCTTTGAGAAGTAAGTTTGAGCTTATCAAATTTTGGCGCCACTGCCGGGAAAAGTAGCTTTTAGATTAACTTAAACTTATTACTATAGTTTAGTCAATTTTTTCTTGATTTTACTTTATTTTATTGTTTTTTATTTTCACAGAATTATCTTACTTGTATGCCAAATACACGGAGAGGAAGAGAACTCTTATTTCCCTATGATCATGAATTAGAGCGTACACTACGCAACATAAATCCAAACTTGGATATTAATAATGATGATCCAAACCAGAATATCACAGCTCCGGTTGATGTTCATGGTCAGTTGTTACCCGATGCTCCGGGTGAGAACCAACAGAGGGGACATAACCCCGCTCCACGTCCCCATGAATACTACAGAGGCTATGACAATAGAGCAGACTCCGATGGGCCGCTTGTCTTGCCCCCTCTACCACCAGGCCACACCTTTGTGGTAACTTGTAGCCTGATGCAAATGCTCACTGCCAGAGGTTTGTTTTCAGGGATACCTTCTAAGGATCCGCATTCCCATATAGCTAAGGTAAGGGCAGTTTGTAAAAGGTGTATAGGGAGGCCTGACTTGGACTTGGATGTAATAGGGCTAAGAGTGTTTCCTCTCTCACAAACGGGAGAGGTTGCTATTTAGTTCACTGAGCTCCCTTACAACTCAATTTTCACTTGGAACCAACTAAGGGACGTTTTCTTAGCACGCTACTACCCGATCTCCAAAAAAATATACCACAAAGACAGAGTGAACAACTTTGTGGCACTACCAGGAGAGTCAGTTAGTAGTTCTTGGGATAGATTAACCTTATTTTTGAGAAGCGTCCCCAATCACCGCATAGATGATGAGTCACTAAAGGAATACTTATATCGGGAACATGATGATAATAATAAAGGGGTGTTGGATACTATAGCGGGTGGTTCTTATGGGGAGTGTCCTTATGCTTAGATTGTTGAAAAGTTAGAGAAAATCTCCCGGAACAATAAAGCTTGGAGTACTAGGAAGTCAGATACTAGGAGAAACACCTTCGTAGTGCAATCCACTGACAACCCAGCCACAAATGAGATTCATGAAGAGATAGCTCAGATGAGAACAGAGCTTGGGTTGGTATTAAAACATATCATTGGGGGGTGCAGAAAAGATAAATGAAGTTAACTACTTGTCGAAACCACCATAGTATGGCGCGAGTTGAGGATATGTTGCACGAAATGATGAGGAGGTTCGATGCTCATGATGAGCACATTAAAGAGTTAAGGAGTGATTTAGCGGGTATTGGGTAGAAAGTTGATGCACATGAAATATCGATTAAGCAGACCGAGTTGCAAATGGCCCAATTATCTGTGTCTGTGAACACACGACTACCGGGCACTCTTCCTAGCAACACTGTCCAAAATCTGAAAAATGATGCACACTGTATGGCAATCACTACTCGGGGTGGTAAGCAAACCATTGACCCACCTATGCCGTCTAATGAGGAAAAGGTGAGAAATGATAATGATAAGGAGGTAGAGGGTAGTGGTGAAGCAAAAGATAGCACTGAAAAAGATGCAGAAGTCCCTATAAAGGTAATTCCCATGCCTGGACCCCCCCCCCCTTCCTCAGAGATTAGTGAAAAAGACCGAGGATGGTAAATATCGGCGTTTTATAACAATGTTTAAGCAACTTTCTATCAATGTCCTTTTGGTAGAAGCTCTAGAACAAATGCCCGGTTATGCCAAGTTTATGAAAGATCTGGTTACAAAGAAAACATCGGTCACTTTCGAGGATGATGATAGAATGCAGCATTGTAGTGCTATTGCTACAAGATCTCTCGTACAAAAGAAAGAAGATTCGGGTGCGTTCACTATTCCTTGTACAGTCGGGTCATTCCATTTTGTGTAAGCATTATGTGATCTGGGGGCAAGCATAAATCTCATGCCCCTCTCGATTTACAAGAAGTTGGGTTTGGGTGACCTAAAGCCCACTGCGATGCGGCTACTGATGGCTGATCAAACAGTTAAAAGGATTATAGGGACTCCACGATGTACTCGTAAAAGTGGAGTCGTTCATATTTCCGGCAGATTTTGTTATTCTTTATTGTGAAGTCGATTTAAAAGTGCCTATTATTCTTGGGAGGTCATTCCTTACTACGGGTAGAGCCTTAGTTGATATGGAAAAGGGGTAGATGAAATTTTGGTTGAACAATCAAGAAGCAACCTTCAACATTTGTAGGTCCATGAGGAAGAGTGTTGAGCTCCAATCGGTATCTGCTATATCCTACAAATAAAAGATGAAGAAGGATAATGACCTAAAAAGTTAAAAACGAGAATTTATGGTTGGTGATTTGGCGCTTTTAGACAGTTCTAGTTTGCGTTGGCTTCCGGGCAAGCTCAAGTCCAAACGGACTGGCCCTTACTTGATTACCCAAGTATTCCCTCATGGAGCAGTTGAGTTAGAAACAAAGGAGGGTGTGCGGTTTAAGGTGAATGGAGAACGAATAAAACTCTATTTTGGGCAGACTGCATCAGTGAATGAAGGGATAGAGTCATACCATCTTGATGAAGGTTGAGTAATAAAGTGTC
Organism: Solanum habrochaites; assembly: GCA_027704765.1. Taxonomy (NCBI): domain Eukaryota; kingdom Viridiplantae; phylum Streptophyta; class Magnoliopsida; order Solanales; family Solanaceae; genus Solanum; species Solanum habrochaites. Next base: position 42,700,179 of record JAKWJA010002497.1, on the reverse strand, counting down.
CTCAGTCGCGCCGCGATGTTAAATTAGGCTCTTGTAGGGAGGCAACCCAATACTTATAGTTTTTCTTTTTAGTAATGGTAGCATTTTCTACTAATGGGTTTTAAATTTTCAGGCACATCACCAAATTCTACAGAAAATCACTCTACAGCAGTCACTGATGGATACATCGACGGACCGTCATGCATGCGACAGACCGTCATGCATGCGACGGACCGTCATGCATGCGCTGGACCATCGCATGAACCCGTCGTGCCAGGTACGTCTTTCTATTATTTTCAAAACTAGGGCACACGCGATGGAACCAATGACGGACCGTCACAACTGCGACGGACCATCATCAGGGACTCGTCGCGTCATTAATGAAGCATACCCGACCCGACCCGGCTGGGGTTTTTAAAAAATTCTTAACATTTAAAAACCCCACCCCCTTCATTTCACCCATTTCCTTCCCTTTCCTCCCATTTCCCTCCCTTTTCAACTTCCAATTTCCCACCTCTCTTTCAACCGATCATTTTCTCAAATTCCCCAATCTCTAAAATCCACTCTCTACTAGTCGGAGTCTGCTGCTGTGGTTCTGTACTTGATCACCAAGTACCTTCCTCGCTTGTTTTTCTCAAATTCTTAGGTATGTGTCTCTGATTTCTACCAATTTACATTGCATTTTTGTTTATCAATTAGTATTAGCCTATTTTTTATTAATGGGTTCATTCTTTAATACATATTCTGTCTGACCTGGGTTGAGAATCCTCAAAATTTCCTTGTTAAAACTCTAGAAATATGTGCTTTTGCATTACTAGTTTACTAGGTATTTTGGTTAGACAAATGTAGATTAAAACACTAACAATTCCATTTGGGTCATATGGATGAATGAGGCATCCCCAGTTTGTCACTGAATGACAGAACGAGACCCCGATGACGAACCTTCGTACCCACGACGGACCTTTATTGGGTCCATCCCAACATCCCTAACACCCAGTGTCCAATTTTCTCCAAGTGTCCACCAACGGACACATGCGATGGACCGTCATTCCCATGATGGTCCGTCCTACACAACCATTTTTGTTGTCAGAGATCCTATTCCTAAGGGTCTCCCACTTTTTCTAAGTGTCCACCAACGGACACATGCGACGAACCATCTTTCCCACGATGGTTCGTTCTGCACAACCGTTCTGGTTGTCAGAGACCCTGTTCCTAAGGGTCTCTCACTTTTTCTAAGTGTCCTCCAACGGACAGATGCGATGGACCGTCGTTCCCACGACGGTCCATCCTGTACAACCATTCTGGTTGTCATATACCCTGTTCCTAAGGGTCTCTCAATGTTTCTAAGTGTCCTCCAACGGACACATGCGACGGACCGTCGTTCCCACGACGGTCCATCCTGCACAACCGTTCTGGTTGTCAGATACCCTGTTCCTAAGGTCTCCAACTTTTTCCAAGTGTCCTTTTACGGACATCTACGATAGACCGTCATACCCTCGACGGTTCGTCCTGCATAACTGTGATGACGGTCTGAGACCCCTCTTCTAAGGATCTCCATACCTTTTTCTAAGTGTCCCACGACGGACATCGATGATGGACCGTCATAATCACAATGGTCGGTTCTGCTTATCCTTCATACTTGTCAGAGTCTTTCCTTAGGGGGTCTCCACATAAACATAGTTTAAAGTAATACATGATGGACTCCATGACGGTCCGTCGTACTCACGACGAGCCATCACCTGGTCCATCGTGTTTCACTGTACTATAGAAATTTCATTGCATCTTGACTCTTTTATTTATTTTGTGTCATTTTTCTTGTCTTGTTTGCTCCTTCTAGTACTAATAGTGATTCTTTACAGGTACTATCTATTATGGGACCAAAATAAGATCGAGTCTACACACGTGGGCAATCGAAGTCTTTCGCCCCGTCTTTTCGTATGGTCATTGGCTGTAATGATGAGCGTGACCCAAATACGTTCCCCCATTCACTTCCACCCCTTCTCGAGCTGCACGTGCTGCCAGAGCCACACCAAAAAAAGTGGCGTTTGGCGTAGTCACTGCCTCCGAGTCTGATGAGGATCGCACACTGACCGGCACACCTTCTGGGTCAGCTACTCACAAAGAAGAAGCGTCTGGATCCTTAGGAGTTTTGTGGTCGGAGGAAGCCTCCGAATTTTCTGAGGTCCCTGTACCCGCCACAGCTGCACAATTTGCCTCGTCTGATGAGGCTGACAGTTCTGAATCCACACCCGGCTCACCAACTCGTGCTCTCACCCCGATTTCCGACCAGCCCAGCCGGTGGTGTGTCGACGGGCAGTATAAAGTTTATTCAGACGCAAAGTTTCTAAATGACAAAGGAGTCATGACACGGACCCTTAGATTGGAGCGGTGGGTCCTTAGAAAAGTCTCTCGACTATGCCAGAGATCCACAATCTCTTCACCAGACATCGACTGAAGTGAATAGTGCGTTCGTTGGGCCTTTATAGTGAAGAGTTGATCCGAGAGTTCTACGCCTACTACGTGGCTACTCTTAGATCACAGATTGATAGGAGGGCTGCCCCCGCCAAACAGGCCCCACTGGAACATGTCCGAGTACATGGCATTCAGGTTGATATCTCCATACCTGCCATCCGCTGGTATCTATATGGCGAGGATGTTGATGCCAACCGGACCCCTCTCACCACCGAGTTTGACTACCGGTGGCAAGTTGTCAAAGATGGGCAATTCTTGCGTAAGCCATCGCCTGAGAGAGACCACCAAGAGGTGGATGGCCCTGCACTTGTCTGTTGAGGGAGAGGGTACTGACTGGGTGACTAAGCCGAAGGGAGCTATCAAGAAGGCTAACCTGACCTTCACGGCAAAGTTTTTATGGTTGATTGTCCGCCACTGCCTTCCCCCACAGCCGCTGATAATATAATCACATGGGATCATGCAGTACTGATGGCGGCGATGATAGAAGGGTTTGAGGTGGACTTTACTTGGCTTCTACAGGAAGTCATGCACGAGAGGGCTTTTAAGGTCAAAACCCTATTTTCTCTATATAGGTCTGCAGGTGTGCCTATATGGTACGTTGATCAGATCAAGACCCCGCTGGGAACGGTTGATATCGGCCTCCTTAGGGATGAGGCCAATGAGTTGGCTCCATGCAGAGGGCCCCGTCCAGAGATGCCTCCACTTGGGGACAATCTGGCCGATACGGTAGCACAGGCCCGCACGGCTGCGTAGGAGGCTTCCACTGACACTACCCCGATCGAGTCTATCTCGGGTAGTATCAATTCCCTGAGCTCCTCTCTCTCAACCCCTTTCCCTGCTCTGGTTCCTCTTGATAGGGTCCAGAAATTAGAGGCAAGATGGCTACACTTATGCATCATATCCAACCTTTGATGCAGAGGTCTATTGTTGAAGCAGAAGAGCGCTTGGAGCGGAAAATGGTCCAGCACACAGAGCAGAAGATCGTTGAGATTCATTAGCACTTGGACGCTTTTGAGTTGTGGGTGCTAGACGGTCCATCCCCTCAGGTAGATGTGTCGACCCTTTAGGTTGTGGTCGACAGCCTTCGGTAGACATTGATATGATCTTAGCGGCTAGGGTGCCGGAGTCTGAGGCCCCTTCTCAAAGCTTGCTGAAGAGGAGGCGCGTCAGATGAGGGTCGTAGAGTCAGCAGTTAGGCTATCTAGCTCCATAAATCTGGAGATAGCGGGAGGCACTGCTGATAGTGTTGTTGATGCTGAGGACACTACTGAGGGTGTCCAAATTACATAGGTAGTGGGTTTCGGGGAATTGGACCCACCATCTTGCTGATCGTCGGCGCTTTGCGCCCCAGGTTTGCTTCACCTACCATTCTTGTATTTCAATTTTTTATGCATTGGGGACAATTTCATGTCTTTTTGTTGGGGGTGGGGTGAATAGAAAGTGAGTGCTAGGGTGAAGTCTGAGTAGCCCAATTCACTATCCTCTTTTGGGGTTTTCTTGCCTGTGTTCTTTTTCCCCAAGAGACTGATTATTTTTACTGTTGAACCGGCATGTCTATATATTGTGTGCACAGTTTAATTCTGAAGCATGATGGATAAAATGATATCCCGATAAAATGAAAATGATGCATGACTAGGCATAGTAATTGATAAATATGTGGCTCTAAGCATGACATAGAGGTACACCACTGCATGACCCTAAGTCTAAAATTCGAACTAGGTGTCTGATAATCTGGTAGAGTAATGAGATGTCAAGTGAGTGTGAGAAAGATTTGAATAGTCCACTATTTGTACTGAGCTAGAACTTTCCTGGTTAGTCCTGCTAAAAGTAAATTGTAATAGATAATTAAGAAAGGACCATAGGCCCTTGTTCAAAATAGCCCATTGTTAGCCTAAATAAAAAAATGAAATTAATACTTCTTTGATCCAAATGATTTGAGCTTAAACTAGACCTTTCTTTTTCACCCCAACTGATCTTTTCTGGGAATAATGTGTTGGACCTTGTCCCTCATTGGAAATGTGCACCTCAGCTTATGCCAAAGGCATAAGTTGAGGGTGGCTAATGCAGTAAACAAAATTTTCATGGCCCTGAACCAACTTTGGGTATTGTGTACTTTGACTCATGGCAAAGCCATGAGTTGAGGGTGGCTATTATGAGGAATGCTATGGAAAGTGGGGTTGAAAGAACAAAGAGAGAGAAAGAACAAAAGAAAAGTGACTCAAGAATCAGTTGAAAGAAAACTGAAATAAAAAAATAAAAAATAAATATAATAAATACAAGCAAGAAAAGAAGAGAGTCACTCACACAGTAGACTTGGTGATTATTATTACACTTTTGGAGAATCTTTAGTCTTCAATTAATTGCAGTAATTGATTGTTGGTGATATTTGTTTATAAATCAAGTGAACTTTTGGATTTTATTCTTTCTCATTGAAGTAAGTGCATGAATTCTTATATTACATATTTGAATATTATGATTATGACTATGGGTAACTAAACTCCATAACTAGGGTTCTGGGAACCATAGGTGAATAATGAGGTAAAACCTAACTAAAATAACAATTCTAGAATAGTGTCTTGCATGTATTGATAATTCTTTCGCTTAGAAGTCTTTTTAACGGATGGCCAACGTTAGAACTGGCCTTAATGCTACTTGCTGGACCAAAAAGGTAGATAATAGGAAAAGAATTATTAACATAGATTTCGTGTATACTATATAATAGGCTAGTATTGATTGGTAGGAGGTAATAACTTAGTCAAATATTGAATACGATGCTTAATATGAGGTAAAGGTAAGGGTTAGTATAGCAACACACGTAGTCGGACCAAGGTGCTAACATAAATTTTCTAGACACTAGACCAAGGATTTATAAATACATAACTTATAACTTTGCATGCAAGATACTAGGAAAGAATTGTTATAGTTAGAATTATCAAATTATGAACCATTGGGGAACACGTAAACCCTAGTTACTTTTATTAATTGATTAAACTCCAACATTTGAAGTTGTTAGTTTTCTCCTTTAATTTAGCTAGTTATTTTCATTCATTTAGAAGTAAAAAAAATCCTTTATTGTCTTTGCTTTGCAAGAAAATAATTGACTAAATAGTAGTAATAATAGATTGAAGTTAAGTCTAAAATATTTTCCTCGTGGGAACGATCCCAACCTCATTTATTGGGTTCTTTACTTGATACGACAGCTTTACTTCTTATTTAAGAAGTAAATTTGAGCGTATTAGCAACCAACATCAAAAATTTATTTATCAATAGCAACGCAATGGCATAAGTATTTTAGGATTAAAGCGGAAGAGAAATTTTTTTTATCAAGTAATAAATAGATAGGCAGAAAGCTATATAAAGAAAAAAACAAGTAACATCACGAACATAACGCATTAAACTAAACAGACTTGAGGTGTACTACAACACCAATATACCGACAACATGTCAAAGCCACAATGAATACATAAAGGAGTGAACATTCTCTCAAGCCATACAATGAAAAGTTAATACAAAAGAAAACACACTTCAAATGATTTTGAACATTAATCTCCATAAAATCAACAAAAAAATCTATGTTTTGGAAATATGATAAGAAACTCGAACTTTATAAACTCAATTTGCAAATATGAGAATTTCTACATGACTTAGATAAACAAGGAGAAATATCAGGCCGAGAAAATCGATGGAACTAAATTAATGCTATTTTTTTAGCATTAAGAGGTTCAATTCATCAAAAATCTCATACCCAACTGCACAATATGGTCTAAAACAAATACAGAGATATGTTGCAAAAATCATTTCTTCATTATTATTATTTAACAATATAACCCAAGAAAAAAATAACCCAAAGCTAAAACATTATCCTTTGGCAGCAGAACAAAGCTAAAAAAACTTTGAAACCTTTAAGCGTATATGAGAGAAAATCCTCATAATCTCAAGAATACGCCTATGGACAACGAGTTACTTATCTATACACTTTTAAATAACAAAAAAAGTCACAACGAGGGGGAAATATCACTGCATTAACAGTATTTCTATCCACATTTTCAGCAAGCAAAATAAAAAAAACATGCCAACTCGACTAAATGCAAATAGGAATAAGACGTTATGAATCAAAGGTCGACAGCCAAGACAAAAAGAAAGGAAGAAAGCCTTTGTACCTTCTTGTGAGCAGTGAATGAGACGCCGACGAGGAGACCACTTCACCACCGGAATATGACTTCAGAAGCTTTAACGAGTAGAACAAAGATGAGAGGAGGCAGAGCAATGATAGAAAACTTCCCTCTATCTTTTAACCTATATCTCTAAGTATATCTATCTCTTTTGGATGGATAACCCTTTTAATCTCTTTTACACTGTTGGCCACTGTTGTCTGTTTCAATTTCTCCCTCAAAAAAATCCTCTGCCCTTTTTTTTAAGCAAATCCCAAAACAAATGATTTTCCCCTTCCTTTTCCTAAGAAAATGTCTTCCCCTGTTTCCTACTAGAAATGTTTCAACTAAAAACTCTCAGAACATCGAATTTCAAATAAAAAAATCAACCCCCCCCCCCCCAAAAAAAAATCTCCCTCTTCAAGCACGAATAGAATACATTTATAGGAGAAGACACTAGGGTTTTTAGATTGTGGGAGGGTGGAGGAATTTCTAGAAAAGCTTGGGGTAAAAGTGAAAATTCCTCCGCTAAAATTAAAAATCTCCTCGTAAAGGACCAACAGATAGCTGGTGTTATACAAGAAAATATAAGCCAAATCCCAAAAGGTGAAAGCGACGCGATCTGTTTAGATGCATCTCTCGTCCTTGAAACTTGACAAGAAATGATCTCGTTCGAGCAAGGATGAATTGACGTGGCTGATACAGAGGGAAAGGATCTGGATTTGCAGAGAATCGTACGGAGGCAATGTTAGGCGGAAAATGCGTGACACTATTTTTGTCTACTGTCGTCTCCTCCCTATACCTCATTTCAAACGTTGGAGCCTCTTCCGTGAACTCGCGCTCACGCCGTGAAGATGCCGCTATGTCGTTGTTGTTTCTGGGATCCTCTATGAAGGCAAAGGGGGGTGGGGCGGGTAAAAAGAGTATTGGTTTGAGAAATGGGGTGACAAAGGATTCAATTGGGTCTCAAAGTTAAGGCTAAAATTTTATTGACTAGATTTGGACTAGGCTCCAGGCACAAGAATATAAATTATGGCCAATCAAGAAATATGCAACCGAACTTAATTAATTGGAATAAGTTTGACTAGTAATTGAGTAAGACGAATGAATATAGATCAATTAATAAGATTCTTAATTTCAACGAAAATAAATAATCGTCTTAATTATAAAATAGCTAAGATAGTATAAAAATGACTTATTATCTAACTAAACTAATTAGTAAAATCTTTTGAGATGATTTTCAAATAATCCTAAAATATAGTAATCGTGCACATAATTACGCGAAACATGTATATCATCTAAAATTTATATACATATATATATATGTATATCAAAGGGAAAGGTTAACTTAAAATAATTTTAAAAACGCTATAAATTTTATAAAATCAATTGTCTCAAATCGTTTAGGATTAAGAAGCTCGTTGATTATCTTATATCGGGTAGGGTCAAAATTGGGTGTCAACAACTGTCCCTCATTTTACTTTGATTGATTCAAGAAATTCGAGGAAAATGAAATTGACGAAGCTAATTTTTACCGACCACATATTCATCTTTGGGAAAGGGAGTTGGTGCGGACTTCAGGATTTATGGCCGAACCCCGGAAATGAGTCTCCAACATATCTCGGCTATATGAGTAATCAGGCCACTTGTAGTTCGACATGCTTGATTTAACGCACGATTTTGAAAGGATTCAAAAGTCATTTTAACAGCGGATTATGAAGGGATCGAGATGCTTTATAATGGGATTCGAGAGCGAATGTTGGGATACAACCTAGTTCTCGACTTTGATCTCGCCTACATATCCTTAAACCTTAGGAATCAATGTACTTGTAGTTTGACTCAATTTGTTGAAAAGGAAATCTATTATGCTAGAGAACCTTTGGTTCTGGAAGAGTGACAAATAAAGTCGAGTATGAAAAAAGGCTTGTAACCTCTTAGTCATGAATGTGGTGCACTTCACACCCATAATTAAGAACTTACACGAACATAATTTCCAAAACTCTTGGCGCGTTATCACTCAGATTACAAACTTGATTCCGATAAACTAAAATTTCGGATGCAAAACCTAACTAACAAAAACGCAAAGATAAAAAAAACCACATGCCTTCTGATAGAGGTGTGGTTTGATTGTGGCGGAAGTTTCTCCTGTGCTCGCGTCCGAAGAGTTTGACACTCCTCTTTGGACCATGTCCCAGTTTACTGCTAAGAAAAAATTTCACGTTGTGCTCCATTCTTTTTTATGTCATCCGCACTTGTGGTGTTTTGGAGAATTCATCCTTTCAGATGCTCTCGACAAAGATTGAGATAAAAATTCATCAGCTTAAAAATGCAATTAAAGAGTGAGATAGTGTCTTTTACCGCGTTGACACTTAGTCGTTCTCCTTTCATTTGACGCCAACTCGATCAGTTTGACGGAAAGAAAATAAAGCTTTTGTCTTATGCTTGCTATGAAATCTTCAATATACTCTTCATGTGATGTCAACATAAATGAAAGTTGATGCAATATTGATATTTTTCTTGATTACGTCTTTTATGTTCTTCTTGATGTTTACTTTTATCAAAAATAAAGGAATGCAGCTGAAGTCGATGGATAAATATTTCTCTTGATAAGCACGATTCCTTCTCTACTAGTGCATGATTTCTTACGGGGCATGAATATCTTCCCGCGATGTGTAAATTTCTGCGAGGTAAGAAATCTTTTCGCAATGCATAACTTTCTGCGAGGCATGAATATCTTTTTGCGATGCATAATTTTTACGAAGTATGAAATTTTCTCGTGATGCATAACTTTCTGCGAGGTATGAAATCTTCTCGCGATGCATAACTTTTTACGAGGCATGGAATCTTCCCGCAATTCATAATCTCTATGAGGTATGAAATCTTCTCATGATGCATAACTTTCTATGAGGCATGGAATCTTCTCGCGATGCATAATTTCTGCGAGGTATGAAATCTTCTCGCGATGCATAACTTCTGCGAGGAATGAAATCTTCCCGCGATGCATGATCTTCCGCGATGCATGGATATTGACTCACGATGCATGGATCTTCCAAGATGCATGAACATTGACTTGCGATGCATGGATCTTCCACGATGCATGCATATTGACTCTTGATGCATGATCTTCTGCAATGCATGGATATTGACTCGTGATGCATTAATATTGACTCGTGATGCATGATCTTCCGCGATACATGGATATTGACTCGCGATGCATGTTATTTTTAGTGCCTTCTTTATAATCATATCGTCTCACTGGATGATAAATGTAAAATGACTTCCAGATAGTATATCATCTTGATAGAAAATAAAATTAATGACCTCCAGTTAATGTATTGTCTTGATCGACAATAAAATAAATGACCCCTACGGGTACCGTATTTTCTTGATCGACAATAAAATAAATGACCCCCCGGGTAATGTATGATATCATATCTGACATTATGATGCAAACGACGTCCTTTACGGAAACCGTAAACTGTTTCTTGAGATTTTTTACTTGATTCACCTTCGAATCTAGCTAGACGCTCCTTATAAACTTCATGTTGTTGGAAATTGACTAAGATAAACAATTCACATTCCCAAGTCTCCGGTATAAGAAATATAAAATAATTCTTGCGTCTACAGGAACACCGTTAAAGTTTGGGAGAGCTTTCTTCTCCCTAACTTCTCCATATTCATCGATCGGAGAAATTTACTGATATCACAACAAAGCTATAAACCTGCGTCCACAGAAAAATCATTAGTTTTAAAACGGACTAATATGTGTTGATTCTTCAATTGTCTGCTTCTTGTCCTGCTATCTCCAGTTGATTTTCCTGATCTCCTAACTCTTGATATATAAGATAAAATATTTTATGCCAAAACAAATGAAAGACTAAAGGAAAACTTTTTAGGAAAATAAATTTTGAGAAGTTATATTTTTAAAAGGGTCACTGCCAAATGCCATGTCACGTCACGCTTAGCAAACTTGTTTGGGCCTGATGCTTGTAGGTATATCTGATTATTTTCTACGATTATTAAAAACCACTCTAGACTTGTAGATAAACCCATGGTGTAATTTTGAGGTCATCCTCAAAATTTCTGTCCCAGTTAACTGCCATGCTTACCTTTCAACTGTAATTGAGTAGTTCGCGGAATTTCGAGATCCTCTTAAAAATTCTGTCCCAGTTGCAAATTTGGAAATATCTTCAGTCTTGACTTGTTGAGGAAAAATCTTCTTCTCGAGAATTGTTGAGTTCCTCTCAAAAATTATGTCCCAGTTTCTATTGTAAAGAGGAATAGAAATATTACGGGAGATATGATCGAATCCTTGTGGTGTATAAGTATACCGTTGAGGAAGAAATCTGGTCAAATGTAGTTCTCCCCTCAAAGGTTGACAACTGTAAGAAATTTACAATGAAAACCAACCGAAGCCGACTTAGGCCACCTACGTATCTCATTTTTGAGAATTTAGGTCGAACGTAGTTCAAATACAAAGAAATACTAAAAAAGATAAAATGAGGTGACCGAGGCCAACATAGGATGCCTATGTATCTCATTTTGAGAATTCAGGTCAGACGTAGTTCATTACAAGAGGGATAAAATTTAAACAAAGCAATTACAATCAAATGGAACGATTACAAGTAAATAAAAGAAATGTAAACTAAAGCTTCACATATAGCATCTCTTGACAACATCTTAGTTGATTGGTTTCGGCCATGTGATACCATCCATCTCCAACAGGATCAAAGCATCTCCAGATAATACTTTGCAAACCATGTAGGGTCCTTGCCAATTTGGAGAGAATTTTTCTTTGTACTCATCCTGATGAGGAAAAATGCATTTAAGTACCAGTTGACCGATTTCAAAGATTCTAGCTCTGACTCTCCTGTGGAAAGCACGATCATTCTCTGCCGATATAGTTGACCATGACAAACGACAACCATTATCTTTTCTTCAATAAAAATTAACTGATCGATTCTCTTTCTAACCCATTTAGCAATACTCAACTTAGCTTCTTGGATGATTCTCAAAGATGGTATTTCAACTTCAGCAGGTATGACTGCTTCTGTTTCATATACCAGCAAAGATGGAACTTCTCCAATCGACGTTCTGACTGTAGTTCGATAACCCAATAACGCATACGACAACATTTCATGCCAACCTCGATGATTGTCAATCATCTTTCTCAAAATCTTCTTGATATTCTTATTAGCATCCTCTACAGCTCCGTTAATTTGAGGAAGATAAGCGGTTGACTTTCAGTGAGTAATCTTAAATTGCTCACATTATCAGTGATGATCGATTTTGGTATTCCGAACCTGCAAATCAAATTGTTGCGAACAAAATCAGCTACAACTTTCTTGGTCACCGGCTTGTAGGAAGCTGATTCCACCCACTTGGTGAAATAATCAATGACAACCAAAATAAATCTTTGTCCATTAGAAGCGGATGGATCTATTAGACCGATGACTTCCATGCCCCAAGCTACAAATGGCCAAGGTGAAATCATAGCATTAAGTTCGTGAGGCGGCACTCGGATAAAATCATCGTGCACTTTACATTTATGACACTTTTGCACAAACTTGCAACAATCATCTCCATAGTAATCCAGAAATAATCGGTTCGAAGGATATTTCTTGCCAAAGTGAGCCCATTCATATGCATGCCACAAACTTCGGCATGTATCTGTTCAATAAACTTCGCGGCTTCAACAACATGGACACATTTGAAAAGACCCAAATCTGGAGTCCTCCTATATAGGACTTCTCTACTTAGAAAAAAATTGAGAACCATATGGCGTATCGACTTCTTTTGGTTGGATGTTGCATATTTAGGATAACTCTCACACTCCAAATACTTCTTTATATCAAAATACCATGGCAAACCGTCTAGTACTGCTTCGACATGGGAACAATGGACTGGATGTTCCTTCAGCTCTATATCCAGAGGATCAATATAATCTTTGTCTGGATGTTTAATCATCGAAGGTATGGTGGTAAGAGCATCAGCCAACTCATTTGTATCCTTGGAGTGTGCCTAAATTTGATCTTACAAAATCTTTTGCACAATTTCTGTACTTACTGCACGTAAGGTATAATCTATGGGTTCTTCACATCTCATTCTCCTTGAACTTGATGAATCAAAAGATCTGAATCTCCAGTAACCAACAACTCGTATACATTCATGTCGATGGCCATTTTCAACCCAATAATACAAGCTTCGTATTCAGCCATATTTTTCATGCAATTATATCAAAGTTTAGCCGCCATGGAAGAGTGTTGACCAGATTCTGACACTAAATCAATTCTGATGCCTTTACCTTGATTATTTTCCTCTCCATCAAAGAATAACCTCCAACCAGGATATGCTTCAGAAATAACTTCACCCATAAATGACACGTCTTCATCGTGAAAATAAGTCTTAAGCGGCTCATACTCTTCATCAACATGATTTTCTACAAGATGATCAGCCAAGGCCTGTGCCTTCATTGCCTTTTGAGTCACGTACACAATATCGAATTCACTCAACTACATTTGCTACTTAGCTAACTTTCCGGTCGGCGTCACCTTCTGGAAAATATACTTCAACGGGTCCATTCTAGAAATGAGGTATGTATTATACGAAGACAAATAATTTCTCAACTTCTAGGCAAGCCAAGTCAAAGCATAACACTTTCTTTCCAACAGAGTGTATCGAAACTCGTATGGAGTAAACTTCTTGCTTATGTAATAGATAGCCCTTTCCTTCTTTCCTATCTCATCGTGTTGACCGAGTACGCATCTTGAATGCACTATCTGATACGAACAATACAACAACAAAGGACTCTCTTCTCGCGGAGGAACCAATACCGGTGGATTTGACAAATAGTTCTTAATAGCATCGAAAGCAGTCTGACACTCTTCAGTCCACTTTGTCGGAGCGTCTTTTTTCAGCAGCTTGAAGATAGGCTCACACACCATGGTTGATTGAGCTATGAATCGATTGATGTAGTTAAACCTTCCTAAGAAACTCATTACCTCTCTTCTCGTCTTCGATGGAGGTAACTATTGAATTTCTTTAACCTTAGAAGGATTGAGCTCACTACCCATTTTGGTGACTATAAATCCCAACAACTTTCCGGCTGGAACTCCAAAAGCGCATTTGGGGGGATTTAAATTCAAGTTATAACGATGCGAACGATCAAAGGACTTCCTTAGTTGTGTCAAGTGGTCCGAACTCTCGCGGGACTTGATTATGATGTCATCTACGTACAACTTGATCTCCTTATGAATCATATCATGAAATATAGTTTTCATAGCCCTCATGTAGGTAGCACCAACATTTTTTAGGTCAAATGGCATTACCCTATAATGATATACACCCCAAGGTGTAATGAAAGCTTTCTTTTCTGCGTCTTCTTCGTCTATCAGAATGTGATGATACCGTACGTAACAATCCACGAATGACTGTATTCATGCTTAGAACAATTATCGATCAGAATATGGATATTTGGCAATGGAAAATAATCCTTCAGGCTGGCCTTGTTGAGATCCTTGTATTCGACAGAAATTCTGATCTTCCTATCTTTCTTGGCAACCGGAACAACATTGGCTAACCAAGTTGGGTATTGCTTCACTTCCACCAATCGAAACTCGTTCTGCTTGGTGATATCTTCTTTGATATTTAAACTCAACTCAGGCTTGAATTTTTGAGTTTTTTTCTTCACCAGACTGAACCCTGGATTGATCGGCAATTGGTTAGACACAACTTCGGTACTCAGCCCTAGCATGTCGCTGACTTCCCAGATGAACACATCAATGCATTCAGTGAGAAAATGTATTAGATCCTTCCTCTGAGTTTCATTTAAGTGAACGCTGATTTTAGCCGCGTTTATCCACTAAACAAAAGAGAAAAGGTTAATTATCCTTTAAAAAGAAAACACACCTACGACAAAAATTATTGGTGGAGACCTATTGCAATATGTAGAAATTTCAAACAAACAAACCATATTACGAAAGTTGCAAGTTCAAAAACGTTCAAAACAGTTCTCCATCACAAACAATATAAGCATAATTTGAGGAGGATCAACTTTTCAGATTGCACTAATTGAAGCAAAGGAAGAGATCTGAATATTTTCTTTTGTTAGTGTTGATACTAGAATAATAAGTAGTTTAGTTGTAGGAGAAGTCTTTGTTCTAATATAAAATATTAGGTTTAGTCAGATAAGTCTAAGTTTTATATTTGAGCTTTTTTAAAATTTTATTCTGCAGAATTTTGCGCATTTTTTGTTTTTTAAATTGACTATTTAACTCTCTATACTTACTAAAACTTCAGAGACAATTTCAATCAGTTTTTATATTTTTTGTTGCTCCATCCTTTTAAAAACACAATAAAAACAATGTTATGTCAATATGTATGTCTTTGAAATACCCTTTGGGGTGTCCCAGTGGTTTGGGTTTGGGCTTGGTCTTGGGACTTCCATGTTTGAGGTCTCAAGTTCGATACCCCTTGCCAGCGAAAGCAAGGGGTTTGCCGTCTGGGTCGAGCTTGTCGCACCAGGCTTGCCTACTTCAGGTTACCTCTCTTATGTGGTTTGTGAGCTATTGCATAGGAGCGGGGGTTTTACCCAGTGCGTAGCAACAGGTATCCTTGTCATAAAAAAACGCATGTCTTTGAAATTACTATCTGCTGTGTTTAAATCATTTTAGTACTTTTAATTACTTCTAATTGATCCTTGTTAGAAATGAGATTCTTTTGCTGAAATTTCTAAATAGCTGATTTCAAGTTAACACTACATGTTGCAGGTATACCCTCAATATATGGGATGTCGGGGGGCAGAAAACAATACGGTCTTATTGGAGAAACTACTTTGAGAAAATTGATGGCTTGGTGTGGGTTGTGGATACTTCTGATCTGAGAAGGCTAGATGACTGCAGATACGAGCTACATAATCTTCTGAAGGAGGAGGTATATGTCATATTAGTTCTCTTTTCCGTTGATGAACCTCATCTATTCCCTTGTGCAAAATCTCCCAAAACATATGGATTTTTAGGGTGGTTTACTGATCCAACTACCCTTTCTCTTCTACTAACTACTGCCATACGAGTGTATCTAGGGGTGAGAGTCCTTCATAAGTTGTTCCAAGTAAAGCGTACAACTTGTTTGAACTTTTCTTGCTTCTATATAGTTGCATTTTCATTTTTAAGACATGCAGATTATGATTTTTGTTCTTACGATGTTTATAGGCAGCAAACCATTGAATTTTCACTTCTCCATTGGGTTTTTAACCTAGTGAGATATTTTTATTCCCGAGTTGTTACATTGCATCTTGTTTTAGGAGACAGATGCTCTTGCTTCTTCATGTATTAGCGGATGGAGATTTTTTATAAGGGCAACGGTGATGTGATAAGTGTCATTCAGGAATACGTGTGTCCCCACACAACTACATCCTGTAATACATGAAGAAGCAAGAGCATGTGTTCCTTAAAACAAGATGTTGAATTTAATTCATAGTTGATACTATAATATACATAGGGGATGGAGTTGTTGGAACTACTTATTCCTATTTAGCATTCTTAAAAGGTCTCTCCCAAATATATCACTGACTCGAACAACTGACAATTCAGTCGTGTGCAATCTACACCTTGCATGCTTTGGTTTGGCGTTACCTGCTCTATATTGTTTTAAGTGCAAGATAATGGTCAAGAAACTAGGGAATAAGTTTCAGTTATGGCATAGAACACGTGCATACTTTTATATTGTATACCTATACTTCTCTCGCCATTTCATTTTGTGTGTCATAGTTTGACTGGGCAAGGAGGTCAAAAAATAAAGAAAAACTTTTGAAACTTATGGTTTAATCTTGTTATGTCATTTACATGTATGGCTATAAAAGCTTGTCATTAATGGTTGAGATATTTAAGTTAAATTGTTTCCAAATTTGGAATTTTGTTAAGGAAATATTTCCATGTAAACTGGAACATAGGGAGTATTTCCAGTGGTCTAAATGCAAAAAAGTGAGTCAGAAGCAAGGGGACGAGTTTTCAAATTCACATGTCAAAGAGCATCCAATCTCAGACTTCGTTGTGGAAATGCTGCCAGCTTCTGCTTATTATGACACTTGTTTGAATATTTTGTTATGGTAAAGTTAATTAGTTTTTGAAATCATTTACATGTCATATTCTGGCGACATTCCTTTTGTTTCTTTGTTGCATTTTCCTCTACAGTTGAGTCTTTAAGCAATGAATACAATAACTTTGTTTGATGCAAGTTGCAACACATGTTATAGCTTCCTTCCACCCCAAAATCATCATACTATTAATGATCTCAATTAAGATTTTTTTCTAGAAACTTATTTGTGTGTCTATGAAAATAATAAATTGTGAACAGAACCTATTCAGTGATTTTCTAACAGAACTGCCTATGCACATTTACTAGCTCTATTCATCTTGTTACATGTTTCATAATGTTGTGACAATAGAATTTTACAAGATAGTTTCCTAACTGTCCACCCTCACATCATCATGTTAATAAGTGCACAATAGAGGCATAAACCTTGTTGTTGATCTTTGTTGGACTTTTTGAATGTTTTCATTATGCGCTTCAAAAAGTCTTCTTTTGTGTATCTGTAACAGCCTATGTGTCCTAAAAAAGAACTTGCAAATCCCTTTTCATTAGATGAGGATAGGATGAGAGATCTTTCTATCATTAAAATTTAGTGAAGGTGCATAGATTCTTTGAATGTCCTATGAATCGACTATATCATCTAGGGACATGACTCATCACAAAAGAGAGGTCTTTCTTTATTTTTATAAAATCCGTTTGATTAAAAAAAAAAGTGTATGATGCAACAAGTAAAATGTGTGGGTGAGGCTAGACTCTTTCACTGCACTCAAGGTAGAAATAGTAACATATCCTATACACTAGTAAGCTCTTACTCCTTTATTAGTAAGCTAAGTGTTGATTGGCTTATTTATGAAAGAACTTCCATATGTGCATTGGGTCCCTCTCATTAATAATATCTCTTTTTGATTGACCTCCTCCTTTCTTTTATTAGTAGGCACAAACAAATTTCGTTATTGAATAAATCCATTGTTGTTGCCATTTTAGTTAGTTTATCACATTATATCCGTTTTCTTTTTGTTATTGAAAGAGTTGGTTTGGTTGTTGTGGAATCAAACTAAATGAAGATGAATTGACATGAATATTTAGTAGGAAGATAATTAGTACAAAATAAAAGTCAAAGATTGTATCTTGGTAGGGGAAGTTTAGGCAAACCATAAAATGGTTTAATATTCTTAACCTTGACATTTTTGACATATAGTGATGCATGGATGACATCAATAGGATGAATTTATTCCTATAAATAGGTAGCTCTTAATTCATTTTCAAACTATCCTCTCACTTGCCTTCTCACCTTCTAAGGCATTTGTGTCTCTCTCTTGTAGTATTTCCATCGTATTCTTTTTAGAGTGAAATACATATTGGTGCAGTTGTTCTTTGGTGGACGTAGGATCATTTTGATCCGAACCACGTTAAATATTGTTGTTCTTCCTTGTTCTATAATTTCACGCTTCCTCTAACAATTGGTATCAGAGCCAAGGTTATGTTTGAGTATGCTCTGTGGTTGCAGCACAGTCTGAACTTCCACATCAGAAAAGGATTATGTTGGTTTTATGTAGTTCCAAATACATTGTAGTAGAAAAGGAAGAACAAGTAAAAAAATGAGTGATACGCTCAAACTTACTTCTCAAATAAGAATTAAAGCGGTCGTGTCAAGTAATAACTCAACTAATGAGGTTGAGATCGTTCCCACGAGGAAAATAGTTTAGACTTAACTTCAATCTATTATTACTACTGTTCAGTCAATTACTTCCTTGAAAAGAAAAAATGATAAAAGGGGGATTTTCTACTTCTAAATAAATGAAAATAACTAGCGAAATTAAAGGAGACAACTAACAGCTTCGAATGTTGGAGTTTAATCAATTAATTAAAGTAACTAGGGTTTACATGTTCCCCACAGGTTCATAACTTAATAATTTTAACTATAACAATTCTTTCCTAGTATCTTGCATGCAAAGTGATAAGTTATGTATTTCTAAATCCTTGGTCCGTCATCTATAAAATTTCACTCCGCACCTTGGTCCGGCTACGTGTGTTATTTTACTAACCCTTATCTTTACCACATATTAAGCATCGTATTTGATATTTGACTAAGTTATTACCTCGTACCAATCAATAATAGCCTATTAGATGGTATACACTAAATCTATATTGATAATTCTTTTCCTATTATCTACCTCCTTGGTCCGGCAAGTATCATTAAGGCGAGTTCTAACGTTGGTCATCCGTTAAAAAGACTTCTAAGCGAAAAAATTATCAATACATGCAAGACACTATTCTAGAATTGTTATTTTAGTTAGGTATTACCTCATTATTTGCCTATGGTTCCCACAACCCTAGTTATAGAGTTTAGTTACCCATAGTCATAATCACAATATTCAAATATATGGTATAAGAATTCATGTACTTACTTCAATGAGAAAGTGTAAAATCCGAAAGTTCGCTTGATTAATCAACAAAAATCACCAACAATCAATTACAAGAATCTCAAAATAATCAAGAATCTCACAAAAGGTCTAAAAAATAATCAAGAGTCTCACCTCCAAAATGGGATTTTCTGAACTATTTATAAAAAAAATAAAAACCTAATTACATAAGGACTCTATTTGCTGGAAATCTGTCAAAACGCGGCTGGGTCGACGGACCCCGAAACGGATCATCGTGGTCATGACGGACCGTCATGGACTCCATCGTCCCATACTTGTTCAATTTCTTCTGTTGCTCTCTTCATTATCCTTGATGACAGATGTGACAGACCGTCACAGGCACAACGGTCCGTCGAGGGTCTTTGTTCCAAAACACTTAAACTCTTGGAATTTGGGTACTGGGACTACTTCTTTGAACGTCATGACGAACCAGCAAGACGGACCGTTATGGATATGACGGTCCGTCACGCACTCCGTAACCCCACACTTGGTGAGATTTCCCCAACTTCCTTTAGCAGCTGCACTACGATGCCACCTACGGAACGTCACGGGCACGACATACTGTCAAAAGCTCCGTAGATGGTATTTTTCTGTATTTCTCGCTTAAAAATTTCTACATTCCTCTTTTAAACAGATTTCCTGCAAATAAAGAGAAACTTACATAAAAATTAGCACAAAAAGGCTTTTGGACACACTAAATTTAAGGAAAAAGTATTAATAATACCGTGAAACCACGGTATATCAACACCCTCAACTTAAATTCGTTGTTTGTCCTCAAGCGACGCACTATGACTCAATACAAAATCTTTATACAATAGTATCCCCGTTTTCTCTTTTGTAATCATTTGTCTATCAATCCCGATCAATCTCATCATATTTATGCATGTTATCACTATTAGGCTTGAATTATGTGGAATCAGACCATGACACAGACTCACCATGCACTAACACCTATCCTCTTCAATTTCTCACCGAGGTGCTAATATTTCCAGTACTGCAACTAGTGTCCTTACTTCAAAACAAAATCCTCATTTTTCACAAAATGATTTCAGTTTGAGTATAAGGATTCTTTTCAACACTCACTCTCAGAACAAATTCACACTCATTCATACATATTGCCATAAGCTTGCCCTTATTTTCACTGATTTAAGTTCGCTATACAACTCTTAGGATCACGATAGGACTTTCTTAGCTTGTAATATAGGCTCAGGGTCAAGTAGGGTATATTTAGGTATACTTTAGTGATTTTTTCCCTCCTTGAAATGTCGGCTAAACATACCATTTTCTATCATTTTATTTTGCCCAGTTTTTCATATTCTTTCACATTTTGTGTTTTCCTTTTTTTTTTCTTCATTTGTGTAAGTGACTCTCTTCTTTTCTTGCTTGTATTTCTTGTATTTTTTTTCTTTACTTTTCTTTCAACTAATTCTTGAGTCACTTCACTTTTGTTCTTTCTCTCTCTTTGTTCTTTCAACCGCCACTTTCCAGAGCATTCCTCATAATAGCCACCCTCAACTCATGGCTTTGCCATGAGTCAAAGTACACAATACCCAAAGTTGGGTCAGAGCCATAAAAAGGGTTGTTTACTTCATAAGCCACCCTCAACTTATGCTTTTGGCATAAGCTGAGGTGAACATGTCCAAGGAGGGACCAGGGCCAACACATTATTCTCAGAAAAGATCAATTTGGGTGAAAAATAAAGGTCTAGTTTAAGCTCAAATCATTTGGATCAAAGAAGGATAAATGTCATTTGGTTTTCTTTTATTTAGGCTAAACAATGGGCTATATTGAATAATGACCTATGATCCTTTCCTAATTGTCTATTACAGCTTACTTTTAGCAGGACTAACCAGGCAAGTTCTAGCTCAGTACAAATAGTGGACTATCCAAATCTTCCTCACACTCACTTGACATCTCATTACTCTACCAGATTATCAGACACCTAGTTCGACTTTTATACTTAGGGTCATGCAGTGGTGTACCTCTATGTCATGCTTAGAGCCACACATTTATCAATTACTATGCCTAGTCATGCATCATTTTCCATTTTATCAGGATATCATTTTAGCCATCATGCTTCAGAATTAAACTATGTACACAAGATATAGACATGCCGGTTCAAAAGAAAAAGTAATCAGTCTTTTGAGGAAAAAGAACACAGGCAAGAAAACCCCAAAAGAGGATAGTAAATTGGGCTACTCAGACTTCACCGTAGCACTCACTTTCCATTTACCCCACCCCCAACAAAAATACATGCAATTGTCCCCAATGCATAAAAAAATTAAAATACTAGAGTGGCAGGTGAAGCAAACTTGGGGCGCAAAGCGCTGACGATCAACAAGTTGGTGGGTCCGGTTCCCCGGAACCCACCACCTCTATAATTTGGACACCCTCAGTGGTGTCCTCAGCATCAACAACACTATCAGCAGTGCCTCCCGCTATCTCCACAGTTCTGGAGCTAGACGCCCCGGTAGGTAACTCTCCTGCTCTCATCTGACGCGCCTCCTCCTCAGCAAGCGAGGCTCTCCTCGCAGCCTCCATCTCACGGCGCTCCTTCTTCCGTGCTCAATCTTAATCCTCCTCTCGACCCCTACGCCTCTTGGCATGCTCTCGTGTGGGAGGTGGTGTAATCTCAGAAGTGGCGAATAGGGCCTCCATCACTGTGTCTTCAGCAAGCTCTGCAGATGGGGCCTCAGACTCAGGCACCCTAGCCTCTAAGATCATATCAATATCTGCGCGAAGACTATCGACCGCAGCCTAAAGGGTCGGCACATCCATCGGAGGGGCTGGACGGGCTAGCACCCACAACTCAAAAGCGTCCAAGCGCTGATGAACCTCAGTGATCTTCCGCTCTATGTGCTGGATCATTCTCCGCTCTAAGCTCTCTTCATCCTCGGCAATAGACATATGCATCCAAGGTTGGATATGATGTAGAAGTGTAGCCATTTGCGCCTCTAATTTATGGACACTAGCAAGCGGGACCAGAATGGGTAAAGGGGCTGAGCGAGAGGAGCTCGGGGCAGTGCTACTACCCGAGATAGACTCGACCGGGGTAGTTTCAGTGGAAGCCACTTGCGTAGCCGTGCAAGCATGTGCTATCGTATCAGCCAGATTGTCACCAAGTGGAGGCAACTCCAGACGGTGCCCTCTGCGTGGAGCCAACTCATTGGCCTTATCCTTGATGAGGCCGATATCAACAGTGCCCAGAGGGGTCTTGAGGTAATCAACGTGCCATATAGGCACAACTGCGGACCTGCATAGAGAAAATATCATGAACGGGAAAGGGTAAGTAGTTGTGACCTTAAAAGCCCTCTCGTGCATGACCGCATGTAGAAGCCACGCAAAATCCATCTCAAACCCAGCTATCATCGCTGCCATCAATACTGCTCGATCCCATGTGATGATATTATCAGCGGCTATGGGGGAAAGGCAGTGGAGGACAATCAACCACAAAAACATTGCCGTGAAAGTCAGGTTGGCCTTCTTGATGGACCCCTTTGGCTCAGTCACCCAGTCGGCACCCTCTCCATCAACGGACAAGTGCAGGGCCATCCACCTCTTGGTGGTCTCTCTTAGCGATGGCTTATGCAGGAATTGTCCATCTTTAACAATCTTCCATCGGTAGTCAAACTCGGCTGTGAGAGGGGTCCTATTAGCATCAACATTCTCGATGTATAGAAACCAGTGGATGGTAGGTAGGGAGATATCAACCTGAATGCCACGTACTCGGACCTACACCTGTGGGGCCTATTTGGAGGGGGCAGCCCACCTATCAATCTGTGATGGGAGAGTCGCTACATAGGGTGCGTAGAACTCTCGGACCAACTCTTCACTATAACGTCCCAACGGACGCGCTGTCCACTCCAGTCGATGTCTGGTTAAGATATTGTAGATCTATGATATCGTCGGGAGACTTCCCGTAAGGACCCGCCGCTCCAATTTAAGTGTCTGAGTCATGACTCCTTTGTCATTCAAGAACTTTGCATTGGAATAGACTTGATACTGCCTGTCGAAACACAAACGGTTGGGCTGGTCGTTCACCGAGGTAAGAGCATGATTCGGTGAACCGGGTGTGGATTCCAAACTGTCAAACTTCTCAAACGAGGTAGATTCTACAGCGGGGGCGGGGGTGGGAACCTTAGTAGATCCGGAGGCTTCCTCCGACCACGAAACTCCTAAGGAGCCAGACTCTCCTTCTTCATTGGTAGCTTACCCACAAGGTGTGCCGGACGCCACCTTTTTAGGTGTGGCTCTGGCAGCACGTGCAGCTCGGGATGGGGTGGAAGTGCCTGGGGGAACGTACTCGGGTTCACGCTCATCAAGAGAGCCAATGACCAAGCGGGCAAACGGGGCGACAGACTTTGATAGCCCACATGCGTAGACTCGAGCTTGTTTTGGTGCCATAATAGATAGTACCTGTAAAGAATCAATATTTGTACTAGAAGGACCAAACACGACAAGCAAAACCACACAAAATGAATAAAAGAGTTAAGATGTAATGACATTTCTATAGTAACAGTGAAACACGACAGGCCAGGTGACGGCTCATCTTGAGTATGACGGACCGTCAAGGGGTACGTCGTGTCTTACTTGGACTTTGTTTATATGGAGAACCCTGAAGGAGAGTCTCTGACAAGTATGACGGTATGTGCAGGATGGACTGTCAAAGGTACGACGGTCCGTCGTAGGTGTCCATCAGAGGACACTTGAAAAAAAATGGAGACCCTTAGGAGAGGGGTCTCTGACCATCATAACATTTATGCAGGACGGACCATCATGGGTATGACGGTCCGTCGTAGTTTTCCGTTTTAGGACACTCAGAAAAATTGAGAGAGACCCTTAGGAACAGGGTCTCTGACAACCAGAACGGTTGTGCAGGACAAATCATCGTAAGGATGACGGTCCGTCGCATGTGTCCATTGGAGGACACTTAGAAAAAGTGAAAGACCCTTAGGAATAGGGTCTTTGAAAACCAGAATGGTTGTGCAGGACGGACCGTCATAGGGATGACGGTCCGTCACATGTGTCCGTTGGAGGACACTTGGAAAAAGTGAGAGACCCTTAGGAATAGGGTTTCTAACAACCAGAAAGATTATGCAAGATGGACCGTCGTAGGGATGACGGTCCATCGCATGTGTCCGTTGGAGGACACTTGGAAAATGTGAGAGACCCTTAGGAATAGGGTCTCTGACAACCAGAACGATTGTGCAGGACGAACCGTCGTAGGGATGACGGTCCGTCGTATGTGTCCGTTGGTGAACACTTTGAAAAAGTGAGATACCCTTAGGAATAGGGTCTCTGACAACCAGAACGGTTGTGCAGGACGGACCGTCATGGGAACGACGGTCCATTGCATGTGGCCGTTGGTGGACACTTGGAGAAAATTGGACAGTGGGGTGTTAGGGATATTAGAACGGACCCAACGACGGTCTGTCGTGGGTACGACGGTCCGTCATTGGGGTCTCATTCTGTACCTCAGTGACAGAACTGGGGATTCCCCATTCATCCCCTATGACCCAAATCGAATTGGTAGTGTTTTAACCTACATTTGTCTAACCCAAATACATAGAAAACTAGCAATGCTAAAGCACCTATTTTTAGGGTTTTAACACAATTTTGAGGATTTTTAACCTAGGACAGACAGAATTTTATTAAAAAATGAACTTAGAAGAACAAGGCTAATACTAATTGATAAACAAAAATGCAATATAAATGAGTAGAAATTAGAGACACACACCTGAGAATTTGAGAAAAACAAGAGGGAAAGGTACTTGGTGATCAAGAAGACACCCACAGTAGCAGCTTCGACTAGTAGATGATGAATTTTAGGAATTTGAAGAATTTGGGGAAAATGATCGGTTGTAAGAGAGAGGGGTATGATCTTTGAAAGTTGAAAAGAGAGGGAAATGGGAGAAAGAGTGAAAGAATGGGGTGAAATGAAGGGGTGGGGGTTTTAAATGTTGAATTTTTAAAAAAACCCAGCCGGGTCGGGTCGGGTACGCTTCATTAATGACGCGACGATTCCCCGACGACGGTCCATCTCAGTTGTGACGGTACGTCGTTGGTTCCATCGCGTGTGCCCTAGTTTGAAAATAACAAAAAGACGTACCTGGCACAACGGATTCATGTGACGGTCCATCGCAGGAGCAACGATCCGTTGCTGTATCCGTTAGTGACTGCTGCAGAGTAATTTTCTGCAGAATCTCCTAGTGATATTCCTGCAAATTTAAAACCCATTAGTAGATAATACTACCATTACTAGAAATAAAAAAACTATAAGTATTGGGTTGCCTCCCAACAAGCGCCTGATTTAACGTCGCAGCACGACTGAGGACACTTGATTACTCAGCCTTCATCAAGATGGTATGCCTTTATCACTTCATTCACCGATGCAGTATGCCCAAAATAGAGTTTTATTCGTTCTCTATTCACCTTAAACCGCACTCCCTCCTTGGCTTTTAAATCAACTACTCCATGAGGGAATACTTGGGTAATCAAGTAAGGGCCAGTCCGTTTGGACTTGAGCTTGCCCGGAAGACAAGGCAACCTAGAACTGTCTAAAAGCACCAAATCCCCAACCATAAACTCTTGTTTTTCACTTTTTTGTTCATTCTCCTTCTTCATCTCTTCTTTGTGGGATATGGCGGATACCGATTGGAGCTCACCACTCTGCCTCATGGACCTACAAATGTTGAAGGTCTCTTCTTCATTGTTCAACCAAAATTTCATCTGCTTCTTTTCCATATCAACTAAGGCTCTACCTGTAGCAAGGTATGGCCTCCCAATAATAATAGGCACTTCAAAATCGACTTCACAATCAGGAATAAAAAAATCTGCCAGAAATATTAATGACTCTACTTTTACTAGCATATCATGGAGTATCCCTATAGGCCTTTTCACTGTTCGATCACCCATCAGTAGCCACATCGCAGTGGATTTTGGGTCTCCCAAACCCAACTTCTTGTAAATCGAGAGGGGCATGAGATTTATGCTTGCCCCAAGATAACATAATGCTTTCGCAAAATGTAATGACCCGACTGTACAAGGAATAGTGAACGCACCCGGATCTTCTTTCTTTTGTACGAGAGATCCTGTAGCAATAGCACTACAATGCTGCATTCTATCAACATCCTCGAAAGTGACCGATCTTTTCTTTGTAACCAGATCTTTCATAAACTTGGCATAACCGGGCATTTATACTAGAGCTTCTACCAAAGGGACATTGATAGAAAGCTGCTTTAGCATTGTTATAAAACGCCGATATTTACCATTTTCGGTCTTTTTCACTAATCTCTTAGGGAAGGGTGGTGGTGTTGACATCCTTTGAATAGGAGCAACGTCGCGGCGACTCAATTAAAAAAAGAATTTACTAGTTAAAAGAATTTTTAAAATGGATAAAAAGGATTAAAAAGTGGTAAAATGAGTTTAAAAGGATTCAAGGGAGTGGCCACCTAATTTTTTGGTAAAACTAGGAAACCGATTAATTAATTAACCTGAAAGAAATGTCTACGAAACCAATTTGATTCTAGGTAACGAATTCAAGTTATTCTGAAGGGAAGGGATTAGGCACCCTTCGAAATCCACAACTATGGCTCCCGACTGAGTTCATATTTTAAAATTGAGAAGAATAAAACAATGTATAAATATAATAAACATGCAATATACACAATAAAATAAAATAATAATTATCGGCCTAAGGTTTGTCTAACGTCAATATTTACATAATAATGCAATAAAAATATAATTTGAGCTTTTTCGAATGACTTCATGGGAAGCAACTTTGTAAACACACTTAGTAAAAGTGTTAGTGATAAATGAATAAATATGAATTAATCAAATAATAACTTAATAATAAAAATTTGTCTTATGAACATGTAAGGCCTTGGAAATCGACGGTAATTTCTTCATCGGCCATTTTAACAAAGATATTTAATATAACCTGAACATCAAAAAAACATAACAAAGTTATCCCAAGAGAATATGGAAAACAACAGCCAAAATAAAACAACATAATTAGAAATGAAAACAACAATAACGTAATATATAAAAATTAAAAATAACATTAAAATAGAATAATAACAAGACCATGAAAAGTTAAGATAGCAAATAGTTGACTAACAATTTTAAAATAATAATAATAATAAATAAATAAACATCAAACCGTAAAATAATGTTAATATTAAAACTACAATAAACACAAATATTAATTGACTTTTAGAACTGCATTAAACTAAAAAAAACAAAACAAGCTACATATAATAAACAGAAAACATAAAAGAGCTGGGAATCAAATAAAACAAGGCTAAGAAAAAAATTTACCTGGTTTAGGGCAGCGAACCGGAACTACGAGTTTGAAGGAGATGACTCCACCTTCTCAACTCGAAAACCCACAAAAAACACTTTAAAATTTTGAACTATGGAACCAAGAATTCTCAAAATTTTATGGGTACTCTTTGGTCTTTCCCTCCAAAATCCTCCTCTAAAAATAATGAATGAAGTGGGTTTATATAGAAACCCAAAAATCCTCAAAAAGGATGAAATACCGATGTGGGACTGTTGCAAAATTGAAAATTATTTGAGAAATGATGTGGGAAAGGTAGATTTTTTTTGACTCAAAATGTATTAATTTTAAAACCATCGGACCAAAATTTGGTGTCAACAACTTGCCCCTTTGTTTGATTAGGATCAATGTAAGATATCCTGGTCAAACAAAGTTTACGAACCAAATTTGGTTTGATAAACATTGAACAAAACAATTGAGACGTTAGTAGAACTTTTGAGCAAGACTCCACATTGATCGACTGGGATGAAAATAATAAACAAAAGACAAAGATTGATTGCAAACTGATAAAATTCACATAGCTTTGATGTTACTTGCAAAATTGCACAATGAAGGTGGTGTACCTTTTTGAAAAAAGTATGATGCTGAATAACATGTTACTTTGAATGAGGTGACAACCAGCGCGTCTCTTTGAAAGGAGGATGACCCAATTTGAACAAAACATATCACTTTAAACGAGGTGACAACCCAACGTGTCTCGTTGAAAGGCGGACAACCCAACTTGAACTTAATATGTCATTTGAAGGGAGATGACAACCCATCATGTCTCTTTGAAAGGAGGACGCCCCAACTTGAACTTAATATGCCATTTGAAGGGGGATGACTACCCAATCATGTCTCTTTGAAAGGTGGACGACCCAACTTGAACTTAACATGTCATTTGAAGGGAGATGACGACCCAATCCTATCTCTTTGAAAGGCGGACGACCCAACTTGAACTTAATATG
Source organism: Solanum habrochaites (assembly GCA_027704765.1). Classification (NCBI taxonomy): domain Eukaryota; kingdom Viridiplantae; phylum Streptophyta; class Magnoliopsida; order Solanales; family Solanaceae; genus Solanum; species Solanum habrochaites. The sequence goes on along the minus strand of JAKWJA010002497.1, from coordinate 42,671,777 downwards.
TCATTTGAAGGGAGATGACAACCCAATCTTGTCTCTTTGAAAGGCGGACGACCCAACTTGAACATGCCATTTGAAGAGAGATGACAACCCAATCCTATCTCTTTGAAAGGCGGACGACCCGACTTGAACTTAACATGTCATTTGAAGGGAGATGACAACCCAATCTTGTCTCTTTGAAAGGCGGAAGACCCAACTTGAACTTAATATGTCATTTGAAGGGAGATGACAACCCAATCTTGTCTCTTTGAAAGGCGGACAACCCAACTTGAACATGCCATTTGAAGGGAGATGACAACCCAATCCTGTCTCTTTGTAAGGTGGACGACCCAACTTGAACTTAACATGTCATTTGAAGGGAGATGACAACCCAATCTTGTCTCTTTCAAAGGCAGACGACCCATCTTGAACTTAATATGTCATTTGTAGGGAGATGACAACCCAATATTGTCTCTTTGAAAGGAGGACGACCCAACTTGAACATGTCATTTGAAGGAAGATGACAACCCAATCTTGAACTTAATGTGTCATTTGAAGGGAGATGACAACCCAATATTGAACTTAACGTGTCATTTGAAGGGAGATGACAACCCAAACATATCTCTTTGAAAGGCGGACGACCCAACGTGAACTTAACATGAATTATCACAAAATCTTCAATATCAATGTTAGTAGCAAATATAACATAAATTATGCAAACATGACCATATGAACAAGGTATTAACCAATGCAATGATTCAAACTTAATAACATCATGAATTAATAAAATGTCAATTTAAAATGGAATAAAAAAAGTGTCATTTTGAAAGGTATGACTACCCAAAATAAAAGATGTCATTTTGAAGGATATGACGACCCAAAAATAAAAAGATGTCATTTTGAAGGATATGATGACCCAAAAATAAAAAGATGTCATTTTGATATGACGACCCAAAAAATAAAAAGATGTTATTTTGAAGGGTATGACTACCCAAAAAATGCAATTTGAACCTTGAAATGGTCCACAAAGTTATTTGGACGAATATTAGGCATAAATATAAAATGATGTCAGTTTGGAAGGTATGACGGCCTAAAATAAAAAAGATGTCATTTTGAAGGGTATGACTACCAAAACTAAAAATATGTCATTTTGAAGGGCATGACTACCAAAAATGCAATTTAAACTTTGAAACGGTCCACAAAGTTGTTTGGACAAATATCAACAATGAAACGGTCCACAAAGTTGGTATGGAAAAATATCAACAATAAAACGGTCCACAAAGTTGGTATGTACAAATATGGGGCATAAAAATAAAATGATGTCAGTTTAAAAAGGTATGACGATCCAAATTTAAAAGATGTCATTTTGAAATATATGACGACCCAAAAATAAAAAGATGTCATTTTGAAGGATATGACGACCCAAAAAATAAAAATATGTCATTTTGAAAGGTATGACTACCCAAAAACTAAAAATATGTCATTTTGAAGCGTATGACTATCAAAAATGCAATTTAAACTTTGAAACGGTCCACAAAGTGTTTGGACAAATATCAACAATGAAACGGTCCACAAAGTTGATATGGACAAATATTGTAAAGTGGTTTCAACCCATTTTTTATTATATGAACAATGAAACATATTTTAACTTGGTTAGCGCCAATAATAGTATTGTACAAAAATTTCTCACAATTTTTCTCTTTCAACTGAAATTGACATCGAGGTAATTCATATGGATTCAAGTGATACCTCAAATGTACTTAAGCAACAACAAGATTTGTCCATCTTGCTATAAACAAAAGCTTAGAACTAGACCTAACATCATCTTTCAAGTGCCCTCACAAGAAGGAAACTTTCAATTTGCGCACATTTAAAGTGTTTTGATTTGGGAACATCTGAAAAAGCGCACTCACACTCAAAAAAAATTTCAATGCATGCAATTGTGCTACCATAGGCTTGACCTTCATGTAAATCTCCACCAATGTGAGAACATTTGAATCGAAATCATGTAGGGCTTGTTAATGGCTTACAATGTAGGCTTAGGGACGGGTATGATAGTCATTTGGGATAAAACTGACTTATTCTCTTCTTGAGCATTGCACTAAATAGATGCTTTCAACATTTGTTACGCTTTTGGCGTTTGATTCTCTTTGTTATCCCTTCCTTTTGCACTTTTGACTTCTTTGAAACTTTGTTTGTCTGAGTTTTTCCCTTTTGAATTTTCTCCTTTTTGTTTGGAGTGTTTTTCTTCTTTTTGAAATTTTGCTTTCTTAAATTGGTGGGGAATTTTGAAGTTTTTTTTTTCTTCTGAAGCCATTGTTGTTTTCTTGACATTAGGAACTTTGATAACTTTTGTCTTTGACAAATTTGAACTTTTTATCTTCTCTTATAACTTGCATGTCTTCAGTGCGCTCAAGAAAGTCTGGTCAAAAGAGAGATAGTGCGTAAAAACACTCAAAAAAGTATAGGCTAAGATGTGGTTGTCCAAAAAAAGGCTTAAGGCTCAAAGTGGGGACATCTAAGGATTAACATCATTTTGTAGGCTTTGAAAGGCTCAAACGGATCAAAGAAGTCCTACAATCATTTTTCAAATCAAACATTACTCAGAATTTTGCCTCAATAACATTTAGGTCAAGTTCTAGATCAACAATGCAAAATAATTGAATTTGATTCAAACTCACCACACAATGCACATGAAACCATGAATCTGATTTTGTTTTAGTCTTGAATTTATACAAGACAACATTTGCAAGTGTAACAAAGTATGAATGAGAGGTACCAAAAGAATCCATAGTTTAACAAGAAGTTAATCCTTTTTATTGTACAAATTATTTTTCACATGTACACTTGAATTGTGTTGGCATCCACCAAGTCAAAAAATGATTTAAAAATTATAAACGTTAAAAGAAATAAAAATAAAAGATCTTTTGAATAAAGAATACCGAACCCTCGAAGGGCTGCCTATGTATCTCAATGATGAGAATCAGGTTTGCGTAGTTCGTCCAAATATGACATAAAATTCATAAACAACAAATTACTTTTTGAAAGGAAATATAATGAGAATAAAAACCAATGAGCCACATTAAAAGGCAGGCAACCCGAATTGAACAAAATATTTTTTTATTTAATATTTAAAGAAAATTTTACAAGGACAAATGAATCAGTGATTCACATTGAAGGGCGGACCACCCAAATTTAACAAAAGTAACAAAAATAAAATAAGAAAATAAAGAGTCGCGTTGAAGGGTGAACTACCCAAACTTAAAAAATGTCAATTAAACTAATATTTTCAATGGAGTATAATACAAATCAAAGATATACAATGAATGTAACATCATGTACAAAAAATTAATGCAAAATATACAAACCAACTCGGAGTGAAGCCTCAAATTCTGGAGTCTGCGTACAAATTTGGTGAAATTTTATAGGGCATTCCTTGAAAATTTTGCCCCTGTTTCAGCTTCAACAACCTCCAGTATTTACTCTTGTACTATCTCCTTTATAAAAATTTTGGAGACCTCCACAAAAACTTTTGCCCCCAGTTTCCATTTTCAAATTTTGGAAAGCTTACAGGGAAGATAACCGAGCCTTTATGGCGCCTACGTATCCCGTTCAAGTAGGAATCAGGTCAAACGTAGTTCCAATGATTTAACTTGAAAAAAGATTGGACTTAAATTATAAGTATTCTAAAACTAGGTTAGCAAGAGTAACTTTGAAATAATGGACTATCATACATCACGATATATCATATAATATACAAACAATGAGTGCATGTGTTATACAAATATGTCTCTAGTGTCATGCTTAATACGATGTTTCGGTTTCTCACTACACTAGCTGACTAAGAGTGGGCTTAAAAAGAGACTTGTTTACCCGAGTTGGACAAACTACGGGATGAAGTATAATAAACAACGTTGGATGACCGCAAGCCAACTATTTGTTTATCACTTCCAAAGAATTTCGAAGGTGTTTTTCTGAAGGACAGTCGTGGAAAGCCACGTAACCGCCTTTATCCTAATGCATTCTATTTGCCATTTGGCAGAAATTATGTCATGAAATACAATGACAATATACAATAAATAATGAATAAATAAATAGTACGACATGCAAATAATTAACAAAATATACAAGATATAATGAATAGCACAATAAAGAATAGTATCTACAATTTGAAAAAATGAACCCAGAATGGTTAGAACCTCTAATATCCCCAGCGGAGTCGCCTTTCTGTTGACATCCTTTGAATGGGAGCAACGTCGCGGCGACTCAATTAAAAAAAGAATTTACTAGTTAAAAGAATTTTTAAAACGGGTAAAAAGGATTAAAAAGTGGTAAAATGAGTTTAAAAGGATTAAAGGGAGTGGCCACCTTATTTTTTGGAAAAACTAAGAAGCCGATTAATTAATTAACCTGAAAGAAATATCTACGAAAACAATTTGATTCTAGGTAAGGGGTTCAAGTTATTCCGAAGGGAAGGGATTAGGCACCCTTCGAAATCCACAATTGTGGCTCCCGACTGAGTTCATTTTTTCAAATTGAGAAGAATAAAACAATGTATAAATATAATAAATATGCAATATACACAATAAAATAAAATAATAATTATCGGCCTAAGGTTTGCCTAACGTCAATATTTACATAATAATGAAATAAAAATATAATTCGAGCTTTTTCGAATGACTTCATGGGAAGCAACTCTGTGTACCTGTAAACACACATAGTAAAAGTGTTAGTAATAAATAAATAAATATGAATTAATCAAATAATAACTTAATAATAAAAATCCGTCTTATGAACATGGAAGGCCTTGAAAATCGACGGTAATTTCTTCATCGGCCATTTTAACAAATATATTTAATATAACTTGAACATCAACAAAACATAACAAACTTATCCCAAGAGAATATAGAAAACAACAACCAAACTAAAACAACATAATTAGAAATAGAAACAACAATAACGTAATATATAAAAATTAAAAATAACATTAAACTAGAATAATAATAAAACCCTGAAAAGTTAAGATAACAAATAGTTGACTAATAATTTAAAATAATAATAATAATAAATAAATAAACATCAAACCGTAAAATAATGCTAATATTAAAACTACAATAAACACAAATATTAATTGACTTTTAGAACTACATTAAACAATAAAAAAAAAACAAGCTACATATACTAAACAAAAAAACATAAAAGAGCTGGGAATCAAATAAAACAAGGCTAAGAAAAAAATTTACCTGGTTCTAGGCAGCGAACCGGAACTACAAGTTTGAAGGAGACGACTCCACCTCCTCAACTCGAAAAACCACAAAAATTAATTAAAATTTTGAACTATGGAAACAAGAATTCTCAAAATTTTATAGGTACTCTTTGGTCTTCCCCTCCAAAATCCTCCTCTAAAAATAGTGAATGAAGTGGGTTTATATAGAAACCCAAAAATCCTCAAAAAGGATGAAATACTGATGTGGGACTGTTACAAAATTGATAATTGTTTTAGAAACGATGTGGGAAAGGCAGATTTTTTTTGACTAAAAATGTATTAATTTTAAAACCATCGGACCAAAATTTGGTGTCAACAGGTGGTGGTCTAGGCATGGGAATTACCTTCATAGGGACTTCTGCATCTTTTCCAGTGCTCTCTTCTGCTTCACCACTACCCTTTACCACCTTATCATCATCCTTTCTCACCTTTTCCTCATGAGACGGCATAGGTGGGTCAATCGTTTCATTACCACCCCGAGTAGTGATTGTCATACAGTGTGCATCATTTTTTGAATTTTGGACAGTGTTGCTAGGAAGAGTTCCCGGTTGCCGTGTGTTCACAGTCGTAGATAATTGGGTCATATGCAACTCGATCTGCTTAATCAATATTGCATGTGTATCGACTTTTTGCCCAATACCTGCTAAATCACACCTTAACTCTTTAATTTGATCATCACTAGCATCGAACCTCCTCATCATTTTGTGCAACATATCCTCAACTCGCGCCATACTATCTCCACCATTTCTAGGAGTAACTTCACGATTTTAAGGAGGGACATAGGGACCATTTCTGTTACCGTAGTTACCCCTATTGAAATTGTTGTTGCGGTTGTAGTTTCCATCTTGGACAAAATGACCCTCGGTTATAGTTACCATAGACCCGACCTTGGTTACCTTGACCTTGGCGCCAATTATCCTGATTTGAGCCTTGGGCGCTCGGTCGGAAACCCCTCATCTGCTCATTTACTGCATACGAGTCCTCCGCATAATAGCATTCATCATTAGGTGGTGGTTGTTTAGGAAAGTAGTTAACTGCATTTATCTTTTTTGCACCCCTAGTGATATGTTTTAGTACCAACCCAAGCTCAGTTCTCATATGAGTCATTTCTTCACGAATCTCATATATGGCTAGGTTGTGAGTGGACTGCACTGCGAAGGTATTTTCCCGGTATCTGACTTCCTAGTACTCCAAGCTTTATTATTCCGGGAGATTTTCTCTAATTTTTCAGCAATCTCAGCACAAGGACACTCCCCATAAGATCAACCTGCTATAGTGTCCAACACCGCTAGAAGTATTCCTTTAGTGACTCATCATCTATACGGTGATTTGGGACACTTCTCAAGAACGAGGTGAATCTATCTCAAGAACTATTAACTGACTCTCCTGGTAGTGCCACAAAGTTGTTCACTCTGTCTTTGTGGTTTAGTTTCTTGGAGACCGGATAGTAGCGGGTTAAGAAAACATCCCTTAGGTGGTTCCAAGTGAAAATTGAGTTGTAAGGGAGCTTAGTGAACCATATAGCAGCCTCTCCCATCAGTGAGAGAGAAAACACTCTAAGCCCTATTACATCCACGTCCAAGTCAGGCCTCCCTACACATCTTTTACACACTTCTCTTACCTTAGCTATATGGGCATGTAGATCCTCAGAAGGTATCACTGAAAACAAACCTCTGGCAGTGAGCATTTGCATCAGGATACTATTTACCACAAATGTGTGGCCTGGTGGTAGACGAGGCAAGACAAGTGGCCCATCGGAGTCTTCTATGTTATCATAGCCTCTGTAGTATGCTTGGGGCCGTGGAGCGGGATTTTGTCCCCTCTCTTGGTGTTCACACGGAGCATCGGGTAACAACTGACCATGAACATCAACCAGAGCTGGGATGTTCTGGTTTGGATCATCATCATTAATTCTCAAGTTTTGATTCATGTTGCGTAGTGTACGCTCTAATTCGTGATCGTAGGGAAACAAGGGTTATCTTCCTCTCCCTGTATTTGGCATACAAGGAGGGTGGTTTTGCACGAATCAAAAACAATAAAACAAAGTAAAATCAAGAAAATATCAACTAAACTATAGTAATAAGTTTAAGTTAATCTAAAAGCTACTTTCCCCGGCAGCGGCGCCAAAATTTGATACGCTCAAACTTACTTCTCAAATAAGAAGTAAAGCGGTCGTGTCAAGTAAATAACCCAACTAATGAGGTTGAGATCGTTCCCACGAGGAAAATAGTTTAGACTTAACTTCAATCTATTATTACTATTGTTCAGTCAATTACTTCCTTGGAAAGCAAAAATGATAAAAGGGGGGTTTTCTATTTCTAAATAAATGAAAATAACTAGCGAAATTAAAGGAGACAACTAACTTGGAGTTTAATCAATTAATCAAAGTAACTAGGGTTTACATGTTCCCCACAGGTTCACAACTTGATAATTCTAACTATAACAATTTTTTCCTAGTATCTTGCATTCAAAGTGATAAGTTATGTATTTCTAAATTCTTGGTCCGACATCTAGAAAATTTCACTCCGCACCTTGGTCTAGCTAAGTGTGTTGTTGTACTAACCCTTATCTTTACCTCATATTAAGCATCGTATTCGATATTTGACTAAGTTATTACCTCGTACCAATCAAACTAGCCTATTAGATAGTATACACTAAATCTATATTGATAATTCTTTTCCTATTATCTACCTCCTTGGTCCGGCAAGTAGCATTAAGGAAAGTTCTAATGTTGGTCATCCGCTAAAAAGACTTCTAAGCGAAAGAATTATCAATACATGCAAGACACTATTCTAGAATTGTTATTTTAGTTAGGTATTACCTCATTATTTGCCTATCGTTCCCACAACCCTAGTTATGGAGTTTAGTTACCCATAGTTATAATCACAATATTCAAATATATGGTATAAGAATTCATGTACCTACTTCAATGAGAAAGAGTAAAATCCGAAAGTTCGCTTGATTAATCAACAAAAATCACCAACAATCAATTACAAGAATCTCAAAATAATCAAGAATCTCACAAAAGGTCTAAAAAATAATCAAGAGTCTCACCTCCAAAATGAGGTTTTTCAAACTATTTATAAAAAGATTAAAACCTAATTACATAAGGACTCTATTTGCTGGAAATCTGTCAAAACACGGCTGGGTCGACAGACCCCGCGACGGATCATCCTGGTCACGACGGACCGTCATTGACTCCATCATCCCATACTTGTTCAATTTCTTCTGTTGCTCTCTTCATTATCCTCGACGGCAGATATGACGGATCGTCATAGGCACAACGGTCCGTTAACGGTCTCCGTTCCAAAAAACATAAACTCTTGGAATTTGGGTACTGCGACTACTTCTCTGAACGTCATGACGAACCAGCAGGACGGACCGTTATGGATACGATGGTCCGTCACAAGCTCCGTAACCCCACACTTGGTCAGATTTCCCCAACTTCCTTTAGCAGCTGCACTACGATACCACCTACGGAACGTCACGGGCACGACGAACCGTCACAAGCTCCGTAGGTGGTACTTTTCTGTATTTCTCGCTCAAAAACCTCTGCATTCCTCTTTTAGACATATTTCCTGCAAATAAAGAGAAACTTACATAAAAACTAGCACAAAAAAGCTTTTGGACACACTAAACTTAAGGAAAAAGTATTAATAATACCGTGAAACCATGGTATATCAATGAGTTCCATGAAGTTTGAAATTGATAGATTTAGTGGGCACAACAACTTCAATATCTGGAAAATCCAGATGATGGCATTACTGCGGAGGGAAGGTTCAATCCATGCTATTAATGGAAAATACCCAGATAAGATATTAGATTCCGACAAGGAGATGCATTGAGTGTAATCCAACTGTACCTTGCACCTAACGTACTATGTGAAGTGTGTACAAGTATCGAAGAGACGGCCAAAGAGTTATGGGAAAAGCTGGAAGGGCTTTACCATGACAAGTCAGTGACAACAAGACTGTTGTTATAATGGCGTCTTCATACATTTAAGATGGATTCAGGTACTTTGTTGCAAGACCATCTATATACGTTTAATAAACTAGTGATGGACTTACAAATTGTTGGAATTAAAAAGGACGAGGAGACGCTTGCATGTTCTTTGCTATTTTCATTGACTTCAAAATATCGTGATATTGAGAATTCAATGATTTATAGCAAATAACCTATCAAACTTGAGCAAGTGAGGTAAACACTTAACTATTGTGATGTGCGAATGCATTTTGAAGGAGACAAAAGTGACGAAGCTAGTAGACTCTTTGTAAGAGGTCGTACTAGCAAACAGGGAAGGAGAAAATCGAAGTACATATCGAAGTCTCGTATGAACAAAAAGAATGTGGAGTGTTGGGGCTATCTAAAGAAAGGGCACTTTGAACGAGATTGTCCTATGTCGAAGTCTAAAGAAAAGGCGAGTGCATCCATTGTTGAGCAAGTACATGATAATGATGATGATTATATACTAACAACATCATGAAATAGTGGAGTCTATGAGAACAAATAGGTCTTAGACTCTGGTTGTACTCTGCATATGACATTCTGAAGGGATTGGTTGAGTAGTTATGAAACAAGTGGAGGAACCGTACTAATGGGCAATAATGCAACTTGTATAATCGTGAGGACTATTACAGAAGTATGTCATGTTCCTGATCTAAAAAAGAATTTGATATCCCTAGGTACTTTGGATAAACAAGGCTATAAGAACATGAGTGAAGGAGGAACTTATGAAAGTGACTAAAGGATATTTAGTCATGTTGAAGGCCAAGCTAGAGGATGGACTTTACAAACTTGCGGGAAACACCATTATTGGCTCTGTAAATACATCTACTTTGTAGTTATCTAATGAAGACAAGGCAAAATTATGGCACATGAGACTAGGCCATATGAGAGCGTGAGGATTGGAGATGTTGAGCAACCGCAACCTTTTGAATGGTGAGAAGATCAGCACACTCGAATTTTGTGAGCACTGCATCTTAGGGAAGAAGAAAAAGGTCAGCTTCAACACTGGCAAACACAAGACGGGAGGGGTTCTAGACTACATCCATTAAGATTTATGGGGTCCCTCTAAGCTTCCATCGAAGGGAGGAAATAGGTAACTTCTCACATTCATTTATGATTTTTCACGAAAGGTTTGGGTGCGTTTCCTGAAGACAAAAGGTGATGCTTTTGAAGAATTTAAAGAGTGGAAGATTTTGGCTGAAAATCAAATGGAGAGGAAAATCAAGTATCTTCGTACAGACAATGGCTTGGAGTTTTTCAGTGAAGAGTTCAATGATTTCTGCAAGGTTCATGGGATCCCAAGGCATAAGACGGTTAGGCACACACCACAGCAGAATGGAGTTGCCGAGAGAATGAAAAGAACTCTTCTTGAGAAGGCTCGGTGTATGCTCTTACAAGCCAAGATGTCCAAAGTTTTTTGGGCTGAAGCAGTTCATACTGCTTCTCATATTGTCAATCTGTCTCCAGCATCAGCAATTGACTTTAAGACTCCGAATGAGGTCTAGTCAGGGGAAACCCTCTAACTATTCATACTTACGAATATTTGGATGTCCAGCTTATTATAATGTTAATAAAGGAAAGCTTGAACCAAGAGCTAAAAAGGCCATATTCGTAAGATATGTAAATGGAGTCAAAGGGTACAGACTTTGGTGTTTGTCCTTACTCAAATTTGTAGTTAATAGAGATGTTACTTTTGATGAATCCTCTATACTTGATCCTTGTAAAGTCTGTGGAGTTATCAAGAGATTGGAACAATGAGCAGGTGGAGCTACCGGTAGAGCTTACCAAGGAACGAGATCAAGAGACTTAAATTGATGAGTCAAAAGATGCAGATCTTAAAGAACTTGCTGCCAATGAACCATACACAACTGCGAAGGGAAGGGACAAAAGACAGATACGGAAACCGGAATGTCTTATAGAGCAAGAAAATCTGATTGCACATGCGTTCGTAGCTGCAGAAAAAGAGATTAATGATCTCGAGCCCTCTTCGTATGTTGAAGCAACTTCTTGCAAAGATATTGCACACTGGCAGTTAGCTATGGTGGAAGATATGAAGTCTCTTTACAAAAATGAGACATGGGTCTTAGTTAAAAGGCCAAAGGGAATGAGGACAGTTGGATACAAATGGGTCTACAGAAAGAAAGAAGGTATTCCAGAAGTGGAAGATGCTAGGTTCAAGCAGAGATTGGTTGCAAATGGTTTCTGTCAGAAGGAGGGAATGACTACAATGAGATCTTCTCTCCAGTCGTGTAACATAGATCAATTTGTGTGCTACTAGCATTGGTTGCACAATTTGATTTAGAGCTTCAACAGCTTGATGTCAAAATTGCTTTCTTACATGGTGATATAGAAGAGATAATCTATATGGATCTGCTTGAAGGTTTCCTAGTTGAAGGAATGGAAGACCATGTATGACAAATGAAGAAGTCTTTGTTTGGTCTGAAGCAATCCCCTAGACAGTGGTACAAGAGATTTGATGCATTCATGACTACACTTGGATTTTTTATGAGTGCATTTTATAGTTGTGTGCATCACAAGAAGATGTTTGGTAATTCTGTTATTTATCTATTGTTGTATGTTGATGGTATGCTTATTGCTGCTAACAACATCACCGAGATAAATATTTTAAAGAAACTGTTGAGTGAGGAATTTGACATGAAAGATTTGGGAGTTGCAAAGAAAATTCTTGTAATGGAGATTTCAAGAGAAAATGGTGTTTTACATCTTGCTCAAAAGAGGTACATCTAAAAAGTTCTTGAAAGATTCAATACGCATATGAGCAAGACTGTAAGTAATCTGTTAGCTTCTCATTTCAAGCTTTCAAATTTACAAAAGCCTCAGTCTATGGGTTAGGTGGAGCATATGTCAAAGGTTCCTTGTGCGAGCGCAGTTGGTAGCATAGTGTATGCTATGGTATGCACACGTCCAGATATTGCCCAATCTATAAGTGTGGTAAGCAGGTACATGAAAAATCTAGGAAAAAAGACACTGGAAACTGTCAAGTTGATATTGAGATATCTCAAAGGAGCTCTAGCTAATTCTTTTTCTAATTCACTTATTCTTGTATTTTTTATTTCTTCTAAATGTTGTACTTCTTGTTTTGCTTGTAATTTTATTTTTTCAATTTCTTTTGATTTGTCTATTTCTTCGTTTTCTTTTGTTATTCTTATCATAGCTGTTAAACTATCTTCTAATTTTGCCGTCTCTTTTTCTAACATTAAATATAAATTATTTCCTATTTTTTATATCTTCTTCCTAAATTTGAAAATATTATTTTTATTATCATTCCGTCTTGATTTTCATATGTCTTTTCATCTACTACAAATTCTTCTTTGTTCATTACAATTTATAAATTATGTTATGTTGTAATTATTCATTTTGTTCTTTTTATAATTATTTTCTTATTTTGACAGGTTATTGTTAATTGTTCATTTTCTATATTGTATGGTTTAACTTTTTCTAGCCACTTTATTCCTAATGTAATGTTATGATTTCCTTGGTGTATCTTAAATCGTATTATTAAGGGTATTCCTCCTATAATTATTTCTTTTTCCGTTGTTTCTTCGCTTGTGTTTACTATCTCACTAGGTAATCCAGGGCATATGTGTCCTGTTTTTACAATTTCTTCTTCTAATACTAATTCTCTTGTTATGTAGTTTTCTTCTTGTCCTGTATTTATAAGAATTTCATATTTTCTTTGGTCTATTATTCCTGTTATAAAATAATGATATGGTGTTATTTCCTCTTTTTCCAATAAATTTTGTGGTATTTCATAGTTTCTTTTAGATGTACTCATTCTTGATGAGGTAGCTCTAGTTAACGTATTTGGTACGCTTGAGGTACTTAACTAATTTATTCCTGATAATCTCTTGTTGATTATAATTGTTTATCATGTCTTAATAATGTTATAATAAACATCTTTAGAAGGTTTGCTACAGAAATATTCTGCGAATAAGTATGCCCAGACTATGTCATCTTAAGGTTGAAACCGATAGGCAAGAAGGTCGTTTAGGGGAGTAAACAAAGTTGAGGCGCTGTTAGGGTAACTAATCAAAGAAGAAAGTTGTAGTAGTGACTAGACGAGATGATTATTAAATCATTATTATCACATAATAAATAAGTATAATCCATTAAGAGGTTGGAAGGAATAAAAATTTTTTAAAATGAATAAAATGACCAATTCCTATTTATTGGATGATGATGTTAATTATAAGATATTGATACTTTATATATTAAAAGATCTTAATACAGATCTAAAAAGAGAAATTTATGACATATTGGTAACATATGAAGTAATAGAGGTAACAACCCAAGGTTGGACTACATTAAGTATACAAGATAATTTTTATGATGAATTTTATTATGACATACATGATTTATATGATGATCTAGATATATTCAGGGATCAATGATTAAACCAAAAAGGTTTGAACTTTGGCAAAAACGAAGTAAAAATAATTATAAGATAAAAATTATTGAAAACCCAAATAAATTAAGTAAACTTTTTAAAATTTTGTACAGAAAAATATAAAATGAATAATAAAACAAGTAGAAAAACCAAGATAGATAAAAAGGTACGAAAGATATGGAAAAAGTTGAAACCTTTATATACAGAATATAAACTTACTAAGACAAGTAATGATAAGAAAAATTACTTAATAAATATAATTTCAAAAACAGAATACAAATATGTTTGTGATTTGAAAAAACAGTATGAACAAAGAAATATATAAACAACAATTGATAGAAAAAATAGATGAAAAAATACAAGAACTACAACATAAGAAAGAAAGATTGATAGAAAATATGTTAGCAGGAGTATGTAAAAAATCAATATTAGCACAAAGAAAAAACATATTTATGTTAGAAATACAAATAGATCACCTTGAATATAAATTACAACATAACATAATTTATAAATTGTAATGAACAAAGAAGAATTTGCAGTAGATGAAAAGACATATGAAAATCAAGACGGAATGATAATAAAAATAATATTTTCAAATTTAGGAAGAAGATATAAAAAAATAGAAAATAATTTATATTTAATGTTAGAAAAAGAGACGGCAAAATTAGAAGATAGTCTAACAGATATGATAAGAATAACAAAAGAAAACGAAGAAATAGACAAATCAAAAGAAATTGAAAAATAAAAATACAAGCAAAACAAGAAGTACAACATTTAGAAGAAATAAAAAATACAAGAATAAGTGAATTAGAAAAAGAATTAGCTAGGTTAAAATTATTATATGAAATTAAACAAAAAGAAAAACAGACAGAAAAAGAAAAAGAACTAGAATTAACTAATGAAATAAAAGAAATGGAACAAAAACTAAATGAAGATCTTGAAGTAAATGAAATAGATGAAAATGGATCAGAGACAACAAATGACCAAAATCAGAAATAAGTGATATAAGTGATACATACGCAGAAATTCTAGAACAAGTAAATAAATTAAAAAAATTAGAAATAAACACAGGAGATATGAATCGACCCAGTACATCAAGAGTTAAAACTCCAGACAACATTCCCAGAAATAGTCCTAGAATTAGTCCTAGATGGACACCACCAACTTATTATACAGAAATTTATCAGCAATCAGATAGAACTAACGCAATATGGAATAGCAGATTAAATAAGAATTGGATACCAAAACCAATAAATGAACAATATAATTTCTTAGATCTAGATTGTGTTACAGACATAAATAAAGCAATATTACTATGGACAGGAAATATATCTAAGCAACTAATAGATAACAAAATAAAAACAACAGAAGCACCAAGGTATATAGAAAGAACATTTGTAGGAACAACAAGATTATGGATAGAAAATCTACCCTCAGAAAGCTTAGAAGTACTTAGAAGTGACAAGAAAATGGATGGATCTCCATCAGCAACAAATATAGATATACTAGATAAATATGAATCAGCAATAAGAAATGAATTTGGAAGTATGACTACAGATATAAGAGAACAAAACAGAGAAAAAATAATAAATAGACAACTTATGACAAAATTAGCTATATGTAAAATGTGTTATATAGAAGAATACACTTGTGCCTTTAAGGAATACTATTACAAAGAAAAATACAATTTAGATGAAGCAAAAGAAATAAGACAACAATATTTTACAAAATTACCAGAACCATTTAGTACAAAAATAATTAAAGACTGGAATAATGAAGGATTAGTAGATACTTTAGGATCTAGAATAAAATTCTTATCTCAATGGTTCATACAACTATGTGAAAATCAAAAAGAAAAATCAAAAATGGAAAAAGTACTAAACAAATATTTAGCATGTTGTAAAAACAAAATGGCACCACAGTTTGGAAGTACAAATAAAAAACAAAAGCCCAAAAGATATAAAAATTATAGAAAAACTAAAACTAAGTATAAATATAAGAAACCAAGACGAAGATATTATATAAAAAATTATAAAGTAAAAAGGCCATATAGACCAAAAAGAAAAATATCCCAATGTACTTGTTACAATTGCGGAAAGATAGGACACATAGCTAAAGATTGTAAGCTACCCAAAGATCCAAAAAGGAAACAAATTGCAGAAATAATTATAGATAATGACGAATATATGCAAATAGAATATATAGACTATGAATTAAATGAAAATGACAGTATATATGAAGTATCAGATATAGAAACTGAGAAAGAAGAAGAAAATATTAGTCTAGATAACAATGAAACATATGAAGAAATATAATGTTTGAAAATGAAATAAAATAATATCTGAAGAAAATTATCAAAATGAAGAACTATCAGACCAACAAATTATATTTGATAACACAGTTTTTGAACAAATAAAAGGAAAAGAATTAGACTTGAGTGTTGAAAAAGTACTTGAAATACCCGTCTTAAGAAATTGGTTTAAAAGACAAAAAGAAGAATACTATGTAGTTAGTCAGAAAGAACATACCATAGACTGCAAATATACAAGAGGAAAAGCATATATACCTATACTAAGTAAACGAATAATAAATAAAGAAATACAAGATATAAAAATAAAACGCCTATAAAATATGTACATTTAGGAGGAACAGAAATACTAATAAAAGCTTGTTTCAGAGAAGGAATAGATACACCCATTGAAATATACTTAGCAGATGATAGAATAATACACCCCATAGAAAAAAGCGTAATCACTGCAGTAAAAGGAAACTTAATATATCAAAAATTTAAATTTATAATAAGTGCCAATCACACAATAGCATTAACAGAGAGAAATATAGATAAATCATTAGTATTATATTGGAAAATGTCAGGAATAAAGTTAGCACCAGGCAGCAAAATATTTACAGCAAGATGTAAAAACCTATATATATTAACAACAAAACATAAAATAATGGCAAAAAATAAAATTGATAAAATAAAGATAGAAAATCCTTTCGAAAAAATAATCATTGTAATAGACAATAATGATTATAGTTATAAAGAAATTGACAATGAAGAAGATTTAGAAATAGTAAAAGAAAGATTAAGTACCTCAAGCGTACCAAATACGTTAACTAGAGCTACCTCATCAAGAATGAGTACATCTAAAAGAAACTATGAAATACCACAAAATTTATTGGAAAAAGAGGAAATAACACCATATCATTATTTTATACCAGGAATAATAGACCAAAGAAAATATAAAATTCTGATAAATACAGGACAAGAAGAAAACTACATAACAAGAGAATTAGTATTAGAAGAAGAAATTGTAAAAACAGGACACATATGCCCTGGATTACCTAGTGAGATAGTAAACACAAACGAAAAAACAACGGAAAAAGAAATAATTATAGGAGGAATACCCTTAATAATACGATTTAAGATACACCAAGGAAATCATAACATTACATTAGGAATAAAATGGCTAGAAAAAGTTAAACCATACAATATAGAAAATGAACAATTAACAATAACCTGTCAAAATAAGAAAATAATTATAAAAAGAACAAAATGAATAATGAAAATATACATACTTGCAAAAATTATAATAGAAGGATATCACAACAGATATTATACCCCTATGATAGATACAGGAGCAGAAGCAAATATATGTAAATATAATTGCCTACCAGAAGATAAATGGGAAAAATTAAAAACACCTATGGTAGTAACAGGATTTAATAATGAAGGAAGTATGATTAAATACAAAGCAAAAAATATAAAAATACAAATATGGGATAAGATACTAACAATAGAAGAAATTTATAATTTTGAGTTCACAACAAAAGATATGTTACTAGGAATGCCATTTTTAGATAAATTCTACCCACATATAATAACAAAAACACACTGGTGGCTTACTACACCATGCGGAAACAAGATAGGAGCAAAAAGAGTAAGCAATAAACAACGAAAACCTATGGAATGGATAAAAGGAAGTGAAAAAATAAACCAAGAAATGGAAAATATAAATAACAAACAAATAACACAATTAGAAATCATCATATTTACAATAGACAAAGTCAAAATAATTAATGAACAATTAGAACAACTATACAATGAAGATCCATTACAAGGATGGGAAAAACATAAGACAAAAGTAAAAATTGAACTAATAGATGAAAATAGTATAATAACACAGAAACCATTAAAATATAACTTCGATGATTTACAAGAATTTAAAATACATATAAATGAACTATTAGAAAATAATTACATACAAGAAAGTAATAGTAAGCATACAAGTCCAGCATTTATAGTTATAAAACATAGTGAACAAAAAAGAGGTAAAAGTAGAATGGTTATAGATTACCGAAACTTAAATGCCAAAACTAAAACATATAATTATCCAATACCAAATAAAATACTAAAAATAAGACAAATACAAGGATACAACTATTTTAGTAAATTTGACTGTAAATCAGGATTTTACCATCTAAAGCTAGAAGAAGAATCTAAACAACTAACAGCATTCACAGTACCGCAAGGCTTCTATGAATGGAATGTATTACCATTTGGATATAAAAATGCACCAGGTAGGTATCAACATTTTATGGATAACTATTTTAACCAGTTAGAAAATTGTATTGTATATATAGATGACATATTATTATATTCTAAAACACAAGATGAGCATATAAGATTATTAGAAAAATTTATACATATAATTAAACATTCAGGTATAAGCTTAAGTAAGAAGAAAGCAGAAATTATGAAACCACAGATAGAATTTCTAGGAATACAAATAGATAAAAATGGAATAAAAATGCAAACCCATATAGTACAAAAAATAATTACCCTTGATGAAAATATAGATACAAAAAAGAAATTACAATCATTTCTAGGATTAGTAAATCAAGTAAGAGAATATATACCAAAATTAGCAGAACATCTAAAACCACTACATAAAAAACTTAAAAAAGATGTTGAATACTATTTTGACAACAAAGATAAAGAACATATAAAAAATATTAAGAATTTATGTAAAAAATTACCAAAACTATACTTTCCTGATGAAAACAAAACATTTACCTACATTGTTGAAATAGATTCAAGTGATCATAGTTATGGAGGAGTATTAAAATATAAATATAACAAAGAAAAAATAGAACATCATTGTAGATATTACTCAGGAGCCTATACCGAAGCACAAACAAAATGGAAAATAAATAGAAAAGAATTATTTGCATTATATAAGTGTTTATTAGCATTTGAACCATATATTGTTTACAATAAATTTATTATAAGAACATATAATACACAAGTAAAATGGTGGATAACTAAAAAGGTAGAAGATTCAGTTACAACAAAAGAAATAAGAAGATTAGTATTAAATATCTTAAATTTTACATTTACAATTGAGGTAATTAAAACTGACAAAAACCTTGTTGCAGACTATCTCTCAAGAGAAAGATACAATGAAAGATATATTGGCTATGATGACAAATCTATGCCAAAAAATGGAGAAAATAGAAACAGATGTACAAGATCTGAAAGAAAAAGTTAATAGTCAGCAGCATGACTATAAACATGCGGAGCTACGTCGTTCGGCGGACGGTAAACAGCCAGAGCTAAAAGGAGACGATGGGAAACTCCATAAAACCAATGACAAAGTTTGTTTAAATACAGCTGCAGGTACAAGAAAGAAAGCTAGTGAGAAACCAAGGAATGCAAACTTAAACCAGCTATTCATAAAACCATTTATCCAAAATACACAAGTACAGATACCCGCAGAACCACAAACTTCCACATATGCAGTTAGTCTACAGAATGACAAAAAGAGATACAACTACATTACACAGTCCTATATCGAAAACATATATAAAATCCAAACATATTTAAATTTGAACCCCAGATCTACACAAACTAAAAACCCAGAAGAAGACTATATAACCCAAAAGTTACAGGGATATAATAAGCTTATAGCACAACCTAAAACTAGTCCAAATTTAGTTAAAACATGTTATAGTTATGGGTTACTAAACACAGTATATACATATACTGGAGAAGAGATAATTGGAATACCAGAATTACACAAAGCATTTGTGACATACAAAAGAGTTACTAAAGGAAATCTATTTTATATTAAGTTTTATACAGCACCAGCTGAGATACTATACGAAGAAATTAAGTCGCCAATCCAAGTTATAAAGATAGGCCTGACCAGAGACATGATAATACCAGAGGAAATAGAAAAACAAACTGAGATACCAAAGATAGAGATACCAAACTTTTATGCAAATAAAAGGATAATTGGTATAGCAACAATTATACAAGAGCTAGCCAATAATTATTTAAATGGCAATGCTATTTGGAGTTATTATGCACGAGATTAAGTTATGATTTATTCAAGCTCCAAGGAACTAAGAAAATCAGATGTGGATGAAGTCTAGCTATGGATTTTTGTCATGACCCAAAACGGGTCGCGAGTGGCACCCACACTTATCATAGTATGTGAGTGAACCAACCAATCTAACCCCAACATTTCAACCATAAAAAACAGAAAATAAAGCGGAAGACTTAAAACTCATTAACGAAATCAATTAATAACTTCTAAAATTTAATACTCATCATCCCCAAAATCTGAAAGTCATCATCACAAGAACATCTATACTCAATTTACTAAATCTAAGAATATCTAGGAAGCTAAAATAAATAAACAGCTAGTCCATGCCGGAACTTCAAGGCATGAAGACAATGAAGAAGAAGATCCAGTCCAAGCTAGAAGCGTTAGCTCACCCTGAGATCTGATGTGATGAAGACTGGCTAGAGTTGCGATTGAGTTGAAGACGATGGCACATTTGCTGCACTCCACAATTAACAAAGGAAAACAAATACAAGTAGGGGTCATTACAAGGCACAAGTACTGAGTAGGTATCATCGGCCAACTCAAAATAGAAAACAATATATTCAGATAAAAACAAAAAATCAACTAAATGCTTAACAGGTGATAGCAACAAGTATAAGAATCATTTACAACAACACCAAATGCATCTATGAGGACTCAAGCCTCCACACCATACTCTTTTGGGAAACAGGTTCTTTAGATTAAGTATATTAACCTATTACAAGATTCATTCTCTTTACTATCCTGGTGTCGGAACGTGACACCCGATCCATTACTATCCTGGTGTCGGAACGTGACACCCGATCCACTACTATCCTGGTGTCGGAACGTGACACCCGATCCACTACTATCCTGGTGTCGGAACGTGACACCCGATCCACTACTATCCTGGTGTCGGAACGTGACACCCGATCCACTACTATCCTGGTGTCGGAACGTGACACCCGATCCACTAACCTCATTCTTTTAGTTCATCAAGTCTTCTTTTATGCCAAGACATCATCATTAACAAAGAGGTTTCAAGGTTTTAGATTCAATAGCATCATCATGCTTAATTCATCACAATTATATATGATCACATCATGCATGCACACAATTAAGCATATAAGAGACTTTACATTACTACCCAACACATATCATTCGCTATTAAGAGTTTACTATGAATAGCATAAACCATAACCTACCTCCACCGAAGAATTCGTGATCAAGCAAGCTATTCCTCAAAGTCTTTGCTTTCCTCTTCGTTCTTCTCTTTCTCTCGTTCGTTTCTCCCTTCTCTCTCTGTTCTTTCTATTTTTCTTATTCAAAACCCTTTTTCTTTTACCCTAATAATCATGTAATTAAGTATAAAATATGGTAAAAGTAACCCACTATTTATTCCAAGGTTGTCTCCTTTATAAAAGATGGTAAAAGTAACCCACTATTTATTCCAAGGTTGTCTCCTTTAACCCCCAAGTAATTGAATTATTAACATTAAACCACTAACTTTATAATTATAAGCAGGAATAGTCCAAAACGCCCCTTAAAATTTTTAACAGAAATCCAACCCAGTCAGGGTCACGCAGCCTGTGACGGCCCGTCGTGCCTGCGACGGTCCGTCCTGCTGCTTTCGTCACAAAGCTCAGAGACTAAATTCCACTAAAGGGTCTGTGACGGTTCGTCGTGCCCACGACGTTCCGTCCTGCCATGTCGTTGCGAAGTTCAGAGAGTTGTTCTCAGTACCCAATTTTTCCAAAGTCTAAGTGTTTTGGAACGAGACACCCTCGACGGTCCGTCGTGACGATGACGGTCCGTCGTGGGATCCGTCGACTCAGACAGTTATTACCAGAATAAACTCTACTGCTCAAAACGACTAAACAGGTCGTTACAATAGATACCAATTTACCCATCGTTCGTCCTCGAACGATCACAAGAAGGAAAACAAGGGTGAAAAGGAGTACCTGAATCTGGAAACAGGTGCGGGTATTTTTCTTGCATATCAGCCTCCTTCTCCCAAGTGGACTCTTCCACTGGTCGATTCTTCCAATGAAATTTGATGGATGCAATCTCCCTTGATCTGAACTTGCGAATTTCTCTATCCAGAATGGCAACAGGCTCCTCTTCATAAGACAAATTCTCATCAAGAAGAACTGAATCCCAACGAATAATGTAGTTTCCATCCCCATGGTATCTTTTCAACATAGACACATTATGCACTCCTGACAGTCCTGGGGGCAAGGCTAATTCATAAGCCACCTCCCCTACTCGCTTAAGTACTTCAAATGGTCCAATATACCTTGGGCTTAGCTTACCTCTTTTACCAAACCGCATCACACCCTTCATGGGTGAAACCTTCAGCAAGACTTGCTCACCCTCCATGAACTCCAAGTCCCTAACCTTTCTATCTGCATATTCCTTTTGCCTACTTTGCGCCGCTAAAATCTTTTCTTGAATGAATTTCACTTTCTCTAATGATTTCCTCAGAAGATCCGTACCCCAAGGTCTAACCTCAAATGTATCAAACCAAACAATGGGAGACCTACATATCCTCCCATACAATGCTTCGAATGGGGCCATATCAATACTTGAGTGATAGCTATTATTGTATGAGAACTCTGCTAAGGGTAAGAAGTTATCCCAATGACCACCAAATCCTATCACACATGCACGAAGCATATCTTCCAACACCTGAATTGTTCGCTCAGACTGACCATCGGTCAGAGGGTGAAATGCAGTACTAAGGTCCAACCTAGTACCTAATTCAGCATGCAATGTTCTCCAAAACTTAGAAGTAAACTGCGTACCTCTATCTGATATGATGGAAAGTGGAACTCCATGCAATTGAACAATTTCTGAGATGTAGAGTCTGGCTAGCTTCTCTGCATTGTAAGTCACCTTAACCGGAATGAAGTGAGCAGACTTAGTTAATCTGTCCACAATTACCCAAATAGAATCAAACTTGCCCAATGTCTTTGGAAGACCAACCACGAAGTCCATTGCAATTCTCTCCCACTTCCATTCAGGAATGGGCATTCTCTGAAGTGTTCCTCCAGGCCTCTGGTGTTCATACTTTACTTGCTGACAATTCGGGCATTTGGCCACAAAATCAACAATGTCGCGCTTCATTCTACTCCACCAAAAATGTTGCTTTAGGTCACGATACATCTTGGTTGCACCAGGATGTATAGAATACCTTGAACTATGAGCCTCTGTAAGAATAGTGTGAATCAAATCATCGACACGGGGTACACATACCGTTCCCTTAATTCTCAAAACACATTCCTCATCGATTCTTGCTTCTTTAGCCTCTCCTCGCAACACCTTATCTCGGATCCGGATCAGTTTCTCATCGGTAAACTGCTTTCCTTTAATCTTATCAAGAAAGGAAGATCTTGCCTCCACACAGGCTAAAAATCCTCCCTTCTCATTTACCTCTAGCCTCATAAAGTTATTAGCCAAAGTCTGAACCTCTCTGGCCAATGGGCGTCTAGAAACCTGCAATTGGGCTAGACTTCCCATGCTCCCTGCCTTTCTACTTAAAGCATCTGCTACAACATTAGTTTTTCCCGGATTATACAAGATAGTGATATCATAGTCCTTCAGTAGTTCCATCCACCTCCTCTGTCTCAAATTCAAATCTTTCTGAGTAAAGACATACTGTAAACTACGATGATCCGTATAGACTTCACATTTAACCCCATATAGATAATGTCTCCATTGCTTTAATGCAAACACTACTGCAGCCAATTCCAAATCGTGCGTCGGATAATTACGTTCATGCACCTTTAATTGCCTCGAAGCATAAGCAATTATATTCTTCTCTTGCATTAGCACTGCACCCAAACCAGAATAGGAGGCATCACAATAAACAACGAAATTCTTACCTTCCACTGGCAGGGTAAGGATTGGTGCAGTAGTCAACAAGGTCTTGAGCTTCTGAAAGCTTTCTTCGCACTCGTCCGACCATACAAATGGAACACTTTGCTTAGTCAAATTTGTCAATCGGGAAGCAACAGAGGAAAATCCCTTGACAAATCGACGGTAGTAGCTAGCTAAACCAACGAAGCTCCTTACCTCTGTAACATTGGTAGGTCTTACCCAATTCTTCACCGTTTCGATCTTGGAAGGATCCACCATCACTCCATCCTTAGAAACTACGTGCCCCAAGAAGGACACTGAATCTAGCCAAAACTCACACTTGGAGAATTTGGCATAAATCTTTTTCTCTCTCAACATTTCCAATACAATTCTCAAGTGCTCCTCATGTTCTTTCTTGCTCTTTGAGTATACCAGTATATCATCAATGAATACAATGACAAAAAGATCCAGATATGGCTTAAAAATCCCATTCATCAAGCTCATGAAAGCAGCAGGGGCATTCGTAAGCCCAAAAGACATTACTAAGAACTCATAATGCCCATACCTGGTTCGGAAAGCAGTCTTTGGCACATCTGCTGCCCGTATTTTCAATTGATGATAACCAGATCTCAAGTCGATTTTTGAGAAGGTACAAGCACCTTGTAACTGATCGAACAAATCATCAATGCGAGGAAGAGGATACTTGTTCTTAACAGTTACTTTATTTAGTTGTCTGTAGTCTATGCACATCCGAAAACTCCCATCTTTCTTCTTCACAAATAAAACCGGAGCACCCCAAGGGGATGCACTTGGTCTAATAAAGCCTTTCCCTAAAAACTCTTGAAGTTGGGCCTTTAACTCCCTTAACTCAGCGGGAGCCATTCTATAAGGGGGTATGGAAATGGGGAGAGTACCCGGCTCAAGATCAATGCAGAAGTCAATATCTCTATCCGGTGGCATACCAGGAAGGTCTGCAGGAAACACATCCAGAAACTCACGGACTACCGAAACCGACTCAATTGAAGGTACTTGGGTAGCATCATCCCTGAGGTGTGCCAAGAAAGCTAAACACCCTTTACTAACCATTCTCTTAGCACGAAGAAAGGAGATGATACGAACTGGAGTGGAAGTGTAGTCACCCTCCCACACTAACGGATCTGTCCCAGGCTTGGCCAACGTTACAGTTTTAGCATTACAATCTAAGATTGCAAAATTCGGAGAAAGTCAAGTCATACCCAGAATTACATCGAAATCAACCATCTCTAAGATAACAAAATCTACATGAGTATTGCTCCCCACGAAAGTTACAAGACAATACCTATACACCTTTTCAACTATCGCAGACTCACCCACCGGAGTAGAAACACGAATAGGCATGTCAAGCAATTCACAATGTAAATTAAGACCAGTAGCAAATGAGGAAGATACATATGAAAATGTGGAGCCAGGATCAAACAATACAGAAGCCATGCAATCACAAACAAAAAGATTACCTGTGATAACAGCATCAGATGTCTCCGCTTCCGACCGCCAAGGGAAAGCGTAACAATGGGACCTATCACCTGTCTGCCTGTTGCACTGCAGTAGTTCCCATTTGCCCGTCACCCCGGCCGTTTTGGTGACCACCATTACCTCGGCCACCACGTCCTCCAGAATGGCGGCCTCTCCCATGACCACCTCTACCTCTGACTATTGGGGGTCTGTAACTTTGTTTTGGACAAAACCTCCTAATATGTCCGATCTCTCCACATCCATAACACTCTCTGGATTCAAGCATAGGTCTCTGTGAGAACGACGAAGTCTGGGGATAACCTCCAGACTCAGAGAAATGTTGACCGGTCTGCGGTGGACCCCCAGCTACAGCCTGCAGTGAAGACTGAATAGGTCGGGCTGGATAACCTCCTGAACTCTGCCCTCTGGAGTAAGAACCACTAAACTCACCTCCCCTACGAAACTTCTTAGTTGTTGATGCCATGGTGAAGTCATCTGGCTTCACTCCCTCCACCTCTATCACAAAGTCTACCACTTCCTGAAAGGATTTTGCAGTAGCAGCTACCTGTAAGGCCGAAATCCGCAATTCTGACCTCAACCCTTTCACAAAACGGCGAATCCGCTCTTGTGGACTGAAGCAAAGCTGGGTGGCATACCTGGATAATGCACAAAACTTAGCCTCATACGCAGTGACCGTCATCCTGCCTTGCTCTAGGCTCAGGAACTCATCTCTCCTCCTATCCCTCAAAGTCCGGGGTATATACTTCTCCATAAATAAGCTAGAGAATGACGCCCAAGTCATAGGTGGTGCCTGTGCTGGTTGACACTCAACATATGACCGCCACCACATTTTGGCGTTTCCTTGAAACTGATAGGTTACAAACTCAACACCAAATCGTTCCACTATGCCCATTTTATGTAGTAACTCATGACAATCAACCAGAAAATCGTAGGCATCCTCAGATTCAGCACCCTTGAAGACTGGAGGTTTCAATTTCAAGAACTTACTGAAAAGTTCATGCTGATCACTTGTCATTATAGGCCCTGTAGTCAGCCGAGGAAACGTGCCTATTTCCAATGAGGCATCCATGCGGGGAGCCCCAGCAGCTGCCTGTTGTACTTCCGGAACCTGAGGTGCTGGTGCAGAAAACACTGGAGGTGTCTGGCCTTGATCAGATAACCCGCTAAGATAAGCAAGAACCTGACTAATCATCTCTGGGGTAGGTTGGGGTGGTAATTCCTCATTCTGCACTTGCTCATTTTCCCCTTCCTCACCCTCTCTTACTACTTCCTCAGTCGGTGGAGGAGTCACCGCCCTAGTACTAGATGGGCCAGGTGCTTGTCCTCTTCCTCTAGAGGACGTCCTCCCGCGACCTCTACCACGGCCTCTTGCCACTACTCCTCTTCGAGCTACCACCTCAGTGGCTGGCTCAGACGCATCTTGTCTTACCGGTGTTGGTGTTGGTGTTGGCGCAATTGTTGCTCTAGTTCTAACCATCTGCGAAATAGAGTGAAGATGGTCAGATACCAATTGGATCCAAGTAATAGCACGAAAGAAAGAAGGAATGGAATTTTCCTAAAGTCCTATAGCCTCTCAAAGAAAAGTAAAGGCGTCCCCCTACCGTTCCTTAAGACTCTACTAGACTCGTTCTTGTGTGATGAGACCAACGAACCTAATGCTCTGATACCAAGTTTGTCACGACCCAAAACGGGTCGCGAGTGGCACCCACACTTATCATAGTATGTGAGCGAACCAACCAATCTAACCCCCCATTTCATTCCAACCATATAAACAAAATAAAGCGGAAGACTTAAAACTCATTAACGAAATCAATTAATAACTTCTAAAATTTAATACTCATCATCCCCAAAATCTGGAAGTCATCATCACAAGAACATCTATACTCAATTTACTAAATCTAAGAATATCTAGGAAGCTAAAATAAATAAACAGCTAGTCCATGCCGGAACTTCAAGGCATCAAGACAATGAAGAAGAAGATCCAGTCCAAGCTAGAAGCGTTAGCTCACCCTGAGATCTGACGTGATGAAGACTGGCTAGAGTTGCGGTTGAGTTGAAGACGATGGCACGTTTGCTGCACTCCACAATTAACAAAGGAAAACAAATACAAGTAGGGGTCAGTACAAGGCACAAGTACTGAGTAGGTATCATCGGCCAACTCAAAATAGAAAACAATATATTCAGATAATAACATAAAATCAACTAAATGCTTAACAGGTGATAGCAACAAGTATAAGAATCATTTACAACAACACCAAATGCATCTATGAGGACTCAAGCCTCCACACCATACTCTTTTGGGAAACAGGTTCTTTAGATTAAGTATATTAACCTATTACAAGATTCATTCTCTTTACTATCCTGGTGTCGGAACGTGACACCCGATCCATTACTATCCTGGTGTCGAAACGTGACACCCGATCCACTACTATCCTGGTGTCGGAACGTGACACCCGATCCACTACTATCCTGGTGTCGGAACGTGACACCCGATCCACTAACCTCATTCTTTTAGTTCATCAAGTCTTCTTTATGCCAAACATCATCACATTAACAAAGAGGTTTCAAGGTTTTAGATTCAACAGCCTCATCATGCTAATTCATCACAATTATATATAATCACATCATATATGCACATAATTAAGCATATAAGAGACTTTACATTACTACCCAACACATATCATTCGCTATTAAGAGTTTACTATGAATAGCATAAACCATAACCTACTTCCACCGAAGAATCCGTGATCAAGCAAGCTATTCCTCAAAATCGTTGCTTTCCTCTTTGTTCTTCTCTTTGTCTCGTTCATTTCTCCCTTCTCTCTCTGTTCTTTATATTTTTCTTATTCAAAATCCTTTTTCTTTTACCCTAATAATCATGTAATTAAGTATAAAAGATGGTAAAAGTAACCCACTATTTATTCCAAGGTTATCTCCTTTAACCCCCAAGTAATTGAATTATTAACATTAAACCACTAACTTTATAATTATAAGCAGGAATAGTCCAAAACGCCCCTTAAAACTTTTAACAGAAATCCAACCCAGTCAGGGTCACGCAACCTGTGACGGCCCGTCGTGCCTGCTACGGTCCGTCCTGCTGCTTTCGTCACAAAGCTCAGAGACTAAATTCCACTAAAGGGTCTGTGACGGTTCGTCGTGCCCACGACGTTCCGTCCTGCCATGTCGTCGCGAAGTTCAGAGAGTTATTCTCAGTACCCAATTTTCCAAAGTCTAAGTGTTTTGGAACGAGACACCCTCGACGGTCCATCGTGACGATGACGGTCCGTCGTGGGATCCGTCGACTCAAACAGTTATTACCAGAATAAACTCTACTGCTCAAAACGACTAAACAGGTCGTTACAATTTTGTCATTGTTGAAACCAGAAGAACAACCTACTACCAGAGCTTTAAAAAAGGAATTTATTTCAGAAGAGTTATTAGTCAGGTATTGCAAGCTTATTGGAAACAGATACCCAGATCACAGATGCTCCAAATGTAACGGAGAAGATAATGTTGTACCAGATGTTGATTTGGGATAAAGACGGAAGAAATAAAGCAAGCTATATCAGAAATAAGATTCCTACAAGATAAGATTTAAATTTTGTAAAGTAAATAGTTAATGTGTCGGCCATGAAAGGCCAATTATGTAAAAAGTATTTTGTAAAGTTGTCGGCCAGAAATAAAAGAAGAGGCCATTATGTAAATTAGTAATAGTAAGTTTTTTGTTTTCTTGTGTCGGCCGAATACAAAAAGGCCAGGTGTAAAGTAGAAGTGTCGGCCATTTGGCCAAAGGTGTTAAGTTTTAGTGTATAAATAGAGGGCTTTCCCTCATAATAAAATCATCCCTTTCCTACATATCGACTATGCAGGGGATCTTGATCGAAGGAGGTCCACATCTGGGTACATCTTTACTCTCGTTGGCAGTGTCGTTAGTTGGAAATCAACTTTACAATCTATTGTTGTTTTGTCTACAACAGAGGCAGAATATATGGAAGCAACGAAGGCAGTGAAACAAACTATCTGGTTGAAAGGTTCGGTGGCAAAATTGAGTTTGATTCAGCCTGAATCAATTTGATTAAAAATCAAAGTGTTATTCATTTGATTAAAAATCAAAGATTTCATGAGAGCACCAAACACATTGATGTCAGAGTCCATTTTATTCGAGATGTCGTAGAAGAGGGAGCTATCAAGGTTGAGAAGGTTATCACAGACGACAACGCTGCAAACATGTTGACCAAAATAGTCCAGCTTGCCAAGTTTGCACACTGCAAAGACTTGGCGGGAGTATGCATCAATTGATGCAACTCTAAGAGAACAACTGGTAGGTAGAGCTGGTATGTTCAACAATGGTTTGATTCTTCTTGTTTCTTACAACGGGATTTCCCTGTAAGCTTAGAAGTTTTGGCCGAAGTTGTTTATATGCATGCTTGGAACACAAACCAAGGTGGAGATTGAAAGAGTTGGTTTGGTTGTTGTTGAATCAAACTAAATGGAAGATGAATTAACATGAATATTTGGTAGGAAGATAATTAGTACAAAATAAAAGTCAAACATAGTATCTTGGTAGGTGAAGTTTAGGCAAACCATAAAATGGTGTCATATTCTTAACCTTAACATTTTTTATATATAGTGATGTCATGGATGATATCAATAGGATGAATTTATTCCTATAAATAGGTAGCTCTTAATTCATTTTTAAATCATCCTCTCACTTGCCTTCTCACCTTCTAAGGCATTTGTGTTCTCCCTCTTGTAATATTTCACTTGGATTCTTTGTAGAGTGAAATAATATTGGTGCAGTTGTTCTTTGGTGGACGTAGGATCATTTGATCCGAACCACGTTAAAAAATATTGTTGTTCTTCCTTGTTCTATAATTTCACGTTTCCGCTAACAGTCATTAACAAGTTATTCAATCTTTTCAAGCACTTCAATGAGTGATACCAGGAGTACTCTTTTTTTTTCATTCAATGCCAGGAGTACTCTGCAACTTGATTATTGCAGAAAATATTCTCTCTGGTTATTCTTCGTAAAGATAACAGTTCATTTCTGGTGAGGCTTGGTAACAATGTAGAGCACAAAGAGGGATCTACAATTCAATCATTGAAAATGATTTTTACTTAGTGTTATATGTTTTTTGCAGAGTCTATCAGGAGCATCATTATTGATTTTTGCAAATAAGCAGGACATACAAGGTGCTCTTTCTCCAGATGAAATAGCCAATGTAAGGATGCTTCTTGTTATACCTTTAACTGTGTCGAATGAATATTGAAGTGAAGTTCTTACACTTGGAAGTTGTAAGGTTGCAATCTATGATAACAATTATGTCGAAGGTTAAGCATGAACTGTTGTTTCATTCAAAAATCTGAAGATCCAATTATGCAAACCAAAAAACTGAGAGATCAGGAGAGAAGCTTCTTTCTAGTGGTGGTTGAGAAAGTACTAGGCATAATACATCAATTCGCCCTTCAACTTGGCTTTAGCTGGCATGTATGCCCTCTAACTTTGGGTATGCACAAGTAAACCCTTAGATTTATATACAATTGAACAAATAGAGACACACGTCTTACATGGCATAATACACGTAGGATACCACGTAAGACACAAAATAGTCATGTAGTAGGATGCATGTGTCTATTTGTTCAACTTTATACAAGTTGAAATATCTACTTGTGCACATCCAAAGTTGGAGGACATAGTTGTCAAGTAAGGCCAAGTTAATGGACATGCTTATGTATTATGCCGAAGTATAATGTAGTAGTTTCCAAGTAACTTCAATTGACTAGTAATCTATTTCTACATAGATCTGCTTCTTTTATGTATAGTCAATTATTCATAAAAACTTGACATTCACAGACAGGGGACATAACTTTTTTCTTCTGATTCAAGTGCTTAATCTGGAGGCTATGGACAACGGCAGGCATTGGCGAATCATGGGATGTAGTGCATACACAGGAGCCGGGCTACTTGAGGGATTCGATTGGCTGGTACAAGACGTTGCATCGCGAATCTATATGCTTGATTAAGTGAAAATTTACATTAAGATTTTGATTCCTGCAAGATGACATTGTTAAAATCTTTTGGATATACAACATTTGTGCATGTAAAGATAAAGAAGATCATGTAAGTGGAATTTTACTAGCTACTGCTCAAAATGACCATTTGTGAGGAAATTCTTTTTAAGACCTTTCCCAATATGCCAGTCTTTTGTTGTAATTATAGCAGGTTGCACAAAAAAGTAACTGTCCTTGACCAAATAAATTCTTCATAAATTAATAATTTTTATAATATATGAGGATCGTTCTTGCTATGTACTTGGGGTCTCGTTTGTTAACATAATTAAGTGGAATTAAGAGTCATGCACCACCACCCATAGAATCAAGAAAGAGCTCTCAGTCTATCAATTCTTACTATGCCCGTATTGAGTCAAATTAAGCCGCAGCCTCCATCCTAATGGTGCCCTTCCATCAATTCCTTCAAGTTTCAGCTTTACGACCATATCCTTGATTAGATAAAAGAAACAAGTACAACATCTCAAAAAAAAACAATTAATTGTGACAATCACTACAGAAAGTTCTTATAATCCTTAACCAATACAATTTATTGATGTAATGCCACTCCAGCGTCCAATTTAAAATACACAAAATGTGGAAAATGAAATAATAGGAAGCGCTCAAAGGGTAAAAAAATACAAATAATCTGAAAAGAATAAATGACAAAAAATGAGATATCGTGGAGCTATAACTATGAACGTTTACTAGTTTAGCTAACTGAAAGTGTTGCTTATCACGCGTGCAGAGTCACTTGCATCACATATCAATACAGCCAGTCCTTGGTTAAGATTACTAGCCAACTCAGGCTGGAGCATACTGTACTCGTCCACGACAAAAGTTGCAGCTTCTTCTGCCTTATCTGCTTCTACAAATGCAATACAGCAGCCTCGGAATCCTGCACCACTGAACCGTGTCCCAAGTACACCAGGAGCCTTCAGAAGAACCTGATATAGCTGTATAAGTGGTTCACAACCTAAAATAATTGAAGTGAAGTTCAAGATTTGGTTATTCTTTGTGCCTCAGACAGACATACAATATCGAGAAAGTTGTGTATCGAAAACAATGAAATTAAGATATCAAGCAAGAAAATTAACACTTACCACACTCATAGTCTTGAATAGAACTTAGACCAGATGCTGTCTTCTTTAAGGTTTCCGGAAGCCCAAGCCTCAATTCCTAAAACAGACCACACATGAGTTATGAATGGACTGTCCTAAAGCTACACATAAAAATAAAAGGAGTAAAGATCTGTAAAGAATGATACCTTTCATAACTCTCTCATTTTCGGAGAAATAATGCTCTGCTCGTTTAGCTAGGTTGGCTTCTAATTTGCTCTGAAAAGAAAATTCCAAAAACATTGTATAAATACAATCAATCCATATATATTCAAAGAAGATTTTCACATACACATGTCGCAAATGACCTTTGTATAATGATGGTTGAGTAATTAAACATCCAATATATATACTTGTGATTTTTACCTTGTGGGCTTCATAAAAACTTCTGGTTTAACTGCATAAACAATAGATTTGTTGTCAACATCATCATTAAAGCTGCATTACTATTTCAATGACAAACGCAGGACGAGAACCCTACCATTTGATAGAACAGGTTCCATCTCTTCATCCCCCGAAGCTCTAGAAGGTCAAAGTTAGAGTCAGAAGAAGAAAAAAAAACCGTAAGTCTCGGAAATGAGAGCTGTAATATAAATCAATTAGATCTCATCAAAACTTCATCATACTTGTATTGCATTCCAAAAAAATCAACAAGATTTTATTAGTCTTTGGAATGCTTCACACTTTCAGAAAAGGCCAGAAAAAGGGTTGAAATTCAATCATTAAAGAATGTTCATTCTTTTGGTACATTTCCTTCAGGATTAAAATACAACGTATTTGTATTAATGGAGAGTAGTGGCCTACATCTACGATTTACTGTTCCAAGTCTTAGTATTCAATCAATAAACGGCCATGCATTCCATGACCATAACTTAAAAAAAGAAGAAATGATGTCATTCCAGGATGCAAGCTTCAATAGAGTTGGAAAATATCTTACTGCAACAGAATCTTCGCAGCCTCTTGACACTCCGCAACTCGGCGATTATATCCGGGATTTATTGTCAATGCCTGTTCAAGACCTGAAAAGGCCAACAATATCTTGTATGCAACAGATTCCACTCTTCATTTGTCATATTATCAGGCTTTACAGTGGTAAATACTGGTTTATAAAAATTCTTGACATAAAGCAGATCTTCCATTTTCCCCTTCCAAATGGCATAATTAACACCATTCAAAGTAACCATTCTACTTGTGTTGGCTTCCATTGTTTTCCCCAAAAAATATAGTTATCGCAAATCAAAGTAAATCTTTTCTGATGTGGAAGTTCACACTGTGCTGCAACCACAAGCATACTCAGATAAAACCTTGGCTTTGATACCAGTTTGTTGGGAAAACGTGGACAAGCACAAAAATATATATGGTAAATGTAATGGAAATAAAATGGGAAAATAACGACACCAAGAATTTTACGTGGAAACCCTTCTGAATAAGGGAAAAAACCACGGACTAAGAGGAGCAATTGATATTACTATAGTAAGGAATTTTACACTGTGTAGTCACGAATACAATACTCAAAGTGACTACTACACACTCAAAAGGAACAACACTCTTTTGGTTTCCGTCTTACTAAAATATCGCTCACACTCTATTTTTCTTCACAGACTATTTTCTTATATAGTCTATGGAATACCTCACTTTGCTCTCAAAATGGTTTTTCTCTCTAACTTGGTGTGTTCTACAAATGAGCAAGAATGCTCTATTTATAGAAGGATAAAACCATACCTATGTCACTAATGACATATGTAAACATAGCAAAGTCAAAAATGATTGCAAATCTTACCAATTTGCCAACTACCAATTTTTTTCTTTTCAACTCCAATTACTATTCCTTTTTAACAATTGCTTGTACCAATTGAATAGCTAAAGTTGACTAAAACAATGGGATGGATTCAACAAATCTCCCCCTCCAGTCCCATTTACTGGAAGAAGGTATCTTCAACTTCTTTAGAGAGAGCTCATACCCACAAGTTCTTTGCATAACTCGAACTTGTCTTTTGGTATCATCTTGGTCAGCATATCTGCAGGATTTCACTTGTGTGAATCTTTTTGACGTGAAATGATTCATTCTCCACTTTCTCACGAATCCAATGATATCTGACGTCAATGTGTTTTGTTCTTGCATGGTACATGGAGTTCTTGCTCAAGTCTATTGCACTCTGACTGTCACAATAGACAATATACTCCATCTGATTCAAACCAAGCTCTTGAAGAAATTTCTTTAGCCATATCATCTCCTTGTCGGCTTCAGTAGCCGCAATATACTCAGCTTCAGTTGTAGATAGTGCAACACACTTCTGCAACTTTGACTGCCATGATATAGCTCCCCCTGAAAAAGTAAACAAATATCCAGTAGTGGATTTTCTGTTATCAAGGTCACCTGCCATATCAGAATCTGTATAGCCTTTCAAGATTGGATTTGATGCTCCAAAACACAAGCATTCATCTGAGCTTCCTCTAAGATACCTGAGTATCCATTTCACAGCTTCCCAATGCTCTTTTCCCGGATTTTCGAGAAATCTACTGACAACACCAACTGCGTGAGCAATATCAGGTCTAGTGCATACCATTGCATACATTAGACTTCCGAGGACGGAGGAATATGGAACTTTGGCCATATTCTCTTTTTCCTCCCTAGCTGTAGGACACATCTTCTTGCTCAACTTCATATGACCAGCAAGAGGTATACTAACAGGCTTAGCATTCTTCATATTGAAGCGCTCCAGTACGCGTTCAATGTACTTCTTCTGGGACAAGTAAATCTTCCTTTTATCTCTAAGACGAGTAATTCTCATGCCCAAAATTTTCTTGGCATGACCCAAGTCTTTCATAGAAAAAGACTTACACAACTCTTTCTTTAGCTCGTCAATCTTGGAAGTATTTTTGCCCACAATCAACATATCATCCACATACAACAAAAGGATGATAAAATCATTATCAGAAAATTTTTGTACAAATACGCAATGATCTGAAGAAGTCTTCTTATAGCCTTGCTCCCCCATAACATATTCAAACTTTTTGTACCACTGTCTAGGAGCTTGTTTTAGGCCATAGAGACTCTTTTTGAGTTTGCATACAAAATTTTCTTTACCATCTACTTTGAAGCCCTCAGGTTGTTCCATATAAATCTCTTCTTCTAGGTCACCGTGAAGGAAAGCTGTATTCACATCCATCTGCTCAATCTCTAAATTAAGACTAGCAGCCAAACCTAGAACTGTGCGAATCGAGGACATTTTCACAACACGAGAAAATATTTCGTCAAAGTCAATACCTTTCCTTTGACCGAATCCCTTAACAACCAATCTAGCTTTGTACCTGGGCTTCAAGTTGTGTTCTTCAACTTTAACTTTGAAAACCCACTTGTTCTTTAAAGCTCTCATGCCCTTGGGCAATTTTACCAACTCATAAGTGTGGTTCTCATGCAAAGACTTCATCTCGTCTTGCATGGCTTCAATCCATTGATTCTTGTGCTCATCTTCCATGGCCTCCTCATAACATTCAGGTTCTCCCCCGTCAGTGAGTAACACATACTCATTTGGTGAATAACGGGAGGAAGGAAACCGCTGTCTTGTGGACCTCCGAAGCGGAATATTTGATTCGTCCACGACTTCATAAGCAACAGGATCATCAATAACAATATCATTGTTATTATCAACATCAACATGTTGATTCGATACATGATTTTGGGCGTCACCATGATTATCAAACCCAATAACATCATGCACACTTGTGTGAGGAATTTCATCATGATAGACTATACCATCAAAATTTGAAGATTCTACCTTCTCCGCTTTGTCAATATCTTCAATTGTTTGATTCTCCATGAAAATAATATCACGGCTTCTCACAAGTCTCTTTTCAATTGGATCATATAGCCTGTAAACAAATTCATCTAGGTCATATCCAATGAAGATGCACTGCCTTGTCTTGGCATCTAACTTTTACCTCTCATCTTTCGGCACATGTACAAAAGCTTTGCAACCAAATACTCTCAAATGGTCATAGGAAACATCCTTTCCATACCAAACACTATTTGGTACATCACTTTGCAAAGCAACAACAGGAGATAGATTAATAACATGTGCAGCGGTCAATACAGCCTCACCCCAAAATGAGTTTGGCAACTTTGCTTCAAAAAGCAAACATCTAACTCTTTCCATCAAGGTCCTGTTCATCCTCTCAGCCAAACCATTAAGTTGAGGAGTCTTGGGAGGAGTCTTCTGGTGTCTAATACCTTGATGCTTGCAGTATTCGTCAAATGGTCCACAATATTCACCACCATTATCAGTACGAATACATTTCAATTTCTTTTCAGTTTCTCTTTCAACTGAAGCCTGAAACTGCTTAAAGACACCTAACACTTGGTCTTTAGTCTTCAAGACATAGACCCAAAGTTTTCTCGAGCAATCATCAATGAAAGTGACAAAGTAAAGTGCACCACCCAATGTCTTTGTCTTCATTGGACCACATAAATCAGAGTGCACTAACTCAAGCAACTCTGTCTTTCTCGAAGGAGGGTAGGACTTAAAGGAAACTCTATTTTGTTTACCAGCCAAGCAGTGCTCACATTTTTCTAATTTAGCACTTTGGAAATTTGACAATAATTTCTTCTTGGCTAGAACATTAAGTCATTTCTCTCTAATGTGGCTATGTCTCTTGTGCCATAATGTTGAAGAGCTATCGCTCTCAACCGCATTCACCATATCAACACAAGCAGAGGCCGTAGTCCAGTATAGACCGCGACGTTTGTTACCACGAGCCACAACCAAGGAACCCTTAATGAGCTTCCATTTTCCATCACCGTTGGTACTAACATATCCTTCATCATCTAAAACACCAACAGAAATTAGGTGCAGACGAACATCAGGAGCATGTTTCACATTGTTCAAAACTAGTTTAGTTCCAACACTAGTTTCCAAACAAATTGTACCAATACCAACCACCCTAGAAACAGTCTCATTACCCATACTCAAGGTTCCAAAATCACCAGGAGTGTAGGAAGAGAAAAAATCCTTCCTTGATGTCACATGAGATGCGGCACCAGTGTCCACAACCCAGCTTGACTCATCACAAGCAATATTTATCATGTTTGCATCAAGAACGGTAACAAGATCTTCGGTGGTGACGGTGGCTAGGCAGTTTTCATTGCCATCTTCTTTAGTTTCCTCTTTGTTTTTGTTCTCCCTCTTCAACTTCCTGCAGAACTTCTTTGTGTGCTCTTTCATGCCACAATGATAGCACTCAATATCCTTAAGTCTGCCATTGGATTTGCTCCTATTTTGTTCTCTATGCTGAGAACCACGAGTTTTATTTCTCCCCCTGGGGCCAGTTATCAGGACATCCGACGAAGAGGAACCTTGAGTTTTTCTTCTCATCTCTTCGTTCAAGACACTACTCTTGGCGGAATCCATAGAGATCACACCATCCGGAGCAGAATTTGACAATGACGTTCTAAATGTTTCCCATGAATCTGGTAGGGAACCAAGAAGAAGCAAGCCTTGAATTTCTTCATCAAATTTGATGCCCATAGCAGATAATTGGTTCATAATCCCCTGAAAATTATTCAGATGGTCTGTCATCGGAGAACCATCATGATACTTCAAACTCAACATCTGCTTTATTAAGAACATTTTGTTTTTGCCAGTCTTTCGAGCATACAAACTTTCAAAATGCTCCCAAAGGGTTCGAGCATGTGTTTCTCCAGAGATGTGGTTCAACACATTATCGTCGACCCATTGCCTAATGAATCCACAAACCTGTCTATGCAACAGATTCCACTCTTCATCTGTCATATTATCAGGCTTTACAGTGGTAAATACTGGTTTATAAAAATTCTTGACATAAAGCAGATCTTCCATTTTCCCCTTCCAAATGGCATAATTAACACCATTCAAAGTAACCATTCTACTTATGTTGGCTTCCATTGTTTTCCCCAAAAAATATAGTTATCGCAAATCAAAGTAAATCTTTTCTGATGTGGAAGTTCAGACTGTGCTGCAACCACAGAGCATACTCAGATAA
Organism: Solanum habrochaites; assembly: GCA_027704765.1. NCBI lineage: Eukaryota > Viridiplantae > Streptophyta > Magnoliopsida > Solanales > Solanaceae > Solanum > Solanum habrochaites. The sequence continues at coordinate 42,633,197 of JAKWJA010002497.1, read as the reverse complement.
AACCTTGGCTTTGATACCAGTTTGTTGAAAAAACGTGGACAAGCACAAAAATATATATGGTAAATGTAATGGAAATAAAATGGGAAAATAACGACACCAAGAATTTTACGTGGAAACCCTTCTGAATAAGGGAAAAAACCACGGACTAAGAGGAGCAATTGATATTACTATAGTAAGGAATTTTACATTGTGTAGTCACGAATACAATACTCAAAGTGACTACTACACACTCAAAAGGAACAACACTCTTTTGGTTTCCGTCTTACTAAAATATCGTTCACACTCTATTTTTCTTCACAGACTATTTTCTTATATAGTCTATGAAATACCTCACTTTGCTCTCAAAATGGTTTTTCTCTCTAACTTGGTGTGTTCTACAAATGAGCAAGAATGCTCAATTTATAGAAGGATAAAACCATACCTATGTCACTAATGACATATGTAAACATAGCAAAGTCAAAAATGGTTGCAAATCTTACCAATTTGCCAACTAACAAATCTTTTCTTTTCAACTCCAATTACTATTCATTTTTAACAATTGTTTGTACCAATTGAATAGCTAAAGTTGACTAAAACAATGGGATGGATTCAACAGTTTTATCTCTAGTACACGGTAAAGAAAATTTACTTAGGCCTAACTTAATTGCAAAACTTACTCGGGAGTTCCACACCAAGGACTAGACATCTCAAATGTGAACAACATCACAAAGGGGTGGGCCTAACATTAGGTACACTAAGAATAAAGAATTGGTCACAATAAACTTTTTGTCCTAACTCAGCCTAAAAAAGTAGCTCATAAGTTGAGAATTGTGCACGTTTAAGTCTTAAAAATCTTTTCCAAAGTAGGTGGGGTCCTCTTCTTAACAACTTAGAAGCTATGTGACTGTTTTCTGTCCTTGTTATTATCATATTTTTTTTGCTGGATGTGCATCCTTCTTTTAAACTTCGTTTCCATTTACACTTCGACTTCCAATTGTTTTCTCCTATTTCCAAAACTCTTTCCGTGCGTGCAAATATGGTAATATTTCCATTTTGATTTCTTGTTCCTTGATCCATGTAATTAGCCGTAATCCAATTCCTCAAAGAATCCTTCATGTTCTTGGAACTTGTTTGCGCCTGATCAAGAGTCTTGTTCAGTATACTGTGAAGGACCTGATTCCTTCAATTCTTGCAGTGTGCTCCTGTAATCAGCTCTTGCAGTAGTCGTGTCATAAACACTACTAGTCCCTATTTGAGACATGTTTAGTGTCTAGTTCATTGATCATGTTTCTTATGTTTTTCTAATCATCAAAACTTCATATGTAGCATATCTCATAGCTTTAACATTTTCTTACTGAAAATCTTTAGCTTATCTTTGTGAAAACCAAATGGGAACAACCAGAAGCATCATCTTCCAGTAACCAGTACTCAAACAATTTGCAGATGCATGGTGACTAATATATATTTTCAAATAATAATGAATGGGTTCCCTGTCGGACAGCATTAAGCAGAACAAAGCAAGAATATACAAACTTGTTTTTAGTTTTATGTCTTTTTTACAAGAGAACCATTTTTACACATAAGAGATCAGGAAAGGTCATTTTCTTCTATTCAATTTGTAAGTGGTCATAATAGATCATTCCACCAGAACAAAATTGTAGAAACAATCATTTCAGTACATACGAGATATAAGAAGTGAAAGTTGGATGGTGCATGGAAGGATCTAAATCTGTATTAACGAGCTAGAAGTCCACCTATGGAATGAATAACGGAATGTAAAATTTTAGAGTTCAACATCTAGAACCAGGCAGCTGCAATTCACAGAAAAAGGACATGCAAGTCGATTGAATATAACTGACTCACTTTAATAAGTAATAAATGGAAAATACTCAGATTTGGTGCAGTGCTTAAACAGCAATTGTAAACAAGCTTCCACTCATTCTTCTCTTTAATGTGAAAGAACCTTTTTGTAAATCTCGATAACATAAATGGAATCAACTGGTTTGGAAAACTAAGCATATCACGTATGTCTATCAACCAGCAGCCAAAGAAATCTTACTAACCGTTTTCAGATGATTCCTTTGCTCTGCAGGGCATAGATTGCTCCTCTAGCATAGTTACCCCATTTCCATTCTTCCTGAGGTGAGGATGAGTCCATTTGTTCAGTTAAACCATTTGTCCCATGCATATGTTTAGGAAGGTGAACTTCGTCTATTCTGTGAAATTAAAAGATGTGAGGCATAAATTCATATCTGAATCAAATTTTGAGTTTGATAAATTTTGGAATTGATAACATTAGGAGTTCGATCCTTTTTGCAGGATTTATACTGTTGATTCCATGAAACTATCATCACCTATTGTTTTTGAAAGGGCTAAAAACTAATTAATACAGGTAAAAGTAGAGCATCAAAAGGTTAAGTGCGTAAAACAGTGATGGAATTCTCCACATTGTAAAAGACTGCTGCAAATCAATGAACATGAGATCATAGATTCATGATTCAGCAGCAGCAAACCTTATTTACATGGATCCAAATGGAGAATTTTTAATGCCATAATAGATATCCAAGTAGTTATGCACTAGTATGAACATACCTAAAAGCAGCATTATTTACCTGAGCTGAACTTCTCTTTCAAATTGCCCAGATTGCAATGTGACCTACAAATTTGAAGTTTTAGTAGAAAATGAGTAGGAAGTAGAATAAAAAGAAAATGACTATAGAATTTAGTACATATTCCATAAAATCAAGCTATTAAGCAGAGAAGTGAACATAGTGGAGCAAAGAAGTGGACATAGTGGACCAGAGAAGAACTGTGTTGATTCAACTTCCAGTGTTAAGCCAGATTTCTCCAGTTTACAAAGTAAAACCAAAACAGTCAACATAATTCAAGTGTTGTAAAGACAGATATGAACATCAATGAGGACATGAGTAATGACTTCTATCCTATAACTACATCTACTTACTTGTGTCTCAGTTGCAGCTTTCCAGATAAAAGATTCAATTCATAGCAACCCTGTTAGCACCCCGTTAATCTGCCAACCGTTACACATGGAAAATTTTAAAATCAGAGAAATAGATGACTTCAGCATATCTGTCAGTTATGTTTCTTATTTCTTTGTAGCAGTTGTTTGCAATAGGGAGGTTATCTCTCCACTTTCTCATTCCAGTAATATTATTAAGTTGCTTTCTTGTTCTGGGTGGTTAATCTATCAATGTTGTATCTAAAGATATTTGAATTTGATAAAATGCATGCAGAAAATTGCTTCAGACTGTGAGTCCTTCAACTCAAGTGATTGCTAGTTCTCTCTTCACGAACCAACACCGTAGGTCGCATAAAGTGAACCTCTTCCCAGACTCCTCATTTATTCCACATTGACTCTGATTTTGTTTTACAGTGTCCGATAACCAAATCCATAATAAGGGACCATAACAAATTGGTATGAGAGCTTTGGAGCTATGAGAGTCCAAATCCAGCAACAATTGGCACAGTTGGTGAACTTGTTCTTCTTGTGCAACCAATTTAGCCATAAAGGCTCACTTGGATGTAATCGCAAAGAATTTAGCAAATTCAAAGGCTCGATTCTGACATAACAAAAAATATTTGTTAAATAGAAAGAGTTAATAGAAATGGAATACTTATACCCAAAAGTTTTATGGGTGTTGGAGGTTCTAATATGGTTCAAAGTGTATTAAATGTCTAAATCGACTAGTCGAAGCACAAACCGCACGTATAGTAAAGAAAAAGATCGTAGAGAATTAGCTAAAATAGTTGCTGTTTGTGGTTTGCCTTTTTCATTCCCTTCACATCCTGGTTTTGTTCATTGTATTCGAGAATTATATAACCCAGATTATGAAGGTATTTCAAAAAATACAATTAAAAGTGATTTTTTTAAATATAAAAAAGAATATTCTCATTTTCTTTGTTGTTTATTTATTTATTATGATGGTAGATTATCTATTACTTCTGATATGAGACGTAGTCCTAATGGTAACGATTATTTACACTTACTATCCATTGGATTGACCATGAATGGAACATGCAAAAACAAATATTAGCATATAAATATGTTGAAGAAACTAAAACCGGTTCTTATATAACATCAAAAGTAGGCTCTATTTTACAATATTATGAAATATGTGATAAAATAATGAGTATCACTTTAGATAATGCTTCTAATAATTTAAGAGCCGTTGATTATTTAAAAAGTGGATTTTGTCCAATTGATACTGATTGTTTTCATATTAAGTGTGCCACACATGTTTATAATTTAATAGTAAAAGATGGTATTTCTCAATTTGGAGTTTCTTGTGAAAAAATTAGACTTGCTTGCAATTGGATTTTTAAAGCTAAAGTAAAAGCTAAAATTACAGAATTTAAAAATCGTTGTAATGAATGTGGACTTGCATATAGAAAAGTTCCAAAAGAAGTATGTACTAGATGAAATTCTTTATTTGAAATGCTTCAAGTTGCTTATATTTATCAAGAACCGATACAATTAGTTTTTAATGCTCATAATGAGAACCCGAGTTTGAGAATTGGTTTGAAGATTGGCAAAATACAAAAGAACTTGTTGAATTTTTAAGTATTTTTTATAGAGCAACAAATGCATGTTCTGGTCAATATTATCCTACTATTTCTTCTGTTTTAGTAAAGATTTGTGCTATTTCATCTAAATTAGCAAAATATAAAGGTTCACTTGCTTTTATGATTGAAAAAATTCAAAAAATATTTTTTCTCTATTCCTCAAATCTATTTGACTGCTACTACTTTCAACCCAATTATAAATTAAGAGGTGCTGAAAGAATGGTTGAAAAGATTTATGTAAATTTAGAAATTAAAAATGATGAAACTCCTAGTGTTGAACAATGTAAAAGTAGCATTTCTACAAAAGTTAGAGATTTATATAATGATATAAAGTTATGGAAATAAATATTCCAATAGTTCAACCTCGATCTTCTAAGCCTAAAAGTGATGATACGGATGATTGGATGGATGAATATCTTGAGCTTGAATCTTCTACTAATAATGATTTTGATTTATATTTCAATCGGGCACGGGAAAAGATTTGGCACGAAGAAGGACAACTTCAACCTCCAATATTAGTATGGTGCAAGAATCGTGAAAACCAATTTCAGACCCTTGCTAGGATTGTTCGAGATGTGCTAGCGATTCAAACATCATCGATCGCTTCCGAGCAAGGCTTTAGTGCGACGAGATTTATGAATTAAGATCATCGATATTCATTAGCAAAGGATAGTTTGGAAATATCGATGTTGTTTCAAGATTTGGTCAATACTGAAAGAAGAAACACTGGACTACCACTATTAAGTAGCCAAATAGATTAAATATTTGGTGAGAATAGTGATGATGGCATGGAAGCAATGGAAGAAGGACAAATGTCAGTTCCAAAAAATCTTTTTTCAAATGATACTAAATTTACAAAAAGAATTTTATAAAAAAATGTAATTGTTAGTACAATAATTGATATTCAATACCTAGATTATGTACTCTTATTCTCTTTCTAATATTTGTATTGTACAATTTATTTATTTGAATAAATATACGGCTATTCGCCTTGATTTTCTTTTTAAAATAGTCTCTTCTATTTAATTCATGTCATTTTACAAATTTAATTTTTAATTATTTTAATATAAGTTTAAAGTTTAAACATTAATATAAAACGGACTATTAAGGTTTAAACTTTAAAGTTAAACTTTTTCAATATAAACTTTAAATTTTAAACTTTAAATTAAATTTTAACCTTTAAATTCAATATAAACTTTAAACTTTAAATTTAATTTCAAACTTTAAATTCAATATAAACTTTAAAGTTTAAATTCAATTTCAAACTTTAAATTCAATATAAACTTTAAAGTTTAAATTCAATATAAATTTTAAACTTTAAATTCAATTTCAAACTTTAAATTCAATATAAACTTTAAACTTTAAATTCAATTTTAAACTTTATATTCAATTTCAAACTTTAAATTCAAGATAAACTTTAAACTTTAAATTAAACTTTAAACTTTAAATTCAATATAAAGTTTAAACCATAAATTCAATTTCAAACTGAAGTTCAATATAAACTTTAAACTTTAAATTCAATTTCAAACTTTAGTTCAATATAAGCTTTAAACATTAAATTCAATTTCAAACTTTAAATTCAATATAAAGTTTAAATATTAAATTAAATTTCAAACTTAAGTTCAATATAAACTTTAAACTTTAAATTCAATTTCAAACTTTAAATTCAATATAAACTTTAAAGTTTAAATTCAATTTCAAACTTATATAAACTTTAAAGTTTTCAATTGAAGTTTTTAATAATATAATATTATTAATTAATAATATAAATATATAATATTATATAATAATTAAAATAATTAAAATTTATATATATATATATATATATATATATATATATATATATATATATATATAAAAGGTACTGGATGAACGGTAAGACTCGGTTCCAAACCGATCCAACCAGGTTCCTAACCGGTTACTAACGGACCGAGAGGAACATGTTGAATTTTTCGGTAAATCCGGTCTAGTAAGATTTGGCATCAATAAGTAAATCCGTTAAGAAAAATTCGGTACTTGTACCGGTTTCGATAAAATCGGTCCGGTTAACCCGGTCATATCCAATAGCCAGCCTTATGTTGCAAATATCATAGTGGTATTAAATTCACTTTGAAATAGCTAAGATATATAATAGATTGTTATGATAAGTTAAAGTGTGTAACTATTTTTGAATATAAATTTTGAGATGAATTCAAGCATTTTCCCTAAAATAATAATAAAATTGAATGGGTAGATGAGCTTAAGGATATTGATGTTGACTGGTCAAACTTGTTACTACAACATTTAATTTTGAGAATTAATGGTGTACCTATCCGAGTTCATTTTGTGCAGAAGGGGATCTCAGACTATATTTCCCATTTCCCATTTCCGGCTGTTTGCTGTAACTTTGTTTGAGGTAAGACTCTGCATTCTTTATTTTAGTTGCTCATTTCAGTCGATACACTTGTATTGGTTTATCCTTTTCGTTTGATTTAGTTCCCTTGTAGTGTTGCAAAAACCTAAAATTGATCTCCAGGTTAGGACTGTCGGCCACGCCCCCAATTAGCTTTCAACATGGAAACTATTCTCCGAAATACTACATTTTTGCTAGCAGTAGGGGTTTGCTTTGGTTTTATTCATACACATACTACACATGTGTTGGTGTTCATCTCATATAATACTTGATAAATTGCTAAATCCTCCAATTACCTATTTACACTTATCCTTTGAGCATATTTTTCATATCAAAACTCGTATCAGGAATAATGGACACTACTCATGTTGGAAATAAGGAACAAAGTTTGTCGCACTACTCCATTGTTAAGAAATTAAAGGGATGTGCTGATCAGTCTCCAACAGCAGAATTGCCATCTGATCCTCTAGGTCCAATCACACCTGATTCCACCCGAGAAGCTGGCGACCACGTAGATGGATCTTGTTCACCAGTTTGGCCTTCTCTTTACAGGACTCGTTATTGCTTTAATTCTCAACACACGGTTTATACAAATGAAGGGAGGAGTCAACAGACTCCCAAGGGGTTAGGCTTTGATCCATTTGCCTCTGGACCAGATGAACTGATGCTTGCCCCACAATGTAAAAAGTATTTTACAGATTCACGAGCCAAAGTGACACGCCAGCTATACTTTGAGGAGACTTTGAATTTCAGTGAAAATGTGGTAACGGTGTCTGAGGATGAGATGTTATTTGAATTGTTGTACAATTCTCTCCTACGAGTTATTAATGAGGATCTTCATTTGAAAGCCTCAACTCCACTTTCAGATTCTGATGGATACAAGACACCTACCTCTGCACCTCATCTTAGTGGAGTTTCTGATACTTGCCCTGCTGCTCCTATGAAGCCTGTAAGTCGGTATAAAAGAATTGACAAAGGATTATGCAAAAAGCTGATATTTTGACTTTGCAACAATGTTGAGAAATCTGCCGGAGATAGATTCTAGTACATGACAACCTCATTCATTTTCAGTGTTGTGGCTAACCTCAAACTTGGATGTCATAGGGCATTAACATTGTGTTTAGTTTGTTGAAATCATGACTGTTAATCCAGAATTTACTTGTAATTCTAGGAGTTTTACGTACTAATTATGCAGAATTATTGAGCGACTGTACTCTTTGTATCAGTAGGCTTTTGTTTTAACTTTTGATGTGGACAAAAGTCTATTTCTTTTGATAATTGATTAGAGGTCATTTTGGTACTTCCATGAACTTTATGTCCATCTTATATGCTTCCAAAACTTGTCAATTGTTTCCCATAAGTGAAAATAATTAACAATGAGCCTGTGGTTTAGGAAATGCATGTGGACCTGTTGCCTTTGGACAACTTTATTTTCGTTTTTAATATTTTTGTACATGATCAATGATTGTTTGGGGAGAAATGTTTTGTTTCATAAACTGACTTTGCTGTTACAATATTTCAGTTCAGTTGGCATCTCATCACTTCGTTGATATCAGACTATTGAGCTAATAATCTCATAAACAGTGTCTACCCAAATGAATTTAAGAACCAGCACTACATAGCCATTAGCCTTGCAGAGAATTGCATACCAAACACACATGAATACCTCAAAACTTGTTAGGTGTGGACTGTGGAGCGTGCAGTCGTCTTTTGCCTGCCATATGCCTGAAGCTGGCTTTACTTGGGTTTTCAGGGCAATGTTCAGTTTTATTTTGTAGAGCAGACCAGTAGATATGTATGGAAAATCATTGGATGACATTTTAATGCGAGGTAACTTAATCCTGAATATAGTCAATGTCAATATTAACAGTGTGAAGAAGATGGCAAGAAAGACGACATCAGACACAGTCTATTCTTGTGTGTATGCCCAATGAAATTTAGGTTGATCTCCTGCCATTTCAATGTGGTCTGTCCAATAGTACCAAATGAGAACAGAAGAAGCCAGATTCAGAATAGGACTGGAAGCTGATAAATCACTCAATTGGAATTTGTTCTCTTGGTCTTTATTAGCAGGTTAAGAAAAGTTCTAATTTTATGTTAGGAAACTAAGTGCGGTAGGAGCGTAAGGTTGTCCAGTTAGCTAGAAAAAGGAGATGGGAGTCAAATAAATTGACTGCAGGGATTCAAAGGGTCCTCCAATGTAACATAGACACTGTACCAGCAGCAACACTGCAATCCCAATGGCCTAAACGTGCTTCGAAAATCAAAGGAAAAATAAAATGATACTATCAGATAAACATGCATATTTGTGTATTTGTCCAAATTCAAACCTCATTTCTATGTTGACTTCTGCACCTTTTCATTCTCTTGCTTCTGTTGTTGTGTAGCTTTCAACCAAATGGGCAAAAATATGACTTTTGTTTCTGATTGGTGCCAATGAAGAAAAATAGAACAGACAAAAACTCTCCCTTAGGTCTGAAAGGGAACGAAAACAAAACAAAAAGACCACCATATCGTGCTTTTATAAAATAATTGATGAGAATATAGTAAAATCTCTACTCATAAGGACCCAACTATCTGACATTTGACTATAGTAATAATCCTGGTAAAATGGAGGATTATTTAATCTTGGGTTTGGTTGGAGGTATTAGTTAATCCATAAATTATAGTGATGAGATAAGTTATTCAATATACACTGTGGGATAATTTACTCTTGGGATTAACTATCCCGAGATAACTTGCTTCCAACCAAATGACCAACAAGCACCCCCTTTGGCAGTTGGAACTTGGAATTGAAACACCAATCTGTTTGACATTCTTCTGCGCGTTAACGGCCGTACAGACCAATGTCATTATGGGGGCAAGGGAGGCTTGTGATACAAAGCATGATATTGCTATTATCTCAGGCTCATGGGTGAATTGTCAAATTTACGTAGATGATCAGAAACGCCTGTATTCATAAACTTTGATATGTTTTGCTTTTTAGCTTGCTGTTAAGTGACAACAGAGGAACTTCAAGAGTTACAAGTAGTCGAATATAAACATGACTTGTCTTCCTACGACTTGTTTGTTCCCATGTTTCAATCTAACATCATGGTTGAGATAAGCGCATTGTGTCTAACATGATATCTCAGGAACATAAAGCAATTAAATTTGTTCAATAATAGGAGATGGAAATCACGTTACACTTGAATGAAATAACTCCATCTATAGAATGTGTACACTTTCCATGATTGTTTTTCTGTCAGATTTTGCTTTGCAGTTACCAGTTTATTTCATAGTAGGCACGTAGCAGATACACACTTTTCACTTCAACTTGAAACTAACATCAACACAACTCTGCAAGTTTTATTGTACTCTCTGGTGTATACGACAGTGAAAGACAAAAGTGCATCAAGTTAATAGCAAAGCTTCCCAATACTTCCGTTAAACCGGGTCCTTTTCCTTGATAAAGATTTCAATTCTTGGTCATCAAATGGACAACCACTTTTAGGAGTAGCTAAACTTGAACAGATTTTATTATGGTGGTAGAAACAAGGATGTCTTGTAAATTTGCAGAAGAACCATTTTACAGAATAAAAGATTCTGAATGAGAATTACATGTTGTCTGCCATCAACTCCATTTGGTTCAAGACCACACGAAACAAAGAGTAAGTGTAGTGCAAAATTGTAGTTGATAAACAAAAATGTATGTTTAGCCTTTCAATTGAAGTAGAGTAAAAGTGTACAAAGCAAATAGAGAGGACAAGATATTAAGTGGGATCTAATATAATAAAAATGAAAATCGAAAATCAAATCTCATCCAAAACAGTAGTGAAGAGAAAACAAATAAAACAGTAAGTGGTATGGAGAATCATAGCTTTGTCTTATAATGACAAGTCTGATTAAGGAGCCTCCTGTTAAGAACATCGATGAACAAATCGCAGGTAGAGGAAGTCTTGACATGAATCTTGAATAGAAGATGAACAACCCCAGACAATTTGACGTAAGTAGTGAGGTGTAAGGCACCGGCCATAACATCGGAATATAAAGTGGAGTCTGAAAGCAATCGATCGGCCATGACGGTGAGGGAAATATTCATTGGATGCGTTTGACGGGAGCCAATTTTGGCTGCTGGAAGAGGGGCATCTCCGATAGTTTTTCCTTTGTACTGAAGCAGAGCAGATGTGGTGTCGTATTTGAAGCTGACCCGGTTGGGATTTTGGATAGAGAGATCTGCTTTAACGGTGACATTGAGGTGAACTTGGAGTCGTGCGATGTCAAATGAAACGTCCAAATCATCTAGGGTAACGGCATCTACTGCCGTGACAGGCTTTTTGGTTTTGAAAACTGTTAAGCCCAAGGTGAGTAAGAGAAGCCCTAGAAGAACAAGGACAGCGAGGCAGACGAAGCAGCAATTTCTTGCTCTTTTCTTGTTACCCATAGCAGCAGCAACAGGGGATTTGTGGTCTTCCATTGAATCAAAATCAAATCAAATCAAATCACAAAGTAAAAAGTAGAATTAAATGCAGGATGGCGGGCAATTTCCCTTTTAATGCCAACTACTACCTGTATGGGATGTAGTGGGACGCATACCTGCACATGTCAATGAATTTTGGGGAGAGCAATATCGTGCCCTCCTTAATCTGCACGGAAACTACATACTTAAATACTTTATTTCTTAAAAACGTGTTTTCTACTTTATAATATTAACTAGGTTTCGAACACGTGAAAGACACGTATATTTTATACTATTTTAAATTACATGAATACACAGTCAATTATGAACATGTGTGCTTCAAGCATAGTTCATGTCCACATTTCAAAGTTCAAATATACAAAGGTATTCATAGATCAACTTGTATCTGAATTTGAATTTTATTGCAACAGAAACTTTTCATAAATTGATATTATACTAAAAGAAGTGAATATGCTGCTAGCTTAGCAATAATACAAAAAGTGTTGGTCAATATTTGTAGCTAAATCAATTATATTGGAATAGATTTATATGAAGTAAGACTCTTTTTTAAGGAGAAATCTAACCAAAGAAGGCAAATGAAATAATTGGACAAACCCACCTTATAATACACTTTATAGAGTATTTAACGAATGTTAAAAGATTGATCAGAATAAATATTATTGAGAAGATTAAACTATGTACAACCAATAAAACAAAGAAATTTTATATATTAAAATATGAATGAAAATGTAAAAAGAAGTTGGAAGATGAAAGAAAAAAAAATTAATAAGTCAAATAAATTTTAGAGTTCCTACACACAAGAATTGTAGAAATAGTAAATTAAAGCTTTTCTTAGAAAAGTTAAATTTATACAACAAAATTATGGAAACATGAAAAGACACATGGAAAAATTGAAAGGTCAAATACTATTAAAATAAATATAAAAAAGATAGATGTGAAATTTAACTTTAAAAGATACATGCATCTACTTTAATTTCTTGTTTTTAACTCATTTGTATTTTTTTAAAATTTGTGTGAGAAATTTAAAAGGTCAAAATATTGAAATAAGAATAAGAAGATTATATATATATATATGAAAGTTATAAAAATTTTAATATAGTAGAGGGGCAAAATGGTAATTCAATTTTTACTTTAGAGCTTCCTACTTATAATAATATATGATTTACAATCATAACACGTTTAATACTTTCACTTTATCAAATTCGTATGTATCCATCCATATATATATATATATATATATGAAAATTATAAAAATTTTAATTTAGTAGAGGGGCAAAATGGTAATTTAATTTTCATTTTAGAGCTTCCACTTATAATAATATATGATTTACAATCGTAACACGTTTATACTTTCACTTTATCAAATTCGTATGTATCCATCCATCCATTCTCTCTGTTTTTTTCTCTCTCTTAAATAAAATCTCACTTTAAAGTATAAACAGGATCATATCATATTATATAAAAAAAAGGAAATCGTATCTATTTAAAATATGATTTGATAACCACATCACCCTTTCCTTTCACTTTCAATACGCCTACCTAATCTACTCTTTTCTACCTACTTATATATTTTACAAACCCACTATTATTACTCATACTATTTTATTCGTATGTGACACTTTTAGTTTTTAAGAGTTAAATAGTTTAATTTTGATCGAATATTTGGATATGAAATTTTTAATTTTTTTAAAATAAAATTTATATATTTGCAAACTTCGTATAAAGTACTATAAGTTATAATAATTGATAATTCAAAATATTAAATGAATTTATGAAAAACTTACTGTCAAAGATAGACATGTTTGAATCTCAAAATGTGAAAAGTGCCACATAAAATGAAACGGAGAAATTATATTGTTTTGTCACGTCTACACAAGTTTTAGTTTAAAAGTGCCCTCTAAATATTTTATTTTTATTAAAGAGGTGTTTTTAATAGACAAAGATGACTTTTCTAAGATTAGTATTGAAAGACTCGTAGGATAGAAGTGTGACAGAGAATCAATAATTAATCAATAACAAGAAGAGATATTTATTTTTTTGGCGATACAAAGAGATGAAGTAAGAAAATCAAGGGGATAAAAAAATAATCCTAATCCCAGCAGACTAAAATACAAAAGTACCAACACTATATTGTATTTATACACTTTATCATTAAAAAAATAATCCTAATCCCAGCAGACTAAAATACAAAAGTACAAACACTATATTGTATTTATACACTTTATGAGTCTTAACATATATTTGAATGCTTGCTTCACACATTGACATTGCCATCACTATTAGAAAAAATGCCTGTAGCAACAATTATTTAGCAATAATTAAATATGTGTTGCAATAGATACTCATTCGCAATTGTTATAATCTTTGCAATAGATAAATGGACCTAATGAAACACTTTAAGATTTTTAAATCATTGCTTTAGTACTACAACCGTTGCCATAGTATCTCTATATTGCAACGGTTCTTGAAAATCGTCGCGTTAGGTACTCTATGGCAACAGTTCCGCCAATTATTTTTCCTCAATTATTTCCCTCCACTTATTTCATTACACCCGCCAATTTTTTTTAATTAATTGTAAAAGTAAAATAAAAGATAAATATATCACATTAGGTCAATATTTTTCTTCAAAGTTAAGACCATTCCTCGTAGGTATTGACCGACTTATCTCTCTTCTCTCTGAAGAACCAAGGTAGTCATCCATGGTTTTGCTTTAACCATTATTCTTTGATATTCCTTGTAGGAATCTGCAATTTTCGGGTCTTCTTCTTCGTGGGTTGTACGTTTCTGCAGCTACATGTATGTTGTGTTTCATCTTCTTCAAAGTTAGAAATTTTTTATAAGTTAGGGTTCTTGACAAATGGGTTTCATTGAAGTAGTTTTTGCTAGAGTTTACGTTTATAATGTCATCTTTTTGTGCATAGAGTGTGTATTTCGTTTTCGGTGAAGATTGAGAAATATCTGCAAAAATGTTTAGATGAAATTCTTAGTTAAGGAAACATAGATGAGTTTTAATTTTCAATCTGCGTGATAGGTCTTATCTATTGAAAAATCTTTTATTTTTCATCAGGACAAACAATTTCTAAGAATAAAATCTTCAATATGCATGATAATTCTTATCTATTCAAAGTTTCTGCTCTAAAAGTCATTGAAGTCGAGCATTTAGGGATTTTGTTTCTCTTTTTGAGTATATTTTTCAAGTTCTAATTTTATACTTTCTTCCTTCTTGTCTGAATTTTTTAGTGCACAAACTACAAGTTGGTCATCAAGCTCAGCTCACTGCTCAAAAAAGAGGTAATTTCATGTTTCTCTTATTTTTTTTCTTTTTCTTTTTTTAACTTTGATGTACATATGTGTGTCTTAATCTTTTTCCTGCTTAAAAAGTAAGTCTTTCCAACATTGAAATAACTTACCTTTGATTAGATGTAATTTGAAGCTAGATTTGGAATTTAGATGCATCTTGTGTTTGAGTGTTATAATACAACCTGATGGAGTACATGTTTTTGCATTTCTTATCATAGTATGATGTCTGAATGCATCCCGCGATACTTGTTTTCAGTTAGGCATATAAAGTTTTGAAAATAAATAGAAATGTAACGTCTCATTTATATTGTTCAGCCGGTGTCTATTAGATACAACACTCATTTTTGTACCTGTGCTCTACAAGGTGTTGCGGTAGGAATGAATAGGAAGCTATGTAATCGTAATCTTACTCACATTTTTAGTGACCTGCACATCTATTGATTTAATGTTCCTGTGTATGTTAACTTTGATGCAATGTTCAAGTTGGTAATGTTCTAATTTCTCTTATTAATTATGTTTGTTATTGCTTATTCATTACTCAATTAAATCATTCCATATGACTATATTTTTCAAATTTAAGGTCTGTATTGTAAGTTTAGAATGTTGAAATTTTTTCACTTTATGCTTTACTGTAAAAAAAATTCATGATAAATTTTCTTTGTTATGAGTTAAGAGGTTCGATAACCAGATCATTCATGTTATTTTCTGCCTCAATGAACTCCATCTCGTCTATTTCTTTCCAGTGTACCAATGCAAACAAGCTATTCTTTTGAACATAGTTGTCTAGTTGTGGCGTGTATTCTTCTTGAAATGAAAACAGAAGTCCGAGGTCGTAGATTTTTTAATGATTATGATTAGGGTTGCCAGGTGCTTTCAACAAGCATTACTGGTTCATGAATAAATTGTTCTCCGCGTCTAGTTTATCATAGAATAAGGCTTTAATTTTGAAATCAACCTCTTTAATCGTTGAGCACCGAATAAAACCTAATATATTGAGTAGTTCTTTGTTTTCTCCTTTAATATACTTTTTTGTGATAACTATAGTATTTTCTGTTTGATTATCATTTCTGCTTTTGGAATACAATGAGTAGATCCTTGGTGCAGTTGAGCACAACATAAGGCTTTGAGTGTTAACAACCTCTCTAAGGCTTCTTCTAGATTTGGGTCTTCATGCCTACATTTAACTATACATCCAAGTTCTCTAAGGCTGCTGCTTGTCTTTTCTTCTAAATTTGAAGTTTTACTATTGAGCTGCTTAGTTTCTTTAGGGAGGTTATTAACTTTGATTTTGTTGTCTTCTCATGCTTTTATTTTACCTTCATATTTGTTTAGAAGTCTTTAATTAGAGACACAACACCCTCAACTTATTAAATCAAATTTTCCTAGTTAGGTTAGTTATGTTTATCTTAAATTTAAAATGTTATAACTAGTAAAGTTTTCATATAGTGAATTATTTGCTTCTTAAAAAGAAGTAATATTCACTTGTCTCTTAATTTTGTAGTTGGTTTTCTTTTAGTTTACTCTCATTTCCATTGATGTGTGTGTGTGAATCTTGATTTTTACTCTTCTTTTTGTGTTGTTTATAATCATTTCCAAGTGATTCTTTCTCCGTAGATGTGCTCTTTAAATGTTGTGCATGTATAGTTAGTTTAGAGTGCTAGACAAGATTTCCCTTTTATGTGACTTTTCTATTAGTCTTTTTTTCTTTTTGATTCATGTTATATTTTGTGACCATTGCTGATTCTATAACTGATTTAGTAGATATTGGGTCTGATTGAATAGTAACTCAGCCACTCAAGGGGGAGTTGTGCAATCGTGTGCTACTTAGTTTTTGGTTACCCATTAAATTACCCAAAAGACCCCACACTTAAATGGTTTTATTTGTGAAGTCAAAACACCAAGACTTTTTACGAATCTGGGAAGTGGCTACACGTCGCGGGGCCAACACACACTTTATTTCCCAAAAATAATTTGAGGCAGTGAGGTCCGTGTTGGCTGCGCGTCGCACAGTAGCCCACTGATTCTTTACTTTAGCAGGCTGCTTTGGCAGCCTGCCCACCCATGTTGGGGTCCTTCCCAAGGACCATTCCGGTGGTCCTTGGGGTGTCGTTATCGGATGTTTAGACTCTCTATACTACACTATACCTATCCAAAGTCTTTTTTTACAAGTTTTAGACTTCATTTGATCCTCAAAAACCTTCCCCAAACATAAGGATGTCAACTAGTTAAATTTTGCTAGTTTTCGGACTTTAAGACTTTGCTTTAGTCCCATTGCTCTGATACTTATCAAACAAGTTATTGATTCTATTTAGGTCTAAAACCATTATTATTCAACATATTAAGATCTATTATAGGTAATGGAAATTTCTGGGTGTGTCAATACTACCCCTCCTTAATAACATTCATCCCTAAATGACACTCTAAACCTTTCTATAGGAGGAAAGACTGAAGACTAGAAGCCAACCAACTAACAATACATAATGTGTCACAATTCATAGGAGGAAATATCAACTCTTTTCAACATATAAACATAGAATTAACAAATAGGAACTTAATACACACATACCATAACAAAACTCAACGTTTCATATCACATAAGGAGGTACTACCTTCTCCATTTCAATATGATCTATGAACATTAAAAGTTGACATGTTGATTTCTTATCAAAACAATATTAATTATGCTCATTATAATCTTCCATGAACACTCATAGCACACAACACACTAAAGTGAAAGCTAACATATTAAACATATTTCATGCAAAAGACAAGAACTCAACTTAGGCATGAATTCGTACTACAATATGCACATATTTAGAAAAGAAAATAATACATGATAGGTTCAACAATATTCACAATAATCATATAAGGAATTACTAACCTTAATATTGAATAGGAGTAAGGGGGAAAATATGAGGATATCGGGTCTTCACGTCGGCCTCAACCTCCCATGTTGCACCCTTAACAAGGTGGTTCCTCCATAGAACCTTTACGGAGGCAAGCTCCTTATTTCGAAATTTCTTAACTTGGTGATACAAGATCTCAATCGGGATCTCCTCATATGAAAGGTCCTCCTTTACTACCAAAACTTATAGAGAAAGAATGGACACCGGATTGCCTATACACTTTTTAAGCATAGATATATGGAATACCGGATGAATCATGGACAACTCATTTGGATATTTCAACTCATAGGCAACACTCCCAAATTTCATATGGCCCCATATAATGGGAACTAAGTTTCCCTTTCGTTCCAAACCTCATAACCCTTTCATGGGTGAAATTTTCAAATAGATCCAATCTCCTACTTCAAACTCAAGGTCCATTTTTCTATTATCGACATATGATTTTTGTCGACTTTTAGACTCTCTTAGTATATCTCTTATAACCCGAACCTTCTCAAGAGCTTTACACCAAATCGGGACAAAGTAGAGCAAACTCACCTACCTTATACCACCAAGCCGGGGATTAACACCTCCTCCCATAAAGTGCCTTAAAGGGTACCATGGAGATAGTAGAGTGGTAGCTATTGTTGTAGGAGAATTATATCAAAGATAGGTGGTCATCCCAATTACCTTTGAAGTCGGTGATGCAAGACCTCAACATATCTTCAAGGGTTTGAATAGTGCGTTTCACTTGACCATCTGTATTGGGATGAAAAGCGGTACTAAGTTTCACCTTCGTACCAATCCCACTTTGGAGAGCTTTCCAAAAATGGGAGGTAAATTGAGTACCTCTATCCAAAATGACGGACAAAGGGGCTCCATGCAATCTCACTATTTCCTTGAGGTACAATTTGGCATAATCTTCAGCCGAATATGTGACTTTGACGGGAAGAAAATGTGCGGACTTGGTCAACCTATACACAATAATCCATATCGAGTCATGTTGACTTCGGGTATGAGGCAACCCAACTATGAAATCCATGTTAATATCCTCCCAATTTAATGTGGGAATGTATATATTTTCAGTCAAGCCACCCGACCTTTGGTGCTCCACTTTTACTTGTTGGAAATTCGGACACTTAGCGACAAAATCCGCTATGTCCCTTTTCAAACCATTCCACTAATATGTTTCTCGTAAGTCGTGGTACATATTTGTGGCACCTGGGTGAATGGAATATCGGGAGCCATGAGCCTCTTCCATGATCAATTCCCTCAACCCATCCACATCTAGTACACACAATCTTCCTTGGTGCCGAAGCACCCCATCTTCCCCTTGAGAGGAATCATTAGCTTTACTAAGGACCATTTATTTTAACTCCATCAATAGAGGATCAAGGTGTTGTTTGGATTTCACCCCAACCACTAGATACTACTCGAAGTTATGGGAAACAATGACACCACCTTTTAGAGAATCTTCTAGTCGGACACCCAACCGGTCCAACCTATGAAACTCTTTCGCTAGCTCTTTCTTATCATCTTCAACATGCGTCACACTACCCATATACACTGGAATCAAACCATCTGCCACCATATTAGCTTTCCCAGGATGGTAAAGGACACTCATTTCATAATCCTTCAAAAGATCTAACCATCTTCTTTGGCGTAGATTCAAGTCTTTTTTGGGTGAACACAAATTCTAGAATCTTATGATCTGTGAACACGTCAACATGCACCCCATATAGATAGAGTCTCCAAATCATTAAAGCAAATACCACGGCCGCAAGTTCAAGGCCGTGTGTTGGGTAATTTTTTTCATGAGGTTTAAGTTGTCTAGAGGCGTATACTATAGCTTTTCCATGTTGTATAAGCACATATCCTAGACCCACCCGGGAGGCATCACAATAACCCACAAATTCATCAGTACCCTCGATAAAGTCAATACCGGAATGGAGGTTAGTCTATCTTTCAATAATTGTAAGCTCTTCTCGCAAGATTACGACCATTCGAACTTGGACTTCTTTTGGGTTAAGGCCGTTAATGGAGATGTGATAGATGAAAATCCATCAACGAACCTCCGATAGTAGCCGACCAACCCTAGAAAACTCTAAATGTCGGAAGGTTCAAAGGTCTCGACAAATTTTTGACCACTTCTATCTTTCTTGGATTGACCGCAACCCCTTCACTAGAGACAATGTGACAAAGAAAAGCCAATGACCTCAACCAAAACTCACACTTGCTAAACTTAGAAAAAAGTTGGTTATGTTTGAGAACTTGCAAAATTATTCACAATTGATCCATATGATCATCCTCACTCCTTGAGTAAATCAAAATATCATCAATAAAGATAATCACAAATAAATAAAGATACTTTCTAAAAATTCGATTCATGAGGTCCATGAAAGCCGCTTGGGCATTTGTTAAAACAAATTACATAACAAGGAATTTGAAATGACCATATCTTGTTCGAAATGTCATTTTTGGAATATCAACCTCCCTCACCTAAGTTGGTGATGACCTTTTATTACGCAAATCTTTGAAAAGTAGGTAGCTCCTTAGAGTTGATCAAATAGGTATCAATCCTAGGGAACGGGTACTTATTCTTTACAGTGACTTTGTTCAATTGACGATAATCAAAACACATTCTCAAAGACCCATCCTTCTTCTTCACAAAAAACACGGGGGAACCCCATGGAGATATGCTTGGTTGAATAAAACCCTTATCTAGCTAATCTTTAAGTTGAGCCTTTAGTTATTTCAACTCGGCTGGGGACATCTGATAAACAGGGATAGAAATAGGTTGTGTATCCGATAATAGATCTATACCAAAGTCAATCTCCCATTCGGGAGGGATTTCAGAAAGACCGTCGAGAAAGACCTCTGGAAACTACCTTACCACGGGTACGGACTCTATGGAAGGGACCTCGAATTCAAGATCCATAACTCTTACTATGTGATAGAGACAACCCTTTACAATTAACTTGCAAGCTTTTAGACACGAAATGATCTTACCCTTAGGCTTTGAGTTTCCTCCCTTCCACTAAAAAATGACTTCATTCGGAAATTGAAATTTGACCACCATTGACCTACAATCAATAAAGGCAAAACACACATACAACCAATCCATTCCCAATATAATATCTAAATCTAGCATATCAAGTTCTATAGAGTCAACCAACATAACACTATTGGGCAACGAAATAGGACACCCTTTATACACCCTTTTACCATTATGAAATAATCCACTGGGTAGAAACCGAGAAAGGCTCATATAAGATGTCGGTTAGTATATCAAATTTCATGGCTAAAGGAGGGGTCACAAATGACAGCGTAGCTCCCGGATCCAACAAAGCATATAAATCAAAGAAAAATAATTTTAACATATCGGTGAACGCGCCCGATGAGATATCTTGATCACTTGGGGATTGAAGAGAATAAAAGCGATTCTTCTTAGGAGTATACGGGTTTGGATCACCTGCTTGAGCTTGAGAATTTGCCCTTCCTTGAGTCCTCATCATAGGGCAATCTATCTTGATGTGACCACTCTTTCCACAACTATATCAATTATCCAAACCAACAAGGCACTTTCCCTCTTGTCTTCTACTATATTTAGAACAAAGATGGCTATCAATATACGAACCACTACATTTTCCCTCTTGGGGATTGGGAGTAGGGACATTACTCTTATTGTCCCTTGGAGCACTAGAAGATTCTTGATTAGAAAACCTCTTCTTGAACCTTGGTTTTTCCTGAACCTCATACATTTTTGGAAGAATTCCCTTCTTCGGTTCTCACCTTATTCAACTCTCTACCAACTTGTTTAAGTTTTTGTTCCTCAATTTGTCGGCATGAACCATGAGACGAGAGATGTCCATGCAAGGAATCAACATAGCCGACCTACATTCATTAACCACAAGATCGGATATCCCCATGACAAATTTGTTCATCTTGGCCCTAGAATCCGTAACCATAGTAGGAGCATGCTTTGATAGTTGAGTGAATTTGAGGCTATACTTCTTCACTCTCGTACCCCCTTGACGAAGGTTGATGAATTCACATTTTCCTCTCCCTTAGTTCCAAGGGAAAGAACATATCAAGGAAATCCATTTTGAAATCTCCCCAAGTGTAACGACCTGTTTAGTCGTTTTGAGCAACAGATTTTATTTCTGGAAAAACTGGCTGGGACGACGGATGTAACGACGGACCGTCAAAGCCACGACGGCCCGTCGAGGAGGTGTCGTCCCATGACACTTAGAATTTTGAAATTGGGTACTGAAAATCGACTCGCTGTAAATTGTGACGGACCTGCAGGACGTGCCGTCACATCCACGACGAACCGTCGTGAGTTTTCGTTGCAAAACACTTCAACTTTTGAGAATTTGGTACAAGAAACAAGTTTCTGACCGTCATGACGGAGGAACAGGACGGACCGTCACAGCTGTGATGGGCCGTCACAGGCTACGTGAGTTGAGGGAGCTGCGACGACCTGTGTGACGGACCGTCGCAGGAACGACGGCCCGTCACAGGTTGTGCAGTCCCAGGCAAAATAGGATTCCTCTACACGTTTTAGGGGTCGTTTTGGACTATTCTTTCCTTAATTATAAAGATTGAGGGTTAATGTTAATAGGTCTAATTACTTAGGGGTTAAAAGAGGTAACCTTAAGTTAATTAGTGGGTTATTATTGCCATCTTTTATTCTTAATTATATATTAATTAGGGTAAAAGAAAGAGGGTTTGAATAAAGAAAAATAGAAAGAACAGCAAGAGAGAGAGAGAGAATCGATCAAGAGAGAGAGACGAAGAGGATAGCCAGGATTTTGAGAAGATAGCTTGTTGATTCAATTCTTCGGTGGAGGTAGGTTATGGTTTATGTTACGATATTCGTAGTGAACTCTTAATAGTGAATATTATGTGTTGATAGTATTGTAAACCCTGCTATGTGCTTAAGTTGTATGCTTGCATGATTATGATTATAAAATTGTGATGAATTAACAAAGCATGATGAAGTTATTGAATCCCAAATCTTGAAAGAACCCTAATTCACTTGATATATTATATAATGAGAATGATGATGCCTTAGTATGAAAGAAGGCTTGATAAATTATATAATGAGAATGATGATGCCTTAGTGTAAAAGAAGGCTTGATGAATTAGGGGATCGGGTGCCACGTTCCGGTACCAGGATAGAATATGAGGATCGGAGTGTCACGTTCCGACACCAGGATAGAATATGGATCGGGTGCCACGTTCCGGTACCAGGATAGAATATGAGGATCGGAGTGTCACGTTCCGACACCAGGATAGAATATGGATCGGGTGCCACGTTCCGGTACCAGGATAGAATATGAGGATCGGAGTGTCACGTTCCGACACCAGGATAGAATATGGATCGGGTGCCACGTTCCGGTACCAGGATAGAATGAGGATCGGAGTGCCACGTTCCGGCACCAGGATAGAAATAGAGGATCGGAGTGTCACGTACCGACACAAGAGGAAGAAAGATAATGAATCTTGAAAGATAATGAATATACTCAATCTAATGAACTTAATTCCCAAAAGAGTATGGTATTGAGGCTTGAGTCCTCATGTGTGAACTCGGTTGTAGTTATTGATGAATTCATGTTGTTATTGCTACATGTTGAGTATTGTAGTTGATTTACATTATTATTGATATATACTGTTCCCTATTTTGAGTTGGCCGATGATATCTACTCAGTACGTGTGGTTGTACTGACCCCCTACTTTTATGTTTTCCTCTTTGTTATTTGTGTAATGCAGCAAACGTTCTGTCAACTTCAACTCAACAGCAGATCTAGCCAGTCTTCACTTCATCGGAAATTCAGGGTGAGCTAATGCGTCTAGCTTGGACTGGGTCTTATTCTTCAAGTCTTGATGCCTTGAACTTCCGGCATGGACTAGCTTTTTAGTTATTTTGTTCTTAGACATTCTTAGTTAAGTAATTTGAGATAGATGTTCTTGTGATGATGACTTCCAGATTTTGGGGATAATAATAATAGTATTGAATTGTTTTTATTAATGAGTTTAAGTCTTCCGCATTATTTTCTGTCAATATATCTTGATATGTTAAGGTTTAGATGGGTTGGTTCGCTCACATAGGAGGGTAAATGTGGGTGCCAGTCACGGCTCGGTTTTGGGTCGTGACAAACTTGGTATCAGAGCATTAGGTTCATTGGTCTCATCACACAAGAACAGGTCTAGTAGAGTCTTAAGGAACGGTAGGGGGACGCCTTTACTTTTCCTTGAGAGGCTATAAGACTTTAGGAAAATTTCACTCTTTCATTCTTCTTTCGTGCTACTACTTGAGTCCAATTGGTATCTGGGCGATACGAATTGGTATCTGACCATCTTCACTCTATTTCGCAGATGGTTAGAACTAGAGCAACGACCGCACCAGCAACAACAACGGAAAGACAAGAAATGACTGAGCCAGCCACTGGGGCTGTAGCTCGAGGAAGAGCAACGGCAAGAGGCCGTGGGAGAGGTCGTGGGAGGACGTCCTCTAGAGGAAGAGGACCAGCACCTAGCCCATCTGATACTAGGGCGGTGACTCCTCCAC
Organism: Solanum habrochaites; assembly: GCA_027704765.1. Classification (NCBI taxonomy): domain Eukaryota; kingdom Viridiplantae; phylum Streptophyta; class Magnoliopsida; order Solanales; family Solanaceae; genus Solanum; species Solanum habrochaites. The sequence continues at coordinate 42,609,024 of JAKWJA010002497.1, read as the reverse complement.
CGACCGAGGAGGTGATAAGAGAGGGGGAGGAAGGGGAGAATGAACAAGGGCAGAATGAGGAAATGCCACCCCAACCTACCCCAGAGATGATCAACCAGGTACTTGCTTATCTTAGTGGGTTATCCGATCAGGGTCAGGCACCTCCAGTGGTTTCTGCACCAACACCTCCGGTTTCAGAGGTACGACATGCGGCTACTATGGCTCCCCGCATGGATGCATCATTGGGAATAGGCACATTTCCACGTCTGACTACTGGGCCTATTATGACAAATGATCAGCATGAACTTTTCAGTAAGTTCTTGAAATTGAAACCTCCAATCTTTAAGGGCGCAGAATCAGAGGATGCCTACGATTTTCTGGTTGATTGTCATGAGCTACTACACAAGATGGGTATAGTAGAACGGTTTGGCGTTGAGTTTGTGAGCTATCAGTTTCAAGGGAACGCCAAAACGTGGTGGCGGTCACATGTTGAGTGTCAACCAACAGAGGCACCACCTATGACTTGGGAATCATTCTCTACCCTGTTTATGGAGAAGTATATCCCAAGGACTTTGAGAGATAGAAAAAGGGACGAGTTCTTGAGTCTAGAGCAAGGGAGGATGACAGTTAACGCGTATGAGGCTAAATTTCGCGCACTATCCAGATACGCCACCCAACTTTGTTTCAGTCCACAAGAACGGATTCGCCGTTTTGTGAAGGGGTTGAGGTCAGAGTTGCGGATTTCAGCCTTACAGGTAGCGGCTACGGCAACATCCTTCCAAGAGGTGGTAGACTTTGTGATAGAGGTGGAAGGAGTGAAGCCAGACGACTTCACCACGACATCGACATCGAAAAGGTTTCGAAGGGGAGGCGAGTTTAATGGTTCTCACTCTAGAGGACAGAGCTCCGGAGGTTACTCAAGTCGACCAATTCAGTCTTCACTACAGACTGTAGTTGGGGGTCCACCTCAGAACGGTCAACACTACTCCGAGAGACCTATGCATGAACCCCGAGAGTGTTATGGATGTGGGGAGGTTGGACACATCAAGAGGTATTGTCCAAACCAGAGTTACAGAACCCCACTAGCTAGAGGTAGAGGTGGTCATGGTAGAGGCCGCTTTTCTGGAGGACGTGGTGGTCGAGGTAATGGTGGTCATCACAACGGCAGAGGTGATGGGCAAAATGGAGCCACTACTACGCAACATGGTAGGGGCAATGGACAGACAAACGATAGGGCCCATTGTTACGCTTTCCCTGGGAGATCTGAAGCGGAGGCGTCTGATGCTGTTATCACAGGTAATCTTTTGGTTTGTGATTGCATGGCATCTGTATTATTTGACCCTGGCTCCACGTTTTCATATGTATCTTCATCATTTGCTAATGGTCTAAAATTGCATTGTGAATTACTTGACATGCCTATTCGTGTTTCTACACCGGTGGGTGAGTCGGTGGTAGTTGAAAAGGTACATAGGTCCTGTTTGGTGAACTTTGTGGGGAGCAACACTTATGTAGATTTGGTTATTTTAGAAATGGGTGACTTTGATGTAATTCTGGGTATGACTTGGCTTTCTCCAAATTTTGCGATCTTGGATTGTAATGCTAAAACTGTGACATTGGCCAAGCCTGGGACAGATCCGTTAGTGTGGGAGGGTGACTACACTTCCAATCCGGTGCGTATCATCTCATTTCTTCGTGCTAAGAAAATGGTTAGTAAAGGGTGTTTAGCTTTCTTGGCACATCTCAAGGATGACACTACCCAAGTACCTTCGATTGAGTCGGTTTCGGTGGTCCGTGAGTTTCTTGATGTATTCCCTGCAGATCTTCCGGGTATGCCCCCAGACAGGGATATTGACTTCTGTATTGATCTTAAACCGGGTACACGCCCCATTTCTATACCCCCGTATAGAATGGCTCCCGCGGAGTTAAGAGAGTTAAAAGCCCAACTTCAAGAGTTGTTGAGCAAGGGCTTCATTAGACCAAGTGCATCTCCTTGGGGTGCTCCGGTTTTGTTTGTGAAGAAGAAGGATGGGAGTTTTCGGATGTGCATAGACTACCGACAGTTGAACAAGGTAACTATTAAGAACAAGTATCCTCTTCCTCGCATTGATGACTTATTCGATCAATTACAAGGTGCTTGTGTCTTCTCTAAGATTGACTTGAGATCCGGTTATCATCAATTGAAAATACGGGCAACGGATGTGCCAAAGACTGCTTTTCGAACGAGGTATGGACATTACGAATTTGTGGTGATGTCTTTTAGTCTTACGAACGCCCCTGCTGCGTTCATGAGCTTGATGAACGGGATATTTAAGCCGTATTTGGACCTCTTTGTGATCGTATTTATAGATGATATACTAAGAAGGAACATGAGGAGCATTTGAGGGTTGTGTTGGAAATGTTGAGGGAGAAAAAGCTTTACGCCAAGTTCTCTAAGTGTGAGTTTTGGCTAGATGCAGTGTCCTTCTTGGGGCATGTGGTTTCGAAGGATGGGGTGATGGTAGATCCTTCTAAGATTGAGACAGTGAAGAATTGGGTAAGACCCACTAATGTGTCAGAAATACGGAGTTTTGTTGGGTTAGCTAGCTACTACCGCCGCTTTGTCAAAGGATTCTCTTCTATTGCTTCCCAATTGACGAACTTGACTAAGCAGAATGTTCCATTTGTATGGTCAGATGAATGTGAGGAAAGCTTTCAGAAGCTTAAGACTTTGTTGACTACCGCACCTATCCTCACCTTGCCGGTAGAGGGTAAGAACTTCATTGTTTATTGTGATGCATCCTATTCGGGTTTGGGTGCAGTGCTAATGCAAGAGAAGAACGTGATTGCTTATGCCTCAAGACAATTAAAAGTGCATGAACGTAACTATCCAACTCATGACTTGGAATTGGCCGCGGTAGTGTTTGCATTGAAGCAATGGAGACACTATTTATATGGGGTTAAGTGTGAGGTCTATACGGATCATCGTAGTCTAGTATGTCTTTACTCAGAAAGATTTGAATTTGAGACAGAGGAGATGGATGGAACTACTGAAGGACTACGACCTCACTATTTTGTATCATCCGGGGAAGGCGAATGTTGTGGCAGATGCCTTGAGTAGAAAGGCGGGAAGCATGGGAAGTCTAGCTCATTTGCAAGCCTCTAGACGCCCATTGGCTAGAGAGGTTCAGACTCTGGCTAACGACTTGATGAGGTTGGAAATAAATGAGAAGGGAGGATTGTTGGCTAGTGTGGAGTCAAGATCTTCTTTTCTTGACAAGATTAAGGGAAAACAGTTTGATGATGAGAAACTAAGGCGAATCCGAGATAAAGTGTTGCGAGGAGAGGCTAAAGAAGCAACAATCGACGGAAGGTGTGTTGAGGATTAAGGGAAGGGTATGTGTACCCCGCATTGATGATTTGATCAACACTATTCTGGCAGAAGCTCATAGTTCAAGGTATTCTATACATCCGGGTGCAACCAAGATGTATCGCGACCTAAAACAACACTTTTGGTGGAGTAGAATGAAGCGCAATATTGTTGACTTTATTGCCAAGTGTCCAAACTGTCAACAAGTGAAATATGAACACCAAAGGCCCGGAGGAACACTTCAAAGAATACCCATTCCTGAATGGAAGTGGGAGAGAATTGCAATGGACTTTGTGGTTGGTCTTCCAAAGACACTGGGGAAGTTTGACTCTATTTGGGTAATTGTTGATAGGTTAACTAAGTCTGCTCATTTCATTCCGGTTAAGGTGACTTACAATGCAGAGAAGTTAGCCAAACTTTACATCTCAGAAGTTGTTCGATTGCATGGGGTTCCACTATCCATTATATCAGATAGAGGTACGCAGTTTACTTCTAAGTTTTGGAAAACATTGCATGCAGAATTGGGTACTAGGTTGGACCTTAGTACCGCGTTCCATCCTCAGACCGATGGTCAGTCTGAGCGAACGATTCAAGTGTTGGAGGATATGCTTCGCGCATGTGTGATAGAATTCGGTGGCCATTGGGATAGCTTCTTACCTTTGGCAGAGTTTTCGTACAATAATAGCTATCACTCCAGTATTGATATGGCTCCATTTGAAGCATTGTATGGGAGGAGGTGTAGATCTCCCATTGGTTGGTTTGATGCATTCGAGGTTAGACCTTGGGGTACCGATCTCTTGAGGGATTCGTTAGAAAAGGTGAAGGGCATTCAAGAAAAGCTTCTAGCGGCGCAAAGTAGACAAAAGGAGTATGCAGACCGGAAGGTTAGAGACTTGGAGTTCATGGAAGGTGAACAAGTCTTGTTGAAGGTTTCACCCATGAAAGGGGTGATGCGGTTTGGCAAAAGAGGTAAGCTAAGTCCAAGGTATATTGGACCATTTGAGGTACTAAAGCGAATAGGGGAGGTGGCTTATGAATTAGCCTTGCCCCCAGGGCTGTCCGGAGTGCATCCGGTATTTCATGTGTCCATGTTGAAAAGATACCATGGAGATGGAAACTACATTATCCGTTGGGATTCAGTTTTGCTTGATGAGAACTTGACTTATGAAGAGGAACCAGTTGCTATATTAGATAGAGAAGTTCGCAAGTTGAGATCGAGAGAGATTGCATCCATCAAAGTTCAATGGAAGAATCGACCGGTTGAAGAGGCTACTTGGGAGAAGGAGGCGGATATACAAGAAAAATACCCACATCTGTTCACAGATTCAGGTACTCCTTTTCGCCATTGTTTTTCTTCTTTTGATCGTTCGGGGACGAACGATGGGTAAATTGGTATCTATTGTAACGACCTGTTTAGTCGTTTTGAGCAACAGATTTTATTTCTGGAAAAACTGGCTGGGAGACGAGGATGTAACGACGGACCGTCATAGTCACGACGGACCGTCGAGGAGGTGTCGTCCCATGGACACTTAGAATTTGAAATTGGGTACTGAAAATCGACTCGCTGTAAATTGTGACGGACCTGCAGGACGTGCCGTCACATCCACGACGAACCGTCGGAGTTTTCGTTGCAAAACACTTCAACTTTTGAGAATTTGGTACAAGAAACGGTTTTTGACCGTCATGACGAGAGGAACAGGACGGACCGTCACAGCTGTGACGGGCCATCACAGGCTACGTGAGTTGAGAGAGCTGCGAGACCTGTGTGACGGACCGTCGCAGGCACGACGGCCCGTCACAGGTTGCGCAAGTCCCAGGCAAAATAGGATTCCTCTTACACGTTTTAGGGGTCGTTTTGGACTATTCTTTCCTTAATTATAAAGATTGAGGGTTAATGTTAATAGGTCTAATTACTTGGGGGTTAAAAGAGGTAACCTTAAGTTAATTAGTGGGTTATTATTGCCATCTTTTATTCTTAATTATATATAATTAGGGTAAAAAAGAGGGGTTTGAATAAAGAAAAATAGAAAAAAACAGCAAGAGAGAGAGAGAGAATCGATCAAGAGAGAGAGACGAAGAGGATAGCAAGGATTTTGAGAAGATAGCTTGTTGATTCAATTCTTCGGTGGAGGTAGGTTATGGTTTATGTTACGATATTCGTAGTGAACTCTTAATAGTGAATATTATGTGTTGATAGTATTGTAAACCCTGCTATGTGCTTAAGTTGTATGCTTGCATGATTATGATTATAAAATTGTGATGAATTAACAAAGCATGATGAAGTTATTGAATCCCAAATCTTGAAAGAACCCTAATTCACTTGATATATTATATAATGAGAATGATGATGCCTTAGTATGAAAGAAGGCTTGATAAATTATATAATGAGAATGATGATGCCTTAGTGTAAAAGAAGGCTTGATGAATTAGAGGATCGGGTGCCACGTTCCGGTACCAGGATAGAATATGAGGATCGGAGTGTCACGTTCCGACACCAGGATAGAATATGGATCGGGTGCCACGTTTCGGTACCAGGATAGAATATGAGGATCGGAGTGTCACGTTCCGACACCAGGATAGAATATGGATCGGGTGCCACGTTCCGGTACCAGGATAGAATATGAGGATCGGAGTGTCACGTTTCGACACCAGGATAGAATATGGATCGGGTGCCACGTTCCGGTACCAGGATAGAATGAGGATCGGAGTGCCACGTTCCGGCACCAGGATAGAAATAGAGGATCGGAGTGTCACGTACCGACACAAGAGGAAGAAAGATAATGAATCTTGAAAGATAATGAATATACTCAATCTAATGAACTTAATTCCCAAAAGAGTATGGTATTGAGGCTTGAGTCCTCATGTGTGAACTCGGTTGTAGTTATTGATGAATTCATGTTGTTATTGCTACATGTTGAGTATTGTAGTTGATTTACATTATTATTGATATATACTGTTCCCTATTTTGAGTTGGCCGATGATATCTACTCAGTACGTGTGGTTGTACTGACCCCCTACTTTTATGTTTTCCTCTTTGTTATTTGTGTAATGCAGCAAACGTTCTGTCAACTTCAACTCAACAGCAGATCTAGCCAGTCTTCACTTCATCGGAAATTCAGGGTGAGCTAATGCGTCTAGCTTGGACTGGGTCTTCTTCTTCAAGTCTTGATGCCTTGAACTTCCGGCATGGACTAGCTTTTTAGTTATTTTGTTCTTAGACATTCTTAGTTAAGTAATTTGAGATAGATGTTCTTGTGATGATGACTTCCAGATTTTGGGGATAATAATAATAGTATTGAATTGTTTTTATTAATGAGTTTAAGTCTTCCGCATTATTTTCTGTCAATATATCTTGATATGTTAAGGTTTAGATGGGTTGGTTCGCTCACATAGGAGGGTAAATGTGGGTGCCAGTCGCGGCTCGGTTTTGGGTCGTGACACCAAGTAATCCGACCTTTTATAACCGACCTCTCACCCTTCCATTGCTCATACCACACTTAAAGACAAATTTTTGAGTTGGTAGGCGTCTAGTTCTGCCTTTTGTTTAGAATAAATGCCCATAGCATCAAGAACCTTGAAAACTTCATCAATGAACCTTTGTGGGTCTTCCTCCACTTAGAACCATAGAAAATAGGGGGATTCATCCTTGTGAAATCCCTAATCCTTGAAGTGGTGGTATTAGCATTGGGTTTCCCTTGCACCCTTGTATCTCTAGCAACTTGGGTAGACAACACTTGAGTCAATTTATGAACGGCCGACCTTATATCAACATTAGACATAGCCCCTTCTTCAATAGGAACTTGATGGTTTTTAGGAGCTTGAGAGGGAACCAACTCATTCAAATTCTCCTTTACGACCCTTCGATCATTGTTCCTTCTTCTATTCATTTCCTATAAGCACAAATAAATCAAATTGGCGCGCTTCACAATTATGAATAAGACCCTACATTGACGTGGTTTAATGAGACATCAATCCTAAGAAGATTTACCCTCATGCTTTGATACCAAGTTTGTTACGACCCAAAGTACCCCCAGGCATAACCGGCGTCGTCATCCTCTATGAGGACTAAGAAAAGCCTCTTAGCACTCTTCATAGCAAATCATAAGTCAAAATCACGAAAAAATTAAAACTTTTGCTTATATAGCATGGAGGTTTGCATAGACCTCTACATAGGAAACATACATAGGCTTATATCAATAGATCATAAGAACAATAGAAATTTAGTCTAATACTTTGTCTCATATCAAACATCTAAACGAAGTCAAACAATCCGGACAAATCTCTTATACAAATCCATAATTGCCACATAGGGCTTACATCAATATCTTTAGCAATAGAAAAGAAATAAATGTCTTGTCATATCCGTGGAGAACCCTCTAGAAGTAACATGGTGTACTTGACCTCTCGGAGGTCTTATAAAAGCCCATAGTTATCATTCATCGCATTGACATAGTAAATTTAGCGGAAAATTTAAAACTTTTCATAGTACATCATATGCAAGAAACTTTACTTCCAAATATAAAATATCATATTACATAGTTAAACCTTAAGTCTCTTTTCCATATTAGACTCAATCAACATTAGAATACATTAGGGACACGCCCCCTTAAAAATAATACATAACTATACAACATCTAAACACTTTACAGTAACATAAGTAGGAGGTCCTTGAACCTAAGGATTCCTTTCATTGAGCTTGGGAATCACATATCAAGCTCCTCAAACACATAGAAATCCTTTACTAGCATCCATAATCTACACTTTGTGGAAAAACTAGAGAAGAAAAGAGTCAGTACAAGAATGCACTAAGTATGACAATCATGCAAAAACATGCATTTAAAAGGGAAATTTTCTTGAAATCATACTTCATGCCTTTTTGGGTAAATCTTCATAAAACCTTTATACAATAGAATTTATAGCATTCACATACTTTATATAGACATAATCAAAGGCCAAACATTATATAACATCACATATAAAATTTATTACATTTTCAAAAGTCACATTACTGTGAACTATTCCTATTTTACAGGGAGCACCCTTTTCTTTTATTCCTTAACCTCCCAAGTAATCTTTTTGTGATACTTGGTGCAATGCATCACCTTAAGGTCACAAGGAAAGCATACATACCATCTACACAAGGCAACACACACCATCATAGAAATATAGTACAACATAGACACATTTAAGCCAATACCATAGGACAATTACAGTAAGCTACATTCAACTTGCACATATACCAACTTCACTTTACATGATACCTTACTCATAATCCTACTCTAAGTCTACTACTGCAATGTATATGTGAATCCCCGTAACCTCATACATACTTAGTAAACCTATCATAAGACCACATGCCTTACCATCCAATTCATACATCAACAAGTAAGTGAAGAAAACTTCATTAATGTCAATACAAGACCTTCATCATATAGTACTTTAGGCCAACATAGTGCGTATAAGGATAAGGTCCATCATGTAGACTCATACCATGCACATCTTAATAACAAGTAGACGATTGCTACAATGTCATGCATAAAGACATTATCATAATCATAGATATTATGTCACCTCTCTAGGACTTCCTAAGGAGATACTTGTGCAATGTCTAGATGGGTTCATTACTTCCACCTATCCTAAGTAACCTCCCTTAAGTCATCCTAGTTTTTTCCTAGTCATTTATTTCCATTGTCCATTTTACTTTAGGGAAAGTATAGCCTTAATCGACACTAAGACCATGGGTGTTAAGCATGGAATTTGGTGTTGTAGAGCCTTACAACAAGGGAAGGTGTTCCTACCTAGACAAGGTAGAACATTAACACATGCTAGCATATTAGATGATATTACTTGCTAGATCCTATTGGCAATATAGTTTATGGAACTTGGGGGACATCATGGAAACATCACTCTACACCATTTTCGGGTCTTGAGGATATACACCCCATGAGGATCGTTAGTGGACCCATTTCGCCTTCCCTCTTTAGAAAGGTGCAACCTCTCCATCCACAAGTTCACTCGGTTTTAAACTAAGTTCCCTTTATTAAAAAAGCCTCTATTATCATTTGTTTATAAAAAATAGGCTTAGGAGAGTCATCCCCTCATATAATTAACTCATAGGTCATATATGATAGTTCATCAACTTAAATTATGTGAGAAATCCGTTCACATGGACATATCATATTTATTAGCACTATCAAGTTAAGGATACACTTGAGCACTTCTTTCAAGGATCCTCTATTGACTAGATCATCATTCATGTGTGTGTGTTTATACATATATGTGATCAAAACCTTTCACATAACACATTAAGACCACACAAGACCATACATTCATATTCATGCACATAGAAACCAAACCTAGGATCTATCCTATCAAGGTACACATGTGCAATGTATGGACAGGGTCCCATACCCTTGTCCATAGTAGTACAACTATCAAGTCATCCTAGTAAACAATACATAACATACTTCATATACATATACTTTACATGCACAGTAGGAGATACTAGTGAATATGAAAACAACCTTTCATTAGACACTATGAAGATTTACCTCATTGTAAGAATGCATTATGTGTGAGTGTGTGTATACATTGGTCAACATGATCATATAATTGGGATGAAGAACACATTGAGTCAACCACCCACTTAAGACCACAATACTCTTCCAAGCATAGATCATACAACTCACAATAGCATAGGAGGCAAGACGATCTTCATATAATAATCAAGACTCCTAACTTTAGCTATTTACACATTCACATAGGGGTACATGGGTAGGGATCATGAATACTTAACACTTCATTAATGGCTGCACCTACACATGATCCTAGCATAACTATTTACATGCTCATAACAATAATAACATAACCTAGATTCACAACTATAATTGAAGAGTAGGCACAAATTACACATAAGGTGGTCATTATAACCACTCATTTATATATTCATTAATTTGCCTTCAAGTCCATGGTCAACACATATATAATGACATTAAAGTAAAACCACCACCATAAGTGGAACATACAACACAATTTTCATACAAGGCTTCATCAACATTACTATAGAGAAATAGAGAAGTAGAAGAGTAGAGCAACCTAGAAAATTAATTAAAAGAAATAAGGTACATGCGATTCGAACCTGTGTCCTTGGCCGAAATTAAGACTGGTCCACGCGAGAATAAAAATAAATAAAATGTGGTGTGTGGGAATCGAACCCACAACCTCTCGGATAGGTAAGGAAACTAGGAGAACCAATTAAAGAAAAATAAAATGAGGTTGTGGGGGTTCGATCCCACATCCTCTCGGTCAAAAATAGAAAAGTCAAGGAGAGAAAAGAAAGAAAAGAAATGTAGGCGTTGGGATTCGATCTCGGGTCCTAAAGCTAAAATTTAAATTGAAAATTTAACATATGACAAAGTGTTACTCAAGGGTTCAAAATCAGGTTCCCTTTCCCAATTCCGTATTGGTACATAAATCTTACGTGATCATATATTTAATGAATGCTGTCTATAGAAATTGAACTCAAGACCTTGGCATACTTACAAGATGCATAAGTCTTGTACCATGTAAGTATAAGTCACTTAGACGAATTATGAACGAAGCCTCATGACTTGTACGTATGGGTTCATAAGTCTAGCGTACGTTTAAAAGTAAGTGAACCTAAGATATATATGATGAAATGTTGTGACCCAGGGAGGGTTAAGTAAGAGTGTGAAACACACTAAAAGTTCAAGTGTATTGACATATGACAAAATGAACATTTACGTAATGGGGTGAGTAATTATGAAGAGATAATATGCTAAAGTTAATGAATGTATTGAGCCTAATAAGTTTTACCAAAAACTGTACTCACCTATGAGAGTGTAAAACTAACAAAGAGACTAGTCCCTAAGAAACACTCTAATAAAAGTATTGAGATTAATGCACACTCAATACTAATGATGAGATGAGAAATCATCTAATGAGAAATGATGCCCTCATGCTAGAAGCCAACTTCTATGATGTGTGACATGTATGCACTGGAACTTTATACTGAGCACCGATAGTCTAGCAATGAGTCGCGATTCCTCCTTTCGAGAAGGCAGAGCTTTGTGTAAATCTCATGAGATGAGACTGTCCATTTAGGAAGGTATGGGTATCCTTATATCTCATAGTCTTTGAACCTATGCTGCCAACATAGGGTTATAGCAGGGTTCATTTCCCTATATACGCTAGCATGTTTTGGTTTCACTTTGGCCAGTGATTCCACCTTTTTTAGGTGTGTGGTAGAAACTGAATTTCAGTGAAGTCAGTTGAAGTTAAAGTTCCCAAGGAAAGAATGAGGCCAGCCTCATGTAATGCACAAAATGAAATGAATGATACTAAAGGTGTTTGGATAGGATAATCAAGAGGTGAACTAGACTCAATTAACGACACTAGTTCATTCTTGGTCATTGAATAGTGAACCCTATGAGAGTCCTAAGCAATATCCTAGGTATATAAATGGATGAAAATGAAGTATGTATGAAAGAATGAAGCAGACTCCGTGTTTGCTAAAGAAGGCTCCCTAGTTGAGGTCCCATATGTTGAGCCCTAATTTGGGAAGTCCTAATGTCAAGTCCGTGATTCTAAGGTTTCACGACATATGAACGAAAGATATGTGATATGTGTGTGTGCTAAAATGTGTTATGTGCTGTGTGCAATATGAAAAGAATGATGATGCATGTTACTCTCATAACATGACTTTCCTAATCTGATTTGGCAAGTCCAACTTACTTGTCTTTCCATAACTCATATCTTTAGGAGAGAGATCTTCTTAATCATGCATGTCCTTGGTGTGTACTTGCATACACCCATATTTAGTACAAGTGTGTACTAATTCTATACAATCCTTTACTTTTAGGTGCAGGTGCAGGTGGATGCTAGAGCTTACGAGACTACGTTGAAGCTACCCGGACGTTGAGCATTCATCTGGACTTGGTAGACACTCATTCTTTCGAGGATTCTTATCTCTTATATTCTATCTTAGACGTAGGCATGAGATAGTGGAGGATATTCCACTAGTGTTTCTTTCTTACTTATTTTCAGATGTTGTATTGGTGCTATTTTGGAAACTTTATATTAATGCAGTTATGAACTATTTCCTTCATTTGAATATATTATTATTAGATGGTTGTTGTGAAATGATGTGATATAATGAAATTCTTACTATGAAGTCTATGTTTACTCCAAAGCAAACAAAAGTTTTAAATTTTCCGTTAAAATTAATCTATACGATGTAATGATGACATATGTAGGCTTGTCTGCGACCTCTGAGAGGTGAAGGACGCCGGTTTCGGCTAGGGTCTAGACCCCGGTCGTGATAGAGCTCACACCTTATCAAAGTACAAGGTCAATTCCCTTTAAAAATGAGAGATTCTTAACTTTTAAACCAAGGCATGCTCATGTTTCCTTCCTAGTGAAGTCCAAATGGTAAGTCACACCAAGCATATCACAACAAATAGGAAACCATTTCACAAAATTTCAAATTCTAACATAGCATTTACCTTTATAGTAAGTATCATTTAGGAAAAAAAATACAAATCATAGGCACACACATGAATACTTAGCTACACATGCTTTCATCTTTTAAGAGTGAGACTACAATCATGCTTCTCAAACCATACAAGTCACATAATTTTCAAGAGACTCAACATATTTCTTGTTAAAGAGACTCAACTTTTCATTATAAGGTTAAACATTACACCTCACCAGTGATTAAAACCAATGTTGTTGCATTACCTCATGGATTCAAATTCACAGTTAGCATATTAAGATGCATAACACACATGAGAAAACATGGATTTTTATCAAATTTCCCATTCATGCACTTTGTAGTCTTAAAAATATCCTTAAGGTAATTTCAATCAATACATACCAAACATATAAAGTTCATGCCATTCATGCTTTATGCAAAACTCTATTCATGAACAAGCTTACTAAAAATTCATTTGTTTCAAGTTCAAGCAAACATAGAAGGTCAAGGTAGAAAACATCTACAACCTTACTACTCCATCACCATCCCCACTTAGGGTAAACCCAATTAAGAGAAACTTAACCCAAACTTAAGAGGATCTTTACTTAACAACTTTCATTTTTCAACACTTAAAAGTTATTACCACTTTAGAAGGAAGTACAGTAATTCAACTAAGGCACTCTAAACTCCATTTCCTAGGTAATTTATCCCCAATCATCATGTTAGGTCATACCATTCAACCATATAAGGTTTTAATACAATACAATAAACACCAAGGTCATACAACATTAGGGGAAAACAACAAGAAGACTTAGCCATAAAAATTCTTCTTTTTCTTTAGCCATTACAGTAAGGTGACTTCTAGGTTACTAAAACCCACATCATCACCCTACCAAGACAAGTATATCACCTTCACATCTAGGATCAAGTCTATACAAAGTACTCCAATCCATATTAGGCAACTTATCAAAGACCACATATATACAAAGGGAAACATTGAACACTTTAAAGCACATATTCTTGGGGTAGCATGCTTCCATATGTAGCCACTAAGAATTTCAAACTCAATTCATAATATTAGACGACCATAAAGTAAAACCATGTAGCAATACATCATTCCAAAAAGAAACTCATTCTAACCAAACAAACTTCTAACATGCTTTAATCATATCATGACATACATTTCTCATTATAACATGGTATTTCACATAAATTCCAGCTATAGCAATAATTAGCATCATATCATGAAAACATGCCAAAATTCACCTTCACACATACTCATCCAATCATAAAACCAAGTTAAGCATTAACTCGCCTTTCCTCCCTCAAGCATAGAGATACAATCTCATCCAATGCAATCACATCTAAAACACCACCGGACAAGAAAACATAATAGAGAGATCTTATAGAGTTAAGTTCTATGGCACGATATCAGAATGATGAAGAAGGGAAACTATATTGTCTTATAGCCTCTCATATCATTTGATAATGTCGCGACTAACCATTAATGAACAAGAGACTCTACTAGACATGACAATATGAGACTTTTAGAACATAAAACCACTTTATAAATCTCATGCTCTGATACCACATTTGTTACATCCGAGGAGCACCACCTAGAAGTAACATGGCGTACTTGACCTCTCGAAAGTCTTATGCAAGCCCATAATTATCATTCATCACATTGACATTGTAAACTTAGCAGAAAATTTAAAATAGCATAAATATCATATGGTAGAAACTTTATTTCCTATATATATAAAATATCATATTACATAAACCTTAAGTCTCTTTTCCATATTACACTCAATCAACATTATAATACATTAGGGAAACGACCCCTTAAACATAATACATAACTATACAACATTTAAACACTTTATAATAACATAAGTACGAGATCCTTGAACTTAAGGATTCCTTTCATTGAGCTTGGGAATCACATATCAAGCTTCTCGAACACATAGATATCCTTTACTAGCATCCATATCTTACACTTTGTGTAAAAAGTAGAGAAGAATGAAGTTAGTACAAGAATGCACTAAGTATGACAACCATGCAAAAATATTAATTTAAAAGGGATAATTTCTTGAAATCATACTTCATGCCTTTTGTGTAAATCTTCATAAAACCTTTATACAATATCATTTATAGCATTCACATAATTCATGTAGACATAATAAATGTCCAAACATTCTATAACATCACATATAGAATTCATTACATTTTAAAGTCACATTACAATGAACTATTCCTATTTTAGAGTGAGCATCCTTTTTTTATTCCTTAACGACCCAAGTAAACTTTAGTGATACTTGGTGCAATACATCACCTTATTATCACAAGGAAAGCATACATACCGTCTACACAAGGCAACACATACCATCATAGAAGTATAGTACAACATAGACACATTTAAGCGAATACCATAGGACATTACAATAAGCTATATTCAACTTGCACATATACCAACTTCACTTTACATTAATGAATTATAAGACCTTACTCATAATCCTACTCTAAGTCTACTAGTGCAATGTATATGTGAAGCCCCATAACCTCACACATACTTAGTAAAGCTATCATAAGACAACAAGCCTTACCATCCAATTCATACATCAACAAATAAGTGAAGACAACTTCATTCATATCAAAACAACACCTTCATCATATAGTCATTTAGGTCATCATAGTGCGTATAAGGATAAGGTCCATCATGTTGACTCATACCATGCACATCTTCATAGCAAGTATACAATTACTACAATGTCATGCATAAATACATAATCATAATCATTTATATTAAGTCACCTCTCTAGGACTTCCTAAGGAGCTATTTGTGCAATGTCTAGATGGGTTCATTACTTCCACCTATCCCAAGTAACCTCCCTTAAGTCATCCTAGTTTTTATCCTAGTCATTTATTTCCATTGTCCATTTTACTTTAGGGAAATTATAGCCTTAACTGACACTAAGACCATGGGTTCTAAACATGGAATTTGTTGTTGTAGAGCCTTACACCAAGAGAAGTTCTTCCTACCTTCCCAAGGTAGAACATTAACACATTCTAGCATATTAGGTGATATCATTTTCTAGATCCTATGTGGTTAGCATAGTTTATGGAACTTGGGGTCCATTATAGAAACATCACTCTACACCAATTTTGGGTCATGAGGCTATCACCCCATGAGGACCGTTAGTGGACCCATTTCACTTTCCATCTTTAGGAAGGTGCCAACCCCTCATCAACATAACACATAGTCTTAGGAGAGTCATACCATCAAATGCATAACTCATAGGTCATAGATGAGAGTTCATCAATGTAAGACCCCAAAAATGATTAAAGTATATAGATACTACCATGTTTGTAATAAGGTTATAATGTCATAAAATGTCTTAAAATATGGTTTAGAGGCAGTGTATAGAGTTTGAGGTGATTTGGAAGTCAAACGTCAAGGGTCGACCAAAACATTCGACGATTAGTCACCTATGTGCCTCATGTGTCTATGCATGTTTAAAATTGTATGAAATTATATCATTAAGTATTAAAATTAGTTATAATAATTTTGAATGGTATTATAAGAATTTTCAATAAGTTTGGAGGTCAAACGTCCAAGACGTTCGAAAAATAGCCTTGAGACATGCACGTGTGTCTTTATGGGGGGCCTTGCATGTTTGGACGTGTTATAGGTGTTTTTTTGAGTGAAACTTACGTGGAATTTCTAAAATTTTTTAAGTTTTGTATTTACGTTGGAAACTTCCAGGTACAACTTCTAAAGGGCCCACAAGAAGGACCTAAGGCTAGTCGAGACACTGCCTTGGCAGTGTCAATCGACAGACCAAATGACGTTAAGTTGGTCAACCAACGGCCCTTAGGTGAATTATAATAATTTTACACTTATATGGGGTAGGTATAAATAAAAAATTTGGCCAAGTACCAATCGACGAAAGCCAATGCACGGCCCGTCGACTGACCAACAGCCAGTACATGGTTCCGTCGATGGTGGCTTGCAACCTGTTGCCTGCGTACTTTTTATTCAAGGGGTGAATGGGCAATTGAATCCACGTCCTAAACCGACTCTAATTGAGTTATTTACCTAATTTTGGGTGTATATAAGTCATCAAACATGTGAACCTCCCATTCTCAATCCCATATACACGTAAGAAACCTTTCCCTCCAAAAATCTTCTCCCTAGAAACCTCCATTGTTTTAGAAGCTCAAGAACATATTGAATCTTGGAATTGCATGATTTATTAACCAATTTGTATAGGTCTTCATGTAGATAAAGGTATGGTGATCTTCATCTCTAGTTATCCTTCCATCTAGAGAGTTAATCTCAAAGATTTTAAAGAGAGAAATATGATCAAACTTCTTCTTCTTCAATCTATCAATGGGTTATTTCTAAAATTTTTTGAACGATTTAATCATGATAAATTGAAGATAATATAGTGTCTTTAACGTGATTTTGACTCCAATTGCATGATGAATCCATGTCCCTTCCAAACTTGATTTAGTCTTTGCATGGGCTTTGTGATCTTGACTTGGTATAGATTGAATTGTGATTCTATTACGTTGAAGTGGTTATATCTACTGTTATTTACGTGGATTAATGTTGAATTAAGGATGAAGGATCCATGTATGAAGATTTGAACATGTTTAGCTTAGGATTCTATGATTCACTGTAACATTGGCCTTTTAATGAATAAAAGTGAATTTCTATTATGTTGTGGTTCTTATAGCTACTGCTTTAGGTTGATTTTATGAATGAATTATGGGTATAAAACCTTACTGATCAAATCAAATGAAACTTGAGAAGGATTGATCTACATGTTTTAACCTTAATATTGCTAATGCTATGAACATAATGTGATATCGATTTAGGGTAGATGAAGCCTGATTTAGTCTTGATTTATATGGATAATGATACTGCCCTAGGTTGGTATTATTTGTATATTATGAATGTTAATTATTATAAACAAAGTAAATTATATTAATGAGTGATCTATGACTCTCTACTTTCGACCATATATGTGATATAGTGCACTAGTTGAATCATGCTCTTGTGATGACTTGTACATGGTTTCTTTGATGATTAAAGTACATATAGATACTTCCATATCCATATTAATTGTTTATAAAAAGGTGTATTGATCAATGATGAACAAACGGTGAGAAATTTACAAGGATGCTTATCTCCTCTACTTTTCTTATGGTATTATAGTTGATAAAGCCTTGTATGGTATTGTGTGGTATGGTCCACTTATGGTGGCGGTGTTTACTTTATTGTCATTATATATGTGTTTAACATGGACTTGTAGGCATATTGATGAACATATGAACATGTACTCATGATGATACTTTGAGAAGTTTATGCCTACTTTCCTATTCTAGTTGTGATCTAGGTTGTATGACTATTGTATAAGCATGTGTATATCCATGTTAGGGTAAAGTATAGGTGATTACATCGATGTGTTAAAATTTTTAATAGTCCCTTACCAATGTACCCCTGTGTGAATACATGAATAGTACAAGTTAGGTTTCTTAAGTGTAATATGAAGTTTACTTGTCTCCTATGCTATTGTGTGTTGTGTGGTCTATTCTTGAAAAAGTTTTATGGTCTAACATGGTGGATGCCTCAATGTGTTGTTGATAGACATTATATGATCTTGTTGACCAATGTACACACACACTCACTTTACATGCATGTTATAAGTAGTATAGGTCATGGTGTCGAAATGAAAGGTAGTTCTCATATTCACTAGTGTCTACTACTCTGTATGTTAAGATGATGTTTATGAAAGTATGATATGTATTTAATTATCTAGGATGACTTGATAGGTGTACTACTATGGGCAAGGGTATGGGACTTTGCCTATGCATTGCACATGTGTACCTTTATAGGATAGTTCTAGTTTTGGTTTTTATGTGCATGGATATGAATGCATGGTGTTGTGTGATCTTAATGTGTCATGTGAAAGGTTGATCACATATATGTATGTACACACACATGTATGATGATCTAGTCAATAATGGAACCTTGAAAGATGTGCTCAAGTGTATCCTTAACTAGATTGTGCTAATGCATATGCTATGTCCATGTGAAAGGATTTATCACATGAATTAGGTTGATGAACTCTCATATATGACCTATGAGCTAGAATATGAGGGGATTACTCTCCAAAGCCTATGTTTTATAAATAAATGTAATAAAGGGTTTTGAATAAAGGGGACTTAGCTTAGCACTGAGTGAACTTGACAATGGGAGGTGATGACTTTCCATAAAGAGGAAATATTTATCCTATAGGTTCCACATGTGATGTTGATTCCCCTTTGAGGGACACTCATCCAATGGATTCCCATGAGAAGAGGCCCAATTACCGAATGGTACGAAGATGAATACCTATCTCTTAGTTCCATAAAATATGCTTTCCAAATAGGATCTAACAAGTGATATAACCTAATATGCTAGGATATATGTTAATGTATAACCTTGGCTAGGTAGAAACACCTTCCCTTGATTAAGGATCTACAACACCAAATTCCATGTTTAGCGCTCATGGTCTTAGTGTTGGTTAAGTCTATAGTTTCCCCTAAAGTAAAATGGACAATGGAAGTAAATGACTAGGATCCTAACTAGTATGACTTAAGGGAGGTAGGTTACTTAGGATAGTGGAAAAAATGAACCCATCTAGACATTGCACAAGTAGATCCTTAGGAAGTCCTAGAGATGTGACCTAATATATATGATTATGATTATGTCTTTATGCATAACATTGTAGTTTTGGTCTACTTTTTATGAAGATGTACATTGTATGAGTCTATATGTATGATGTTTATATTATTTACTACATGGTAAAGGTCTTGTATTGCCATTTATGAAGTTATATTCACTTACTTGTTGCTGTATGAATTGGATGGTAAGGCTTGCGCTCTTATGATAGGTTTACTAAGTATGAGTGAGGTTATGAGGCTTCACATATACATTGTACTAGTAGGTTTAGAGTAGGATTATGAGTAAGGTCTTCTAATGCATTGATGTGAAGTGGAGTTGGTATATGTGCAATTTAAAAGAAGTTTACTGTAATGTCCTAAGGTTTTGACTTAAATGTGTTTTTGATGTATTATGCTTATACTAGGATATGTGTTGGTTTATGTAGGTTGTATGTATGCTTTCTTTGTGATCTTAAGGTGACATATTACACCAAGTATCACTAGAGGGTTACTTGGGAAGCTAATGAATAAAAGGAAATCAAGCTCACTATTAAGGGAAAGAGAGCTCACTGTAATGTGACTCAAAAATGTCATCAATTCTATATGTGATATTATGTAATGTTTGACATTTGAATATTTTTGTATGAAGTATGTCAATGATATAAATGTTATTGAATTACGGTTTTATGATAATTTACTCAAAATGGCATGAAGTATGATTTCAAGGAAAATGTCCCTTTTAAATGCATGTTTTTGCATGGTTGCCATACTTAGTAAGTTCTTGTGCTAATCCCATTCCTCTCTACTTTTTACACAACGTGTAGGTTATGGATGCTTAAAGGATGTCTTGAATGGTGAAGATCTTGATAAATGATTCCCAAACTCAATGAAAGAAATCCTTAAGTTCAAGGATATCCTACTTATGTGTTTATTGTAAGTCTTTAAATATTGTATAGTTATGTAATGTGTCTTATGGGCCGTGTCGCTAATGTACTCTAATGTTGTTGAATCTAAGATGATAAAAAGACATAAGGTCTATATATGTATTATGACTTATATTTTATATATATGAAGTAATGTTCTATTATATGATGTGCTATGAAAAGTTTTAAATTTTTCGTTAAATTTACCATGTCAATCGATGAATGATAACTATGAGCTTGTATAAGACCTCCGAGAGGTCAAGTACTAAATGTTACTTCTAGGGGGTGCTCCCCGGACGTGACAATCAACCTAAAATCATGTGAGAAATCCATTCACATAGACATAGAATATGTATTAGCACTATCCAGTTAAGGATACGCTTGAGCACATCTTTCAAGGCTCCTTTATTGACTAGATCATCATTCATGTGTGTGTGTATACATATATGTGTTCAAAACCTTTCACATAACACATTAAGACCACACATGACCATACAATCATATTCATGCACATAGAAACCAAACATAGGAACTATCAAGGTACACATGTGCAATGCATAGACAACATTTATTATATAGTAAGCATGCATAATGTGTGAGTATGTGTACACATCGGTCAACATGATCACATAACTGCTATCAACAACACATTGACGTAGACACCCTTTTAAGAACACAATCTTCCAAGCATAGACCATACAACATACAATAATACAGGAGGCAAGACGATCTTCACATTATAATCAAGACTCCTAACTTTAGCTATTTACACATTCACATAGGGGTACATGGGTAGGGATCATCAATCCTTAACAATTCATTAATAGAAGCACCTGCACATAATCTTAGCATAACCATTTACATGCTCATAACAATAATAACATAACCTAGATTCACAACCATAAAAGAAGACCAGGCACAAGTTACACATAAGGTGATCATTATAACCATTCATTCATATATTAATTAATTTGTCTTCAAGGCCATGGTCAACACATATATAATGAAAATAAAGTAAACACCACCACCATAAGTGGACCATACCATACAATGACATATAAGGCTTCATCAACATTACTATAGAGTAATAGAGAAGTAGAAGAGTAGAGCAATTTTTACCAATTCTTTAGACTTTGGTCATCACTGACCATTAATACTATTTAATTAATAATTCAAGTATTGGGTAGTATATAAAGTATCATATCATAAAATAAACCATGTATAAGTCGCTACAAGATCACATTACAATCTAATACAATACATCACATATATACTAGAAAGTAGAAGAACATAGATATTTAACCCAATTCACTTGCATTGATCATCGATGACAATTTATCAACAATACACATGTAGGGAAGTATCTAAATATATCATTACTCAAACGAAATCATGCTTTATCTACCTTAACATTTAGATCATGTCATATACATTACACCATTCACTTTATAGGTTAGAATAATCTAAATCAATCTTTACCAATTCCATGGTTATATATTCATATTAGATCAATTATACCTAATTATTATCACATTATACATACAGGCGTTAGCTAAGGACAATTTCCCATAATCGATTCATATAGCAACCATCCCAACATCAAGATCACAAGTTACTACTTGATAGACTAGAAGAAACTAGATCAATTCATATCAATCCTTCTTCAATTTGATCATACATTATTTATAATTACAATTCAATAATAATATAAACTTAATAAAGTAGCTATAGTCATCATCACCAATTCAAATTCAACATTTAATCATAAAAAGGGCAAGGTTACAGTGAATCATGGAAATCTAAGCTAAGCATGTTCAAATCTTTATACTTTGATCCACATGGATCCTTCATCGTAAATTCATCATTAATCACGTAAATAACAGTAGATATAAGAAATTCAACGTAAGAGTATCTTAATTCAACCAACAAGCCATGATCTCAATGCCCATGCAAGGGCTAAATCGATTTTGGGAAGGGACATGGGTTCATCATGAAATTGGATTAAAATATCGTTAAAACCAATATATTAAAATCAAGTCATCATGAATTAATCATTAAAAACTTTTTTGGAAAGAACCCATGGGTAGATTGAAGAAGAAGAACTTTGATCATGTAATCTCTTTTGAAGATTTCAGATTAACTCTCCAGGTGAAAGGTTACTTGGAGATGAAGGATTACCATACCTTTGTATAGTTGAAAACATCTTAAACATAATGAATAATCCATGAGAATCCAATCTTCAAGCTGTTCTTGAGCTTCAACAACAATGGAGGTTTCTAGAGAGAATTGGTTTTTGAGGGAATGCTTATTTCATGTAGAAGGGATTTGGAATGGGTTGTTCACATGTTTGATACCTTAAATGCACCAAAAAATCACTAAATAAATCATGTAGGATCAGTTTAGCACGTAGTTGAATTTCCCATTCACCCCTTAATAAAACAGTGCGCAAGACAGCAGTTGCAGGCCACTATCAACGATCCCAATCAACTAGGCGTTGGTCCATCGACGGGCCGTTCTGTGCCCTCCATCGATTGGATCTGAGGATGTCATGTGGTCAATACTTTCACAGTCTAAGTGACCATCGACGCCTTCTTATCTACTAGGCGTCATTTTTTCTCGTTGAATGACACTGCCGAGGCAGTATCTTGATTTCCTTGGGTCCTTCTTGTGGGCCCTTTTGTGGTGCCTTTAGAAGTCGTACCCAGATGTTTCCAATGTAAATATGCACGTTGAAAATTCAATAACCTTCCATGCAAGTTTCACCCAAAATGCACATGTAAAACTTGTCCAAACAGGTTAGGCCCCATCAAGACATACATGGACGTCTCAAGGGCTAACTTTCGAATGTCTTGGAAGTTTCTGGACGTTTGACCTCCAAACTGCATGAAAATCCATATACTGACTATAAAAATCATTATGACTCATTTTAAAACTTCATAAGCTCATTACATGCAAATATATTCACATATAGACACATGAGATACATAGGTTACTAGTAGTCGAACATCTTGGTTGTCCCTTGACGTTTGACTTCCAAAATTAGTTCAAACATTACACACTGCCTCTAAACCATATTATAATCCATTTTAGGACCTTATAACCTTAATATAAACTTTTTACGCTCTAGACACCCTAAATAATTTTTTTGGGGGTCTTACATGTCTACTAGACAATACAAGTACTATTAAGATAGAGTGTGTGGCAGCATCCTCGAACTAGAGGGCATACCAAAATTTGGAGAGTCTAGTCCAAGCCTTCTTTCTTAAACTCTATGATACTTCAATGGCCCAAACCTATAAAGTTTGGAAATATGGATTAGTACAAACCACATGTACTAAGTATGGTCCCTATGCATAGAAATCGTTAATGCATGAGAAAAGGCATATTTAGTCCAAACTATTCACAATGACCAAAAATTCAATATACACTTATAATGAACATAAAAACTTATCAACATATAAGTAACTCAAGCAACACTTGTGCAATGCCAAGAATAAAGCCCTATAACTCTATTCAAAGCTAAGTATCACATTAAGCAACGTTTACATGAACTTCTATACATGCTTAGTCCTTCATTCATAAAATTACACACTTTAACATGCTCAACATTTATAGTTACTTCATTTAGGTATAATCTAAGCAAAACATGTAATTCAAGGTTCATGATACACATTACAAGAACCAACTTCATTATTACTTAATTTCACACATTAGGCAGCCACACTTACAGTATATACCAAGTATATCAAAATTTATCAAGTAAATACCGCCACCAAGAAGGTGGACCATACCACTCAAGAGCATTTCATAAATAAAGCTAAGCAACATAACCAACTTACCCTTTATCCAAGCTTCCATCACCTATAATATTTTATTCAACATTTCATCATAAATTTGGCCTTAGGGATGTAGCTAATCAACAACATTAACACAAGGGAAACCAAGATCAAAGACTACAAAACCATGCTCATTTAACCCATTCCTGAAGCCAAAATTTGAGAAAAAACTTTAACATGTTTTCATTGAAGTTTTAGAATTAAATCACCAACTAACATTATAAACATCATATTTGGATTATTTAAAAAATTTTCATGCAAGATCCATATTTAGAGTTAAAGATAGAAGAAGTTAGGGTTAAAAACCCTTTTTGAAAATATATTAGAAAGGACTTCTTGAATGGAAGAGAGTTCAAGGATGACTATTATACCTTAAGTATAAGAAACAACAATGATTTTGATGAAGAACTCAACTACCAACAGTGTAACATTCCAGAAAATTTTATATCTAGTGAAAAACCTAATAAATCTTTAAGAATGCGTATTGGGGATAAATAGGCTTTCTTGTGCCAAATATTGAGAAATATTGGCCATAGTATAGAAAATTGGCTAAGGGGTAATTTCCAATTTCTATATAATATCCAATAAGTAAAATATTGGGCATATTAGAAAATATTGGCTTAAAGGGTGTTTGACATATATCTAAGTATTAATGAGATTGTTTAGGAAATGTACCTGCAATGAAGACCCTAAGGTAAAATTCAAAAATTGCTCAGTTGCAAACACATTAGGTACTAACCATTTAAAATGATCATGTAGAGTGAGCAGCGCCCAAGAACAAAGTGAGGGTCCTTAGGACAATAATTAAACATTCCCAAAGGAACCATAAATACTAGTTAGTTAGGAAAATACAACCAACACATGTGCAAGACATGTGAAGAAGCGGCCAAAGGAGGGACCACCCTAACAAAATTCGGTGAGGGTAGTTAGGGGGAAAACGTGCACAAGGGACCACTCCATGTGGGGCCTAAATTCCTAACAAATACTAGACTCTAAACTACTGCCCTAACAAGCTAACTAACCTAGGACCAAATGAAATAAACTAATTAGTGCACCCAATAACCTAAGACTTAATCGGGTGACACTAACCTAGTAACTAGTTAAAAAGACAACCTAGTACCTAACCTAGGATGGTCAAAAAGGTTGGTTATGGTCCTAAAAACTTAGGGATACTTTAGTAATTAATCTAGATTCCTTAATTAATTAATTTAGCAGCTTAATTAATTGATTTAAAAGGACAAAACAAAAATCACAAAGAAATTTCCAGATTTCGGTTAAGACAAGAAAAAGAAACATCCTAGTACCTAACCTTGGATGATCCAAAGGGTTAGTTATGGTTATAACGACTTAAGGGTACTTTAGTACTTACCCTAGTTCACCTAATTAATTAAATTATCAATTTAATTAATTAAAATTAAAGGGATCAAACCGAATTTCTTACACCAACCTAGTACAACTCAAGAAACATCCTAGTACTTAACCTTGGATGGTCCAAAAGGGTTAATTATAGTTCCAATGACTTAGGGGTACTTTAGTTATTACCCTAGGTCCATTAATTAATTAAATTAGACATTGAATTAAATAATTTAAAGGTTCAAAACGAAATTCTTAGGAAAATTTTTAGATTTGACTAAGTATTGTGTTTTCCTAGTTCTAGTCAATCTAGGAGGGGCTTTTTAGTAATTTATTTATTTACTTAATTAACTTACTAAAACCTAAGTTGAATGAGTCAAGATTAGTTCCTAAGACTTATACTCACATTCAAACTTACACAAATACACGACGCAAAACAGTAAGCAAGCGAGCGAAAGAAATTAAGAAAATTCCATTGATTCTCCTAGGCGATTTCAAGGTTTCTCCAAGTTTTCGTTCAAGGTGGTCTTTGTAAACTAAGTTCTACTTAAGGTATGAGTTTATCTCATGGAATTATTTCTCCAAGAGAACTTTATTTCGAATGATTCAAAGATCTTGAAAACAAGTGTTGTTTCCCGTTGTTCTCGTCGAACTCCTTTCACTAGTATCCTTGTACGATTTTAATGATTAAGTAGGTTAGAGATCATGTTGTTAGTATGTGGTTCTTGCTGAAATTATGTTTAATGTTCTTGAATGATTAATGTCGCATGAACCTATGAACTTAAAATCGTATGAAGCTATAACATTCCGGAAAAAATACATGTCTAATGAAGAGCCTAGTAAGTCTGTAAGAATTCATGTTGGGGATACATAGGAATTCCAATGCCTAATATTGAGAAATATTGGGAATATTATAGAAAAATGGCTAAGGGGTATTAGTGAATTTCTAAAAAATACCCAAATAAGAAAAATATTAGGCATATTAAAAAATAATGGCTTAAAGGGTGTTATCCAATTTTTCGAAGTATTAATGAGCTTGTTAAAGAAATGTACCTGCAATTAAGACCCTAAGCTAAATAAATATTTAATTCCTTAACTCACAATTAGGTACTAGGCATCCAAGTGTCAAGCCTAGATACCATTGCACATGATCATTTAAAATGATCATGTAGATTAAACAATGCCCAAGGACATAGTGAGGATCCTTGGGACAATAAGTAAACACTCCCAAATGAACCATAATAATAGTTATTTAGGGAAGTACAACCAACCCATGTGCAAGCACATGTGCAAGATATGTGCAAAAGCTGCCAAAGGAGGGGACCACCCTAATCGAATTGGGTTAGGGTAGTTGGGGGGGGGGGAAACGTGCACAAGGGACCACTCCATGTGGTGCCTAACTTCCTAACCAACTCTAGGTCCTAAATAACTGTACCAACTAGCTAAATAACCTAGGACTAACCAAACTGGACCCATTAGTGCACCCAACAACCAAAATTGGATTGACACTAACCTAGTACTAGAGAAAGAGACAAGCTAGTACCTAACATAGAATGGTCCAAAAGGTTAGTTATAGTCCTAACAACTTAGGGGTACTTTATAAATTCCCCTAGGTTACCTAATTAATTAATTTAATTAATAGAAAAAGTGCTAAAACCGAAAATAAAAAGGAAATTTTCAGATTTCGGGTAAAACAAGAAAGGGACAACCTTGTACCTAACCTAGGATGGTCCAAAGAGTTAGTTAAGATTCCTAACGACTTAAGGGTACTTAATTAATTATCCTAGGATACTTGATTAATTTATTTATCAACTTATTTAATTAATTTAAAGGGGAAAAACCGAAATCAAAAAAATAATTTCTAGATTTCGGTTAAAACAAAAAAAGACAACCTAGTACCTAACCTAGGATGGTTCAAAGGATTGTTTATGGTCCTAACGACTTAAGAGTACATTATTTATTACCTTAGGTCACCTAATTAATTAATTAGTAATTTAATTAATTATTTTAAAGGATCAAAATGAAATCCCTAAACTAACCTAGTATAATTCAAGAAACATCCTAGTACTTAACCTAGGATGGTCCTAAAGTGTTGATTATAGTTCTAATGACTTATGGGTACTTTATTACTTACCTAGGTATTTAAATTAATTAAATTAAGTATTTAATTAATTAATATAAATTCAAAATGTTTATCAAAACCATAGTCAACACCAATTTCCAGATTTGACTAAGTGTTATGTTCTCCTATCTTTAGTCAACTTAGGAGGGGCATTTTGGTAATAGGTTAATTAGTTTATTAAATTAAATTCTTAAACATAAGTGGTATAATTCAATATCAGTTATTAAACCTAAAAATCACGTTCAAACTCAAAGAAAAGGTGATGCAAAAATAGTAAGCAACGAATGCAAGAAAAAGGCAGAAAATTTATCGATTTCTCTAGGGATATTTCAAGGTTTCTTCAAAGTTTCATTCAAGGTGGTATTCGTAGATTAATTTATACATAATGTATGGGTTTCTATCCTAGACTTGTTTCTCCAGGAGAACTTTCTTTCCAATGATTCAGATATCTTGAAAACTAGGGGTTTTCCCGTGTGCTCGTCGAACTCCTTTATCCCTAGTATCCTTTATGATTCCATGTTGAATAGGTTAGAGATCATGTTTTTGGTATGTGGTGATTGCTGATTTATGTGTAATGTTCTTGAATCATGAACTTCGATTAACCTATATATTTTTGATCGTATAAAGTTAAGTGCTTAAAACGTGAATCATGAATCGACAAAGTGTTAGTTACACATGTAATTGTTTTAAGTGTTGATGTGTTTGTTCGAATGTTGCATTGCTGTTATTGTTACATTATGAAGGTGTTAAATTCATAAAATATTAATATGATGCTGTCCAATATGTCTTAAAAACGTTACCCTAAAGTCATGAATCAAGATTGGTTAAGAGAATGATAATATGTTAAGATGTGTCAGAAGCTGTTATGTATGAATATGATTACGGTTTGTGGTGCATACCTACTGTAAATGTGACTTGTTGATGATGTTGTGTTCATTAAATGATCATATTACGCTGTTCAAGATGTTCAAAACGTATTCCTAAAGTTATGTTATAAGGTTGACTAAAAAGATCTCTATGAAATCATAATTTGAGTGATTGTTTGGCTTATGCCAATAAAATGGCTAACAATACATTGTCCAAAAGGGATGCATGCAAATGGATATAATATTATGTTGAATAGTTAAAAGATTGGCTAATGAATAATATACATATCACACCAAGAATAAAAGAATGTAAAAATTGGCTTATGCCAACAAAGATGGTTATGTAATCTATACCCAAATGTTTATGCCAACATATGCCAATATTGTGTAGTAAGAGTATCACATATAATATAAGAACTTCTAAACTAATTCAATGAACAAATAATCAAGGGAATGCCACTCATTGGTACAACTCCCAACATGCTCTAAAAGAATGACATATGAAATCATGAAACTCATTAAATGAAGTGCTCATCATCCATAATAATGATATGAATCTAGTACACTAAAGTAAGTAAGTAAGTAACGTGAGTTATAACATAATTAAAGGGGTCTAAAGTAAGTAAGTGACCAGAATGGGGTGTTAAAGGAAGTGACACAAGTATCACTTACACCTAAGCTACTATGTTAAAAGAATACTCACGTATGAAGGTGTTAGAATGTGTGAGCCAGTCTCATTAACGCCAAAGGAAGATATGTAAGGAAAATTCACACTTCATCAATTTAAAGACCAATCATCAATAGAGTAAGTAAGTGACCAGAATGGGTGATACGCTCAAACTTACTTCTCAAATAAGAAGTAAAGCAGTCGTATCAAGTAAAGAACCCAACTAATGAGGTTGGGATCGTTCCCACGAGGAAAATAGTTCAGACTTAAATTCAATCTATTATTACTAGTGTTCAGTCAATTACTTCCTTGGAAAGCAAAAATTATAAAAGGGGTTTTTTTTATTTCTAAATAAATGAAAATAACTAGTGAAATTAATGGAGACAACTAACAACTTCAAATGTTAGAGTTTAATCAATTAATAAAAGTAACTAGGGTTTACGTGTTCCACACAGGTTCATAACTTGGTAATTCTAACTATAACAATTCTTTCCTAGTATCTTGAATGAAAAGTGATAAGTTATGTATTTCTAAATCCTTGGTCCGACATCTAGAAAATTTCACTCCGCACCTTGTTCCGGCTACGTGTGTTGCTATACTAACACTTACCTTTACCTCATATTAAGCATCGTATTTGATATTTGACTAAGTTATTACCTCGTACCAATCAATACTAGCCTATTAGATAGTATACACTAAATCTATGTTGATAATTATTTTCCTATTATCTACGTCCTTGGTCTGGCAAGTAGTATTAAGTCGAGTTCAAACGTTGGCCATCCATTAAAAAGACTTCTAAACGAAAGAATTATAAATACATGCAAGACACTATTCTAGAATTGTTATTTTAGTTAGGTTTTACCTCATTATTCGCCTATGGTTCCCACAACCCTAGTTATGGAGTTTAGTTACCCATAGTCATAATCAAAATATTCAAATATGTAATATAAGAATTCATGCACTTAATTCAATGAGGAAGAATAAAATCCAAAAGTTCACTTGATTAATCAACAAAAGTCACCAACAATCAATTACTGAAATTAATTGAAGACTAAAGATTCTCCAAAAGTGTAACAATAATCACCAAGTGTAATCTACAAAAGAAGCTCAAATAACCAAGAGTCTAACAAAGAGTCCAAAAATAATCAAGAGTCTAACCCCAAAAATGAGGTTTTTCAAACTATTCATAAAAAATAAAAACCTAATTAAATAAGGACTCTATTTGGTGGAAATCTGTCAAAACGCGGCTGGGTCGACGGACCTCGCGACGGATCGTCGTGGTCACGATGGACCGTCATGGATTCCAAATTTCCATACTTGTGCAATTTCTTCTGATGCTCTCTTTATTACTGTTGACGGTAGGTATGACAGGTCGTCACAGGCACAACGGTCCATCGAGGGTCTCCGTTCCAAAACACTTGAACTCTTGGAATTCGGGTACTAGGACTACTTCTCTAATGTTCATGACGAACCAGCAGAACAGACCATAATGGCTATGATGGTCCATCACGCACTCCGTAACCCCACACTTGGTCAGAATTCCCCATCTTCTTTCAGCAGCTTCACTAGGATGCCACCTACGGACCGTCACGGGCACGACGAACCGTCACAAGCTCCGTAGGTGGTACTTTTCTGTATTTCTTGCTCAAAAACCTCCGCTTTCATCTTTTAGACATATTTCCTGCAAATAAAGAAAAATTTACATAAAAATTAGTACAAAAAGTCTTTTGGACACACTAAACTTAAGGAAAAAGCATTAAAAATACCGTGAAACCACAATATATCAATGGGGTGTTAAAAAAAGTGAGACAAGTCTCACTTACACGTAAGCTACTATACTAAAAGAATACTCACGTACGAAGGTGTTAGAATGTGTGATTCAGTCTCATTAACACCAAAGGATGATATGTAAGGAAAATTCATATTTCATCAATGTAAAGTAAGGATGACCAGTCATCAATGGAGTAAGTAAATCTCAATCTAGAAGCAAGCCTCCATAATGCTTGAGTCAACACTAAAAGATAAAGAAGAAATGTACATTCAAGTAATAAGGTGAGTAATTATGTTAATGTATGATGCTAATGAAAATGGTGACAACATGATAAGAGTCTAAGATGAATGGGGAGACAAGTCTTAACGAAGCCTAAGTAAAGGTCACTAAAAGTACTCAGCTAAGAGAGTGTTGAATATCAAGAGACAAGTCTCAATAATACTCTATATGTAAGTGTAAGGACAATTCACACTTAATACTAATGATGAGATGAGAACTCATCTAATGAGCAATTATGCCCACATGTTTGAAGCCAGCTACCAGGATATATAAGTTGAATGTAATGGAACTTTATACTGAGCACCGATAGGCTAGCTATGAGCGGTGATGCCTTCCTTAGGGAAGGGATGAGGTTCACGTAACTCTCATGAGATGAGACTATCCAGCATGCTGGGTATGGATATCCTTATATCTCATAGTCTTTGAACCTATACTGCCAATATGGGGATCTAGCAGGGTTCGACTCCCTATATACGCTAGGATGTTTGGATCACTTTGGCCAGTGATTCCACCTCTTTTTGGTGTGGGGAAGACACTGGATTTCACGATGCTCACATGATCTATGTTGGTTAAGGTTAAAGTTCCTAAAGAAAAAATACGGACATCTTCAAAATATGAAAGATAACGAAACGAATGACACCGAAGGTGTTTGTGCGAGACAACCAGGAGGTGAAATCAGATTCAAGTAATAACATTAGGTCATTCTTGGTCATTGCACTTCATGATCCCGATGAGAGTCTTAAATTTCATCCTAGGTATAGCTGGTTATTGCATCAGCCTAGAAATGAATAATGTGAATTATGAATGAACGAATGAAGCAAACTCTGTGTTTGCTAAAGAAGGCCCTCTGGTTGAGGTCCCATATGTTGGGCCCTCACTTGAGATGTCTTATGCTATATCAACGATTCCAAAGTGTCGTGTATATGAAATGTATAATATATAAAACATGAAAGTAATGAAATCAATGGCATGATAAATAGAGAATTTCTTATGAAAGGTAATGAATATATAGTGTAAAGAATGATCCACTATAAGGTAGGGAAATCATTTCTTAGTCCTAGGATTATTTACATCGATTCATTGTGGGTATGGTACTACAATGAATCATTGCACTTGTAAGTAAAACATAGGACCAAAATAATTATTGAACTACACAACAAGACTAAGAAAAAGACTGAAAAATAATATAAGTGTACAAAGAGGAGCTCTCGGCCTAGGAGGATTAAAAATCTCAAATCTTCGCCTCAATTGTTCTAAAATTATGTTAATGATACTAATGTATTGTAATCAAATAGAAAAAGTTGTGTGCTTTGAATGCATTAAAATACATCATATTCACACCACAATTCACAACTATCAATTTTGGAAAGTGTAGTGACTAGGCTTTCCAAAAATAGCATATTATTTAGGAAGAGCTTTCTTGGATCATGCATAGCCTTATGTGTATCTGTGCATACACCCATACTTAGTACAAGTGGTGTTCTAACCCCTACTATTTACTATTTTATTGATGCAAGTTAAGGGACATATTGATGACTCTTGCAACGGTTTGGACATCAGCGTTTCTCCAAACCATTTGGTAGGTCCTCTTGATTTCGAGGATGCTACAGTTTTAGTCTAGCCTTAGTTTTAGACAAAGCTAGTGGATGTTGTACCTAGCGTTTCTTTCATACTTTCAATTCGAAGCTTTTAAAATAAGGTCGTGTTTGGCAAACTTATTTATGATATATTCTTATTCTGTTTTGAATTGATTCTTATAATAGATGGTTGTTACATTTATGTTGAGCTTAGTATATTATGAATTCATAAAATAACTATATGAAGTCTATGTATACTTCATACGTTTAAAAATTTTAAATTTCCCGCTAAATTAGCCATGTGAATGTGATGAATGCAAGATGAGGCTTGTCTGCGAACTTTGAGAGGTCAAGGACTCCGGTTGCGATTTGGATTCAAGAATCCGGGTCGTGACAGGAGCTAATGTTTACAACGTGAATTGAGAAGCAATCATATGTTAGTTATGTCCACAAATGTCAAGTGTTGATGTGTGTGTGTCCGAATGTTGAGTTGTTGTTTTGTAACGTTATGAAGATGTTAAGTCATCAAATATTAATATGATGATGTTCAATATATCTTAAAAATGTTAACCCTAAAATCATGAACAAAGATTGGTTAAGAGAATGATACTATGTTAAGATGTATCCGAAAATGTTATGTATGAAGATGATTATGGTCTGTTGTGCATGCATACCTACTGTTAATGTGACTTGTTGATGATGTTGTGTTCGTTAAATGAACATATTATTCTGTCCAACATGTTGAAAAATGTTATGCCTAAAGTTATGTTATAAGTTTGGCTAAAAATATCTCCATGAAATCTTAATTTGAATGAATGTTTGGCTTATGCCAATAAAATGACTAACAAAAACCTTGTTCGAAATTTAAATGGGAATTGACTATAATGTTATCTCTAAATAAATAAAATATTGGCAAATGAATAATGTATCCCAAATTGAGTATGATAGAATGAAACTTTGGCTCATGCCAATAAAGAAGGTTATGAAGTCTATAGCCAATTTCTTATGCCAATATTTATCTTATGCCAATCTTATATATCCAAAAGATTGAAATGATAACTCAAGTACTTCTATAGTAATTCAATGAATGTAAATGGCTATAAATTTATGTTTTAAATGACTAAAAAGATTGGATAATGGTTCATGTATATTAATTTAAATATGAACATACGTAAAATTGGCCTATGCCAACCAAAATGGTTATGTAGTTTAGTATCCAAGTGTTTAGGCCAAAACTAAGCATATGCCAATCTTGTGTAGTTAGAGTATCAAACGATAACATAAGCACTTCTAAAGTAATTCAATGAATCCATAACCAAGGGCATGTCGTTCTTTGGGAGAACTCCCAAAATGCTCTAAAATAATGGACTATGAAAATATGTAACTCATTGAAAGAAGTGCTCATCGCACATAAATGATGAAATGAATCTACTAAACTAAAGTAAGAAAGTAACGTGGGTTATAACATAATTAAAGCGGTCTAAATTAGGTAAGTGACCAGAATGGGGTGTTAAAAGAAGTGAGACAAGTCTTACTTACACCTACACTACTATGTTAAAAGAATACACACGAATGAAGGTGTTTATAATGTGTGAGACTAGTGTCATTAGCACCTAAGGATGATATGTAAGGACAATTCACATTTCATCAATGTAAAGCAAGGATTATATGTATGGACAATTCACATTTCATCAATGTAAAGTAAGGATGAAAAGTCATCAAGAGAGTAAGTAAATCTCAATCTAGAAGTAAACTTCCATAATGCTTGAGTCAACTCTAAAAGATAAAGATAATGAAATGAGCACAACACCGATAGACTAGTTATGAGCGTGTGCTTGCACGTGTAAGTCTCATGAGACGAGGCTATCACCTAGGTGGATAAGTAGTCTCCTTAAGTCCCTAGTCTTTGAACTATATTTAGCCAACATAGGAACTAGCCAGTGGTTTCCACCTAAGCGAGTTAGGTATGTTCGGTTTCACTTTGGCCGGTGACTCCACCTCTTTTTGGTGTGGGGAAGAAACCGGATTTCATGTTTAGCTCACATGATCTATGTAGGTTAATTCTCATGACATGTTCTTGGTTCACTATAGCCGTGAGCCACTCCTTTTGGTTTGGAGTGAAAACTTTAGATGGATTCGCATTAGCTGGGAATCACCCCTTTTCGGTGTGGGGCACACACTGTATTTGATGAGTAGCTCACATGATCTAGATTCATTTTAATCGGTAAATCACCTCTTTTTGTTGTGGGGAAGACACTGGATTTCATGTTAAGATCGCATGATCTTATTCCTAATGATGTCACTATGAAAGTGAGAACGAATGATGATGATGGAACGTATGTTTAAAGTGAGCAATGAAGAAGAGCTTAAGAATGTCAATTTCCAATATCACACCCATGAAGTTTCAGCAAATAATGGGCAAAGCCAATTAAGATTGGCCTATAATGACTTCTTATATGATGCCAATAAAGAAAAGTAGAAACATAATGTTTACTAAATACCTCATAACTTCCCTAAGATGAAAGTAATGTAATAGATGTCATTGCCAATAGAGAATGGCTTATGAAATGTTAATGAATAAATAGTGTAAAGAATGACACTCTATAAGGTAGGAAAATCATTCCTTAGTCCTTGGATTACTTACATTTATTCATTGTGGGTATGAGACTACAATGAATCATTGCACTTGAAAGTAAAACAAAGTCCCCAAAGAGGAGCACTCGGGTTTCGATAATCAAATTTCCAAATCCTTGCCGGAGTGGTTCTAAAATTATGTTGATGATGCTAATGTCTTTATTATATTGAAAATGAGTTTTGTGCTTTGAATGCATTAAAATACATCATATTCATATCACAATTCACAACTAACGAATTAGGAAAGTCTAATGACTAGACTTTCCAGAAATGGGATGTTGCTTAGGAAGACCTTTCATTGATCATGCATATCTTTATGTGTATGTGTGCATACACCCATACATAGTAAACGTGGTGTACTAACCCTATACAATTTACTATTTTTATAGGTGCAGGTCAGAGGACAGATTGACGAAACTTGTAGCGGTTTGGATATCAGCATTTCTCCAGACCATTTTGTAGGTCCTCTTGATTTTGAGGATGCTACAACTTAGTCTAGCGTTAGATATTTACATATCTAGTGGATGTTGTCCCATCATTTCCTTCACAGTTTATTTTGAAGCTTATTGTAACAGGGCTTTTTCTGGAAAACGTATTTATGATATATTCATATTCTGTTTTGAATTTATTCTTATGATAGATGGTTCTCATTTACGTTGAGCTTAGTATATGATGAAATTAAGTATTAACTATATGAAGTCTATGAAAACTTCATACTTATAAAAAGTTTTAAATTTTCTGCTAAAATTAACCATATGAATATGATTAATGCAAGAAGAGACTTGTCTGCGAACTCTGAGAGGTCAACGACACCGGTTTCAATTCGGATTTAAGAATTCGGGTCGTGAAAAACAACCCTGTTAGATCCTTCTTGACTTCTAGCTTCGATGGAGTTTAAGAGAGTCTTTTAGGAGAGAGGGTTCTTGGGTTTTAGGAAATAAAGTATAAAATTAGGTATTAGGGTTTGAAACACTTTAATATACATAAAAGACCCTAAAAACATCATCCAAGGTTCCGAAAAGACTTGGGGTGAATTTAACAAACACCCCAAGCCAAAACAGAAAAATGACAGCTTTTCACAGGCAGCGCCAACGACTCCCAACCAACGGACCATTTGTGAAACGACGCCCAAAGGTGGAGGCTTGTTGGTTGAGTCTGCAACTTCCAAAACCTGTAGTTTAGCAGGTCCAATTAATGGACTAAGTCAACGAGCTATCGATTGACAAATGGTCTGTTGATTGGTTCGTTGATGGACACTACCTAGGCAGTTTTTGGGTCTAAGTCTTGGGATTTTCTCTAGGGCCCCTCGTCACTCGATGTTAAACCCCTAAAAAAAATCTTCTAAGTCTTAGGAACATATTACACTAATTTAAAACAAAAATGAACACGTAAAACTCACTCAAACACATGAGAACACACAAGCACTTTCTAAGTCTCAACTTCCGAATGTCATGGACGTTCTTAGATTTTTGACCTCCAAACTTAATCAAACTTCACAAACTGACTAAGGACATCATTATAACACATTTTAACACAAAATTAACTCAAGAAACATTCGCAAAGCTCTAGTGAACCTTAGTTTGTTTTAGGGTGTTACAAACAATACTAAGTCAAGTCAACATATGTATAGCCAAACAACTTCTACATCATATTATAAGCACAAGGAATGCATAAGAACTTCATAACATTTCAACATAGAAGAGACCCTTACAAGTAGACCCTTATCAAGTCTACGTGCAATCCCAATCAAAGACCCATAATCTCACCTAGACAAGTAAGCTAAACAAGAACGATAAGCAATGCCTAATCCTCACATAATCATAACAACAAGAGTAACCATCATCATACTTTAGCAACATAGACCAACATCATGCTAATAAATTGAACTAACATCATATATAAACAATAACATGAAAATTCAAAAATATACATAACAGATACATCATATAACACAAGAACAACTTCCTAAGGTTTCCCTCAAGGCGAAGTAGTGCAAGGCATAGGTAGAGTCCCATACCCCTACCTAGACTAAGTCAAACCAAGTCACCCTAGTTAGTGTTTAATTCATTACTTAATTTTGCTTTTGGAAAACTTCGCTTGACCGACATAGACCACAATATCTAACTGTGGAATCCGGTGTTCTAAATCCTTAAACCAATGTAAGGTGGTCTACTGGTCAAAGTAGAACAAAATATGAACATAGCATCTAAGTGGATCGACTAGCTAGTTTTCCTATGAAGGCAACATAGTTCAAGAACTAGGAGACTGTTACGACCCAAAGTACCCCCTAGGTTTAACCAGAGTCGTCATCCTCTATGAGGACTAAGAGAATCCTTTTAGAGCTCATCATAGCAAATAAGAAGTCAAAATCACGGAAAAATTAAAACTTTTGCTTATATAGAATGGAGGTTTACATAGACCTCTACATATGAGCATACATATTTTTCTGGCAATAGATCATAAGAACACAAAGAATTTAGTCTAATACTTTGTCTCATATCAACCATCTAAACGAAGTCAAACAGTTTGGGCAAAGACCTTTTACAAATCCATAATTGCCACATAGGGCTTACATCGATATCTTCTACAATAGGAAAGAAATTAATGTCTACTAGAAAATACAAGTACTACTAAGATAGAGTGTGTTTTAGCATCCTCGTACTAGAGGGCATACCAAAATTTGGAAAGTCTAGTCCAAGCTTTCTTGCTTTAGCCTCAATGATACTTCAACGACCCGAACCTACAATGTTTGAGAAAAATGGAAGAAATATGGGTTAGTACAAACCACATGTACTAAGTATGGTCCCTATTCATAAAAGTTGTTAATGCATGAGAAAAGGCATAATTTTGTCAAAACTATGCACAATGACTAACAATTCAATATACAGATATAAGGAATATCATAATCTTATAAACATATAAGTAACTCAAGCAACACTTGTGCAATGCCAAGAATAAAGCCCCATAACCCTATTCAAAGCTAAGTATCACATTAAACAACTCATTTCATACTTACAACATATTCTCATATATAACATGCTTCATATACCAATGCTAGTAATAGCTTATCAACATAATCATAATCATAAAAGAACAATACTAGAATCATCCTATAGGATCCCACATGTGCAATGAGTAAGAGAAGTCACAAACCCTACCTCACACTATGTAGTGACCTTTTAAACAACCCTAATAGAAATTTACATACATAACTTGTTCATTACATTACTTTAGGGAACCATAAGCGACATGAGACCATGTGAGCTACACGGAATCCGGTGTTCTACTCCCACACCAAAAGGAGAGGGTTAACACTTTCCTAAGGTGCATAGTTAAGGGACAAGGAGATTGGTTCTAGAAACCTCTACTTACTAACATGAGGTTTTCCATCTCATGAGACAACACATATATTGGGAATCTAGACTTACTAACATGTGGGAGGCTGGACTTACTAACGTGACACCTCCATCTCATTTTCATGCCCTTTCGTTGCTAAGAAATTATTCCCTTTAGTAATCATCATATATCATCATATAAGTTCACATTATCCTCTTGTAGACCCTTAGGTGAACGTCTTATAATAATAGCTCATAAGTGATCATAAGTGAGAAATATCATTTCACTTTTAGACCCAACATTATAATCATGAGAAACTACATTCAATCATATAATTATCATACCATAACATAATTACGTACTTCATAGCCAATTCATAGATCTAGGGTTAGGGATGAGGAATCCTTGTCACCAACATCACAACAACACAATTAACAATAACATCATTATCACATAACTAGATTTCACCTTGCATAATTGAGGTCAAAGGAGAATCAATATCATACATCATTGCCCTTCATGTGACTTCATACTTCAATACCCAATAACTCACAACCAAAAATATTAAATAGGGCAATTCATGAATTATTAACATAACTAAATTCAAAGTAAACAAGTTACATGTTCATTACCTTCAACAATTCACCTTAATCAATCAAAAAAAATAGGGATTTGGGGGAAAGACATGGATCAAGGGAAAAATCATAGGAATTCATCAACTAACCATTAATTCATACTTAAACAATATTAATTCATCATAATTCATCATAATTAACTCACAATTTTGTTTTAGAAAGAAGACTCATGTGTGAAAAACCCTTATTTTGGGGGATTTAGAAATCATATTTTGAAGGACCTCTTGGGGAAAGGATTACCAAGAGTGAAATAAACCATACCTTATAGATTAGAAATCCATGAAATTTAGTTGGAAAACTTGAAGGCATGACCTTCTTCTTGGAGCTCTTTTGGTCTTCAATGGAGTTTTGGAGGAAGAGAGAATTTTGGGAGAGAGAGAGATTTTGAGTTTAACTTGTGGAACTTGATTTGAGTGATAAAATTGACCTACAACTGAACCTAATAGATTATATAGTAACAAATTAAATTACCCAAAAGACCCCTCACTTAAATGGGTTTATTTGTGAAGTCAAAACACCAAAAATATGACTTTATACGAATCTGGGAAGTGGCTCCGCATCGCGGGGACAACACACACTTTATTTCCCTAAAAGAATTTGAGGCACTGAGGTCCGTGTTGTCTGTGCATCGTACAGTATCCCACCGATTCTTGACTTTCGTAGCCTGCTTTTGCAGCCTACCCACCCATGTTGGTTTCCTTCCCAAGGGCCCTTCCGGTGATCCTTGGGGTGTCGTTATCGGATGTTTATCTCTATATACTACAGTTTACCTATCCAAAGTCTTTTTACAAGTTTTAGACTTCATTGACCCTCTAAAACTTTCCCCAAACATAGAGACATCAACTAGTTAAATTTCGCTAGTTTCCGAATGTTAAGGCCTTTCTTTAATCCTATTTCTCTGATACTTCTAAAAAAGTTATTTATACTTATTTAGGTCTAAAACCATCATTATTAAACATATTAAGCTCTAGTATAGATCATGGAAATTTCGGGGTGTGTCATAGATATAGTTGGGACCTTCTTGATGTACATCACATTATAATCTTTAATATCTTTGAGTACCTTGGTGAAACCTACCTTCCCTACTTGTGAAGGTGTCACCCCTCATATGTAGTTCACTCGGTGCTAAGCTAGAGAACCTTTTGAAATGACTTTCATTAACAGTCATAACTTAATTTAGGTCATTGAAGACTACTCCTTGTATATCATCATAATTATCTCTATAGGAAGTGTAGTAGAATCACCTTTAATTACATTCCTCATAGTAACATCAACACCATATATCATATCATAGTAATGCACACAAATGAATAAAAATCATCCTTCTATAATCAAAACCTTAACATAATCTTACAATTTATAAGATAAGACATTTCAATACCAACATCAAGCCATCCTAATCAATTCAATCACAAAACCTATACTTAGATTGAATCACCATCATTAGGTTTAGGTCACCACAATAGAGTTAAGGTTTGAAGATCACCAAGTCATACCTATTCCTCTTCCAAAGAAATCATCATGGTATTACCATCAACCAGTACCAATTAACTCATCAATTGGAACAAAACAACGTAGGTTAGTAATTCACACATTAACCAAGCCAATTGTATCAATACTAGATAATTCAATTCAAGATCACAACCTAGGGTTAAGGGGAAAATGTCATCTTCCATAAGCTAGGTCAATTCATCAAGAAATAGCATATTTAATCATAATACATGTTAATCTACTCATAATAACGAAAATGAATCATAAATAAAGCAATTAATTAGATCAATTTCGTATTGGAAGGAAACCCAAACGAAACTCAACTTTTTGAAATCAATTTTGAAAAACCCTTTGGGGAAAAGATGGTGAAAGATTTACATACCTTTATAGTTGATGAAGATTGATGGTGAAAACTTGATCTTTGCAGCCCTAGAACCCTCCTTGACTTTGGTCTTCTATGGAGTTTCTTTGAGAGAAAGAAAGAAGAGAGAAGGGAGAACAATTGTGTTTTGGGAATTATTAGAGTTAAGTGAGGTTTTAGGCATAGGGTAGGTTATATAGTTAAATAACTAACCTAATTCAACAACCCCTAATCAAAAATTAAACCACTAACTAAACTAACTAATTAAATGAAATCATTAAAACTTACGTGCGAAACAGTGGCCTAACTTACGAGACCCCGACCTACGGGTCGTAGGTCAGTCAATGACCAGGACCCCCACCGTCCTGTGCAGTCATCGTTATCAACTGAGATTATACAAAATGTTTAAGTATTCATTTATGGAAGAATCGACGCCCAATGGATTCACCCATGCTTTGTCTCTTGCACATGTAGGTGGACACTGCCTCATGACATCTTTTTGCCAAATTGCAAAGGTCCTCCTCAAGGACCTTTGGTTGGTCCTTGGGGATTCCTACCAGACGTTTCGACTATAGTCCAATTCTAATATGTAATATACACCTTAATACCAAATCTCATTGAATTCCGACTCCTAAAACTTAGTCAAATAGGCTAAGGCACACTAGCACCTCTTGAACTAGTTTCCAGATATCATGTACGTTCCTTGACGTTTTGATTCTAAAACTTCATAAACTATTTTATACCCTATTATTGACCTTAAAACATTTACACAACCTTTATTCACTTATATTAGGCTGTAGAACACGACATAGATTTTAGGAGTGTTATATTATCCCCATCTTAGGAACATTCGTCCCCGAATGACACTAAAATCTTTTGTAAGGATGTAATTGACTCAATACTAGTAGCCCAACCAAAAACAACACATAATAACATGAGTTTAAACCCAACCATGACATATACACATAGCAATTCATAATTTCAATTACTACACATAAGAGCTCAAAAAGCACAACATGAGGAATTTGCTTCTTACAACAACATCAGCTAAACATATAATTAGGCAATGAATTTTTCCAAAACTCAACCTATCAACATGCTCTATATCATTTCATGAAGACTCAACTTACAAAAATGCTCAACATAAACTCAACACAAGTAAAAAGCAAAATTTTCAATTTTAGACATGAAATTCACTGTAACTCACGGTAATATGCACCCCTTTTGCACAACTTCACAAAAAATCAAGACAACTTCAAATTTAGTCATTATTTTAATTATTACTAAGAAAAAATAACCTTTATCCGAAAATAGATGAGGATAACGGGACTTCACGTCGGCCTCAACCTACTATGTTACTCCCTCAACTAGGTGGTTTATCTATAACACTTTTACAGAGGCCATCTTTTGTTTCTCAACCTCATCACTTGACGATCAAGGATTTCAACCAGAACCTCCTCATAAGAGAGGTTCTCTTTAAGACCAAGACCTTCGATAGGAAAAATGGACTCGGGATTACCAATGCACTTCTCAGGCATAGACACATGGAAAAGCGGATGAACCAAAGATAGTTGATTAGGGAGTTTCAACTCATTTGCAATCTTTCCAACCATTTGCAAAATTTCATATGGACCCATATAATGAGGACTTAACTTCCCCTTCTTGACAAATCTAACCACCCCTT
This sequence comes from Solanum habrochaites, assembly GCA_027704765.1. Classification (NCBI taxonomy): domain Eukaryota; kingdom Viridiplantae; phylum Streptophyta; class Magnoliopsida; order Solanales; family Solanaceae; genus Solanum; species Solanum habrochaites. The sequence continues at coordinate 42,565,960 of JAKWJA010002497.1, read as the reverse complement.
TCATGGGCAAAATTTTCAAATACACCTTATCACCTTCTTCAAATTCAAGGTCTCTTCTCCTATGATCAACATAAGACTTTTGTCGACTATAGGCTGTTTGCAACCGGTCCCTTATGATATGAACTTTCTCTAAGGTCTTATAGATCAAATTGGGACCAAGAAGCGAAGACTCCAAACCTCAAACCACCAAATAGGAGACCTACACCTTCTACCATACAAAGATTCATAAGGACTATAGATATGGATGAATGAAAACGATTATTATATGAGAACTCCACCAAAGGCGAATGCCCTTCCCAATTTCCCTTAAAGTCGATGATACATGCTCTAAGCATATCCTTAAGAGTTTGAATGGTACTCTCTGCTTGATCATCCATTTGAGGATGAAAAGCGGTGCTTAACTTCACTTGAGTACCTAAAACCTCTTTGAAATGACCTCCAAAACCTAGATGTAAATTGAGCATCCCTATCCGATATGATGGACAAAGGAACCCCATGAAGACTCGCTATATTGTCAATATAAATTCTTGGGTAATCTTCCACCGAATAAGTAGACTTAACATGAATAAAGTGAGTGTATTTCGTAAATATCCACTACTACCCATATTGAGCCATATTGCTTTCTAGTTCGAGGAAACCCAACTACAAAGTCCATGTTAACATCTTCCACTTCCAAGTAGGAAGTTGAATCTCTTGTAGTAAACCACTTGGCTTTTGGTGCTCGTCTTTCACTTGTTGGCAATTGGTATACTTTGCAACAAACTCCACAATGTCCCGTTTTAAGCCTTCCCACCAAAACATATCTCTAAGGTCATTGTACATATTTGTAGAACCTGGATGAATAGAGTAATGGGATACATGAGCTTCCTCAAGAATCCTATTTCTCAACTCATCCACATTGGGCACATACAATCTCCCTTGGTACCTTAGAACACCATCCCCCCTTGGTAGAATTAATCATTCATCTTTCCAAGAACCGATTCTTTCAACTTCATCAATAATTGATCAAGGTATTACATAGACTCCACCTCAACCACCAAAGAACAATCGGAGTTATGATGTAACACAACACCACCATTAGGAGAATCTTCAATTCAAACCCCTAAACGAGATAACCTATGAAAATCCCTCACTAGGATTCTCTTTGTTTCTTCGACATGGGAGACACTTCCCATGGAAAAATGGCTTAGAGCGTCTGCTACCACATTAGCCTTGTCGGGGTGATAGAGAACACTCATGTCATAGTCTTTTAATAACTCTAACCACCTCTTTTCCAGAGATTTAAATCCTTCTGAGTTAATACGTATTGAACACTTTTATGGTCCGTATACATATCAACATGAACCCCATATATATACTGCCTCCATATTTTCAAGGAAAATACCACGACCGCTAACTCCAGGTCACGAGTCGGATAATTCTTCTCATGGACTTTGAGTTGACTAGAAGCATATTCTATAACTTTGCCATGTTGCATAAGAACATACCCCAACCCGACTCGGGATGCATAACAGTATACCACAGAACCCTTATTACCCTTCAGTAGGGTCAATACGGAGCGGAAGTAAGTCTATCCTTCAACATTTGGAAGCTTCTTTCACATGTTTCCGACTACTCAAATTTCAAATTCTTTTGAGTCAAGATTGTCAAGGGAGAAGAAAGAGAAGCAAACCCATCGACAAACCTCCTATAATAACCGGCTAGGCCTAAGAAACTTCTAATATTCATAGGATCCAAAGGTCTAGGTAAACTTTTCATCGCTTCAGTCTTTCTTGGATCAGCCTCTACACCCTAACTAGAGATGATATGACAAAGAAACGCTACTGACGTCAACAAAAACTCGCATTTGCTATATTTGAAAAATAATTGGTGTTCCTTAAGCACTTGTAACACCACTCTCAAATGGTCCATGTGTTCACCCTCATTTTTTGAATATACCATGATGTAGTCAATAAAGACAATGACAAATGAATCTAGGTAACTTCGAAACACCCTATTCATTAGGTCCATAAATGCCATCAGAGCATTAGTGAGACTGAAGGACATTACTAAGAACTCATAGTGACATATCTTGTTCAAAATACCGTCTTGGGAATTTTCTCACCTCTCATCCTATGTTGCTGATATCCAGATCTCATGTCAATATTGGAAAATTAACTAGCACTTTCGAGTTGATCAAATAAATCATCAATCCGAGGGAGAGGATACTTGTTCTTGATTGTGACTTTGTTGAGTTGACGGTAATCGATACACATTATAAGGGACCTATTCTTTTTTCACGAACAATACCGGAGCACCCCATGGAGAAATACTAGGCCAAATAAAGCTCTTGTCTAGTAAATCTTTGAGTTGAGTCTTCAACTCTTTCAATTCGTCCGAAGCTATCCGATAAGAAGAAATTGAAATGGGATTTGTATCCGGTATCAAATGATACAAAAATCAATTTCCCGTTCAGGAGGAATACTGAGAAGATCATTAGGAAAGCCCTCCAGAAATTCCTCACTACAGTGAATGACTCAGTTGGAAGAATTTTGGAGTCTTAATCGTTGACTACTTACAATATGGTATAAATACCCCATAGATATCATCTTACAAGCTTTCAAACAAGAAATGATAGGACCTCTAGAAGTAGAATTTTTGCCCTTCCACTCAAAAAAGGGCTCATCTGGAAAGTTTAACTTCACCACCTTTGTTCTACAATCTATTGAAGCAAATTAATCATGCAACCTATAACGACCCGCAAGTACACCTAGAAGTTAAGGCAACCCTTAGGTCATCACAAGGTGTACTCGACCTTTTGAAGGTCTTGCACAATCCTCTCAACTATCATTCATTAAATAAGACATGAAAAATACTGCAGAAACTTACACTTTTCACGATAAATAACTTAAGGAAAACAACTTTTATAAATACTAAGTATAGTCTCATCGTCACAAGTGAACTTAAAGACACGACATAAATATCTTCGAAGCACGACCCTTTACATTGAAAGAAATACATAGTAAGTCTTAACAAGTCTTAAAAAAAGAAACTAATGAAATATAGACTATGTCCTTGAACATATGAGTACATATCAAGTCTTGAAAAAATCAACTTCCCAAGCTTTACGTCCTAAATTTCCACTAGCCTTCAACCTATACTTATACAGTATAGAGAAGTATGGTGTTAGTACAAAAATTGTACTGTTTATTGCATTATGAAAATTCATGCAAAAAGGGACAATTTAGTTGAAACATACAAGTCACGCTATTTTGATAAAACCTTCATGAATTAAGTTACAAAATATTATATAGTATCATCATTTAGCACATAAGGTAAAACTTCAATTTTTCCTAATATAGGAGCATGCTTAGAGTAAAACCCAAAATTACACAGGAACTACTCCTATCCTAAGTTGTCCAAAGTCTCCCCTTAGTAAGACATAAAGAGATCACCCATACAACCTCCTCAATACCTACTCAAGAGATCCTTAAGACTACTAAGGATAAGCATACTTCATTTCATTTATACAAGTCAACATTCAATACCAAAGACGATAGAGAAACATACGTGTACTTAGGAAATTCACATAAGAACCATATTCCAAGGAAACCCCCTATTTACACTGGGTGCAATGTGAAAGTAGCATACCATACTACTACTTCCACTTAGTGCTCCATAGGAATAACCTTAGAATAGGCAAATCACATTCATTACATACTAAGCTTTGATCATACAAGTCTTAACATCAACATGCCTCCTTAATATTTAGCATAAAGTCACATTACTTTCATTTACGTCATATCATGACCCAATCATACATATCATATAAGGACACACCAAGACTCCCTCCAAATGGATACTTGTGCAATGGATAGGTAGCGTCCCATTCCACCATCTAGCCTAAATAGTACAACCTTAAGAAGACTTAGTACATTTACATGAATTTGTGGGGGCTAGCTTAAACTGACATACACCATGAGATCTAGACATGGAATTCTGGTACTACCTTTACCGGATGAGGGATCCCTACTTGCCTCAGGTAGGGTAATATTCTTTAGCCTTTACATGGATTATCAAATAGCTACACTTAATATTTAAGGGATAAGAATATTGTTACTAAGTAACTCACTCTCTACTAACGAGTAGCACCCGTATCAAGAGGTACATTGGATACAACATCTCTACTCACGAAGTTTACCCAACCCTTCTTCAAATCCTCTCGGTACTAAGCATTACTCCCCCACGAAGTATTAAACATTCATTGACTATAAGTTAAGAGTTAACTATTAAACACCCCTTCTCAACTCACGAAAGGTATGCAACCTCCAATCTATCATTGGAAAGATCATCGGGGTATAGTGAGGTTTCTACTAAGCATTTCATCTCAACTCACGAAGAGTGTTCACCCAAAATACCCCTTTTCATACATCGGAATAGTAGGGATGGTCTTGACACTTCATCTCTACTCATGAAAAGTTTCTACCCTACAATCCCCCATTTTCATTCATTGACTTCATTAATGCATTCAAGTGTTTGTGAGTACATGTGAGCACTTTTTTCACATAATGATCATCATTCATAACATTGATTTATAGACATTCTCATACCCACATTTATCAACATTTACACATTATCACAGTTCACATATCAAACACATACTTCATTTAGGCATAAACCCTTCAAGATACTCATTTCAACCTTCTATTACATACCATGCATATACATATCAAAATTATCGCTTCACTTCACATATCATGACTTCAAGGACATCTCACTATACACATGTAACTTCATCAACTTTAAGTAAACACCACCATTAAAGGCAGACCATACCATTCAAGAGTTACTTGAACATAACTTAACCAAGATCGAACAAGTTACCCTTCGTCCAAGCCTTTACAACCTATTGAAAATTTATTCAATAATCCATCATAAATAGCCCTTATGTCAGTAGCTAAAACTCAATAAAACCACAAAGAAACAATAACTTTAACATTGTCCAATCATGCTCATTAAACCCATTTCATGAGCAAAAAAAAAAGATCAAAAGGATAGACATGATTCCATTGGGGTTTTGACATTTAAAATAATAATTTAACATTAATAACAACTCATTTTTATCATTAAAACATTTTCATGCAAAGAACCATACTTAGAGTCAAGGAATAAAGAAGTTTGAAGTTGAAATCCTTTTTGAAATCTCTTTAAAATGACTCCTTCAATGAAAGAAAGTTCAAGGATGACTACCATACCTTAATATGAAGAAACCCACGAATTTGGTGAAGAAAACGTGAAGAATTTGGTCCTCTTCCTTGGATCTTGTAGCTTCTTCAATGGAGGTTTTTGGAGAAAGTATTCTGGAGAGATTTTTGATTTAATATTTATGATTTGAATTGGTGGGTGAAATGAGGTTTAAAATGAACTAAACCAGTCCACAAATGATACCCAAAGTTCCCAAAAGACCCCCACTCTATTTGGACCTTTTTCCAAGTTCAAGATTGACTTAAAAGCGACGCGGCAAAATCTGGGACTTGGCTGCGCGTGGCGAGTTCATTTCTTGATCTTGGTTCTGGAAATTCATTTGGGATATAAGGGTGTGTGTTGTCCCCATGTCGAAGGGCCGAAATTGAACACCAAGTGCTGGCTGCACGTCGCGAAGTAGCTTCCAATTGTAGGCTGCCTGGCAGCTTCGATGGCCCATGTTTTGGTCTTCCTCGGGGACCCTTAAGCTTGTCCCCAGGCATCGTTCTCGGAAGTTTCGACAATTTAAATGTAATTCTATGCATAGGAACCATTTAGACTCAAATTAACCCTCAAACCATCCTCCAAAACTTCACTACAAAACAGTACGACACACTTGTTCAACTTCGACTAGTTTCCGGACGTCTTGGATGTTTGACTTCCAAACACTCCCAAACTTTACAAACTGGCTTATAATGCTAAATACACTATTCTAATACATTATTAACTCATGAAACACATGTGAAGATCTAGTTTTACCTATTTCATTTTAGGGTCGTTACATTCTCCCCAAATTAGAACAACATTCGTCCGCGAATGACACTAACACTTCCGAGGAATTCAAGGAAACAAATATCAGCATACCACAAAAATCATCAAGGTAAATACATTCATACTCAATTAACCAACTCAAAAGGATAATCAACTTCACATCATTAAGCATTTAATCAACATAAGCAAGTTGGAACAAGTTCCACAATTCACACCACATACTCATTTCATCATTTAAGGAGGAACTACCTTCTCCAACATTATTCATGCTCTTACACATCATTTCTACACATATTGAGACCATTATTCATGAAAAAGCAATTAAATCAAAATTTGAAATTCTTTTACAGTGAACACTACTCCTTTGCAGTGAAACATGCTCAAAATTCAAGAATTCACTTTCAAGCAATTCTAACATGAAAGCATTATAACATAAGATAAACGAACATATAAACTAATATCATAACATAAACATAACAACCATAAGGAATTATCACTTACCGGGGCCTTCACTCCGGATTAGTCGCTTCTTTAGCTCTGAGATCATACAAAAGATTCCTCTTAGAAGCATTGGAATCTGGACCACCATGAGGATCTTGGTTGACTTCTTTCCCTTTTTCCTTGAGGGTAGGGAAATCTCTCATATTATGACCCCTATTACCATATCCGAAGCAACCATCCTTGCCGGTGAGAAACCTACCCAACTGTTGCTTCCCACAACAAGCACACCTAGGCCTCTCATAAGCATAACGACCTACTTGAGAATTTGGGTTGGAAACCCTATCCTTGTTCCCCATTGAAGAGTCTTGATATAGAACCTCTTCTTAGACTTAGGTTGACTTGATTCATCCGACCTATGCCTCTTTCCATCTCTAGTCATCTCCCTAAGCTTGGAATCTTTAAATTTTTGGGCACACACCATGAGCCTAAAGATATCTATATCATTATGGAGCATAGCCGTATGACATTCTTTCTCAACCATACTAGATACCCCCATCACGAACATCTTCATTCTATCCCTAGAGTTTGCTAATAAAGTTGGGGCATACTTAAAGAGTTGGATGAACTTAAGAGAATACTCCTTCACACTCATTCCCCCTTGATGAAGGTTCATGAATTCCACTAACATTCTCTCCCTTAACTATATGGGAAAGAACCTATCACAAAAGGATGTTTTGAACACTTCCCAATCTACCGGATTTTACCTTAAGGGCCTCTAGTCCCTCCATTTCTCAAACCACAGTTGAAACACATCTTTTAGTTGATAAGCGGCCAATTCTGCTTCCTTTGTAGGAGTCACATCCATAGCATCTACCACCTTGAACATCTCATCTATGAAGTCTTTGGATCTTCATCCACCTTAGTTCCATGGAAAGTAGGAGGGTTCATCCTCATGAAATCCCAGATTCTAAAAGCGGGAAAACTTGCATTGGGTTGAGGTCCAACTCCTAGGTTAGCTTGGTCAACCACATGATTAGTGATGACATGAGCTTGAGTCGTCATGAGTTGATTCAAAGACCTAAGGGCAACCCTTATCTACGCACTAGTCATATCCCCTTCAATGTAGGGAGCTTGAGGACCTTGTTGCATTGGATGAATTTGGGGCACTTGAGGTCCTTGAGGTTCTGGAGAGGGAACCACCTCATTCACATCCCCTTGGTAAACTATAGGAACTTGCTCACCACGGAGAGGGATCCTATGATTAGCTACTCCTCCATCCTCCCTTCTAGCGGGTGTCCTCCTCGTATTCATGTCATATAAACACAAGAGAAGAAGTTGAGAAAAAAAACTTGTAGAATTAAACTCTATGGCACGACACTAGAGTGGTGAAAAAAGTGAAACGCCTATCGTCCTATAGCCTTTTCCCCATAGATGTGACGCGACTCTCACCGATGAACAAGACTCTACTAGACGTGGCTTGTGAGACTTTTAAACCCTAAACTATTTCTCAAAACCTTAAGCTCTGATACCAAGTTTGTAACGACCCGCAAGTAAACCCTTGAAGTTAGGGCAACCCTTAGGTTGTCACAAGGCATACTTGACCTTTCAAAGGACTTGCACAAGACTCTTAGCTATCATTCATTACAAAAGACATGAAAAGTACTGCAGAAATTTAAACTTTTCACGATAAATAATAAGAAGGACAACATATTTTAAAATTACTAAGGATAGTCTCATTGTCACAAGCTAACTTAAAGACACAACATAAAAATCTTTGGGACATGTCATTTTACATGGAAAGAAATACATCATGTCTTTACAAGTCTTAAAAGAAGAAACTAATGAAACATAGACTATGTCCTCAAATATATGAGGACATACCGAGTCCTGAGAGAGTCAACTTCCCATGCTTTGCATCCTAAACTTCACTTGCCTTCAACCTATGCTTATAGAGTATAGAAATGTATGGGGTTAGTACAAACATTATACTAAGTATGGCATTATGAAAAATCATGCAAAAAGGGACAATTTAGTTGAAACATACAAGTCAAGCTATTTCGATAAAACCTTCACGAATTAAGTTACAAAACATCATATAGTATCATGATTTAGCACATAAGGCAAAACTTCAAATTTTCCTAATATAGGATCATGCTTGCACTAAAACCCAAAATTACAAATGAACTACTCCTATCGTAATTTGTCCAAAGGCTTCCCGAAGTAAGACATAAGGAGATTTTTCATACAACCTCCTCAATACCTACTCAAGCGATCCTTAAGACTACTAAGGACAAACATACTTCATTTTATTTATACAGGTCACCATTCAGTACCAAAGACAATAGAGAAACATACGTATACTTAGGAACTTCATCTAAGAACCAAATTCCAAGGAAACCCCAAATTTACACTTGGTGCAATGTGAAAGTAGCATACCATACTACTACTTCCACTTAGTTCTCCTTAGGAATAACCTTAGAATAGGCACATCACATTCATCCCATACTAAGCTTTCATCATACAAGTCTTAACATCAACATGCTTCCTTAACATTTAACATAAAGTCACAATACTTTCATTAAAATCATATGATGACCTATTTATAAATTTCATATAAGGGCACACCAAGACTCCGTCCAAATGTCTACTTGTTCAATAGATAGGTAGCATCCCATTCCACCATCTACCCTAAGTAGTACATGTAATATCCCAAAAATGACTTAGCTTAATTAAATCCTAACGATGTTTTCATGATGGTATAATGTAGTAAAATGGTATATTATGGTATATTGAGTCAGTAGGTAAGAGTATTAGGTGCATTTGAAGTCAAACATCAAGGTACAATCAAGACGTTTGACGACTAAGTCACCTATGTGTCTCATATGTGGTTCTATGTGTTTATATGTGATTAATGATGTTGTGAAGTCCTTAAATGAGTTACTATGGTATATATAGGAAGTGTGTAAAGTTTTGAGAAGTTTGGAGGTCAAACGCTCAAAAACCTTCATGACGTTCGAAAGATGTGCCTTAAAATTACCTTGTGTGTCTAAGCATGTTTCGTCGAGTTTTACATGTTCGTTTCAGTGAAATTCATGTGAGAGGTTCTAAACTCGTATAGTATCATGTTTGGGTAGTAAAAGTTCAGGCAAGTATCCCCAAGGACCATCCAAGGGTGCTTGAGGAAGGACCCAAAATTGTTGCCAAGGCTGCCCAAGACAGCCTAAACCACGGACGCAATCGATGCCCGGTGGTTCAATAGATGCCCCGTTGGTTGGGTCTTATCATTTGGGACTTATCCTGGGGAAGGAGGGACCAAGTAAAAGTATCAGTTCCATACCACGGACAAACAGGACGGTCCGTTGGTTGGCTTCCGTCTATTGTCCTCCATACACTCTTCTATAGGCTCAGATGACTCGATGATAATAATAATAATAAATCAAAACTAATCCTAAGAAAAAAAGTTAAAATAAATATTAAAGATAATTTCTAAGCCATATTCCCCCCGGCAGCGACATCATTCTTGATAATGTTCAATTATACATCTTGAAAAGAAATCTAAACAATCGTATGTAATATATTTACCCAACTATGAGTCGGGGTTGATCCCATATAGAATATGAAAGAATATTATCAATAACAAATATTTAAATTGATAGTTGTTATATAAAATGGGGGATTTTAAATTTAAATAAAAGAAGAAATAAAAATAAATTTGAACCAAGTATTTATTTATATCCAAATTAATTAGAATAACTAGGAATGTGTTCCCCATAAGCTCATAACGCGGTAATACTAGTAATAGCAATTCTTTCCTAGTGTAATACATTCAAAGTGATAAGTTAGGCATCTCTAATTCCTAGGTCCGGCAACTAGAGAATTTCACCCCGCACCATGGTCCGGCTACGTGTGTTTAATTTACTAACCCTAACCATTACCTCATATTAGACATCATATTTGATGTATGACTTAGTTATTACTTTGCACCTATAGACACTAGCCTATTAAATAGTATCCCACTAAATCTATGTTGATAATTTTTTTCTTATTAACTACCTCCTTGGTCAGACAAGTAGCAACAAGACGAGTTCTAACGCGTGCACTCGTTTTAAAGACTTCTAACCAAAATAATTATCGATACATGCAAGAACCTATTTGATAAATGCTTAATTACTATTCATAATTTGTTAATTGCTCATGGTTACCATAAACCTAGTTGTGGAGCTTAGGTACTCATTATCTCAAAACACAATCAAAATTTATTAAAATAAATATGTTTGTGCTGATCATCCAAAGTTCATAACAATATCTAAACTATATTTTATTAATCACGAATACAAATAAATAATAAAGGAGAAGAAATAATAAACCACAATTCTCCAGCCTACACGGCGGCTCTTACAAAGTTCCAAAGCTAGAAGAAAATTTATATATCTTGTATGTCTTGGACTCTTCCCTAAATAATTATTTTCCATGTACTATTCATAAATATAGAAACCCTAAATAATATAATTGAGTCCAAAATAAAAGGCAACTTCATACATGACAATCAAGACCTTCATCATATGGTCAATAAGACCGACATTATGCATATATACAGTAAGACTAAATCACATAGACTCATTAAAACTCATGACATGCATATCACCATATCAAGTAGACAATACTAAAATTTCATGCATAAGGAACATAAGCATATACATATACATTAGAACACCTTCCTAGAACTCCGTTCAAGAGCTACTTGTGCAATGCATAGGCAAAGTCCGATACCATCACCTAAACTATGCAAATTCATTTAGGTTATCCTAGTAAGGGATCCTTTACTGCCACGACCCGCATGTATACCCTAGAAGTTGGGGTATTCTAAGGTCACAACCGGCGTACTTGACCTCTCGGAGGTCTTGTACAAGCCCTTTCTTATCGTTCATCGTATATACATAATAAAAAGTAGTGCAAAATTAAAACTTTTCACAAAACATTAGAATGTCTCTAATAACATCTTTCATTAGAATTCATAGGAAATACTAAGTCTCAATCTCATCAAATCTCACGAGAATACTTGGGACATGACCCATACATCAAAATATAGAAATACTTAGTCTATTATGATACATCAAAATAAAAGAAACTTAAGATAACTATGCCCTTAAATCAAGAGAGGACATACTTCAACTTCACTTGAATGATGATATAATCCAAGACTTGACTCCCAATGCTCTTCACCTACCCACCACTATAGAGATAGAAATATATATGGAATTAGTACAACCAAATATACTAAGTATGTAATAATGCATAAAAATCATGAAAACATACATTTATTGAAAATATGCATCTTTTGATTTAAACATCATAATAATAGCACAAAAACAACATTTAACACCTTAGAAACACATAAGAAAACACATAGAAAATATATCACAATTATGGAGATAACTTACAATGAATCACTATTACAGTGACCTCCTTCACTGTTACAGTGAAGTTTCTCAACTTCACCGTAGACACCTTCTAGCATGTAATTCCCCCCACTAAAAGCTATCATAATACTCACTTAAGTAATACAAAGAGATACCAACCATACACCCTCTCTAAGAATGCCTAAATGATCCTCAAGGCTACTTATAATGAGACACATACATTTAAATCACACCAAAACACATAACATGTATAATATGAGATTCTCCTTACCAAGGATATCGAAAGACTTACTTTACTTCTAGAAGAGATTTACCATACACCCTCTTCAATTTTACCTACATAATGTTTAAGAATTCCAAAGTTTAGATCATGCCTAAAGTATCAACCAACTTCCCTAACTAGAGTCATTCTCAACACTTCCCCAGATAATACATGAAGAGATCATCCCTTATGCAACTTTCACACTTTAACTAGGAAATCCGTAAAGTTTCTCTAGATTAGGTACTCATTCATTCAGATGCTTTCTAATATAAGTCATTCTTTCATTAGTTCATTAAGAGACATTCATCGCATAGAGGACATTCAAGTAATGGTCTTGTAGAAGACCTAGGGACTGTCACTAACATCTTCAAACCCTAAGGGTGCAATGTCTAGGTAGCGTCCTATACCACCACCTAAACTTCATAGACTTCTCAAATACTAGTAGGTATCCCATAAGATGAGAATAGGCAATAACCAACATACACCATGGTAATGAAATCTAGAGTTGTAACCTACTACGATGGAGGGTGTTCTACTTTTCAATGGTAGAACTTGGACACATCCCATGTAGGCACATGGTTAGGTATTATGAAGGGCATACTTTGTATTTTTGTTTCGTTCCTAACTAGAGCTACTTCCCTTACTATACTCACTCAGTGCTAGACTTTGTTCTCATAGAGTAATTTACATTAAAGGATCATACAAAGGGTTTCCATATCGAGTTCATAACCCAATGACATTTACCCTACAAAAGAGGTCCCCAAGGAATGCCTGATAAATGGAGATGAAGATAGATTAATGACTTTCCTAAGGATGATATGATGTCGTTCCAGATAACTAAGCTTAAGTCCATCATTCATTACAAGAAGGATAGCATTACAACTTTCTACTTCAAGGTTCATAACCTTCCCACCAGGTTTAAGGTTTCACATAAAGGACCCTCTTAGAAACATCATTCAAGGTCTCATGTCATTCATACATACAAGACTAAGAGGCTTTAGCATCATAAGTCAAGACATCCCATATTCATATTCATACATGCATCAAGTAAGTGACACAATTCTACCACACAAGACACACCAAGATTTCATTTTATCACATATAGCATATAATACTAGAAACACATAGGAATAACCATTATCTTCTTTAAGTCACTCTATACACTACTATAACGTAATTAATATAGTCATCATAAGACTCAATAACCAAATAGGAAGAATCATGCACCAACTCTAAGACTACACATATAAAGAGATAGCATAGTCTAACATGATCACGTAATAACTTCGATAGTGGAACCACATACTTTCACATTACTTAACATGTAGGTAATGTGAACTTCATAAATCGTCATGATACTTCAAGTAGTGCCGACAAGGTCATGATCATCATAATACATAATGTAACGCCAACAAGGCCACATCATTCACATAGCACCACCACCATAAGTGGACCATACCAATCACAAAAGAATTCAAAATCTACATTACATAAAATAAAGAGAATTAGGGTAGAGTACCACCAATCCATTCTCTCCACTTCAATCCTTAGCTAAATCATCCAATTCAATAATAGTAGGACCTTACCCATGGCCATGATTATCAACTCAATACAAAAACAGTAATACTCAACGAATCTAGGTCAATTGAATATCGATTTTTCAATCTAAGACATCCTATATATCAATTGAATACAATTATTACATCATTCAATAGCCCATAGAAAACTACATTAGAATTCATAAGCATTAAGACAATATCAAGTCAACCACAAAGTAGTGAAAATCTAGAGATCATGAATAACATGGTTTCATTGGTTAATTCATCTAATTAACATAAATATAATAAATATATACTGATTTAAAACCTTTAATGCAATATCCCAGTGATATATCATAAAATTGGACAAGTTCATCTTTAGAAAACTTTAGAAATCTCTTTGACTTTTGGGCTCCTTGATAAATAGAGTTTCAAGAATCAAAAACCATACCTCAACAATGTTAAACCACGAAATTGATGAACAATCACCACTCAAATATCCAATCAAAGCTCTTCCTTGAATTTTTGCTTCAATGGAGTCCTAGAGAATTTCTTAGGGAATTTGGGTTTTTATTTTGAAGAATGAATTCATCTAGGTATTTGGGACTTATCGACCCACTTAAAATATCTGAAATACCCCTAAGTAACCTCCCTTTCCATTATTTTGACGTTGATTGAATTTACCAATTTAACCTTGCAACTTACAGTGAACTACATAAGTGACATAGTCCACCCACGACTGGCTATCAACGACCCATTTTCGGACCAACGGACCGTCCTGCTGGTCCGTGCTTTGGGACTAAGGCTTGTATTTTGAAGGGATTACTTTAACTCCTAAGTGTCAACCTATTCCACTCACCTACAGGGCGTTGATTGACCTACAGGTCGTTGATTGCCATCCGTGGGTTGAGCTGGTTTTGCCAGCTTGGGCACTTGTGAAGGGTCCTTCCTCAAGAACCTTCGGTTGGTACTTGGGGACTTTCACCCGAACGTTTCCAACCCGAATAGGTTCATATACAATTTAATGATCTCCCACATTAATTTAATCCAAAACAAACACGTAAAACTCGAAGAAATATGCTTAGACACACAAGGTCATTTCAAGGCCAACCTTTCGAACGTCACGAACGTTTTACCTCAAAAATTCACGAAACTTGACACACTGACAATATACACTATAATAACCCATTTAAGGACCTAATAATCTCATTTATATCACATAAACACGTATAACACATAAGAGGCACATAGGTGACTTGGTCATCGAACGTCTTAGTCGTCCCTTGACGTTTGACTTTCGATTCACCCAAACTCTTTGAAACTTCCTCATAAGCAAGATATGAAACATTTTATGAACTTATACCCTCTTTAAAACTATGTTAGGCTCTAGTTCACCTAAGTCATTTTAGGTATTACATTTGCTTTACTTTATTTTCCCATTGTACTTTAGGTAAACTATAGCCTTAACTGAAACTAAGACCATGGGTGCTAAAAATTGAATTTTATGTTGTAGAACCTTACACCAAAGGAAGGTGCTTTACCTTTCCAAAGTATAACATTAACATCATGCTAGCATATTAGGTTATATCACTTGCTAGATCCTATGGGGCAAGCATAGTTTATGGAACTTGGAGGCATAAATGAAAACCATCTTTACGCCTATTTATGCATTGTAGTTATCCACCTTGTGAGAATAATGGTGACCCTACCTTCCCAGATTGGGAAGGGACACCCCTTAACTTTAAGTTCACTCGGTGGTAAGCTAAGTTCCCTTTATTGAAAAGCCTTTATTAACATTACTTCATAAAACATAAACTTTAGTAGACTTAACCCCTCATATTCTTAGATAATAGGTTATAGATGAGAAAGTTATTTCATCAACCTATATCATGTGAGAAAACCTTTCAAATGAACATAGCATATTCAAGCACCATGTAGTTTAGGATATAATTGAGAACACCTTTCAAGAGACCCTCTTTTGACGAGATCATCATACATGCATCATAGACATGCTTTCATGTGTGTGTAAGTGTACATATATTTGATGCAAACCTTTCACATAATCACCCTTGACCCACACATATTCATACTTAACTTCATTCATGCATAAATGTATAGGTGTAACTATGTGAAAAATCCTTTCATATAAACACATTTAAACACTATTCATATTTATACTTCATCATATCATATACTTGACATCATAGAAAATAAGACATATTAATAACATACTCATGCATTCATATTCATATACATAGGTAAAAACCTAGGAACTATCCTACGAAGGCACACATGTGCAATGCATAGACATGGTCTCATACACTTGTCCATACTAGAACACCTATTTAGTCATCCTAGTTAAGAGATGCATAATATACTTCATGGAAATATACTTTACATGCATATTAGTAGATATTAGTGCATATAAAATATCCTTTCATTACCATTAACCTATATTACTTATAAGCATGCATAAGGTGTGAGTGTGTGTACATTGGTCAACATGATCACATAATTGCTATCAACAACACATTGAGGCAGCCACCCTCTTAAGACCAAAATTCACATCCATGCATAGACCACACACCACAATTTTGCATAGGAGACAACAAAACTTCACATTGCATCCAAGACTCCTAACATTACCTAATCACACATTCATATAGGGGTACATAGGTAGGGGTCATTCACCATTAGAATTTCATCATTGGCAGCACCTAAAACACACCTTCCCAAACAACTTCATTCAACTAGAGTAGACATCACCAACACCTAAATTGTGATACTAAAATAGAAGACAAGGCATATAAATTCATAGGTGTGATCATCATATGTACACTTCACAATTCACCAACTTGTCTTCAAGACCATGATCAACACATATAAGGATTGGAAATAAAGTAAACACTGCTACTCGTAACTGGACTATAACACACAGTGTCATACAAGGCCAATTCTATAGAGAAGTAGAGGGAATAGACAATCTTACCAATTTACCAAAATTATATTTGATCATCATTGATCAATACTCATATTTCATCAACAATTCATACTTAGGGAAGTAGCTAAAAGGACAATAATCATATACTAAATCGTGACTCAATTAGCATAGAATGAAGACCATGTCATGTACACTACTTCATCAACTATAGACGATATAGGAGTATAGGTTAACCTTACCAAACTTACAAGCCTTGATCATCATTGATAACTCATTAATAATTCACCATCAATTAGCATACAAAACAGTAGTAATAGACAATTAGACATACTAGAATCATTATTCACATAATATAGAATCAAGATCACAATGCACACAAATAGGCTAAATCGAGATTTGGAAGGGTTCATGGGTTCATCATGAATTAGAATGAATTCAACACGAAAAATAGTAGCTAATCATTAATTCATCATTCTTTTGAAATTATTTAGAGAAGTAACCCATGGCTATATTGAAATATAGAAAGTTTGATCATGAATTCTCTTTGAAAACATTTGAAGGAACACTTTATAAGAAAGGTTAACTAAGAATTAAGTATCACCATACCTTATAAGATGAAGAAACCATGAAAACTTGGTGAAGAAAGTTCGATAATCCATCACCATCGTTATTTGTAAGACCCCCAAAATGATATAGGGTGTCTAGATCCTAACATATTTTTCTTAATGTTCTAAGGTCCTAAAATGACTTATAATATTTTTTTAGAGTCAGTGTGCAAGGTTTGAAGTGATTTGGTTGACAAACCTCAAGGGGCGACCAAAACGTTCGACGACTAGTCACCTATGTTCCTAATGTGTCTATGCATGCTTAAAGTTCTATGAAATGAGATTAATAAGTCTTAAAATGAGTTATAATAATGTTTAACTCTATAAGATCTCTCTCTTATATTTTCTGTCTAGTGGACTTTTAGATGTGATTGCTTGAATGAGATTGTCTCTGTATGCTCGAGGGAGAAAAGATGAGTTTAAATAATTATCTTGGTTTTATGGTTGAATGATTATGTGTGAAGGTGAATTTTGGCATGTTTGATGATGTGATGCCAATTATGGCTATGTATGAGATTAATGTGAATAAGCATGTTATGTTGAAATATGTATATCATGATATAGTTAAAGCATGTTAGAAGTTATTATGGTTAAAATGAGATCTTTTGGTGTGATGTGTTACTATATGGTTTTACACGATTGTAGTCTAATACTATGATTGTAGTTGAAATGCTTAGTGACTACCTATGAAAGCATGCTACCTTAAGAATATATGTTTTAAGGTGTTCAATATTTCCCTTTGAATATATGCATGATGATTCAAATGTTGCCTTAGTTGGGATGTGTGAACATTCATGATTACCTAGTATGAATTGGAGTCCTTTGTATATACTTGATCCTAGGTGTATAGGTAGTATGCATAATTTGGTAGGGTATTGTGGGTTTTAGTGACCTAGAAGTCACCTTACTATAATGTTCTAGGGAAAAGAAGAAATTTTATGGCTAAGTCTCCTTATTTTTTTACCTAATGTTGTAAGACCTTGGTGTCTATAGTATTGTATGAAAACCTTATGTAGTTGAATGGTATGACATTACTTGATGATTTGGGATAAATTTCATAGGTGATAAAGTTTAGAATGCCTTTGAAGCCCTTATGGTAAGTTAATGTATTCCATTATTGGTTGATAACTAAGATCCTCTTGAAATTTAGGTTAAGTTGCTCTTAATTGGATTTACCCTAAGTAGGGGATGATGATGGAATAGTAAGGTTGTAGATATTTTCTACCTTCCTTCTACTTTTGATTGATCTTGAATCTAATGAAGTCTTGATGAGCTTGTTCATGAATAGAGTTTTGCATAAATTATGAATTGCATGAACTTTATATGTTTGGTATGTATTGATTTACATTAACTTAAAGATATCGGGAAGATAGCAAAGTGCATGAATGGAAATTTTGATAAAATTCATGGTTTTCTGATGTTGAATTGCATCTTAACATGATGATTATTAATTTGACTTCATGAAGTAAGGTAAGAAACTTGGTTTTAGTCACTTGTGATATGTAAGATTTAGCCTTATAATGAAAAGTTGAGTCTCTTTAAAATGAAATGTGTGGAGTCTCTTGAAAACTATGTGACTTGTATGGTTGGGAAAGCATGATTGTAGGCTCACTCTTTAAAAGTGAAAGCATGTTTAGCTTAGTATTCATGTATGTGCCTATAATTTGTAATGTTGCTCCTAAAAGGTGCTTACTTTGAAGCTGAGTACCATTTTATAAATTGACATTGTATGAAATGGCTTCCTAATTGTTGTGATGTATTTTGTGTGACTTATAATTTAGACTTCACTAGGACGAAAACATGATCATGTTTAGGTAAAAATTTTAGAAATTCTCATATGAAAATAAAAATGACCTTTGTGCATTTGCTTGGGTGTGAACTCATGATACATGTAAGTTTGTTGAGGAGAAGGATATTCCTCCATGAACACCACTAAACATGGTACGGTTGAGTATGACCTTCATGACACTAGGTCTAACTAATGAAGGCCCTTGTTGATTCAATAAACTCAAGTCTATGTGCATTGAAGAATGAGTGCCGACTTACTTTCGAGTAATGTGGAATATGTCTTAGTATGATTAAAATAAGGGTTTATGATGAACTATCAATAAAATGGATAGTAATGACCATGTTATGATTAGGAGCAGGATGTTCCTCCTATGAACATGATAAGAGCCTTTTCATTGATGCATTAAAGAATGAGTGAGTTGAAGTTTTGCTTTCTTGTGTGCATTGAGTGCTAAATTATGTCAAGTTGTGTTCCTCATAATTTTGATGCATTAATATTTTTGTGATGCTTATATGAATATGATGAACTTCTCTATGATGCATTGAAGTCCTTGTTGTGATTAAAAATGTTCTAAGTGTCATTCAAGGACGAATGTTCCCAAGTGCGGGATATTGTAAGACACCCAAAATGAGATAGGGTGTTTATAGCCTAAAATGTTTGTCTTGATGTTATAATGTCCTAAAATTAATTATGATATGGTTTAGAGTCAATGTTCAAAGTTTTAAGTGATTTTGAAGTCAAACGTCAAGGGGCAACCAAAATGTTCGACGACTAGTCACCTATGTGCCTCATGTGTCTATGCATTCTTAATGTTGTATGAAATGAACTTATGAAGTCTTAAAATGAGTTATAATGATTTTTACTTATAGTATATGGAGTTTTGTGAAGTTTTGAGTCTAAACGTCCAACAAGTTAGAAAGATAGCCTATAGACATGCATATGTGTGTCTTGATTGGGCCTTGCATGGTTGGACGAGTTGCAGGTGTTTGTTTTGGGTGAAACTTATGTAGAAGATCTAAAACTTAATAAGGGTTGTATTTACATTGTAAATTTCTGGGCACGACTTCTAAAGGTCCCTGCAAAAGGTCCCATAAGAAGGACCCAAGGCTGGTCGAGACACTTCCTTGGCAATGTGAATCGATGGACCAAACGACGGCCAGTTGTTTAAACAACGGCCCATAGGTGAGGTCTCATAGATTGATACTTATATTGTTCAGGTATTAACCCAAAAATTGGCCAATTACCAATCGACGGAAGCCAAAAGACGGCCATTCAATTGATCAACGGCCAGTCGATTGGGTCCGTCGATGGTGGCCTGGTGCCACTACCTGTGCACTGTTTCATTAAATGGGTTAATGGGAAATTCATTCCACGTGCTAAAATGACCCAAAATTATTTATGTGGTAATTTTTGGGTGTATTTAAGTGATCAAAAACGTGATCAACTCATTCCTAAACCAACTCACACAAATTGAACCTTTCCCTCCAAAAATATTCTCCCTTGAAACCACCATTGTTGGTGAAGCTCAAGAACAGCATGGATCTTGGACTTACATGTATGAATCATCATGTTTTAAAGGTTTTCATGAATAAAAAGGTATGGTGATCATTCATCTCTAGTTATCCTTCCATCTAAAGAGTTAATCTCAAAGTTACAAAAGAGATTTTATGATCAAAGTTCTCCTTGTTTAATCAAGCCATGAGCTCTTTCTAAAAAAGTTTTAATGATTAAATCATTATGAATTGAAGTTAATATATTGTTTTTAACGTGATTTAGAATCCAATTTCATGATGAACCCATGTCCCTTCCCAAACTTGATTTAGCCTTTGCATGGGCATTGTGATCACGACTTGTTAATGGTTGAATTGTGATTCTCTTACATTGAATTGTCTATATCTACTGTTATTTTCGTGAATTAATGATAAATTGATGATGAAGATCCATGTGGATCAATGTATGAAGATTTGAGCATCCCTAGCCTTGCTATCAATGTGATCACTGTAACATTGACCTTTTAATGAAAAAAAGTGAATTTCGATTATGTTGTGGTTCTTGTAGCTACTGCCTTAGGATAATCAGTTGGTTGAATTGTGAATATAAATATGGTATTATAAAATTAAAGAAAGCTTGGTATTAATTGATATATTTGCTTCTAAGCTGTTAAGTAGTAACTTATGATTTACTGTAACGTTGCCTTTTAAATAATTTAATGTTGAAATCGATTAGGTGAAGATTCTTATAGCTACTATTTTAGGTTGATGTTATGAATGAATTATGGGTATAAAACCTTAATGATCAAGTCAAAGGAACCTTGATAAGGATTAATCTACATGTTTTAACCTTAAAGGTTCTAATGCTATGAACACAATGTGATATCGATTTAGGGTGGATAAAGCATGATTTAGTCTTGATTATTATGGATATAGCTACAGACCTAGGTTGGTATTATTGGTCTATTATGAATGTTAATCATGATAAACAAAGTAAAGTATATTAATGAGTGATTTATGACTCTCTACTTTCTAGTATATATGTGATGCCTTGTATCATGTTATAGTATGATCTTGTAACGACTTTTACATGGTTTATTTATGATTAAATACATATATATACTTACCTATATATCATTTTTTGATGAAAAAGGTATATTGATTAATGATGATCAAAGGGTCATAAATTGGTAGAATGCTTATCTCTTCTACTTTTCTTATTTTATTGTAGTTGATAAAACCTTGTATGATATTGTGTGGTATGGTCCACTTATGGTGGCGGTGTTTACTTTATTTTCATTATAATGTGTTGACCATGTCCTTGAAGGCAAATTGATGATTATATGAATGAGTGGTTATGATGATCACCTTACGTGTAACTTGTGCCTAGTATTCCGATATAGTTGTGAACCTACGTTGTGTTACTATTGCTATGAGAATGTGAATGGTTACGTAACAGAATGTTTAGGTGCTTCCATGGATTAAGTGTTAACGATTGATGACCCCTATCCATGTACCCCTATGTGAATGTGTGAATAGATAATTTTAGGAGTCTTAAAGTGTTCTATGAAGTTAACTTGTCTTTTATGCTATTGTGTGTTGTGTGGTCGATTCTTGAAGATTATTGTGGTCTAAGAGGGTGGCTGCATCAATGAGTTGTTGATAGCCATTATGTGATCATGTTGACCAATGTACACACACTCACATTTCATGCATGCTTGAAGTAGTAAAGGTTCATTGTGTATAAATGAAAGATAGTTCTCATATTCACTAGTGACTATTACAATGCATGTTAAGCTTATGTGTATGATGAAGTATGAATCTGCATATAGTCTAAGTGGGTTTATATGAAAGGATTGCTCATATGGTTATACCTATATACTTATGCATTGATGTATGAACATGTGTGATATTTATGTGTTATGATAAAGGTTTGCTCACATATATGTCTACACACACATGAATGATGATCTAATATATAGAGGGTCCTTGAGAGGGGTGCCCAAGAATACTCTAAACTAGATAGGTGCTTGAATATGTTATAAGTATATAAATAATGAATATCTTAATCCTATATTTTATGAAACTGTGATTAAAGGATTTTCAATAAAGGGAACTTAGCTTAGCACTGAATGAACTTGACATTGAGAGGTGTTGACTTTAGTTGGAGGAAGATTCACCATTTGTCCCTTATAGAGTGTTGAATTCACTTAGAGGATTACTCACCTACGGACCCACATGAGGTGTTGACTTACCTTTGAGGAAGGGTTCACCCATGTTTTCTCATGAGATGAGGCCCCAATTTTCCAATGGCATGTAGAAGGAACTACCTATCTCTTAGTTTCATAAACTATGCTTGCCACAAAGGATCCAGCAAAGTGAATTCACTTAGGATTGTAGGATATATGTTAATGTTATACCTTGGATAGGTATTAACACCTTCAATTGGTGTAAGGTTCTACAACACCAAATTTCCTGTTTAGCACCTATGGTCGTAGTGCCAGTTAAGGCTATAGTTTCCCTAAATTAAAATGGACAATGGAAGTAAAGAACTAGGATCCTAACTAGGATGACTTAAGGGAGGTTACTTAGTATAGGTGGAAGTAATGAACCCATATAGACATTGCACAAGTGGCTCCTTAGGAAGTCATAGGAAGGATACCTAATGTGTACGATTATGATTATGTCCTTATTCATGACATTGTAGAAATTTTCTACTTGTTATGAAGATGTGTATGGTATGAATATGAATGATGTGATCTTACTCTTATATGAACTATGTTGGTCTAAATTACTATATGATGAAGGTCTTGTATTGACATGAATAAAGTTGTATTTACTTGTTATGAGGATGTATAAATTGTATGTTAAGGTTTGTGGTCTCATGAAGAGTTTACTAAGTATGTGTGAGGTTATGGGGCTTCACATGTGTATTGCACTAGTAGACTAAGATTGGGGTCATAAACAAAGTCTTATAATGATGAATGTGAAAGAAGTGAAAATATGTGTAAATGGATGTAGTTCACTGTAATGTCCTATATTCATGACTTGAATGTGTCTTGTAATGGGCTATATTTATATGGTTATGTGTTTTAACTTGTGTAAGTGTATGTATGATTCCTTGTGGTCTTAAGGTGATGCATTGCACCAAGTATCATTAGAGGGTTACTTGGGAGGTTAATAAATAAAAGGAAAGTAACATCAATTATGGTTTAAATTCTATATGTGATTTTATATGATGTTTGACCTTCTATTATGTTTCTATGAAGTATGTAAATGATATAAATGTTATTGTATAAAGGTTTTATGAAGATTTACTCAAAATGGCCTGAAGTATGATTCCAAGGAAAATGTTCCTTTTAAATGCATGTTTTGGCATGGTTTCAATACTTAGTACATTCTTGTGCTAATCCCGTTCTTCTCTACTTTTTACACAAAGTGTAGGTTAGGGATGCTTAACAAATGTCTTGAATGGTTAAGAGCTTGATAAATTATTTTCCAAGCTCTATGAAAGGAATCCTTAACTTCAAGGATTTCCTACATATGTTTACTGTAAAGTGTTATGAATTATATACCTATATTTTATGTGTCTGAAGGGTGGTGTTCCAAATGTACTCTAATGTTGTTGAGTCTAAGATGGAAAAAAGACTTAATGTCTATGTATGTAATATGATATTTAATATATATATATATATATATATATATATATATATATATATATATATATATAGTAAAGTTTCTAGAATATGATGCGCTATTAAAAGTTTAAAATTTTTCACTAAATTTACTATGTCAATGCGATGAATGTTAACTATGGCTTGTATAAGACCTCCTAGAGGTCAAGTATGCCATGTTACTTCTTGGGGGTGCTCCTCGGTTGTGACACTGTTCTTGAGCTTCATCTATAATGGAGGTTTCTAGAGAGGTTTCTTTTGGAGAGGGAAGACTAATTTTGAATAATGAATTGGTATGGGGTTTTGATCATAATAACCAACTTAATATACCTAAAATACACAAATAACCGTCGATTTTAATATTGGGACGTGGGTTGAATTTCCCAATTCACCCCTTGAATGGCAGCGTGCATGCTGCAATTGAAGCCAAGACTTACGGAAGCCAATCGACGAGGCGTCGATGCAGTGATGGCCAGTCCTGTGGCTCCATCGATGGTGACTGAGGCTACACTTTGGGAGCTCATGATCAGATGGCTAACTTTTTATCTACAACCCCCCCCCCCATCGAAGGGGCGTAGGTGGACTGACGAGGTGTCGTTCTTGTGCAATGGTAGACAATGCCAAGGCAATGTCTAGGCAGCCCTTTGGGTCTTCCTTGAGGGACTTTTGCGGGGCCCTTGGGGAGTCGTACCCGAACGTTTCTAACGTAAATACACTCATTAACATGTTAGGTACATTCATTATGAGCTTCAACCAAAATGAACTCGTAAAATATGCCTAGAAACACCAAGACATACATGCACGTCTCAAGGCTAACTTTTGAACGTCATTGGACGATCTTGGACGTTTGACTTTGAAATGACTTCAAATCAAGAATGCATACTGTAAACTGTAAAAAACTTATTTAAAATATTTGAAACCTTTTTAGGAACATTTGAATCTCTAATCACCTTAATTAATTTTGGGGGTCCTTACATATCCAAAGTTATCTTAAGGCTCACCTAGGTAAGACATGGAGGGATCGCTCATACAACCCCTCCAATACACACCTAACAAATCCTTAAGACTACTTAATATAAGCATACTTCATTTAATTTAACAAGTCAACATTAAAAACTAAAGACACTAGATGAACATACATATACTAAGGAACTTCACATAAAACCATCCTCCAAGACAACCCCCAAGTTAAACTTAGTGCAATGTGAAAGTAGCATCCCATACTACTACTACTTCCACTCAGTGCTCCTTATGAATTACCCTAGACTAGGAACATCACATCCATAACTTCATTTTCATAACTTTCATCAATTCTAGACATAAGAATCTCAGCTTCATGAACATAGACATAGAATTAACACAATTCTTATACAGTAGACATAAAGTCACATTACTTCATTTAGCCTTAGACATATAGTCATCATGCTTCATTTAATCATATAATGAACCATTCATACATTTCATAAAAGGACACACCAATATTCCCTCTAAATGCCTACTTGTGCAATGGATAAATAACATCTCATTCCACTATCTACCCTAAGTAGTACACCTGAAGACTTAGTTCATAACATTCACTTGTGGGGCTTTGATTTAGCTGACATAGACCATGAGAGCTAGACATGGAATCCCGGTATTAAACCCTATCAGATGAGGGATCCCTACTTGCCTAGGTAGGATAATAGTCTTTAGCCTTTACATGGATCTGCGGGCACATAGTTAAGTGATAAGGATATTGCTAATAAATAACTCATTCTCTACTAAAGAGGAACACTCATCTGAAGAGGTACAACATCTCTACTTACGAAGTGTACCCACCCTTTCTATAAATCCTCTTGGTTCTAAGCATAACTCCACCGCGGAGTCTTAAACATTTATCGACTATAGGTTACGGGCTAACTATTTATTACCACATCTCAACTAACGAAGGGTACTTATCGCTAGAGGTTACTTTTGAAACCACATCTCAAGTCACGAAGGGAATCAACCTCTTAATTATATTGGAAAGCTCATTATGAATAGTGAGGTTGATACTAAACACTTTATCTCAACTCACGAAGTTTTGGTGTCCACCCTAAAATCTCCATTTTCATAATATAGGAATAGTAGTGATAGTATAGACACTTCATCTCTACTCATGAAGAGTTTCTACCCTACAAATCCCCCATTACATTCATAGCTTCATTCATACATTCAAAGTGTGTGTGTACATGTGAGCAGACCTTTTACATAATCATAAAAATCCATAGCATTGACTTCTAGACAAGTCCATACCTATATTCATCACACTATCATGCTTCAAGTATACATAAACTTCATTTAGACGTCACATCATCAAGATATTAATTTTCTACTTGTGATCATGCATATACATCATAATCACCGCCTTACTTCACATTCTATGCCTTCAAGGCCATGCTCACAATACACACACACACACAATATATATATATATATATATATATATATATATATATATATATATATATATATATATATATATATATATATATATATATATATATAGATATATATATATATATATATATCATATATATGTCAAGTAAATACCTCCACCAAAGGTGCACCATACAACTCAAAATTATTTCACAATAAGAACTAAGTAAGATAAGAACAACTTACCCTTCATCCAAGCTTTTACCATTTTTTCTCAATTTCTCCAACAATACATCATAAAATAGCATTTAAGGCAGTATCTAAATCTCATTATAACATAGGAAAAACCATAGTTCTAACATTATCAAATCATGCGCATTAAACCCACTTAATAATCCAAAAGTTGAGAAATTGAATGAACACTGGCTCATTGAGTTTTTAACAATAAAATCATGAACTAACATTGAATAATATCATGTTACTTCTTTAAAATGTTTTCATGCAATACTCATGCTTAGAGTAAAAAATAGAAGAGTTTGGAGTTTGAAAACCCTTTTTGAAAAGTCTTTGAATGGGCTCCTTGAATGAAACAAGAGTCAAGGATGAACTACCATAACTTAATATGAATAAACCCACGAGATTTTGGTGAATAAAATGTCCAAAACCTTCAAACCTAGCTCAACCTTGATTTCGACCTTAAATGGAGTTTGAGAGAGCTTTTGGGAGAGAAGAACTTTTTGAGGGTTTTGAATTTTTGATTTCTAATTGAGGGTATGTGGCTTTTGGTTGGGGTAGTGGGTGTATAATTACCTAAAATAAGTATATAATACACCCCCAAAATACAAAAAACACCCCTACATTAAACGGACCTTCTTAGATAAGTCAAACTTCACTTAATTTTTGGAATTATCGTTGGGAAACGAGTCCGCAACGCGGAGCTGTTCCAGCAAGAATTTTGAAAATTAATTTTGAGATAGGGGATTCCATGACGTGGACCAAAACTTTTTTTCAAAGCTGGACCAAGTCCGCAATGCGGACTAGTTTCACCTAGGTATAAAACCTTGCTGCCATAGGCAGCTTGCTTGACCAATGATTGGGTCCTCCTCAAAGACCCTTATGTGTGTCCTTGGGGATTTGTGCCATTAAGTTTTAACCCTAAACATATTCCTCTAGGGTTTAGGTTCATACACACTGATCTTAAACTCCAAATAACCCATAAAAACTCATACGACGCACAAGGACACACTAGCGCGCACACAATGCTAGCTTCCAAACGTTTTGGTCGTCCCTTGACCTTTGACTTCCAAATGTTGCCAACTGAGTTCTAATGCTAAAATACATAATTTTAAATCATTATTAACTTTTTAAACACATGCTAACTCTAGTTTGATCTATTTCATTTTGAGGATTGTAACACGAACCTACATATTTATAGAAATATAAAGAATATGGCTTAGTACAAACCACATGTACTAAGTATGGAAACATATGGAATTAAAACCATTAGAATACATGCATAAAAGGGACCTTTTCTATAAAAACATGCTAAGTCATTTTGAAATCCTTTATGAACATACAAGAGCATATACAAGTCAATGAACACACAACATTAAGACTTTATCATATATACAAGAATAACATAATCATAAAGTCATATCAACATTTCATGTTCTAGAGTTCATATCATCAAAACATACAGGACCCTTACTCACAATCTCATTTCAAGCCTACAAGTGCAATGCTCATGTGAATCCCCATAACCTTACACAATCATGTAAACTAGAAAAGAAACCATAAGTAATGCTTATAATTCATATATCATAACATCATGTGTAGTCATCATCATACATAACAACTTAGACCAATATAATGTTCATAAAATGAAACCAACATCATATAAGAGCAACATCATATAGAAAGAACATATATGTATTTCTAGCATAACATAGGTGCATAAGAATAACCTCCTAGGACTCCCCTTAAGGACAACTTGTCCAATGCGTAGGTAAAGTTCCATACCCTTACCTACACTAAGTAGAACCCCTTAAGTCACCATAGTTAGTGTCCATCCTTATTACTTTGTTCATTCATTTTACTTTGAGAACAATCGCCTTAACCGACAATAGACTATGTGAGCTAAACATGGAATCCGGTGTCATGAAACCCTACACCGAAAGAAGGTGTTCTATGATACGATCAAACTTACTTCTTAAATAAGAAGTAAAGCGGTTGTATCACGTAAAGAACCCAACTAATGAGGCTGGGATCGTTCCCACGAGGAAATAGTTCAGACTTAACTTCAATCTATTATTACTACTATTCAGACTTAACTTCAATCTATTATTACTACTATTTAGTCAATTATTTCTTTGAAAAACAAAGACAATAAAAGTTTTTTTTTACTTCTAAATGAATGAAAATAACTATCTAAATTAAAGGAGACAACTAACAGTTTCAAATGTTGGAGTTTAATCAATTAATAAACGTAACTAGGATTTACGTGTTCCCCATAGTTTTCTAACTTGATAATTCTAACTATAACAATTCTTTCCTAGTATCTTGCATGCAAAGTGATAAGTTATGTATTTCTAAATCCTTGGTCCGACATCTAGAAAATTTCACTCCGCACCTTGGTGCGGCTACGTGTGTTGCTATACTAACCCTTACTTTTACCTCATATTAAGCATCATATTCGATATTTGACTAAGTTATTACCTCGTACCAATCAATGCTAGCCTATTAGATAGTATACACTAAATCTATGTTGATAATTCTATTCATATTATCTACCATCTTGGTCCGGCAAGTAGCATTAAGGCGAGTTCTAACATTGCCCATCCGTTAAAAAGACTTCTAAGCGAAAGAATTATCAATACATGCAAGACACTATTCGGGAATTGTTATTTTAGTTAGGTTTTACTTCATTATTCACCTATGGTTTCCACAACCCTAGTTATGGAGTTTAGTAACACTTAGTCATAATCACAATATTCAAGTATGTAATATAAAAATTCATGCACTAACTTCAATTAGAAAGAATAAAATCCAAAAGTTCACTTGACTATCACCAAAAATCACCAACAATGAATTACTGCAATTCATTGAAGACTAAAGATTCTCCAAAAGCGTAATAATAATCACCAAGTCTAATCCACAAAAGAAGCTCAAATAACCAAGAGTCTAAAAATAATCAAGAGTCTAACCCCAAAAATGAGGTTTTTTGAACTATTTATAATAAAATAAAAACCTAATTAAATAAGGACTCTATTTGATGGAAATCTGTCAAAACGCGGCTGGGTCAACGGACCTCGCGATGGATCGTCGTGGTCACGACGGGCCTTCATGGACTCCGTCGTCCCATACTTATGCAATTTCTTCTGGTACTCTCTTCATTACCCTATATGGTAGGTATGACGGATCGTCACAGGCACAACGGTCCGTCGGGAGTATCCGTTCCATAACGCTTGAACTCTTGGAATTTGAGTACTGCGACTACTTCTCTGATCTTCATGACGAACCAGCAGGACGGACCGTCATGGCTACGACAGTCCATCACGCATTCCGTAACCCCACACTTGGTCAGACTTCCCCATCTTCCTTCAGCAGCTGCACTACGATTCCACCTACGGACCGTCACGGGCACGATGGACCGTCACAAGCTCCGTAGGTGGTGCTTTTATGCATTTCTTGCTCAAAAACCTCTGCATTCATCTTTTAGACAGATTTCCTGCAAATAAAGAGAAACTTACATAAAAATTACTACAAAAAAGGCTTTTGGACACACTAAAATTAAGGAAAAAACATTAAAAATACCGTGAAACCACGGTATATCACTCTACTTGCCAAAGTATAACCAAAAATGAACATATCATTCTAGGTGGATCCACTAGCTAGTTTTCCTATGGGAACCCATCGTTAAGGAACTAGGAGATTTTCAAGAAATACTTTTTATGAACATTTTCATTGTAGTGTCCATTTCATGAGAACATTAGTGAACCTTCCTTTCCTCTTGGGAATGGACACCTCTTATATCTTTTTCGCCCAGTGCTAAGCTAAAGTCCTTTTTTGAAATGTCTTTAAGCATTTCTTAATCATACATTCTTAATATAGGTCAGAGGAGACTACCCCCTTGTATAATTATGATCATAGAACTTTATGTTTAGAATAAGAACTTCCTATCATCACAACCCAACATTAGTGAGACATCAACACATCAGAGTCACAATAATAAGGTACACAAGAGAATCACCTTCAACCTTACATGATCATACACTTACCATGATCTGACATTCAACGTATTCATAACATGTCATCATATTCATAATATCATCATCTTCCTATTCTATTCATATTTTCATATTTCTTTGAATATCATCATCAAGAATAGACCAACTTAATTAAAGTAATGTTTTCATAATCTCTAAAGTCTCACCAATGGCTTCCTAGAATGTCCTTCAAGATCTTACCCTCAATTTCACCAAAATCATCCAATCACCATAATAATTCAAATAGTAAATTCAGCAAAAACATATCCAATTACGAAAACTCTAATCATCTACAAACCTAATTCATAGTTAGGGTTAGGGAAAATTGGTCATTCTTTGATATTTTATTGAAACTAGGTCAAAGACTAAAGAACAACAACAATCCATCATATAAATTCATAATCTTTAAACATAATTCAATTCAATAGCATTTTAAACCACTTAGAATGATAACCCCCGAAATTGGATGAAAACCATAAATTTGAAGAACATAGAAATCAATTCTTTGAAGAGCCTCTTGGGGAAAGGAGTACCAAGAGTGAATAACTTCCATACCTTAACAATCCTTGAACAATTATGGAAAAAATACTTCTTGAAGCCCTAATAAATATTGAACCTTGGTCTTCAATGGGGTCTTTGGGTAGGGAGAGAAAGTAGAGATAAGTGGGAGCTAATTGGGTTTGGGGAATTATGAGGTGTTAGGTTAGTTTAATGTGTTATAACCTTCTTATAGTCCTCCACTAACTAAATTAACGACCCTTAAACACTAATTAATTAATTAATTAACTAATTCACTAATTACCCTTAATAAAACTAAAACTTGGAAGTAAACCCAAGTCCAAACAACGATTTCCCATAGACGAGGCGTCAACAAGACGACAGACCGTACTGGCCATCCGTGGTTTTGGTTAGAGACTTGTTTTTGGGACCATTTTGTGATTTGGCTAATTATA
This sequence comes from Solanum habrochaites, assembly GCA_027704765.1. Classification (NCBI taxonomy): domain Eukaryota; kingdom Viridiplantae; phylum Streptophyta; class Magnoliopsida; order Solanales; family Solanaceae; genus Solanum; species Solanum habrochaites. The sequence goes on along the minus strand of JAKWJA010002497.1, from coordinate 42,534,191 downwards.
CACCCACGAGCACCTAAAAATTTTATAGGGAGAGAAGCGACTCAACACTAGAAGCCCAACCAACAACAACATGAATATAACCATCATGAGTCACAACTTATAGGAGGATTACTCAAATCCATTCAACACAAAATCAAAGCATTCACATAGCAACTCAATTCACAATTCACCACATACAAATCTCAATATATCTTAGCACATAATGACGAACTACCTTCTCAATTTCAACATGAGGTCAACATTAACATCAAAGATTTAACACACAATTCTTCTTCTCAAGGAAATACCAAAACATGGTCAATACAATCTCAAGAAGCAAATGCACACTTTTCATATAAGTGCAAGTAGTACATAAAAGCATTTTTCAAGAAAACTCATTTTAGAATAAACTTTTACAAAGATATGCACATACTTAGACAAAGAAGCAAAATTTCACATTATTCATAATTTTTATTATAAGAGGCACTACTAACCTCAACTTTGACTAGGAGAAAAAGGAAACATCTGATGGTAGTAGAATTAATGTCGGCGTAGGCTTTCCATGTAGCACCCTCAACTAGATGGTTTCTCCATAGGACTTCTACGGAGGCAAACACTTTGTTCTTCAACTTTTTGACTTTATGATCTAGTATCTCAAGTGGAACCTCTTCATGTGAAAGGTTGTCATTCACCCCTAACCCTTAAATAGGGATAATAGACACATGGTCGTCTATGCATTTCTTGAGAATAGAGATATGAAATACCAGGTGAGCTAGGGATAATTCACTTGGTAATTTCAACTCATAAGCAACCTTTTTGGCCCATTTCACTATCTCATAATGAATCACATACCGGGGACTAAGTATGCCCTTTTTACTAAATATTATCACCCCTTCATAGGTGAACTCTTCAAGTAGACCCAATCACCAATTTCAAACTCAAGGTCTCTTCTTCTACTGTCGGCATAAGATTTTTGCCTACTATAGGCTGTTTTCGACCTATCCTTTATCGTTCAAACTTTCTCCATAGACTCATAAACTATCTACAGACCAACAAATGAAAACTCACCAACCCCAAACTAATCAATCGAAGACCTACATCTCCTACCATAGAGTGCTTCAAAAGGTGCCATAAAAATACTCGAATGGTAGCTATTATTATAAGAGAACTCTATCAACGGTAGGTGATCGTCCCAATTACCTTTGAAGTAAAAAACACTACGCCCTTAACATATTCTCTAGAGTTTGGATGGTATGTTCCGCTTTATCATCCATTTGAGGATGAAAAGTTGTACTAAGTTTCACTTCGATACCAAGACCTTTTGAAAAAACCTCCAAAAATGAGAAATGAATTGGACAACTCTATCCTAAATGATGGACAAAGCGATCCCCTGCAAACTCATAATCTCATTAAGGTATAACCTAGCATATTCCTCCACCGAACAAGTAGATTTGACGGGGATAAAATGGGCATATTTTATCAATCTATCAACAATAACCCATATGGAATCATTTTACCTAAGTGTCTGAGGCAAATCCACTATGAAATCCATATTAATATCTTCCCATTTCCAAGTAAGGACATCCATCACTTGAGTTAACTTTATCGGTATTTGATGATCGGCCTTAACTTGTTGACAATTAGGACGTTTGGCCACAAACTCCACTATATCCCTCTTCAAACCGTCCCACCGATAGAACTCTTGAAGATCACGATACATTTTGGAGGCACCCGGATAAATAGAATATTGGGAACCATGAGCTTCTTCCAAAATGTGTCTTCTCAAGTCATCAACATCTGGTACACACAATCTATGTTGGTACCTAATTACCCCATCCCCCCAGGAGAATGACCCATTGAACTTGCTAAGAACTAATTCCTTCAACTCTATCAATAGCGGGTCAAGATGTTGATTACATTTCACCTCAACCATTAAAGATGACTCGAAGTTAAGATGAATCATGAGACCACCTTTTCGAGAATTTTCTAATCGAACACTAAACCGGGCAAATCTATGAACATCTTTCACTAGATCTTCCTTACCCTTTTCAACACTAACCACACTACCCATGGTCATTCAACTAAGAGCATCTGCAACCACATTAGCCTTGCCAGGGTGGTAGAGAACACTTATGTCGTAATCCTTCAAAAGATCCAACCACCTTCTTTGTCGGAGATTCAACTCCTTTTGAGTGAACATATATTGATGACTCTTGTGGTCGGTAAATACATCCACATGTACCCCATAAAGATAGTGCCTCCATATCTTTAAAGCAAACACTACGGCCACTAATTAAAGGTCATGAGTTAAATAGTTCTTCTCATGCACCTTAAGTTTCCTAGAGGAATAAGCCATCGCCTTACAACGTTGCATGAGGACACAACCCAAACCTACTCAAGAAGTGTCACAATAAAGTACAACACCTTGGTACCCTCCGGTAAAGTCAATGTCGGAGTGAAGGTTAGCTTATCTTTCAACTCTTTGAAACTTCTTTCACAAACCTCCAACCACTAAAACTTAACCTTATTTTTAGTTAGGGTTGTAATGGAGAAGCAATATATGCAAACCCATCAACAAACCTTCTATAATACCTGACTATTCCTAAGAAAATTCTAATATCTGTTTGAGTCAAAGGTCTAGGAAAATTATTAACCGCTTCTGTATTCTTCGGATTGACCTCTATATCCTCACTTGAAATAATGTGACAAAGAAAAGCAATCGATCTCAACAAAAATTCAAACTTACTATATTTAGAAAAGATTTGATGTTCCTTAAGGATTTGCTACACTACCCTAAAATGGTCCATATGTTAATCCTTACTCTTAGAATATACCAAGATATCATTAATAAAGACAATTACAAATGAATCAAGATAATTCCAAAACACTTTATTCATGAGGTCCATCAATAAAAGTCATTCGGGCATTTGTTAGACCAAAAGACATGAATAAGAACACATAATGACCATACCTAGTTCGGAAAGCAATTTTAGGAATGTCTTCACCTCTAACCCTAAGTTGGTGATATCCGGACCTCAAACTAATTTTTGAAAAGTTACTAACACCTTGGAGTTAATCAACCAAATCATCAATCCTATGGAGAGGATACCTATTCATTATGGTGACCTTGTTCAATTGCATGTAGTTAATGCACATTCTAAGAGACCCATTTTTCTTTTTCATAAATAAAACCGGAGCGATCCATGGAGATATGCATGGTTGTATAAAACCTTTGTTAAGTAAATCCTTGAGTTGAGACTTCCACTCTTTCAACTTGGCTGGATCCATCCGATAAGGAGGAATTGAAATGGGTTTCGTATCTGGCAACAAATCTATGTCTAAATCTATTTTCCGTTCGGGATGAATTTTAGTTAAGTCATTAGGAAAGACTTCCAAAAAAATCCTTCACTACGGGGACATAATCTAAAGGAGGAGCTTTTGATTCTAGGCCCTTGACCCTCACAATATGGTGGAAACATCCCTTAGGATTCATCTTACAAGATTTTAGATAAGAAATGATTCGACCTCTAGGGATTGAGTTTCCCCCTTTCCACTATAAGACGGGGTCGTTAGGGAATTGGAACATAAATACCCTCGTTCTACAATCAATGGAAGCAAAACAAGAATGTAACCAATCCATTCCCAATATGACATCAAAGTCCAACATATGAAGTTCTACCAAATCGACCAATGTAACTCTATTGGAGAACAATATGGGACAAATTAAGACATCATGTACCACATAAAACTTCATCGCCACTAAAGGAGTCACAAAAGATAAAGTGGAACCAGGATCTAGTAAAACATATACGTTAATGAAAGATACTTGTAACATACTGGTGACAACATTGTGAGAATCCTCTTAATCACCCCTAGAGCGGAGAACATATAATCGGTTCTTCTTAGGAGAATCAGAACTAGGATCGCTTTCTTGTTCTGGGTTATTCCCCTTTCCTTATTCCTTTAACATAAGACAATACCTAACTTTATGGATAATCTTTTCACAACAAAAACAATTATCCATCCCAACTAGACATTCACCCACATGTTTCTTACCATATTTTCCACAAGTAGGGTTCTCACTTGGTGAACCACCACCTCTTACCCTTTGAGGAAAAGGGTTAGACACCCTATCATTACGAGCCGTGGGAAATTAGAAGGAACTTGGTTAGAGAACCTCTTCTTTAAATTAGGTTTTTCTTGAATTTCCAACTTATCCTTAGAAGTACTCCTTCATAAGACCTTGTTTTCCTAGCATCCTTAAGTTTCATCTTAAGCCTACTCTTCTCAACTTGTTGAGCATGCACCATCACATGAGAAATGTCCATGTTTAATGAAGCATAGCTGAAATACACACTTCCACTAGTTCATCGGACACTCCCATCACAAAATGGTTCATTTAATCCCTCAAGTTTGACACCAAATAAGAGGCATACTTAGACAGCTTAGTGAATTTTAAAGAGTATTCTAGCACACTCATACCTCCTTGATGAAGGTTGATGAACTCTTCCACTTTTACCTCCCTTTTGTCCCTTAGGAAGAATCTATCAAGAAAAGCTTTTCTAAAAACTTCCCAACTTATGGGACCGACTCTCAAAGTCCTATTGTCCCTCCATTGAATATACCAAGTTTGACCCACATCTTTGAGTTGATAAGCGGCTAGATTGGCCTTCTCATTAGAACTCACCTCCATAGCATACAATATTTTGTAGACCTCATCAAGAAAGTCTTGCGGGTCTTCACTCACTTTAGACCCAAAAACATAGGACGATTAATCCTACTAAAGTTCCTCAACCGAGAAGCCTTGGTACTAGAATTTTGGTGCACACAACTTCCCAATTTTCTTGAGCCATCATATATTAAACTTGATTAGTTATGGATTGAGATTGATTAATCATGGATTGATCTAAAATTAGGAAATCCTACGTTATCTATCCATCCGTCATAGCCGTAGGATTGATCGGAGCTTGGTCACCTAAATGAACTTGTTCTTGAGGAGGAGCTTGATTCCTTGTGGAGGAGCTTGGTAGTTTTGGGGGAGGATATCCGGCATTATCAATCTCTTTTTCAACTCTTCTTGTGGATTCCCTTCTAGTAGTCATAGCCTATAACCACAAGAAAACGGTTAGATGAAAAGGACACATAGAGTTAAGACTCTTGCAGCACGACATTAGAGTACCAAGAAGATGATAATTTCCTAAGCATCACATAGCCTCTCGTTCCTAAGTGCGACACGCTTCACAATTATGAACAAGACTTTGGATAGACGTGGTTTAGTGAGACATCAATTCTAAGATTACTCAGCATCATGCTCTAATCCAAAGTTTTTCACGAACAGGGATCACCCCTTAGACGTAACTGACATTTTCATCCTCGAAGAGGCCTTGACTAGCCTTTAGCATACATCATGGCATATCATAGGTAGAGAAAATGCAGAAAATTAATAACATTTACATGTGAAGTATACTTAGAGTTCTCGTTATCATATATGAAATTTACATAGACTTCTCATTTATGAAGTTTACATAGACTTCTAATTTATTAACATAGACATTTCATTTTAGTAGTCAAATATTGTCTCACACATAACTATCTATCATAGAAGTATAAGATTTGGGCATAGGTCTTACACTATTACAATATGTCTCATATAGGATCACAACAATAGTCTCAAAGATAAGGAGACAACAATTGTGTTAGGCATAGTCAATACTAATGAAGGTAGAAAAGTGGCAACATCCTCGAACTTCAGAACTCACCAACAACTTGGGAAATATATCTAAGTCTTCCTTCTAAATGACCTTGAAAGCCCTTCAATGGCCCGAACCAACATATTTGTAGAAATATAAATAATATGGGTTAGTACAGACCACATGCACATAGTATGGGAACATATGCAATTAAAAAAATTTGTATACATTCACAAAAGGGACCTTTTCTTTAAAAGCATACTAAGTCATTTTGAAAGCCTTTATGCACATACAAGAGCATGATCATAACAACATTAATACATGTTCATATATACAATAATAACATCATCATAAAGTCATATCAACATTTTATGTTCTAGAGTGCATTTCATCAAAACATACAAGACCCTTACTCACAATCTCATCCCAATCCTACAAGTGGAATGCTCATGTGAAGCCCTATAACCCTACACATTCAAGTAACTAGAAAAGATACCATAAGTAATGCTTATAATTCATATAACATAACATAATTGGTAGTCATCATCATACATACCAGCTTAGACAATTATCATGTTCATCAAATGAAACCAACATCATTTAAGAGCAACATCATATAGAACCAACATATATGCATTTCTAGCATAACATAAGTGCATAAGAATAACCTCCTAGAACTCCCCTCAAGGCCAACTTAGGCAATGCGTAGGTAAAGTCCTATACCTTTACCTACACTAAGTAGAACCCCTTAAGTTACCCTAGTTAGTGTACATCCTTATTGTTTTCATTCATTTTACTTTCAGTAACAATCGCCTTAACCAAAAATAGACCATGTGAGCTAAACATTGAATCCGGTGTCAAGAAACCCTACATCGAAAGAAGGTGCTCTACTTGTCAAGGTACGACCAAACATGAACATTTCATTCTAGGTGGATCCACTAGATAGTTTTCCTATCTAGTTCACTTGGTTCTAATCTAATGTCCTTTTTGAAATGTCTTTAAGCCTCTCTTGATCATAAATTATTAATATAGGTCATAGGAGACTAACCACTTGTATAATCATGATCATATATCTTTAGGTTTAGAATGAGAACTTCCTTTCAACACAACCCAACATTAGTTAGATAAAGATATCATATTTGCAATAATAAGGTACATAAGAGAATCACATTCAACCCTGCATGATCATACCCTTACCTTGATATCACATTTAACATATTCATAACATGCCATCATATTCATCATATCCACATATTTCTATTCTATACACATATTCATACATCAGTTCAATGTCATTATAAAGAATAGACCAACATAAATGAAGTAAAGTATTCATAATCTCAAATGTCTTAGCAATGGCTTCCAAGAATCTACTTCTAGATCTTACCCTCAATTTCACAACACTCATAGAATAATCTAATAACCATCATCATATAATATGAAATTAAGCAACAATATCTCCAATTACAACAACCCTAATCATCTACAAACCTAATTCGTAGTTAGGGTTAGGGAAAAAGGGTTATTCATAGATCTTTTAAAGAAACTAGGTCAAAAATAAAGAACTACAAAAGTCTGTTATGCATAATATTTCAATATAATTCAATTCAACATCATGTTTAACCAATTTGAAAGATAACCCATGAAATTGGATGATAACCATTATTTTGAAGAATATAGAAATAAATTCCTTGAAGATCCTCTTGAGGAAAGGAGTCCAAAGAGTGAATGGTTTCCATACGTTAACAATCCTTGAATTATAATGGAAGAAAAATTGAAACTTGAAGTTTTAATGATGCTTCAGTTCAATGGGGGTCTTTAGGTAGTGAGAGAAGGTAAAGAGAAGTGGGAGCTAATTGGATTTTGGGAATTATGAGGTGTTAGGTTAGTTTAATGTGTTATAAACATTATAGTTCCCCACTAACTAAATTAACCACCCCTTGACCCCTAATTAATTCATTAATAATTAACTAATTAACCTTAACAAAACTAAAACTTGACAGTGAACCCAAATCAAAATGATGACTCCCCATCGACAAGGCTTCAACCAGACCACATACCGTACTAGTCGTCTGTGGTTTTGGTTAGAGAGATTCATAATGAGCACCATCGACAGGTCAGTGTCCTATCGACATCTCATTGTTTTCTTCGTTCACAGCTCATTGTCAATTGACTACATTTAGGGACAAACGTTATGGTCCTCCTCAATAACCCTTAGGGTAGTCCTTAGGGAGTCGTATCCAGTAGTTTCAACCCTAAACACACTCTAATACGCATTTCAAACTTCTCACCAAATTTTACCTTTATCTGTAACATTTGAAATATGTAAAAGGTGTCATTAATCCTAATATAAGTGTCGGGAAGTCTAGACATTGTTTTTAAGTTTAGTTTCATTAATATAGGTCACTTAGGAAGTTTCGGAACCAAAATGTTTAAGAACATCTATGACATCCGAAAGTTGGTCCAAAGAAGTGCTAGTGTGACTTGGCTTATTAGAATACCTTTAAATATTTGGAATTTAAAAAAAAACTAGTGGAACAGTATGTGATAAGTTTTAGGAAGGTTTCATGGTGAAAACACCCCGGTAATACTCTCCAAGGACTAACCAAGGGCCCTTGAGGAGGTCCCTTGTAGGTTTGGAAGCATTGCCTGGGCAGTGTGCATCTACGGGCTGGCCTACGATCCCTGGGTGGACAAACAGACCGTTGGTGACACCGTTGCACTATACTTGGCGAAGTGGTGGCTGTGAGAATCAATGGGAGAAACCGACGGCCCGTTCATCGACCAACGGACCGTCGATGACACCGTCCCTCAACACATAGCCAAACCATTTGTGGAAGAGTACTTACGGAAGGAACGACGGGCCCAAGATGGACTGATGGGGCGTCGATGCCTTCGTCGTCCTACATTTAACCTGGAGGTTGAAGGCCCCAATTTCACAAGTCTCTGACCGAGACGACGGATGTGTAGCACGGAGGAGGGGCATTCCTTAGAGTCACCAACGGACCGTCAATGGGGTCTCGTTGGTAAGGTCAGTCAACTTTGAGTCACGTTTTATTTGGGTCATTTAAGTTAATTAGGAGTTTAGGGGGTTAATTAAGGGATTAAGGGAGGTATAATTAAGTTGATTAGTCACTCTATCAAGTCCCTAACCTATCTTAACCTAAACACAACTCTAAAAGAAATCTCTTTACCTTCTCTCTACATTCTCTCTCTATTGGAAGACTCCATTGAAAGAAAGCTTAGGAAGTGAATTGTGTCTGGAAAAGGAAGGATTCATCTTCAATTTCTAATCAAGACAATAAGGTATGGGATATCTTCACCATTGAGACCTCTTTCCTCAAAGGGTTCATCCAAATTGATTTCAAAAGTTAGGGATTTATAATGGGTTTTCTCCAATTCCAAAATTGATGTTATGGATTGAGTTGTTGATATTTATTGTGGGTTAATATGAGTTGATTAACATGTATTCTAATTTAATTAAAGTAAATTATGATGGTCTTTCCAAATTGAAGAATATGTTCCCAAGTCCTTAACCCTAGGTTGTGTTCTTGGTATAGATTGTAATTGTTCATTCAATTGACTTGTTTATAGGTTGAATTACTTGGTATGGTGTTTATATGCTGCATATGAACAAATTATGATGAGGATTAGTATTTTATGCTAGACCTTAATAGATTATTTAGGGTAGGGTGAATTGGATAAATACTAAGTTGATCTACTATTGAATTGTGAAGTAGTGAATCTTCTATACTTGTGATTACATTGTTTATAGTTATGGTGATTTGATGAACTAATTTGTTATTGATTTTTTCCAACTGAACAAAGTCATAATCAAGAACAAGTTTCCTCTCTCTCGGATTGAACTGCTGTTATAACGCTTCGTTATGGATGTCGGGCTTCTCTGTCTATTCAATTGATTTTGTTGCAGACTCTTCCCCACGCCTATTTCTTCCCCCGGCCTTGTAGTGGAGCTTTCCCCCCGCCCTAGGCCTATTGAGATCTTTCCCTGTGCGGGTAAATTTGGGCTCAGGAGGGGAATACCCTGATTAATTTGATCAACTCCAAGGGGCAAGCTACTTCTCCAAAATTGACATGAGGTCGGGGTATAAGAAACTAAGGGTGAGAGGTGAGTATGTATTATAGGAGGCTTTTCGGACTCGTTATGGCCACTATGAGTTTCTTGTTATGTCCTTTGGTATCACTAATGCTCCGGCAGTGTTCATGGTCCTAATGAATAGAGTATTTCGAAGTTACCTAGATTCATTGTGTTCATTGATAACATCTTGGTATATTCAAAGAATAAGGTGATCACATGGGTCATTTGAGGGTGGTATTGCAAACCATTAAAGAGCGTCAATTATTTTCCAAGTATAGCAAATGCGAGATTTGGTTGAGGTTGACAACATTTCTTTGTCACATCATCTCTAATGAAGGAGTTAAGGTTGATCCAAGGAAAACGGAAGCTATGCAAGAGTGGCTGAGACCATTGACTCCAACTGATATACGAAGTTTCTTGGGTCTCGCGGGTTATTATCGGAGGTTCATGGATAATTTTGCTCTATTAAATCTCCTTTTACTACTTTGACCGAAAAGTGTAAGAAGTTTGAGTGGTCCGAAGCATGTGAAAAGAGCTTCCAATTATTTAAAGATAGGCTCACTTCGGCTCCGGTGTAGACACTAACGGAATGTACAAAATGCTTTGTGGTTTATTTTGATGCATCCCATGTTGGTTTGGGGTGTGTGCTTATGCAACATGGGAAGGTTATTGCCTTTGCTTTTAGGCAACTTAAGGTGCATGAGAGGAACTATCCCACTCATGACCTGAGTTAGCGTCCATGGTGTTTGTTTTGAAGATTTGGAGGCATTATTTGTACGGTGTCCATGTTGATGTATTTACCGATCATAAAAGCCTCGAATGTACTTACTCAAAAGGAGTTAAATCTCTAGCAATGAAGATGGTTAGAGTTATTGAAGGACTATGATATGAGTATCCTTTCTTCCAGGACAGGCGAATATTGTAGCGTATGCTCTTAGCCATTTTTCTATGGATTGTGTTTCTCATGTTGATGAAGCACAAAAGGGGCCTTGTGAAAGAGGTTCATCGTTTGGCTATATTGGGAGTGAGATTGTAGGGTTCTTCTAATGGTGGTGTGATCATCCATCATAACTCTGAATCTTCTTTGGTTATTGAGGCTAAGTCTAAACAACACCTTGATAAACCATTGATGGAGCTGAAAGAACCGGTGCTGGGCAAGTTTCATGAATCCTTCTTCTTGGGGGTGGGGGTGTTTTGAGATATCAAGCGCGCTAGTGTGTCCCAAATGTTGATGATTTGCGGAACCGTATCCTTGAGGAAGCTCATGGTTCCCATTATTTCATTCATCTAGGGTCAACAAAGATGTATCATGACCTTAGAGAGGTGTATTGGTGGGAAGGTTTGAAAAGGAACATAGCGGAGTTCGTTGTTAAGTGTCCGAATTGCCAACAAGTGAAAGTGGAGAATCTAAAACCGGTTGGCTTACTTAAAGAAATCCTAATTCATACTTGGAAGTGGGAACACATCAGTATTGATTTTGTGGTAGGTTTGCCTAAGACCTAAAAAGTGTATGACTCCATTTGGATGGTGGTTGATAGGTTGACCAAGTCCGCTCATTTCATTCCCGTGAAGGCTACTTATTCGTGGAGGATTATGCTAGGATGTTCATAGATGAGATTGTGTTTCACCAAGGTTTTCTGTAATCCATCATATATGATAGGGGTACACAATTCACATCTAGGTTTTGGAGGTCATTTCAAGAAGGGTTGGGTACTAAAGTGAAGTTGAGTATCGCTTTTCATCCTCAAACGGATGGTAAAGTGGACCTTACTATTCAAACCCTTGAGGATATGCTTAGGGATTGTGTCATCGATTTCAAAAGGAGTTGGGATAAACACTTGCCTTTGGTAGAGTTTGCTTACAATACTAGCTTTCATTCATTCATTTCTACGGCTCCCTATGAAGCCTTGTATGGTAGGAGGTGTAGGTGTCCTATTGATTGGTTTTAAGTCGGTGAGTCCTCAATTCTTTGTCCCGACTTGATCTATAAGACATTAGATAAGTTTCATGTAATCAGGAACCGGTTACAAATGGCCTATAGTTGGCAAAAGTCCTATGCCGACAATAGGAGAAAGTATCTTGTGTTTTAGGAAGGTGACAAAGTGTATTTGAAGATCTCTTCTATGAAAGGGGTTGTTATATTTGGCATGAAAGGGAAGGTAAGCCCTCGGTATGTGGGTCCCTATGAGATCTTTCAAAGGGTTGGTAAGGTGGTCTATGAGCTGAAGTTGCCAAGTGAATTGGCTTCGGTTCATCCGGTCTTTCATGTCTCCATGCTTAAAAAATGTGTAGATGATCCTGAATCCATTCTTCTAATTGATGTCCTTGGGGTCAAGGATAACCACTCTTATAAGGAGGTTCTGGTCCAAATTGTTCTATAGACAAGTGAGAAGGTTGAGTAACAAAGAGGTTGTATCCGTAAAAGTTTTATGGAGGAATCACTTAGTTGAGGGCGTTACATGGGAGGCTGAAGCCAACATGAAGTCCCGATATCTATATTTTTTTATGATTGAAGTTTGTCATCATTTTTAATTATATAAATATGAATAGGAATTAAAGTCATTGGATTTTTGGGTGATGGAGTGCGAAAGATGAATTTTCAAAATATGGGCAGTAACTTTACAGTGAGCTGCTTGTGATTTTGCTTCAAAAATGTAAAATTTTGTTTTTGACTTGTTATGAGTCATGTTGTGCATTTGGACATGTTGAGTCTTTATGAAATGTTTAGTATCATATTAATAGGTTGAATTTGAATCTAATTCACTCATGTTTGTCATATTGTGCTCAAATGGTTGTGGTGAGGAGGAAGTACCTCATCAATTGAGGTTGAAGCTTCATATTTGGTAATAGATGTTTTGAATTTACTTGATTGAAATGATTTGTATTGTGTTGTATTGAAATGATGTTGGATTCGCTGCTAGTCTTGAGTCTATTCCTTCCTTGAAATAGAATTTTAGTATCATTCAGGGACGAATGTTGCTAAGGGGGGATAATGCAACATTTCAATAACGTAAGATGTGTTGTTAAGACTAAAATTAGTGTTGGGAAGTCTATACAAAGTTTTTAAGGTTAGTTTCATGAGTATAGGTCACTTGGGAAGTTTTTGAACAAAAATGTTTAAGAACGTCCAAGACGTCTGAAAGTTGGTATACAGAGGTGCTAATGTTCTTGACCTATTTGACTAGCTTTTAAGAGATGGAATTTAACGAAAACTTGTTGAAAGGTGTGTGGTAAGTGTTAGGAAGGTTTCATGGTCGAAACATCCGGGTAAGACTCCTAAAGCACTAACCAAGGGCCCTTGAGGATGACTGTTGTGGGTTTGGCAGCACTGCCTGGGCAAGGAGCATTAAGGGAATGGCCTACGGTCCGTAGGTGTACCAACAGACCAATGGTGCCACCGTTGCTCCACACTTGGCCGGGTGGTGGCTGTGAGAATCGACGGAAGAAACCGACGGTCCGTGCATGGACCATTAAACTATCGATACCACTGTCCCTCAACACTTAACCAAACCATTGGTGGAAGAGTACTTACGGAAGGGACGATGGGCCGTAGGTGAACTGACGGGGAATCGATGCCTCCGTAGTCCCACACTTAGCCTGGTGGTGGAAGGCCCTGGTTGCACAAGTATCTGACCTAGACAATAGATGTGCAGCAAGAAGGAGGGGCAGTCCGTAGACTCACCAATGGACCGTCGATGGGGTCTCGTTGGTGAGGTCAGTCAACTTTTAGTCACGTTTTATTTGAGTCATTTAAGTTATTTAGGAGTTTAAGGGTTTAATTAAGGGATTAAGGGAGGTCTAATTAAGTTGATTAGTTACCCAATAAAGTCCTTAACCTATCTTAACCTAAACACAACTCGATGTCTTGCATGAGCCCATCTTAGTGTCTACACCGACAAGTGATTTAGTTGTTGCAGAGAGGATTTATAGAAATTTTCCTATTTTGTTGCCTAGTAGAGTTTCTAATGTTGATCTCGTTGAACTAGATATGCTCGATTTTGATATTATTTTGGGTATGGATTGGCCGCGTTCTTTTTTTTTCCACTAGTGATTGTACGAAAAGGGTAGTGAGGTTCAATTTCCCGAATGAACCCATTGTTGGGTGGAAGGGGGAAGTTCTATTCCTAGAGGTCGTATTATTTCTTGTTTGAAGGCTTGAAAAATGATCTCTAAGGGATGCCTATATCATATAGTGAGATTCCAAGATCTTAGCTCCAAAATTCCTCCCATTGAGTCGGTATCCGTAGTGAGTTTCTGGAGGTCTTCCTTGATGACCTTCACGGTATTCCTGTCGAATGGGAAATTGATTTTTTTATCAATTTGCTACCAAAAACAAATACTATTTCGATTCCTCCTTATTTAATGGCTTCGGCTGAATTTAAAGAGTTGAAGGTAAAACTTAAAGACTTTCTAGACAAGGGCTTATAAGGCCTAGAATTTCTCCATGGGGTGCTCCGGTATTTTTCGTGAAGATGAAAGATGGGTCCTTGAGAATGTGTATTGATTATCGCCAACTCAACAAAGTCTCAATCAAGAACAAGTGTCCTCTCACTCGGGCTGATGATTTATTTGATTAAATCCAAGGGGAAAGCTACTTCTCTAAAATTGACTTGAGTTCGGGGTATCACCAACTAAGGGTGAGAGGTGAGGATATAGAAAAGACGACTTCTCGGACTTTTTATCGCCACTATGAGTTTCTCGTTATGTCCTTTGGTCTCACTAATGCTCCAGAGTCATTCATGGACCTAATGAATAGAGTATTTTGAAGTTAAATAGATTTATTTGTGATTGTGTTCATTGATGACATCTTGGTATATTAAAAAATGAAGGTGATCACATGTGTCATTTGAGGATAGTATTTCAAACCCTTAAAGAGCATCCATTATTTGCAATGTACAGCAAATGTGAGTTTTGGTTGAGGTTGGTAGAATTTCTTTGTCACATCATCTCTAGTGAAGGAGTTGAGGTTCATCCAAGGAAAATGGAAGCGGTGCGAAAATGGTCGAGACCATTAACTCCAACTGATATACGGAGTTTTTTGGATCTTGCGGGTTATTATTGGAGGTTCGTGGATAGTTTTGCGCCCATTGCATCTCCTTTTACTACTTTGACCCAAAAGATTGAGTGGTCCGAAGCATGTTAAAAGAGCTTCCAATTATTGAAAAATAGGCTTACTTTGGATCCAGTGTGGACACTACCAGAAGGTAGAAAGGGCTGTGTGGTTTATTGTGATGCATCTCGTGTTGGTTTGGGGTGTGTGCTTATGAAACATGGGAAAGTTATTGCCTATGCTTCTAGGAAACTTAAAGTGTATGAGAGGAACTATCCCACTTATAACCTTGAGTTAGCCGCCGTGGTGTTTACTTTGAAGATTTGGAGGCAGTATTTGTATGGTGTCCATGTTGATATATTTACCGATCATAAAAGCCTCCAATATATATTTACCCAAAAGGAGTTAACTCTCTGGCAAAGAAGATGTCTAGAGTTATTGAAGGACTATGATATGAGTGTCCTTTATCATCCGGGGAAGGCCAATGTTGTAGCGGATGCTCTTATCCGTTTGTCTATGGGTAGTATTTCTCATGTTGATGAAGCCAAAAGGGGCCTTATGAAAGAGGTTGATTGTTTGGCTAGATTGGGAGTGAGATTGTAGGGTTCTTCAAATGGTAGTGTGATATTCCATCATAACTCCGAATCAACTTTGGTTGATAAGGTGAAGTCTAAACAACACCTTGATAAACCATTAATGGAATTAAAAGAATAGGTGCTTGGCAAGTTTGATGAATCTTTCTCCTTAGGGGGGGATGGTGTTTTTACATATCAAGGGCGGTTGTGTGTCCCAAATGTTGATGATTTGAGGAACCGTATCCTTGAAAAAGCTCATGGGTCCCATTATTCCATTCATTCGGGGTCAACAAAGATGTATTATAACCTTGTAAAGGTTTATTGTTGGGAAGGTTTGAAAGGGGACATAACAGAGTTTGGTGCTAAGTGTACGAATTGCAAACAAGTGAAAGTCGAGCATCTAAAACTAGGTGGCTTACTACAAGAAATCAAAACCTACTTTGAAGTAGGAAGACATCAATGTGGATTTTGTGGTAG
Source organism: Solanum habrochaites (assembly GCA_027704765.1). Classification (NCBI taxonomy): domain Eukaryota; kingdom Viridiplantae; phylum Streptophyta; class Magnoliopsida; order Solanales; family Solanaceae; genus Solanum; species Solanum habrochaites. Next base: position 42,518,321 of record JAKWJA010002497.1, on the reverse strand, counting down.
ATTTTCCTAAGACCGAAAAAGGGTATGACTCCATTTGGGTGGTGGTTGAAAGGTTGACCAAGTCCGCTTATATTATTCCCGTCAAGGTTACTTATTTGGCGGAGGATTATGCTAGGATCTTCATAGATGAAATTTTGTGTCACCAAGGTCTTCCTTTATCCATCATATCGGAAAGGGATTCACAATTCACATCTAGGTTTTGGAGGTCCTTTCAAGAAGGGTTGGGTACTCAAGTGAAGTTGAGTACCATTTTTCATCCTCAAACAGATGGTCAAGCAGAGAGTACTATTCAAACCCATGAGGATATACTTAGAGTTTATATCATCGATTTCAAATGGAGATGGTATAAGCACTTCCCTTTGGTAGGGTTTGCTTACAATAATAGATTTCATTCATCCATTTCCATGGCTCCATATGAAGCCTTGTATGGTAGGAGGTGTAGGTCTCCTATTGGGTGGTTTGAAGTCGGTGAGACCTCAATTCTTGGTCCCGACTTGATATATAAGACATTGGAGAAGGTTCATGTAATAAGGAACAACTAGATACGAATGGCATATAGTCGGTAAAAGTCCGATGCTGACAATAGGAGAAGGAATCTTGAGTTTGAGGAAGGTGACAAAGTGTATTAGAAGATTTTTTCTATGAAAGGGGTTGTTAGATTTTGCAAGAAAGGGAAGTTAATCACTCGGTATGTGGCTCCCTATGAGATCTTGCAAAGGTTTGGTAAGGTGTCATATGATTTGAAGTTGCCAAGTGAATTGGCTTTGGTTCATCCAGTCTTTCATGTCTCCATGCTTAAGAAGTGTGTGGGTGATCCCGAGTCCATTATTCCTATTGAGGGCGTTGGGGTCAATGATAACCTTTTTTATGAGGAGGTTCTGGTCCAAATTCTAAATAAACAAGTTAAAAGGTTGAGGATCAAAGAGGATTTATCTGTAGAAGTGTTATGGAGGAACCACTTAGTTGAAGGCGCTACATGGAAGGCCAAAGCCGACATGAAGTCCTGATATCCTCATCTTTTTGATGATTGATGTTAGTCATCATTTTTAATAGTATAAATATCATTAGGAATTGAAGTCATTTGATTTTTGGGTGATGAAATGCGAAAGATAAATTTTCAAAATATGAGCAGTAACTTTACAGGATTCCAGTGATTTTGCTTCAAAATTTTAAAATTTTGTTTTTGACTTGTTTTAAGTCATGTTCTGCATTTGGATATGTTTAGACTTTATAAAATGTTTTGTTTCATGTTAATAAGTTGAATTTGAATATAATTGACTCATGTTTGTCATATTATGCTCAAATGGTTGTGATGAGAAGGAAGTACCTCATGAATTGATGTTGAAGTCTCAGATTTGGTAATTGAAGTTTTGAATTGCCTTGATTGAAATGAATTGTACTGTGTATCGAAATGATGTTGGTTGGGCTGCTAGTCTTGAGCCTATTCTACCTTCAAAAAGGATTTTAGTGTCATTCGGGGATGAATATTTCTCAGGGAGGATAATGTAACATTTCAAAAATGTAAGACGTGTCGTTAACCCTAACATAAGTGTCGAGAAGTCTTGACATTGTTTTTAGGGTTAGTTTCATGAATATAGGTTACTTAGGAATTTTTGGAACAAATATGTTTAAGAACATCCAAGACGTCCGAAAGTTGGTCAAACGAAGTACTAGTGTGCCTTGGCCTAATTGACTAGGTTTTAAGAGTCAGAATTTAACGAAAAAAGGTGGAATGGTATGTGATAAGTGTTAGGAAGGTTTAATGGTTGAAACGTCCGGGTAAGACTCCCCAAGGACTAATCAAAGGCCCTTGAGGAGGACCCTTGTGGGTTCGGCAGCACTGCCTGGGCAATGTGCATCAACGGGCTGGCCTACGGTCCATAGGTGGACCAACGGACCGTTGGTGCCACCGTTGCTCCACATTTGGCCGGGTGGTGGCTGTGAGAATCAACGGGAGCAAATGACGGCCCGTGCATGGACCAACAAACTGGCGATACCATCGTTTCTCAACACTTAGCCAAACCATTTGTGGAAGAGTACTTACGGAAGGGACGATGGGCAATAGGTGGACTCATAAGGCGTCAATGCCTCCGTTGTCCCACACACTTATCCTAGTGCTTGTAGGCCTCGACTACACAAGTCTTTGACCGAGAAAACGGATGTTCAGCACGAAAGAGGGGTAGTTTGTACACTCACCAACGACCGTCAACGGGGTCTTGTTGGGGATGTCAGTCAACTTTGAGTCACGTTTTATTTGGGTCATTTAAGTTAGTTAGGAGTTTAGGGGGTTAATTAAGGGATTAAGAGAGGTCTAATTAAGTTTATTAGTCACTCTATAAAGTCCCTTTCCTATCATAACCTAAACAGAACTCTAAAAGAAATATCTCTACTTTCTCTCTCTATTGGAAAACTCCATTGAAGAAAAACTTAGGAAGTGAATTGGGGGATGTAAAAGGGTGGATTCATATTAAATTACTCATCAAGACAATAAGGTATGGGATCTCTTCACCTTTCAGACCTTTTTCCTCAAAGGTTCATCCAAATTGATTTAAAGAGTTAGTGATTTCTAATGGGTTTTTCTCCAATTCCGAAATTGATGTTATGGATTGAGTTGATGATATTTCTTGTGGGTTAATATGATTTGATTAATATGTATTCTAACTTAATTGAATCAATGGGTTATGGTCTTGCCTAGATTAAAGAAAGTGTTCCCAAGTCCTTAACCCTAGGTTGTGTTCTTGGTTTAGATTTTAATTGGTCATTCAATTGACTTGTTTATGGGTTGAATTACTTGTATATGGTGTTTTTATGATTCCTATGAACAAATTAATATGATGATTATTCTTTCATGCTAGTCCTTGATAGATGATCTAGGGTAGGGTTAATTGGCTAAATCCTAAGTTTATTTACTTATTGAATTGTGAAGTAGTGACTCTTCTATACTTGTGATTACATTGCTTATTGAATTTTTGTGAGTTGAGACCTAATTGTGTTAAATCAAGGGTTGATCCTAAGACCTTGATGATGGTGAAATTGTGAAGAATACTTGGTAAGTCTTATGGTCTTATCATTTGTTTCAATTATGGTTAATTGTGATTAAGTCATGATGATTGTATTGGAGCACGCTTTGTATAGGATTTATAGGTTGGTATGATGTTGAATTAAAATATCTTGATATGATTGTGAGGTTGATTAATATGTAAAGTAATAAGGGTGATGATGATTGCCAATGTGCTTTATTATTGAAAGGCTATAAAGTGTTAATCTTACTTATGTGAATTATGATGAAAGTCCTTTACTCATACAATTCCTATTGAGCTATTATGATAATGAGTGTACAAGGGCTAGACCCTATGAACTAAAGTAAGTTATAATTGATAAATAGAGACTAAAGACATTTCAATAAGGGACTTGATTAGCACTGATGAACTTGACAATTGGAGGTAATGGCTTTCCAATAGAGGAGGTTTTATCTTTTGGTCATTTATGTGATGTTGACTCCCCATTGAAGGATACTCATTTAATTGATTCCCATAAGATGAGGCCCCAATTACCAAGTGGTATGCAGAGGGAATTACCTATCTCTTAGTTCTTGAACTATGTTGCATCCATAGGAAGACTAGCTAGTGCATCAAGCTACAAAGCTACGTTTGTGTTAGGTATTACCTTTGCCGGTAGACGACTTTCTAACGGTGTAAGGTTATGACATCGGATTCTACATTAGCTCATGTGGTCTATGTCAGTTAAGGAGAGTGTCACCTAAACTAAAATGAAGTGATGAGGTATAGGCTAACTAAGGTGACTTGAAAGGTTATACTTAGCTTAGGTAGGGGTATGGGACTCTACCTAGGTCTTGCACTACTTTGCCTTGATAAGAGCTTTAGGAGGTCAATATTATGTATGTAAATGATGGTAAAAGGTAAATGACTTTACATGATGATTATGGTTTTTATGAACATGTAATTGGTTCTTATAGATTAAATTAAGAACTTATGTATGTTGAAGGTTATGTTATGTGAAGTAAGTTACCATTTGTGATTCTTGTTTAGTTACTTGATTGAGTAGGGTTATGAGTCTTTACTTGATCATTGCACTTGTGTATTTATAAGGGTTATGTATGGTTGTATTGCTTTACTAGTTCACATGATTAACTCTTATATATATGATTACTTGATGTTAGGGTTATGTGAGATTATAGGTTTAAATATGTGATATGCATATTTTTGCTTTGATTTGACTAAGCATGTTTAATTGGTTAGTCTAGTTTATGATTCTGCATAAAGATATAAATGGCATGATTTAACTAAATGTCCCTTTTTAGCATGTTTGATTGTTATATGTGCGTATGGTCTCATACTTTGTATATTTGGCGTACTAACCCCATTTTCTCCCTCTTTCCCAAGCACTTTAGGTTTCGATCGTTGAGGTTTGGTTTGAGGTGATTGGGAAGAAGGATTGGATACTATTATCATGCAAGTGGTAGGTCCTCATTTTCCCGAGGATGATGCCAATATTCTACCTACGGATTGTTTAGCTATTATGACACTTATGTTGATTCTATATTTCATTTGAAGACAAAGTTGTATAAAGCCAATCTGTGGCTTACTTTTATTGTTGTAGGGCTATGCCCATGTTGTATAGTTGCTTTAGATGGTTTATGAGATGAGATAGATTTATGACTCTAATTCTATCTTATATATGTGTATGACTAAAAGTATAAGATTAAGTAATTTTCCTATACGAACAGGTCTACGTATACTCGATATTGTACTATTATGTGTGTGTAAAGGTATACGTAAACCTTCGATTCGATATAGTTAAATTTTTTTAATTTTTCCACATATTTTAGACAATGAATGTTATGATGAATGCTAAGAGTCTAGTTGTAGTTCTCAAGGAGGAGGACGATGCCGGTTATGTCTAGGGGGGGGTGCTCCCTGGATGTTACTTTATCAGACTCTCTAAACTCCTTGAAACACACCAAGGCACATTAGCTCAATTTTACTAGTCTCTGAACGTCGTGGTCGTTTCTTGAGGTTTTGATTCTAACACTTCCTAATGGAGTTTATTACCTTTTTTTAAGATTATAAACATTGTTTCAAGGCTTAGTTCATCAAGTGAGGCTCTATACTAAGTCATGGAATTTCTGGAGTGTTACAATTAGGCGATCCTTAGACCGTCTTTCTTCATTCTTTCATCTCCCTTGATCCTTTTTGCTCAATTGTATCCATGATTCGTCTCCAAATCTAAATACCTGAAACTCAAGATTTTTCATTTATTATTGAGAGAAAATATGAATTAATATAGCCCTAAATGAGTGAAAATCATGGACTCATCATCTAACCACTATATTTATTTCATTTCCACCAACACTTGCGTCGGTGGATTCAATCTCCGCTAATATTAAACACTTTTTTAACAATCAATATCAAGATAAAATTTGTTAGTGATAATACCGAGAGGAATTCCCACTATGTCAGTGATAGTCCAACATATAAGTTTGATATGCCTTTTCAACACCTCAAGCAATAATTATATCTACCAATCAAGCAAATCAACTGCAATGATCACTGGTAAGGTATTATTTACCCCAAAGAAATCATACCGGAAATGGGAGGGAAGTACTTTCAAATTAAGATTAGAGGTTCTTCTTTTAATGTCTTTGCGGGAGAACTTTCTTGGTTTTTAAATCAATGTCCAACTTTAATGGAGTTTTTGAGTACCCCCCCCCCCCAAACCTGATACCTCTGCTACCTCTTCATAACCTTGAATTTCGAACTCATAATAATTAGCAAAATCAACTTAAAGTTGCTCCCTCCTACACATCAAATCACTTAAAATAGCCACAACTTCATCAACTACATAAATAGTGGTGACCACATGAATATCACTTGGCTGTTTCATCGACTTAGACACATTAAAGGTTACTTCATCCTCATTCACCCGAAACTTTGATTCTCCTTTCTCAACAACTACCAATGCTCTTCCGGTTTACAAGAATGGTCTTCCAAAATATTGGGAATTTATTGTCTATTTCACAATCTAGAATGACAAAATCAGTCGGGAAGAAAAATCATTCAATTGGGCGATCCCCCATCAAGAGTATCATTTTTTTAGCTTAAGGTTCCCCTAACCCGAGATGCTTATAAATTGCATACAACATCAAGTCTATGCTTTCTGCCAAATCGTATAGGGCCTTAGTCAATTGGAGCATGCCAATGGTGCAAGGGTTGGTGAATGCTCTGGGAAAATGATTGCATCTTCATGAGAGTTCACTTTATTATTTAATTATTAAAAGTCATATTCCTTTTAACAAGTCATCCGAACCTTCAACTTTATCAAGGATGTGTGATAGCATATCATTGATAAAGGGACTGTTGGTACTTTCTCTCGATTTTGGGATCTCGCTTGAGTGAGTGTGGTACACTTGATGGTTTTCCTCCCTTCTCCAATAGTCACTTTGTTCGTCCCTATATTAGTTGTATCTTCTTTGATCTTATCCCTTGTGATAGTTCCAAACTTGATTCTCACCCCGTTGTAAATAATGTGGATGGAAACCCTCTTTGTATCTCTTGGATTTCCAACCTTGATAATCCCCGACCTTGAGTAACTGGAAGAAAACCCCTCCTAAGTTCTAAACACTTCACATGTCCCCTTTTGATTTTCTAGATTCTCCTTCATATGCTCTTGTAGTAGATCCATTCGAGTCAACAACTTCTTAATGTCTTCATCCCTCTCTCTGTTTATCATGTTTTTCTTCTGTCATCCTAAAACAAAATGGAGAGACTTGATCCTATGGAGTGTATCACAATTAATTTATATTAGTCATGTACTCATGAATAAATGAAGCTACCTCAAATGATTGCAACATTATTTCCCCTCGTACCAATTGATCAGCCACTCCTTCATTAACTAAATCAAGATTTTGGTAGAAATACTGGAGTAGTAAATCATTTGGTAACCCATGAGTTAAGCACTTTATGTAAGAGAATCTTAAACCTCATCCACGTTTCATGGATGGGTTCACCCTCTCATAGCTTGAAACCTTTAATGTCATTTCTAAGTTTCACCATCTTTAATGTGGGGAAGAAAATCTTGTTGATTGCTAAAACCAAATCCTCCCATGATGTGATGGCGTCATTTTGTAACTCAGCCAACCACTTGTTTGCCTCCCCGTCAAAGACAATGAAAATAATCAAATTTGAGAATTGACTCTTACAGCACATTCTTGAATGTCAATAGCCTGCACACCACAATAAAACTAATTACATACTCATGAGGGTCTTCGTTCTCTAGCCCTCCATAGAGTCATCTCATTTGGAGGAGATGAAGAGTCCTGCTAGTGACCTCAAATATGGCATTCCCATAAGCATGTGGTATGCGAATTGCACCTATTTCACATATATGGATGGGTTGTAAACACTATTAATATCATTGATACCGTCTCGATGACCTTCTTGACTACCATTTACCTCTTCTTCACTCATTTTTACTTCTATGTAGTCCAGTCAACACTTCATAATGCAGCCTAAGACAATTCTACTACAACCAAACCATTCATAAACCAAATCTTCAATCTAAGAATTCTAAGTAATGCTACTCCCCGACAACAACACATTTTCATTAATGTTTCAAAGAAACTTCATCAAAAGTGTCAATGATCGCTAGCAAGTGAATAACCCAACTAAATGATTTGGATATATCCCACTGAGAGTAGCTTGTACTTTGAATTCAAAAATAGAAGTATAACAACAACTACTTGGACTAACAACTTAATGAAACTTTTTGGTTTAAATTTAGTTTCTTGTTATAATTATCAAACCAATTTAACACTTAACACGACACGATCAAATAGTGAGGTAATACTTGGGGAATTGACCAACCATTTATTGAATTCAACTTAGTGGATGAACATTGATGCTCACTAAGGGATACATTTTTGTTGATGGGTAGGACTATATGTAAAGCAATTTTCTCACAAACAATCACCGTATGTCTGTTGAATTCTCTTGAACTTCAACACTCTCAATTGAAGATGCCTAACCTTCTTATCTACTCTATCGAGCTAGGTACAGAGGATAGATTCAATATTTCACTCTCTCAAGCTAAAATCACGGTTACCCAACACTAAGGATGCTAAGCTTATTACTTTGACTCTACACTTCTCTCTCGAGCAAGAACAAAACATTGAACCTAATACCCTAATCATGCAAGATGACCTCAAAACGCAACAAAATTGTAGACTCTCTTCAAATTAACACCATCATTTTCAAATCAATAAAATCCACTTAGTAAAACACAATAATTAGTCACATAGTCAAAACTAATTGAAGAGGGTTTTAGACAATCATAGTGAAAAATGGAAAATCAACATCTACCATGCTTTTCATAGCTAGGAAAATGAATTTTGATCATCAAACTTAACAAAAATCTTCACTACTACAAAATCTCTAACAAAACTTTCTTCAAAATAATTGAAAATACCCCCGGTAGTATATTTTGTCTCCATCTTTAGTTCATGCCTTTTTTTCATGCTTTATATCTCGAGCAAAAATCACTTTAAATAAGTCTGATATGAGACTTGTTAAGTCCAATCAACGAGGTAAGTCGAGCTTCATCGATAGTAGGTGACTCGCTAATTTTCCTTCTTCTCACCTTCATTTTCACTTCTTATTGGTCCAGCTATTATAGTTTTAAGCGATCAAATCGACAACGACAAATGATTCGGTTAGTTGCCCTTTCTCCTTTAAGTTCACCCATCAACACTTGTTTGGATATCCATCTTCACTTTTGGTGACCTGGTTATCCCTCGCCCAATTGATTGGCGATATGCCAAATGGGATTGCTACTCGCCGAATTCACCCCCTATATAGCTCCAACATTCTGTAATTTAAGGCGGTAGAGTGGAAACATGGCAAATCACCGAGTGACAATGGCGATCACCAAGCCTTTACTTCTTCCTTATTTTATCTTGCTTCATTCCTTTATGACTATTAGTTTTCCTACTTTGTTCCTAAATCAAAATACCTTAAAATCAAGGACTTTACATCAACTATTGGCATAAAACAAGCATTTGAGAACACAAAATCTGTTTAGATAAAGCTCTAAATGAGTCCAAATCGTGGACTTATCACCAGATAACCCCAAAAAACTCCAATATTAGTTGGAGATGTGAATAAAGACCAAATTTTTATTGCCTCTTTTTTCTGAGTGTCAACTCTAATTTCACCATCCGAAACAATATGGCCTAACAAAGACAAAGAGTCATGCAAAAACTCACACTTGGAGAACTTGTCATAAAATTCTCTATCCTTTGGAGTTTGGATAACTACTCTTTAGTATGTCATTAATGAATACGATAAGAAATCTATCAAACTAAATCTTAAATACTCTATTCTGAAGGTCCATGAACGCTGGAGGTTCATTAGTTAAACCCGAACAATATGACCAGTAACTCATAATGACAATACAAGGTTCCAAAAGTTATCTTTGGAATATCACATTCCCTTACTCTCAAATGATGGTAGCCACTTTTGAGGTCTATCTTACAGAAACATGTGGCACCCTGAAGTTGATCGAAGGGATAATCAATTCTCGGAAGAGGATACTAATTTTTGATGGTTTTGTTCTACTGATGGTTATCTATACACATTCTAAGGGAACCATCTTTTTCCCTCACAAACAAGAACAGAGTGCCCAAAGGTGCGACACTTGATCGAATAAATCTTTTCTATTGGATATCTTTCAACTGATTTTAAAGATTTTTCAACTTTGCTGGTGCCATTTTATATGGTGGAATTGATATAGGAGAATAATATATATACTGAAATCTATTTTTCTCTCAAGGGACTCTAGGAAGATCTTGTAGAATGTCTTCTGGAAACTCTTTTACAAAAACAAACTAACTAAATAAGAGTATCTCGATGCTAGAGTCATTAACTCAGAATAAATGATAGACACACCCCTTGGAAACTAACTTCCGTGCCTTAAGGTATGATAAAATTACCCTTTTGTACTACTGAACTACTCTTCGACTCAATAACTGGCTAATTAAGAGTCTGGAACTTAACAACTCGAGTTCTACAGTCAGCTGAGGCATAGCTTGAATGAAGAATGTACATACCAAGAATGAAATAAAAATCTACGATGTCTAACTCAACTAAATCATCCATGGTGATTTTGTGATTGACGAAAATGGTAGAATCACGATAGACCTCTCTCCGCTAGAACTGACGCACCAAAATGTGTAGAAACATTGAAGGGCTCACTAAGTTTTTCAGAATGAATATCAAAATTCATAGCAACATAAGGAGATACAAAGGATAAACTCGCACATGGATCTAGCAAAGCATAAACATCAAAGTTAAAGACTTGGATCATACCAGTAATAACATTTGATGAATCCTCTTGCTCTTGGTGACTAGTAATAGCATAATTACTATTTCCTGCACACCCTTCCCCTAAAGTATGAACAATACATTTGGATAATTTAGAGAAAATTTTATATTAGTGAAAATAATAAACTCTTATATAAGTAATGAGTCAGGGTAAGTATGCATTTGAGTTGAATCTCTATTTATAAGTTGGTTACGTTATAATAAATTGAGGTTGATTCAAAATAGAACAATATAAAGATACCATAAAATTAATTATTTTTTTCAATATTATTTCAAGTGTATCGGGTAAAAATTGGAATCATGATTTGTTTTATAGAAAAAATGATTTTTTTTAAATGTCATTTTTATTATTTATTTGAAAGTGGATTAAATTTGCACCAATCACATTAAGAAATATAATTAATAACCATTTAATAATTTTACTTTAAAGGATCTATTACAAATAAAGGCAAATATGAATCAAAGGATTAACATCGAGGGTATTTTTTAGCCGAAAGATAGATGCCATGGGTATTATAGGGATGATAGGTGGGTGGATGATAGGTTTGTACTAATTTAAATACTTTAAAGTCTTTTTAGATCCTTCCCCATAAAAACAATAACATAATTTATGTTCTTCATCTAAGCATCTAATATGTTAATTAGGCTGCAACAAAAACAAACAAACATGGGGAATTAATGTTAATTAGTAACTTGAACTTATCAATAGTAAAATCATATGTAGATAATGTATTGTTATATAAATTACACTTATTATATTGTAAATTAAATTTCGAACAAAAATTCTTTGTTACCCATTTATTTTATAAACACCAACATTTTAGTTTTATGATTGAGTGCAAGTAATAAGATAAGTTTAAATAGTTGAGTATTGTTGTACAAAAGATTCAAACTATAAATTTTCATATCTCTTAGACTAATTATTTTATAAGAATACATATGTATGGGTAGTCAATTAAATTTGAAAGAATTATCCAATTCATGCAAAAAGGAGCTCATCACATACCGAAACTTTAGAAAACTGAAGTAGTGTAAACATTGAAACCACGTTTACCAGAAAATCATTAGCAAAACTAATATTTCAGTTTCTTAAATTAAGCAATATTCAATTAAGTAACTTTTTTCTATTTGAGGAAGGACTATATATATGTGAAGTAAAGTGAAATCTACAAATTCCCGATAATGTATGTAAACATATATGCAATATAAACATGACAATAGTTGATTTGATAATTTATTATTAAAAAACTCCTACCTCCTAAACCCTGATGAAATTATGTTTGAGATTATGTTGCATGAAAATTTTAAGAATCAGAACGATAAATCTACGGTAAGAAAAACATACAAATGAATAATATATAACTTGAAAAAAAACATAAAAATGAATTATATATAACTTGAAAACGGAATAGAAATTTAAAAAATATTTTTTTTGTAACTATAATTTATTATTACCAGATTTTGAAATGTGTACAATGTTGGAAACTCTGTATGTGGAAAACTTCCACTCTCAAAGTCCATCTAATTCAAAATTTTAGTCTTGCTAGTACATGTTCTAACGATAAAATTTAAGCTTGTGCATAAAACCTATAAACGTAGGTATCATACTAGCTCTACAATGTATGTTTTGGGTGATTACTCTAGTGTTCATCTCTGTGTTCCTCTACTTGTTTTGAAAAATCCTGTAATTTCTTTCTTGCCCAATGTAGTAGAGTGTTGCAACTAATGTTTTTCTATAGATATCTGCTTGTATTATTTTTATTGAATCATGTTCTACAACCCATTTTAGTTCCTCAGTCCATCCATTACTAACTCTATTCATTTATAACCAATTCAGAAGCTTTTGCCACAACCTTCTTGAGAATATACATGTAAAAAATAAGTGTTGATGAGTGTACTTTGATTCCTTGTAGAGTGGACATAAGATATTGTTTGTGATCCCCCATTTTTCAGTCTATCTCTGGTGTATAGTCTTCTATTTATATCCAAGTACAATGTAAAGATCCATTAAAGACTTCCCTGATTGTTGTAAATCATTCTCCTCCATGGAACCTTAATAATCTCACCCCTTAGCTTCTTATACATTTCATTGACTTTAAAATCATTTTTCTCTGTTTGTTCTGCAATTTGCAAACCCTTCTCATCAAGCCAATGTCCTGCCATAATAATTTTCCTCACTATCCAATAAGCCTGGTTTACTCTTACTTCCCATGGTTTCCTACCTTTTAGGTAAAAGGTATGAACCCATACAATCCAAATTTTATCTTTCTTCTTGTTTTGATCCAACAAGTGCTTTTGTATAGCTCTTTTATTCCACATGTAGATATCAATAACATGAATTCCTCCTGATACTTTCAGCAACCAAAATCTGTCCCATGCAATGAGTGCCTTCCATTTAACTTGTGTCTCACCATTCCATAGAGACCTTTTACACAATTTTTCTACTCTTTCATGTACTTGTTTGGTAGCAGGAGATTTGTGTCCAAAAAGCTTGTGTAACACCACATAAATTCTATGACCTAGAGTAGAGCCTCACCTAACAAATAATAATTAAAATGGTGTTCAAGACCTAAAATAATGTAATTAACTTGATTTGAAAGTACTATAACCTAAACATCAAGGAAAGACCATGACATTCAAAAACTAGTGAAACTGAACTAGTAGATGTCCTTAGGTCTTAAAAGGTTTGGAAGAGTTGTATCAAGGGTAACTTATAAAAATACATTAAATAAATAAAATAATGTTTAGAAGATCAAAACATCCAGTTGCGAGCCCCCAAGGACCACCCTAGGGGTCCTTGAGGAGAACCAAACACGTGGCCAGCAAGAAATTGTTCTTGGTGGGAGAATGTCCTCGTCACAAACTAGCTCCACCAAGGTCCAACATATTGGTCTGCGTCACAGACTCCTCTGTCCCAAAATAAATTTCCAGAAACTTGATGGAACACCTCCGCGACGCGTACTTGATCCGCGATAAAAATTAAGAAAATTAAGTCAAGTTTGCCTTGGTTAAATGGTCCAACTAAGTGAGGGTTTTTTTTATGTATTTTAGGGGATGGGTATATATATGTTTTAAGTAAGTTTTATACCACTTTTATCCATCAAAAACAAATCCTCAAATTGAAAACCCAATTGCTCTCACATCTCTCTAAATTTTATCTCTACCAAAACGTCCATTGAAGGACATTGAACTTCAAGAAGAAAATCAATTCTCCAAGTTTTCAACTCAATTTCATGACTAAATATTCATTAAGGTTTGGTTTCTTTCACACTTGGGATTCCTTTCCCCAAGACGTCCCTCCAAAAATATTTTCAAAAATTTCCAAATCTAGGGTTTTTCTCTACACATGGGTCTTCTTTGAAAAACAAAATTTATGAATCAAGTACAATGAATTATGATTGCGTATAGTTTTTTAGGTGTATAAATATGGATAATTGTTGTTGTTAACTTGAAATTCCATGGACCCATGTTCTTCCCAATTTCATAAATCTTGGATTTTGATATGGAGAATTGGTTGAAGATGATGAATATATCAATTGTTTAGATTGATGTTAGTTATGTTATTGCTTCATGAACTACCTTTTATTATGTGTTGGTTATGCATTATTGATTGAAGCATGAAGTCCTATGAAGGGTAAAAAGGTATGAATGTTGATTCAAACTTAAATTCAATTATGAAAAATGGATTACTTAGATAGTAATGATATCATTTATAATGTGTTATTGTGGTGTTGATGACAAGGTCCTCTCATCCTTAACCCCACACTTGAATTAGCTATGAAGTAAGTTTGTATGATATGGCATTATTGTTATATGATTGGAAGGTAGTTGTCATGATTATAATGCATTGTTAAAGTGAAAGGTTAACTCACTTGCTATTGTTTCTAAGTGAAAGGATTGTTCTCACTTATGAACACTTATGAGCTATTATGATAAGATTTTTATATAATATTCTAGTAAAGGATAACGTGAACTTAATTGATGACAAAAGATGATTACTAAAGGGAATATATGCTTAGAACTGTAAGGGCATGTAAATGAGTTAGGGGTCTCATGTTTAGTATGTTTGGCTCCCCACATGGGTTTCCTCACGTCTAGCAAGTCCAAATTCCCAATATATGTGTTGTCTTATTATGGAAACCCCACGTCTAGCAAGTTAGGGTTTGTAGTAACAATATCCTTAACCCTTAACTATGTACCCATATAGAACTCTAACTTAGTGGATCCATGTATATAGCTATGTACGAAAGATTAAACCTTAGCCACATGTTTATCCTCTCTTTTTTGTGTGTGTTATAGAACACCGGATTCCACGTAGCTTTCATGGAGTCATGTTGGTTATTGCAACTTCTTCCGCTAATGTAAAAGTAGATGAATAAATGAAATGTATGAACTCTCACTAGGTCTTTCTTAAGGGGTTCTACATGGTGTTAGGGAGGGTATGAGACTTCTTTTGCACATTGCACTTGTGGGATCCTAAGAGATGGTTGTAGCTGCATTCTATGACTATGTTTTGTATAATTTATGTATGTTAAGCTATGTATGATCCACATAAGTATGACTAGATATGAAGTAATATGACATTATGAATGTAAGTATGAAGTAGGTTGCTTAATTTGATACTTAACTTAGGATAAGGCTAAGGGAATCTATTTTTTGCATTGCACAAGTATAGCTTGGGTTGTATACATGTTGGGATGATATCATGTTGGGTTGGCTTATGATGCTTACTTTATGTAAATATTGGATTTACTTGGTAAAATCATGTTTTGACTAATATATCCTTCTATACATGCATTGATGATTTTTATGCATAGAAGTCATACTTAGTACTTGTGATTTACTAACCATATTTTCTTCCCTTTTTTCCAAACATTATAGGTTTGGGACTTTGAGGAGACTTCAAGGCTATTTCTCAAGACACTTTGATTTTCTTCTCTAAGTTAGTGAGTCCTCAAGTCCGAGGCAATGCCAATATGTTCTATCTTTTAGTTCTTTTGTTATGATGAAAGACATTGTTGTACTTTCCAATTTCTAGACTACTTATTGATGTAAAGGCTAAGTCCAAATCTCTACACTTCTATTTTTAGATGGTATGATGTGACGAAGTTAGATTTTATTTTCATATATGAAGTGAAGTTGAAGTTCCAAAGTAAAAGTTTTAAATTTTCCACATTTTTATTCTATGAGACATGCCATGAAAAATTTTAATGGCTTGTACAAGACCTCTTCGATGTCGAATACTCCGGTAACGCTAGGGGGTGCTCTTGGGTCATTACCAACATGTTATCAGATCATAAGGTTGAGAATGATGTAGGATTAAAGTCACAAAATACTACGTCAATTAGAGTAATGTTCATGGGTGTGAAGCGCACCAAACTTATGAATGAGAGGCTATGAGACACTTAGGAACTTTCACACTTTTGATATTTTTAGTCGTGCATAAGAGTATAAACTTTATCAAGTCCTTTTTCTAATCCTTTTCCTGTGTATATATGCAATGAATACAGGGAGGAATGATGCCAGGAGAACCGAAGAGGAGAATGTGAATGAGGCAGTTCCCCCTCAAGCTCCTCATAAACCTCAAGTTCCTATTGAAAAAGGGGCTATGTCTAATGTCGAGATAAGGGTGTCTATTCATAGTTTGGATCAAGTGTTGGCAACTCAAGTTGCTAGGGACATAAGGGTGAAAGTGAACCCCAATGCTCACTATCACTTCTAGGATTAGGGATTTCACAAGGATGAATCCCCCTACTTTCTTTGGCTCCAAAGTGGAGGAGGACCTATAATGGTTCATTGATGAGGTGTTCAATCTACTAGACATTATGTGAGCGTCTTCTCAAGAAAATGCGGAACTAACCTCCTATACACTCAAAGATGTGGCTCATGTTTGGTATGAACAATGGAAGGAGGAGAGACCCGTTAGAGAAGGTTTGATTAGTTGGGCTTCATTCAAGACAATTTTCGTTGATAGGTTCTTCCCCTTGGAATTAAAGGAGAGGAAAATACAAGAATTCATCAATCTTCGTCAAGGGGGTAAGAGTGTGAAAAAGTATAGCCTCAAGTTGACTCAACTATACAAACATTCTTCTACTATGGTGGCGTATTCGAGGGATAAGATGAACAAATTGGTTATGGGGATATCCAACCTATTTTTTAATGAATATAGGTCATATATGTTTATTTCTAGAATAGACATCTCCCATCTCATGGTACATGCTAAACAAATTGAGGAACAAAATCTTAAGAAAGTTGGTAGGGAGTTGAAGAGCACAAAGGTCAAAGATGGAAAAAGTGTTGTGCAAGTCTCTACTTCCAAGCCTAAAGAGGGAAAAAGTGTTGGTTCTTATGTTGAGAAACCTATTTGTGCAAAGTGTCCTAGAAAGCATGAAGACAAGTTCCTAGTTGGCATGGGAAATTGTTATAGTTGTGGTAAGAGTGTCCACATGAAGAGAGGCTTCCTTATTTTGATGGTTCAAGTAAGGGAAGATACTCTAGCTCAAGCTAGTTCTCTGAACCTTGATGCTCCTAAGAAGAATTGCTTATATTATCTCCAATACTGAGGTGATCAAGATATCTCTCTGAATGTTGTTACCAGTATATTGCAAGCATTTTCAATTGATGTTTATGCATTATTGGAAACCAGTGTCACTTTGCCTTTTGTAACCCCTTTAGTGGCTATGAATTTAATATACTTATCGATGTATTAGATGAACCCTTTTCGGTTTGTACCCAATAGGTGATTCTGTGGTTTCTAGAAGAGTCTATGGGGGTTGTCCCATTTCTTTGCCCAATGGAGTCACATTGGTTGATTTGGTAAAACTTGATATGCTGGAGTTTGATTTCATTTTGGGGATGGATTGACTACATGATTGTTTTGATTTCATTGATTGTAGAACTCGAGTAATAAAGTTGAAATTTCCTATATGAACCTGATGTAGAATAGAAAGGGGGAAACTCAATCCCTAAGGGTAGGATCATTTCATTCCTAAAAGCTTGTAAGTTGATTGTTAAGGGTTGTAGCTATCATGTTGTGAGGTTAAAGGATCTTGTGTCTAAGACTTCTCTTCTAGATTCGGTCCGCGTAGTGAAAGAATTTCTAGAACACTTTCCCGATGACTTGCCCGGAATTCCTCCTAAAAGGAAAATAGATTGTGGCATAGATTTATTGTCAGATTCACAACCTATTTCAATCCCTCCTTATCGGATAGCCTCGACAAAGTTGAATAAATTAAAGGCTCAAATTAATAATCTGCTTGATAAGGGTTTTATTCAACCTATCATATCACCGTCGGGTGCTCTGGTACTATTTCACGTTTGGAAACTAGTGAAATTGAACTGGTAGATGTCCTTAGGTCTTGTGAAGGCTTGGGAGTTTCGTTAGAAGGGTAAAACTTGTTTAAAAAACTCTAAATATCTAAATTATGTTTATAGGATCAAAAAGTCCAGTTACGACCCCCCAAGGACCACTCTAGGGCTCCTTGAGAAGGACCCAAAAACTTGGCTAGCAAGATGCCCAAGGAAGCAAACAGGTGTGCTTGGAGGGACCATGTCTCCTTCGCGGAATATCTCCACCAAGGTCCAAAATGTTGGTCTGCGCCACGGACGTTGTCACGGACTCCTACTATCCATAAACTTGAGGGAACAGCTCTGCGACGCAGACTTGTTCCGCGACAAAAATTCTTAAAATTTAAGTCAAGTTTGACTTGTTTAAAAGGTCCAACTAAGTGAGGGGTGTTTTGGGTATTTTAGAGGATGGGTATATAATGATTTTAAGTCATCCTTATCAAACTTTTACCTATACAAAATAAATCCCAAAATTGGAAAGCCAATTGCTCTCACCTCTCTCTATATTCTCTCTCTACCCAAACCTCCATTGAAGGGCATTGGATCTTCAAGAAAAAGATTAATTCTCCATATTTTCAAATCAATTTTTTAGCTAAATGTTCATTCATGTATGATTTCTTTCTCTCTTAGTATTCCTTTTCAAAGAGGTCCCTCCAAAGATATTTTTAAAAATCCCCCAAATCTAGGGTTTTTCTCTACACATGTGTCTTCTTTGACAAATGAAATTTATGAATAAATTATGATGAATTTTGATTACTTAGGGTTTTTTAGGTGTATAATGATGGATAATTGTTGTTTTTCACTTGAAATTACCTTGGACCCATGTTCTTCCCCAATTTCTTAAATCTTGGATTTTTATATGGTGAATTGGTTGAAGATGATGAATATATCAATTGTTTATATTGATGTTAGTTATGTTATTTATTTATTAACTACCTTGTATTATTTGATGGTTATGAATTGTTGAGTAATTGAAGCATGAAGTGCCATGAAGGGAAAGAAGGTGTGAATGTTGGTTTTTCCTTGAACTCAATTATGAAATATGAATTACTTAGATAGTAATGATGATATATCTAATGTGTTATTGTGGTGTTTATGAAAAGGTCCCCTCATCCTTAATTGCATTCACATAAATTAGATATAAAGTATGTATTTATGATATGGAATGATTGGTATATGATAGAAAGGTAGCTCTCGTGATTATAATTAATTGTTAAAGTGAAACGGTTACTCACTTGCTATTGTTCCTAAGTGAAAGGATTGTTCTCACTGATGAATAGCTATGAGCTATTATAATAATATGTTTACATAAGATTCTAGTAAAGGCTAATGTGAACTTATAAGAAGACTAAATATGATTACGCAAGGGAATATATGGTTATCACCTAAAGGGCATGTAAATGAGATGCGGGCATCACGTTTAGTAACTTTGGCTCCCCACATAGGTTTCGCCACGTTTAGCATGTCTGAATTTCCAATATATGTGTTGTGTTATGAGATGGAAACCCCCCACGTCAAGAAATTTAGGATTTATAGTAACAATCTCCTTGACCCTTATCTATGTTCCCACATAGGACTCTAGCTTAGTGGATCCACCTAGAGAGATTTGTACAAAAGGTTACACTTTAGGCAAGTGCTAACCTTCTATTACACTCCTCAAAATGAACTAGGATAATCTTGATCATCATATGTGATTTAAAACTTAATAACTTGTTTATAATATGTTTCACATATTGTAATAGTGGTTTCAAGAGGTTTGAGGACAAACGTCAAGAGACGACCAAGATGTCCGAAAACTAGTCTTTTGTGTGCTAGTGCACCTTTGTATGTTTGCCTTGGTTTGAAGTGTTGTTTGGAGTCTAAAATGATATTAGGTGACCCTAGTATCTAGACGTTAATGTTTAGGGTCGAAATGTATGTGTTCTACTCCCGAAGTACCATCCTAAGGATCCTTGAGGAGGACCCAAACATTTGCCAAGAGACTTCCAAAACAGTCTCATTGACGACTCCATTTGATGCCTCGTAGATCAATTGACGTCCCGTCATAAGAGGACATGGATCCAAACTTATTTTTGAGATATTTTACCTTAAATGAGAGATTATCTGAATAAAATTATGGAGCAACAAGACGAACCTTTATCCTATTCACATCACATCAAATGGTGGTCGTCGAATGGCACCTGCAACACTGCAATGTCTCAGCCAGCATATGGGTGAATTTAAAAATTCACCTTAAGTTATAATTAGAGGTTGGATGTTTATTTTACCTATTTTGGGGTAGTTTAATATAGTTAAAACATTGAAACCCAAAATTAGAATTCATTCTTCATATTAAACCTTTTCCATCTGAAATAAGACTCTCTCTAGAACTCCATCGGAGATCAAACTCAAGATCAAGCAAGGGGATAGATTTAAAAATGATTATAATACAAATTTCTTTGTATTTTCTTATATTAACGTATGGTAAACCTTGATCCTTTTATAACCTTTCATCTAAGGAGTTCTATCAAAGATTTTCCAATGTGTTATATAAGATCATAATTCCCAATTTCTAATCTAAACATGGGTTCATTGTCAAATGGTTTTAAAAGTCATTGTAATGATAAATTGAAGTTTTTGTAAATGTTTTAAGGTGATTTTCAATGTAATTCCTTTAAGAACCCAATGATCTCCTTAATCTCTCAATTTAGCCTATAAAGTGGGTTTTGTGATCTTAATTAGATATAACTGGATTATGCTTACATTGTGATGTATTGTTAAATGTTACTTCTATATATGATGATCATGTCTTGGAGAAGTGTTAAGTTGAAGTAACTCCTAGTCTATAGTATTGGAAATTATGTTGTATGGCTTTGTCCACTTATTGCAGCGGTGTTAACTTCTTGTCTATCAACACATGTTTTGATCATGTCCTTCAAGAAAATATATTTAAAGAGACTTTTTATTATGATAATCATTAGTATAAAGGTTATGTATATAGTTCTCAATGCTAGTATCATTATTAAGGTGTATTAAAAATGTGAACAAGGATATTAGGGTAGGGTATGGTTTACATGCTTGATTATGATGAATACTATTATAGAATGAATCATACTTATGTAACCCTACATAAATGTGTGATCCTTTACATGTTAGGAGTTGTTTATTCAATGTTGAATGTGTTCTTGTCTCCTATTATGAAATGTGGGTGTGTGGTCTATAGTCCCTAAATAATCTATATGTGAGTTGTTTATGACTTGAAAGATATTGTATATGTGTTGTGATCTTTTAAGGGGAGGTATCCTCAATAACAATGTTGTTGTTATTTGTGATCATGATGACCAATATATGTACACACACATATCTCATGCATAACTATGAGTATGATATGTTCATAGTGTCAATTGAAAGGATAATTCTCATATGTACCTTTATCTCTTATTATGCATGAAAAGTATATGGCTAATGAAGTATGAACATGTATGGTCTAAAGGTGTTTACTTGAAAGGCTTTATCATATATGTGTGTGCACACACATGAATGTATGAATGAAGGATTTTAATGATAATTTAGTGAATGAAAGTCTCTTGGAAGGTTTCCTTAATGGTACTCTAAACTAGACTATGTTATGATTATGTGAAAGGAAATTTTCACATGATGTTTTTTTTGATGAAAGGACATTCTTATCATATAACCTATGAGCTATGTACATGTTATATAAGGGGTTAATATCCTAAGGCCTATCTTATAAACTAATGTTAAAGAAAGACTTAAAGTCTCTTCAATAAGGGAATTTATCTTAGCACCAAGTGAACTTTACAATGAGATGTGTTCCTTCTCAAAGGAAGGGAGGTTCACCCGATGTTCTCATGAGGTGGAAACAATATTGCTAGTTAGCATAAATAGGGTTTCAAGAAAAATTTCCTACTTCCTTAACTATGTGCCCCCATAGGAACCTTAGCAAACGGATCCACCTAGATGTTATTATCATGTATATGTCCTACCTTGGGAAGTGGGATGCCCTCCTTTGGTGTGAGGGGCTGACACCGGATTCCATGTTTAGCTCACATGGTATAATTTCGGTTATGGTGAAGCTTCCCGAATGTAAAATAAAACAATGGAAGTATGAAGATCCACACTAACTAGGACTACCTAATAGATGTTGCTTAGTGTAGGTAAGGGAATGGGACTTTACCTATACATTACACAAGTAGCTCTTGAAGGGAATTCTAGGGTGATTTATATATATATATATATATATATATATATATATATATATATATATTATATATATATATATATATATATATATATATATGACATTATGGTGTTAACATATTTGTTATAATGATACGCATAGTGTTGGTCTTGGTCTTGTTGGGTCTACATGATGAGAGTCTTACTTAGTATGCATGTTGTTGTCTATGCTTGTCATAATGATGTATAAAGTAAAAGGAAATGCTTATCATCTCCTTGTTGGTTTACATTGGTGTGTGTGAGAATATGGCGCTTCACATACACATTGCACTAGTAGACTTAGATTGGGGTTATGAGTATGGTCTTATGATGTATTGACAAAATGAACTCTAATGTGAAATATTTACTATTACTTCATTATGGTGATATTGGTATTATTGACTTGTATGTTGTCTTGATATGTGCATAAAGACTAAAGGGATTAGGACTATGAGGTGATAAATGAATGAGTTCTTAGATGAAATCTATGAAGTATATGGGACTTATGTATAAGGTTAAATGCATGTGTTATATCTTGTTGAATCTGATGTGCCTAAGTCTAGGGTGACTTCATAGGAACACTTGTTGTTAATAGTACTATGGGATGCTACTTGCACATTGCAGTAGTGTGACTTGAGGTTGTCTTATGTGATGGTTCTTATGTGAAGGTTGTGTTTCATGATATGCTATGTCCTTATGAATATATGTTCTTGAATTGATGAAGGTTGTATGAATATTCACCTTGGTAGCCTCAACGTGATACTTTGGTATGAATGGTGGAATGGGACACTACTCATTCATTGCACTAAGTATTACTTAAGCGTTGCTTTGGGTTTACACTACTCATTCGTTGCACTATGAAGATATTGGATGTGTCTTAAATGTGATAAATGGCTTTATATGTTCTGAATGATATTCATGTCTATATAATGTATGTGAGCTATATTGTGCTTATTGTATCAAATTCTTATGAAGTTTTACTAAAATACATGATGCGTGATTTCTATCTAAATTTCCTCTTTAAAGCACTTTCTTGCAAGGTTATCGTACTTAGTGTATTCTTGTACTAATATCATTCTTCTTCATCTTTTTACACAATGTGCAGGTGGTGATGTATAGGATCTTTCCTAGAATGAAGAGCTTGGATTACTATTCTCAAGTTCAAGTGTTTCCTTAATGATTTAAGAGCCTTCATGTCATGAGTTTAAATTAATTCATGTAATAGTGTAGAAGTATTCTTTTGTATTGAGAAGGGTCGTGTCCCTATTCTATTAATGTTGTGTGTAAGATGGAAAGACGAGATGTAGTGTTCTAACTATGTATTTATATTTTTAAATGGAATGGTTGTTTAGTCTTGTGATATGCTATAAAAAAATAAATTTTCCACTAACTGTATGACAATGCGATGAAAGATGTCTAAGGTATTGTATTAGACCTCGGAGAGGTCAAGTACGCCGTGTTATTGTTAGGGGGTAATATCCAATTGTAACAATCTCTATTTTTGGTGTAGGAGTAGAACACCGGATTCCATGTAGCTCTCACGGTCTCATGTCGGTTATGGAAACTTCTTTACCTAATGTAAAAGTAGATGAATGAATGAACTGTATGGACTCTCACTATGGTTTTCTTAAGAGGTTCTACATGGTGTAAGGGAGGGTATGGTACTTCTCTTAGGCATTGCACTTGTGGGATCCTAACATATGGTTGTAGTGGCATTCTCCTATGACTCTGTTGTTTATAATTTATGTATGTTAAGATATGTATGATCCCCATGAGTGTTACAAGATATGACATAATATGAAATTATGAATTTATGTATAAAGTAGGTTGCTTAATATGATAATTTGCTTAGAAAGGGTTATGTGATTCTATTCTTTGCATTGCACAAGTATTTTTAGGATGATATCATCTTGTGTTGGCTTATGATGCTTAGTTTATGTGCATATTAGATTTACTTGGTAAAAAGCATGTTTTGACTAAAATGTCTTTTTATACATGCATTGATGATTTTTGTAAATAGAAGTCATACTTACTACGTGTGATGTACTAAACCATATTTTCTTTCCTTTTTCAAAAACATTGTAGGTTTGGGCCATTGAGGAGACTTCAAGCGTATTCATCAAGACAGTTGGATTTGGTTCTTCAAGTTGGTGAGTCTTCAATTCCGAAGACAAGGTCATTATGTTCTAGTTTTTAGTTCTTTTGTTATGTTTAACGACATTGTTGTACTTTCCTATTTCTAGACTCCTTATTTAATGCAAGGGATAAGTCCCAATCTCTAAACTTCTATGTTTAGATGGTATGATACAACAAAGTTAGATTCTATTTTCATATATTAAGTGATGTTGAACTTCCAAATTAAAAGTTCTAAATTTTTTGCATTTTTATTCTATACATACTATGATGAATGCTAAGGGATTGTACAAGACCTCTTCGAGGTTGAATACTCTATTAATGACTAGGGGGTGCTCTCGAGTCGTTACAGCATCCATAGATGTTATCATACTATTTACAAATTACAAGTTGCATGCATATGAAAAGAATTTGACAATTCATGTTATAATTCTGCCATTATCTTGTATATTAATGGTTGGTATCGCCCTAGTGACAATTTCCTTCAACTCAAACGTACTCCAAGGTATCTAAAAGGAAGTAAACCCTTTACAAAACATGTAATATGTAATATTAATTGTTGCATATCTTCTAATACACCTCCAAAGTAAACACAACTGTTGGCCTGATTTGCTTTGAGTCCGAACACCTTTCAGAAATGTTGGAAACACTCATACAAAATGTTAGTTGAATTTACATCTCCTCTACTAAACAGCAATAGATCATGGAAAAGCTAAGATGTATGATGTGTTGTCTGTGGCATCTAGGATGGTACTTAAAATCTGAATTTCTTGTCAGTGTTTTTCAGCATACTTGTGAAGTAATCCACAGCAAAAACAAACAGATAATAGACAGAGGATCCCCTTGTGTCATACGTCTTTTTTCTTTGAAATAATTGATTTGATTTTTTACTATTAAAAAAGTTGTACCTCCTCAACTCTGATGAAATTATGTTTGGGACTATGTTGCATGAAAATTTAACAATCAGAATGATAAATCAATGGCAAGAAAAACATAAAAATGAATAATATTAACTTGATTAAAAAAATTATTTTAAAAGGGAATATAAATTTAAGTGACAATTCAAGCTATAGGCATAGATGTATTGTTGAACTGCAACAAAAAGAAAGTGTCTTATACAAATCTTAAAGTCCTAATTGACTTTTCTTTTTCTTAAAACACTTTCGATTCAATCGATAATCCTTCAAATTATCAATGTTTTGTATTCTAGAAATTATGATTCTTTACTAAAATTAATAGTGATTTATTGTTATATTTTTGTTAGAATAATGATTTATTGTTATAAAAATTGCTTATTAAATCTTGATTGTTGCAAATCGCAATTAAGAGACTTTTTCAAAAAATACATGTTATAAATTGCATATATGTTTCACTATGCTAATTATGATTTATTATTTTTTGAAAGGTAATTAAAATAGTCGTTTTTAGTGGCAGAATGACCTGAGAGACCCTTGTACTTGGCTCTATTTGAAAGTTGGATCCTCCTACTTATAAATTTGTCAATTAAACCCCTAAACTTATCCACACGTAATACTTTAAACCCTTTTTTGATCTTACTAGTGTGTGTGAAGTACAACTGCTTAAACGTGGAATTTTTTCAAGACCCAGATTCAAGAATCCGGATTGCAACCGGCGTCCTTGACTTCTCAGAGGTCGTAGACAAGCCTCATCTTGCATTCATCACATTCATATGGTTATTTTTAGCTGAAAATTTAGAACTTTTAAACGTATGAAATACACATATACTTCATATAGTTATTTCATGAATTCATCATATACTAAGCTCAACATAAATATAACGACCATCTATCATAAGAATCAATTTGAAATAGAATAACAATATGTCATAAATATGTTTGCGAATAGGGACAACATCCACTAGCTTTTTCTAAAACTAAGGCTAGACTAAAACTGTAGCATTTTCAAAATCAAGAGGACCTACCAAATGGTTTGGAGAAATACTGATGTCCAAATCGTTGTAAGAGTCGTCAATATGTCCCTTAACCTGCATCTATAATATAGTAAATAGTAGGGGTTAGTACACCACTTGAACTAAGTATGGGTGTGTACACATATACACATAAGGCTATGCATGATCAAAGAAAGCTCTTCTTAAACAATATGCTATATTTGGAAAGCCTAGTAATTAGACTTCCAATAATTGTTAGTTGTGAATTCTGGTATGAATATGATGTGTTTTAATGCATTCAAAGCACACAACTCATTTTCTATATGATTACAAGACATTAGTATCATCAACATAATTTTAGAACAAGTCGGCCGAAGATTTAAGATTTTTGAACCTCTTAGGCCGAGAGCTCCTCTTTGTACACTTAGATTATTTTTCAATCTTTGTTCTTCTTGTTGTGCAGTAAAATAACTCTTTTGGTCCTATATTTTACATACAAGTGCAATGATTCATTGTATTCCCATAACCACAATGAATCGATGTAAGTAATCCTAGGACTAAGGAATGATTTCCCTACCTTATAGTGAGTCATTCTTTACACTATATATTCATTACCTTTCATAAGCAATTATCTATTTATCATGCCATTGATTTCATAACTTTCATGTTTTATATATTACACATTTCATATACACGATACTTTGGAATCGTTGATGTAGCATAAGAAATGAAAGGGAGGGCCCAACATATGGGACCTCAACCCGAGGGCCTTCTTTAGCAAACACAGAGTCTGCTTCATTCGTTCGTTCGTACTTCACATTATTCATTTCATTAATTCGTAGGCTGATGTAAACACCATCTATACCTAGGATGAAGTTTAAGAATCTCATCGGGATCATGAACTACAATGACCAAGAATGACCTAATGTCATTACTTGAATCTGATTTCACCTCCTGATTGTCTTGCACAAACACCTTCGGTATCATTCATTTCATTATCTTTCATACTTAGAGGATGGACTCATTATTTGTTTGGGAACTTTAACCTTAACCGACATATATCATGTGAGCATCCTGAAAACTAGTGTCTGCCCCACACCAAAAAGAAGTGCAATCATCGGTCAAAGTGACCCGAACATGCTAGCATATATAGGGAGTCGAACCCTGCTAGATCCCTATATTGGCAGTATATTTTCAAATACTAGGAGATATAAGGAGACCCATATTGGGATGCCGGACAGTCTCATCTCATGAGAGTTACGTGAACCTCCGCCCTTCCTGAAGGAAGGCATCACCGCTCATTGCTAGCCTATCGGTGCTCAGTATAAAGTTCCATTACATTCAACTCATACATCATTGAAGCTGTATTCTAACTGAGGGCATCATTGCTCATTAGATTATTTCTCATCTCATCATTAGTATTAAGTGTTAATTGTCCTTACACTTACATATAGAGTATGATTAATACTTGTCTCTTTATATTCAACACTCTCTTAGGTGAGTACTTTTAGTGACCTTTACTTAGGCTTGGTTGAGACTTGTCTCACAATTCATCTTATCCTCTTTTCATGTTGTCACCATTTTCATTAGCATCATAGATTAACATAATTACTCACCTTATTACGTGAATGTTCATTTTTTCTTTATCTTCTAGTGTTGACTCAATCATTATGGAGGCTTGCTTCTAGATTGAGATTTACTTACTCTATTGATGAATGTTCATTCTCACTTTACAGTGATGAAATGTGAAAATTTCCTTACATGTCATCATTTGGTGTTAATGAGACTGGCTCACACATTCTAACACCTTCATATGTGAGTATTCTTTTAACATAGTAGCTTAGGTGTAAGTAAGACTTGTCTCACTTCTTTAACACTCCATTCTGGTCAGCTAGTTACTTTAGACCTCTTTGATTATGTTATAACTCACTTTACTTACTTACTTTAGTGTAGTAGATTTATATCATCATTTATGGACGATGAGCACTTCATTTAATGAGTTTCATGAGTTCATATGTCATTCTTTTAGAGCATGTTGAAGTTGTACCAATGAGTGGCATGCCCCTTGATTATGGTTTCATTGAATTAGTTTATAAATGCTTATATTCTCATTGATACTCTAACTACACAATATTGACATATGATTAGTATTGGTCTCAACCTTTGAATATTACACTACATAACCATTTTTGTTGGCATGTGCCAATTTTACGTATGTTCAAATTTAAATTTAATATGTATGAACCATTAGCCAATATTTTATTATTTAACATAATATTATAGCCATTTACATGCATCACTTTTATAAAATGTATTGTTAGCAATTTTTTTAGCATACGATTAGTATTGGCATAAACAAGTGGGCATAGATTTCATAACCATATTTGTTGGCATAAGCCAATTTTCATGTTCAACATGCCTATGTTTTTATGCATTATACATTCGACAATTTTTTTGTTATTTAACATAATATTATAGACAATCCCCTTCAACTTGTTTGACAATGTATTGTTAGCCAATTTATTGGCATAAGATTAGTATTGGCATAAGCAATTGTCTATAGATTTTATAACTGTTTTGTTGGAATAAGAAAAAGTTTCAATCAATCATGCTCTATTTGGAATACATCATTCATTAGACAATCTTTTACTTATTTAGAGATAACATTATAGTCAATTCCCATTTAAATTTTGAACAATGTTTTTGTTAGCCATTTATTGACATAAGGCAAACATTCACTCAAATTATGATTTCACGGAGATCTTTCCAGCTAACCTTATGTCATAACTTTAAGCATAACATTTTTCTAAACATATTGGAAGGCATCATATTAGCTTTTGATGAATATATCATCTTTACAATGTCATATTAACAGCAAGTATGCACAACAGACCGTAAAATCTTCATACATAACATTTTCGGACATATCTTTAACGTAGTATCATTCTTTTAACTCACATAATAGCACTTAGCATCAAACAAGTCCAATTAATAGGTTCATTCAATCATTATTTAATGAAAACCCATACACATTAAGATCATCAAGCACCACACACCAACAACATGATTTCTAACCTATTCAACATTGAAATCGTAACAAGGATACTAGGAAAGGGAGTTCGACAAGAACGACGGGAAAGAACCCTAGTTTTTAAGATCTTTGAATCATTTGAAAGAAATTTATCTTGGATAAATAAGTACAGTAGATAAACTCATACCTTATGTAGAACTTAATCTACGAAGACCACCTTGAATGAAACCTTGAAGAAACCTTGAAATCACCCTAGAGAAATCGATTAATTTTCTGCCTTTTTCTTGCGTTCATTGCTTAATGTTTTTGCGTCCTTTTTGTCTATGAGTTTGAACGTAAATTTTAGGTTTAAGAAATTATCTTGACTCAGTAAACTTAGGGTTTAATAAGTTAATTAAATAAATTAATTAACTAATTACTAAATAGTCCCTTCTAGATTGACTAGAACTAGGAAAATACAATACTTGGTCAAATCTCAAATTTTCCTAAGAATTTTGTTTTTCCCCTTTAAATTAATTAATTAAATGTCTAATTTAATTAATTAAGTTACCTATGCTAACTACTAAAGTGACGCTAAATCATTGAAACAAAAATTAATCCTTTTTGGACCATCCTAGGTTAAGGACTAGAATGTTTCTTGCGTTGTACTAGGTTAGTGTAAGAATTTTGGTTTGACCCCTTTAATATAATTAATTAAATGGATAATTTAACTAATTAAGTGACCTTTGGTAATTAATAAAGTACCCTTAAGTAATTATAACCATAACTAATCCTTTGAACCATCCTAGGTTAGGTACTAGGTTGTCTTTTTCTTGTTTTAACCGAAATCTGGATATTGCTTTATGATTTTGGTTTGTCCCCTTTAAATTAATTAATTAAGTTGTTAAATAAATTAATTAAGTAGACTGGGATAATTAAAAAAAATTACACTTAAGTCTTTAGGATATTAACTAACTATTTGACCATCCTAGGTTAGGTACTAGGTTGTCCCTTTCTTGTCTTAATCAAAATCTGAAAATTTCCTTTTTATTTTCGGGTTTAGCCCTTTTAAATTAATTAATTATTTTGCTAAATTAATTAATTAGGTAACCTATGGGAATTACTAAAGTACCCCTAAGTTGTTAGGACCATAACTAACCTTTTGGACTATCCTAGGTTAGGTACTAGGTTGTCTCTTTAACTAGTACTAGGTTAGTGTCAACCCGGTTTTTGTCCTAGGTTGTTGGGTGCACTAATGGGTCAAATTCCTTTAGTACTTGGTTATTCAGTAATTTAGGGCAGTAGGTTAGAGTCTAGAATTGTTAGGGAGGTTAGGCCCCACATGGAGTTGTCCCTTCTGCACGTTTTTCCCCCTAACTACCCTAACCCATTTCGGTTAGGAGGGTCCCCTCCTTTGGCAGCTTCTTCACATGTTTCACACATGTGGATGCACATGGGTTGGTTGCACTTTTCTTACTAAAATATTATTTATGGTTCATTTTGGGAATGTTTACTAATTGTCCCAAGGATCCTAACTATGTCCTTGGGCACTGCATAATCTACATGATCATTTTAAAAGGTTATATGGTATGGTGCTAGGCCTGACACTTGGATGCCTAGTACCTAATGAATTGGGTTGTGAATCAAAACAATTTATAGTTTTATCATAGGGTCTTCATTGTAGGTACAATTCTAAACAATCTTGGATCATGTTAAGCGTACTTGGGTAAATATAGAAATTGGCTCACACCCCTTAGCCTATTTTATATACAATCCCCAATATTTTTCAATATTGGGCATTGGGACATCTATGTACCCCCAATACGCATTCCTAAGGGCATACTGGCTCTTCATTAGACATATGATTTTCTAAAATGTTACAAATCTCATTACATTTTTAATGAAGTGTAAGAAATTACATGTTAAACATTAACGGAATCAATTGAGCAACTTTTGTAATTCTCAAAATTTTAGATAAGAATTTTTTAAAAAAAGTCCAAATAAGAATGTTCTTCATATATATTCCAAATTGAACATTAAATTCATTTCAAATAGATGACATTTTTCCCCATTTGACTTGAAAATTCAAATACAAGTTCACCACCATAAATCTATCTTATCCAAATCACAATTTTGAATCAATTTTACAAATTCACAATTCATTTGTTAGTTTTCAAGATCTCTCTAAGTTTTCAGTTGAGTTCTAATTTTTCAATATCAACCATTATCCTTCGTGTTAATCCATACTTAGATCTCTTTCTTGTAGCCTAAAAAAACAAAAAGTAATAATCTCAATACTTTAAACTAAAAAGCTAAAATCTAAAAGACTTTTAGACTGGGTGGCTAGCATAGGTGGCTGATTTGTACTGAAAAAGAAGTGTGGGTTGAGAACAAAGTGAATTTAGGAGAGAACGAAGAAAAGGAGAGTGGTTGTCAAGATCGGGGAGCACCCTTAGAACTAATATGGCGTACTTGACCTCTCGGAGGTTTTATACAAGCCCATGTTATCATCATCGCACTGTTATAGTAAATTTAGTGGAAAATTAAAACTTTCATAGCACATCATATGCTAGAATCATCATTTTCCAAACACATGCATATAAATACACATAGAGGCATAGCATATCATAACAATACAAGCTTCACATGTAACTGAATAGAATACATGAACCTCATATAAGACTCACTTCAATACCATACGCAAGTCAACACTGCCAATAACATCATAAGAGGCAGCAGTCAACAATAGCATACTAGGACTTCATTTCATGTAGACATCACAAGACCTTACTCATAATTCTGATATAATCCTACTAGTGCAATGTACATGTGAAGGCCCAAACCTCACACATAGTAATTAAACTCACAAAGAGAATACAAGCATCCAATTTGTTTCATACATCAATAAGACAAGTATAGACATCTTCATACATGCTAAGTAAGACTGTCATCATATAGTCAATAAGAAAAACATTATGCATATAAGGAAAGACTTCATCATATAGACATTATAAGACTCATAACATGCATATTATCATACAATTAGGTCAATACCATAATGCCATGCATAAGATACATGTATATGTACATATACATATAGAACACCTTCCTAGAACTCTCTTCAAGAGCTAATTATGCATTTCATAGGTAAAGTCTCATACCCTCACCTACACTAAGAAACTTCCCTTAGGTTATCCTAGATAGGGTTCATTACTTTACTTCCATTGTCTGTTTTACTTTAGGGTTCATCCCCTCACACCAAAAAAGGGTATCTTACTTGCCAAGGTAAGACATTAGTATCATGCTAGCATATTGAGTGATATCACTTGCTAGATACTATGGGGCAACATAGTTATAGAAACTTTGACGTATATATGGAAATCCTCTTTATGCCTATTGGACATTATAGTTATCCACCTCATGAGGACTATGGTGAACAAGCTTTCCAACATTTGTAAAGGGAACCCCTCATCATCAATTTCATTTGGTGCTAAGCTAACTTCCGTTTTTTTTTATTGAAACGTCTTTATTAACATTACTTCATAAAATGGCTTTAGGAGGTCTAACTTCTCATATGCTTAGCTCATAGGTTATAAATGAGAGTGTCCTTTCATAAACCTAATTCATGTGAGAAAATCTTTCACGTGGACATAGCATACTCAAGCATAACCTAGTTTTGAGTACAATTGATAATACCTTCCAAGAGACTCCCCCTTTAGTAGATCATCATACATTCTTCATTATATTCATTCATGTGTGTGTATGTGTACTTACATGAGAATACCTTTCACATAAACACATTTAGACGCTACATCTATGCATACTTCATCATATCATATACTTTCATTTTCATGCTTAATCATGTATTCATATTCATGAACATAAAGTAATCACCCAAGGAACTATCCTATCAAAATACACATTTGCAATGTATAGTCAAAGTCATATACCATTACCTACACTAGTACACCTATCAAATCATCCAATTTAATATACATATAATACTCATGGACTCATCCTTTACATGCATAGAAGTAGACATTAGTGCATATGAGAATTATCCTTTCATTAGAGACCATGAACCTATACTACTGATAAGCATGCATGAGGTGTGTGTGTACATTG
The DNA here is from genome assembly GCA_027704765.1 of Solanum habrochaites. Lineage (NCBI taxonomy): Eukaryota > Viridiplantae > Streptophyta > Magnoliopsida > Solanales > Solanaceae > Solanum > Solanum habrochaites. The sequence continues at coordinate 42,485,185 of JAKWJA010002497.1, read as the reverse complement.
GTCAAGATGATAAAATAAAGGCTATCAATATAACAATGAGCCATCCACCCTCTTAGGACCACAATCTACATTAATACATAGACCACACACCATATTATAGCATAGGAGGTAAGATAACTTCAACATTGTATTTAAGATTCCTAAGATTTCTAAGATCACACATTCATATAGGGGTACATAGTTAGGGGTCATTCATCGTTATCACTTCATCAAAGGAAGCACATATACCAAACCTAACCCTAAAAACTTCATTCAAACGTAGAAGACACCATCAACACTTAACACATGATTCTAGATTGAAAGACTAGGCATATACTTCACATTGACTGATTTTCATAACCACACTTCACAATACTTAAATTTCCTTCAAGACCATTATCAACACATATAGAGATTGACAATAAAATAAACACCGCCACCATAAGTGGACAATACCACACAATGTACACTATATCATCAATTCTATAGAAAGTAAAGGAATATAGGGCAAACTTACCCAATCTCAAAACACTGATCATCATTGATCAATTACCTACAATTCACCATGAAGTCACATATAAGACATTATCTATGATCAATTTAACATAGTCAAATAATACTACAATCAACCTATCATCAAGATCACAATGCCCACAATATAGGCTAAATTGAAAAATTGGGAGGATCATGGGTTCATTATGGAATTAGATTGAAATTTATTTAAAAATAGTATCTAATCATAAATTTATCATAAACATTCTTTTGAAATAAATTTGATAAAGTACATATGGTTAGATTGACATATATACAATTGATCATGAATTTTCTTTGAAAATCTTTGAAGGAACTCCTTAGATAAATGGATAACTAAGGATAAAGGATCACCATAACTCATTACATTAAAAGACCACAAAAACATGAAAAGAAAATCTTGAGAATACATCACCATGGATTGTCTTGAGCTTCATCTCCAATAGAAGTCTAGAGAGGTTTTGTTTTGTGAGGGAAGGGTCAAGTTTGAAGAATGAATTGGCAATTGGGTTTTGATCTTTTAACCAACTTACTATACCTTAAAATAGATAAAAACAACTGAATAGGGTCTAATTAGGACGTGGGGTAAATTTCTTGTTCACCCCTTAACTTAACAGCGTGCAGGCAGCAGTTGCAGGTCACCCATCGATGAGTGCATGGATTGACCGTCGATGGACTGACGGTTTCGTGTTGTGCATCTTCAATGGTGACAGAGACTTCATTTTTTGGGCTTAAAATCACATGGCTAAGTGTTGAGATATATCCTTTTTATCATCGACGGGGCGTCGATCAAGGCACGAGGCACATGTGCAATGTCGTTGACTGCACATTGCCAAGGCAGTTTCTAGCCATTCTTTAGGTCCTCCTCAAGGGCCCCTTAGGTTGTCTTTGGGGAGTCGTGACCAAACATTTCGAATGTAAATATGATCATTTACAAGTTAAGGAAATTTCATATCAATTTGGGCATCAAACAACTTGTAAACATACAAAGGCACATTAGAACGCACTAGCACGTCTCAAGGCTAACCCAAGAACGTCATCACACATTCTTGGACATTTGACCACCAAATCACTTCAAATAAAGTATGCATATTGCAAAAAAAATATTTAACATATAATTAACCTTTTTAGGAACATGTGAGGATCTAAGCACCATAATTCATTTTGATAGCCCTTACAATGGGTGTGGTGGATAAAATTCCAAGAAGAAGAAGAGAGAAGGGGAACTGGGGACACAGGGGAGAGGGGTGGGTGGGGCGGGAAATGGATGGTTGAGGAAGATGGATTTTTATTATTAATTTAAATTGATAATTATTATAATTATATAAAAATATTTAATGTAAAATACCTTATTTACTAGTTGTCAAATGTGTGTATTCACGTAAATTTCCAACTCAACACTATCAATGTCACATAAGTCAATCAATGGTCAAAGACATTTAAAGATGAGTTTAGGAGTTCAATTGACAAATTGATAAGTAGGAGGATCCCACCTTCAAATGGATGCAAGTAAAGGGGTCTCTTAGGTCATTCCACCTTTTTTAATACTTAGTTAGATATTTGAATTATATTTTAATTTTATTGTAGAATAGGGATAAATTGGTAATCCAATATTAGTGTCTCGAGCTTCCCACTTGTAGTAATATATGATGTTATGTATAAGCTTGTTAGCAAAGGAGTTTGATTACACAATGTGAGAGTAAGTCCCAAAGTAAGTATGTAAAGATAAAACCTTTTTCACAATTAAGACACAACCTGAAGTCACATGTTCTTCAAATAAATGTAATCATAGATTATATGATACTTGGAAGAAAGTTCTCCTATTTTATAAACCCTTACATGTTTCATTCCTAAACATATAGTTATAGTATTCTTTTAGGTCAAGGAAGTCATATGTTTCACATAACTATATGTGTTTTTAGTTCAAACATTGCAATATTTAGAAAAAATTAGTTGATTACAGAATATTTGAAGATATACAAATAAGAAGATATATTATTATTAAGCTAAACAAAGTAATTGCAAAATTGTATCACGAGTGGTATGTTTAATGATGTCACATCCGGGTTTACCCCCTAGACGTAGTCGTCGTCGTCCTCTTTGAGGATTAAGACTAGCCTCTTAGTCTTACATCATTACATTCAAAGGTCAAAAATACGAAAAAATTTAAAACTTTTACTAATCTACATCGTGGTTTACATACACCTCTACGTACACATAATATATAATCGTAACAAGTATACGTAGACCCTTGTATAAAAATATTACATAGTTTTCAACTTTTATTGCATTTACATATATATAGAAGATAGAACATAGTCTCAAAAGTTGTCTCATCTCATAACCATCTAAAATGATCATAACAATTTTGGAGTAGCCCTACATCAATGTAAATAAGCCACATATGGGCTTATACAAATCGTACTCAAATGAAAATAGAAGGAACATAATAATCTTTAGAACTAAACAACTTCATAAGCTAGATATTGGCATCACCCTCGGAAAGTGAGGACCTACCCACTTGGATGTTAGAGAATATCCAAGTCTTCTTCAATATCATCTCAAAGAGCCTTCAACGATCGGAACCTAAAATGTTTGGGAAAAGGGATAAGCATGGGGTTAGTACACCACTTGTACTAAGTATGAAATCATATGCACATATAATATCAAAACATGTTAAAAAGGACATTTAGCTAAATTGTGCCATTTTATCCATTGAAAGTCTTATGCATAGACAACAACCATACAAAGCAACAAGGAACATTAATTAAATCAAAGTAAGTAATATGTATATCAGCATACATAAATGCATTATCTACTATAACCCTATACTCAAGGAATAACATTACAAGCATCAAAAGAGTTTATCATAGCATAATAAGCAAGACAATTACTCGTGAATCCTTATAAAGTCAAAAAGTTCAATAACCAAGCAAATTCCCATAGCCTTACTCAATCAAGTAACCCAACAAGAATCCATAATCGATGCCCAACTTTACATACTATAACTTTTAAGAATACATAACATCATACCTTAAAAATATAGACCAAATACATGTTCATAAGAATAACCATCGCCACATGATATCATTTACTTGTAACATCAACATGCTTTCATCATTTACATCATTATCATACACATACATAATATCAACCTCCTAAAGCTTCCCTCAAGGCAAACTAGTGCAAGGCATAGGAAGATTCCCATATCCCTACCTATGCCAAGTCAAACCTCTCAAGTCACCTTAGTTAGTTTATACTTCGTTACTTCATTTTAATTTATGGAACACTTAGCGTTAACCGACATAGACCACATGAGCAAAGTGTGGTATCCGGTATCATGAAACTTACATCGATGGAAGGTGGTCTACCGGCCAAGGTAAAACCTAACATAAACATAGCTTTCTAGGTGGATCCACTAGCTAGTATCCTATGGTGGAAACATAGTTTATGGAACTTAAGGGAAATTATGGAAATATCACTCTACACCCTTTTAAGGTTATGAGGCTATCCACCCCGTGAGGACCATAGTGAACCCTACCTTCCCTACTTGAAAAGGTGTCACTCCCTCATATACAAGATCACTTGGTGTTAAGCTAGGTCCCTTTAATGAAATGTCTTTAAGTCTTTATTAACAATCATAACTTAGTTAAGGTCATGGGGACAAGCCTGTCATGACCGAAATCTAGACCCCAGACGAGACCGGCATCATTCACCTCTCAGAGGTCGCAGACAAGTCTACATATGTCCTCTTTACTTCATCTAGGTTAATTTTTGTGGAAAATTTGAACTTTTTGTTATTTAACATTCGTATAAAACATTCTACTTAAACTCATAAATGGTCACAATCAACCATCTAATATTAAGATCATAAAACGAAAGAAATAGTTCATAGTTTCATTAAATGTGTACTTGCCAAAATGGCACCAATACAAAATCTAAAATGAAGTGGGAAATGAAACACTAGTGGAACATGCTCCACTAGTTAAGGCCTACATCTAAGTTAGATAATAACAGTAGAAAGCCTCGAAAACATGAGGGCCTACCAAGTCCGAATGAAAGCTCCACGTCCGGATAGCTGTAACGTTGTACCATATGATCTAACGTCCACATGTTCCTGCACCAAAAATAGATAATTGTATGGAATTAGTACACACTTGTACTAAGTATGGGTATATGCAAGCACACACCAAGGAAATGCATAAGTAAGAATGGCTCTTTCCTAACAACATGATTTATGGAAAGTAAAGTCAGTGGACTTGCCAAATTTGTATTAGGAAAGTCAACGGACCTGCCAAATTTGGATTAGGAAAATCATGCCATGAGTGTAACATGCATCAACAAATTTATTATTTTGCAAAGATCATAAAAAATATTTCACATATCATATCACGTAGTTTATATCATTCTTTCATATGCCAAGAGACATTGGAATCATGGACTTGACATTAGGACTTCCCAAAATGAGGGCTCAAAATATGGGACCTCAACTAAGGAGCCTTCTTTATCAAACACAGAGTCTGCTTCATTCATTCATACGTACTTCATTTTCATTCTTTCATATACTAGTGTAATCACTAGTCATGCCTAGAATGTAGTTTAAGACTCTCATCGGGTTTGCCGTGCAATGACCAAGAATAACCTAGCCTCATTACTTAAGTATAGCTCACCTCTTAATTATCCTATCCTCACACCTTTGGTATCGTTCATTTCATTATGTGCATCATTTGAGGCTGGCCTTATTCATTCTTTAGGAACTTTAACCTTAACCGACATAGATCATGTGAGCATTATGAAATCCAGTGTGTAATCCCCACACTGAAAAGAGGTGGAATCACCGGCCAAAGTGAACCAAAACATGCTAGCGTAGGGAATCGAACCCTGCTAGATCCCTATATTGGCAGTATAGGTTCAAAGACTAGGATATATAAGTAGACCCATACCCGGCATGCCGGACAGTCTCATTTCAGGAGAGTTACGTGAACTTTTAACCTTCCCGAAGGAAGGCCTCACCGCTCATAGCTAACCTATGGGTGCTCAGTATAAAGTTCCATTACATTCAACTCATACATCGTGGAAGATGGATTCTAGTATGAGAACATCATAGCTCATTAGATGATTTCTCATCTCATCATTAGTATTAAATATGCACTCAATACTTTCATGAGAATGTTTATAGAGACTATTCTCTTCATTAACTTTACACTCTCATAGGTAAGTACATTCTGGTAACAGTTACTTAGGCTCATTTGAGATTGCACTCATCTTTCACATTAGCCTCTTATCATATTGTCACCTCATTCATTAACTTAAGAACATTTGTTTTTCATAATTACTCACCCCTTTATGTGAATGTTCATTTCATCATATGCCAATGAACTTGGCCATTTAGTGTGTTTCACACTCTTACTCAACCCTTCTAGGGTTACATCATTTCATCACATACATCTTAGGTTCACTTACTTTTAAACGTCTGCTAGACTTATGAGTCCACACATACAAGTCATGAGGCTTCATTCATAGTTTGTCTAAGTAATTAATGTTTACCCAAGATTATGTGGAACAAGACTTATGCATCTTGTAGATATGCGAAGATATTGATTTCGATCTTTAGAGGCAGCATTCATTAAATATTTACTTACATATGACTTATGTGTCAATACAGAATTGGGCAAGGAAACCCGATTTCGAATCCCTTTTACAACACTTCATCTTATTTTAAACTTGATAATGACATTTTTTTTCAGATTTGGGGGACCCTAGTTCGATCCTCATCAACCCCATAATATTTCCTATCTTTTTCTCCTCTCGTTTTTCGTTTAAGTCAAGGAGGTTGTGGGTTCAACCCCCCACAAGCTCATTATTTTTATTTTTATTTATCTCTTAACTTTCTCACCTATCCAAGAGGTTGTGGGTTCAATCCCTACTTCTCCACATTTATTTTGTCCTTTATTTTTCTCCTAACTCTCTCATCCATTCAACAGGTTGTGGGCTCAATCCCCACTCTCCACATTTTATTTTCTCCTTTATTTTTCTCCTAACTCTTTCATCCATTAAAGAGGTTGTGGGTTCAAATCCCCACAACCTCACCTTATTTTAATTTACATTTTCTCCTTACCTTCTCAATCTGCCAAGAGGTGGTGGGTTCGAATCCCACTCCTCTCATTATTTTTATTATTTTAAAATTTCTTTTCACTCTCTTTTTTGGCCGAGAGGTTGTGGGTTCGAATCCCATACCTCTCTTTTTTTTCGGCTTTCATATAGTGAGGTCTTGGGTTCAATCCCCACTGACCTCACATGTTTTAAATTTATATTAAACTTCTCAAACCTCAAGTGTTCTGGCCGAAATTCCATCACCAAGTTCTGGAAATTTGACTTAGTTTTCTAGCCTTGATTGAAAAACATTCATACATTCGTTTTGTGGTATTTTCACAATTTGTTTAATGAATTTTTAAGTGTAGATTCATTGTTTTTTTAGCTTTGATTTTTCCACTTAAGATCATCCACCTTACACTTCATTTAAACATAAAAAAATTAGACATCTTATGTACCTTAATTCCAATCATTAAACAAGCCTTTTTAAGTCTTCAAAACGGAGAACAACAACAAACATTTTACACATAACACCACATCATTTTCGATTGACATCATTGAACATGCTTGCTATTTCCAACCACAAAATCACAAAGAACATAATATTTCACACTTAGGTACCAGCAACCATACCAAAAACATGATTTCTAACCTAATTTAGATTGAAATCGGAAATAGACTAGGGACAAGGAATTCGACAATAAAGGGGACAACTAGTTTCATACGTTGAATTTTGTAGAAAGAAATTTCTCTTGGAGGAAGGATTCCAAGAGATAAAACCTATACCTGTTCTTGGTGTTGTTCAACAGTCAAAGTTACTGCCTATAATCACCACCAACCCAACGTCCAACATAGAAACTCCCACCTTACCCTTTGAGAATGTCACGTTTAGCTTTACTTAGATAGATTGTTTTTGTCGTTTGTATTTCTATATGTTCTTCAAGTGTGAAGAACTTTTGTTGTTATTTTTTATTTTTGTTGCTGCTTTGTTAACAGAGAAAACGTGAAAACAGATGTGAGAGGTAGATGGATAAGCGTCAAAGAGAGAAGTGTGAGGTAGTGTCCCCTTAGAACTAGGACTTGTTGGCAAGACTTAGTCAAATTAATTACTAATTAATAATCAATAAATAAAAATCTGATTTTTCTATTTTCTTAAATCAGACATTAATTATTAATTTATTAAATTTATCTACCAAATTAATTAAAACAAATTAAATCATTGCTCCCACCTAGGTTCGAACCCGGGCGGAGCAAGATTTTGCTTAATGGGCAATTTCGGCCCTCTCTACCCAAAAATCCCCTACATCTTATTAATTAAATAATTAATTACATATTTAGGTAATTACGATACTACCCTTGGACTAGAAAAAGACAATTTTACCCCTACACCCTCCAAACTTAAGATTTCCCCTTTTTAAGTCCGGTAAAGACTCATCCGAATACATCTTCATATTAGGGATCCCTACATGGCTGGACCCAACCTTTCCTAGCTCACTAACTCCCGAAGTTAGTTGTTTGGATGTTGAAAGGATTTAGAGGTCTGGTTCTACGCGTATCAATCCGTATGAACCCAGTCTAATCGTAGGACTTTTTGACACATTAAGCATTACTTAGTATATTCATTTTTAGGGTTGTTACATTATCCCCCCCCCCCCAAGAACATTCATCCCCGACTGACACTACACATCATTTTAAAATAAAGAGGGTGATTTTCGAAAATATCTTAACATACTTGAGACTTTACTCTTTGTGAATTTATGTTTCACACTTACTCAGGATAATGCATATTACTCAAGCTTATCTGAAGCTTCATATTTGAGATTGAGGAACTTCCTTCTCAATCGCACTTAATTTGATGCACCTCAAAAATCATGCAACAAAAAAAAAACCATGCCCACACTATACAGAAACAACAACATGATATGCAAACATGAATTCATTTTCACTCACATAGTGCAATTATTACACATACGAGTTTTGGACTTACAACACCAAGTCGACTATTGTACTAAAACATAGAGTTTATTAAACAAAACCGGACTAAGGAGGAGTTTATATAACCACTTAGATAACATCTTGTTTGCCTTAAGATTTGAATTATATGGCTTTGTTGGATTGGTCCACGCCCTGCCCATTTATACCCTATCTCATTTGGAACCTAAAACCTCACTACCTTGGTTTGATAGTCTATGGTAGAATAACACTTATGGAGAAAATCCATACCTAAGCTATTAAATGCTTTTTATTGGCGAATATCTGATTTACATATTAGTAGGTTGGTGAAAATTTTGAAACCTACTAGCAGCTTCGTATTAATAGACTAAGGAACTCCTTCCTAAACTAGTCTCATCAAAGCATAGAACATAACAAAAAACATAAGTCACATAATTCAGCAACCAACATGATGACTCGAACATATTAATTTCATACTAGTGGATTAAACCATACACATGAAAAACTAATTTAGGATACGCACCTGAGAAATCACCAAAGGTGTCTTTCCCTACACCCCTAGACTTGAGTGTGAAGAATCGTTGCCTCCTGGAACCTCTTCACTTGGACCATTTGGCTGAACTTTCTCTTTCCCTTTTTCTCGAACTCTCATATACAGACAATCTTTCATCATGTGACCCGATTTGTTAAAACTGTAACAAGCGTTAGATCCCCTCATAACCCTCCTCCATGATGTTTTCCACACTTCCTACAAGGTGTCCCCTCCTTAGGTGTATCTACTTCACTGTTTCTCTTAACTCTGGGCTCGGAATCCCTATCATAGCGACCCTTGGATGAACTTGACTCCCCTTGGTGGGAGATTCCCTTCTTAAACATGGGCTTATCCCTTATTTCAGTATTACTCTTACTTGAAAAATTCTTCTCAGATTGCCTTGATCTGTTCCCTGCCCCTAGTATGTTTCCTCTTCCAGCTTTCCTCCACTTGTTGGACATGGACCATAATCTTGGAGTGATACATGCTAGCATGCAGCATAGCTACCCTACACTCATCCTCGAGATTCTCAGCAATCTTAGATCCAGTGTAAATGGGAGGATTCTTCCTTGTGAAGTCCCTTAACCTACTAACCATGGTGCTGGCAGATGGGTTCTTCCTAGGAACACCTTGTTGCTCTGTCTGGGAAGTCATAGCCTGATCTTGTAAGGTGATGTCTTGGTCCATCTGTACTAGGGATGTCCTTACTTCTCCATCTGTCAACGCAACTGGGTTAACAAGCATCTCCATTTCAGCAGTTGGGGCTTGGGGAGGAACTTGATTTACCCCATCAGCTACTCCTCCAATCTCTCCACCTGCGTTTTTCCACATATTCATATTTTTGAATCTCAAGATTTGATGTTAGATACTCTCTTAACACTAAGAATCAAACATTAGAGAAGGAACGATAACATCAGAAGAAGGGAAATTTCCTACGTATCATGTAGTCTCTAATTTAGGATAATGGTGCACTTCACTACCATGACTTAGAAACTACTCAATGTGGTTGATGTGAACTTATCATCCTCGGAATTTAAACTAGGGATCTGATACAAACTTTTTCACGACCAGAATCTAGACCCCATACGAGACCAGCATCGCTGACCTCTTAGAGGTCGCAGACAAGCCTACATATGTAATCTTTACTTCATCTAGGTTAATTTTTACGGAAAATATGAACTTTTTGTTATTTAACATTCGTATAAAACATTCTACTTAAACTCATAAATGTTCACAATCAACCATATAACATTAAGATCATCAAATGAAAGAAATAGTTCATAGTTGCATTGAATGTGTACTTGCCAAAATGCAACCAATACAAAATCTAAAATGAAGTGGGAAATGAAACACTAGTAGAACATGATCCACTAGCTAAGGCCTACATCTAAGTTAGATAATAACAGTAGACAACCTCGAAAGCATGAGGGCTTACCAAGTCCGGATTAAAGCTCTACGTATGGATAGCTGTAATGTTGTACTATACAATATAACATCCACATGTGCCAGCATCTAAAAATAGATAATTGTATGGAATTAGTACACACTTGTACTAAGTATGGGTATATGAAAGCACACACCAAGGACGTGCATGAGTAAGAATAGCTCTTTCCTAACAACATGATTTATGGAAATTCAAGTCAGTGGACTTGCCAAATTTTGATTACAAAAGTCAATGGATCTGCCAAATTTGGACTACGAAAGTCATGTCATGAGTGTAACATGCATCATCAAATTTATCATTTTGCAAACAACATAACATATTTCACATATCATATCACGTAGTTCACATCATTCTTTCAAATTCCATGAGACTTTGAAATCATTGACTTGAAATTAGGACTTCCCAAAATGAGGGCTCAACATATGGGATCTCAACTAGGGAGCCTTCTTTAGCAAACACAGAGTTTTCTTCATTCATTCATAAGTACTTTATTTTTCATTATTTCATATACTAGTGTAATCACTAGTCATACCTAGGATGTAGTTTAAGACTCTCATCCGGTTTTCTGTGCAATGACCAAGAATAACCTTGTGTCATTACTTAAGTCTAGCTCACCTCTTGATTATCCTATCCTTACACCTTTGGTATCATTCATTTGATTATGTGCATCATTTGAGGTTGGCCTCATTCATTCTTTAGGAAATTTAACCTTAACCGACATACATCATTTGTGCACCATGAAGTCCAGTGTGTAATCCCCACAACTAAAAGAGGTGGAATCACCGGCCAAAGTGAACCAAAACATGCTAGCGTATATATCGAATCGAACCCTGCTAGATCCCTATATTGGCAGTATATGTTCAAAGACAAGGAGATATAAGGAGACCCTTACCCGGCATGACGGACAGTCTCATCTCATAAGAGTTACGTGAACCTCCACCCTTCATGAAGGAAGTCCTTACTTCTCATAGCTAGCCTATCGGTGCTCAGTATAAAGTTTCATTACATTCAACTCATACATAGTTGGCTTCTAGTATGAGGACATCATATCTCATTAGATTATTTCTCATCTAATCATTAGTTTTAAATATGCATTCAGTACTTTCATGAGAATGTTCATAGATACTGGTCTCTTCATTAACTTTACACTCTCATAGGTGAGTACGATTTGGTAACAGTTACTTAGGCTAATTTGAGATTGCACTCATTTTTCACATTAGCCTCTTATCATATTGTCACCTCATTCATTAACTTTAGCACATTTGCTTGTCATAATTACTCACCCCTTTACATTCATGTTCATTTCATCATATGTCAATGCACTTGGCCATTTAGTGTGTTTCACACTCTTACCTAACCCTTCTAGAGTTACATCATTTCATCACATATATCTTAGGTTCACTTACTTTTAAACGTTTGCTACACTTTTGAGTACACGCATACAAGCCATGAGGCTTCATTCATAGTTTGGCTAAGTGATTTATGTTTACCCAAGATTATGTGGTACAAGACTTCTGCATCTTGTAGGTAGGTCAAGATATTGATTTCGATCTTTAGAGGCAACATTCATTAAATATTTACTTAGGTATGACTTATGTGTCACTACTGAATTGGGCAAGGGCGCCCAATTTTGAATCCCTTGGACAACACTTCATCTTATTTTAAACTTGATAATGACATTTTTTCAGATTTGGGGGACCCTATTTCGATCACCATCAACCCCATAATATTTCATTTCTTTTTCTCCTCTCCTTTTTCGTTTAAGTCAAGGAGGTTGTGGGTTCAATCTCCCACAAGTTCATTATTTTTCCGTTAATTTATCTCATAACTTTCTCACCTATCCAAGAGGTTGTGGGTTCAATCCTCACTCTCCACATTTATTTTCTCCTTTATTTTTCTCCTAACTCTCTCATCCATTCAACAGGTTGTGGGTTCAATCCCCACTCTCCACATTTTATTTTCTCCTTTATTTTTCTCCTAACTCTCTCATCCATTCAACAGGTTGTAGGTTCGAAGCCCCACAGACTCACCATATTTTAGTTAACATTTTCTCCTTACCTTCTCATTCTGCCAAGAGGTGGTGGGTTCGAATCCCACTCCTCTCATTATTTTTATTATTTTAAAATTTCTCTTTACTCTCTTGATTGGCCGAGAGGTTGTGGGTTCGAATCTCACACCTCTCATTTTTTTTCAGCTTTTATGTAGTGAGGTCTTGGGTTCAATCCCCACTGACCTTACATATTTTAAATTTATTTTAATCTTCTCAAATCTCAAGTGTTCAGGCCGGAACTCCATCACCAAGTGCTGGAAATTTGACTAAATTTTCTAGCCTTGATTTAACAACAGTCATACATTCGTTTTGTGGTATTTTCACAATTTGTTTCACGCGTTTTTAAGTGTAGATTCATTGTTGTTTTAGCTTAGATTTCCACTTAAGATCATCCACCTTACACTTCATTTAAACATCACAAATTACACACCTTATGTACCTTAATTCCAATCATTAATCAAGCCATTTTAAGGCTTCAAAACAAAGAATAACATCAAACATTTTACACATTGCACAACATCATCTTCGGTTGACATCATTGAATATGCTTGTTATTTCAAAATAAAAATCACAAAGAACATCATATTTCACACTTATCTACCATCTACCATACCAACAACATGATTTCTAACCTAATTTAGATTGAAATTTAAAGGAGACTAAGGACAAGGAATTCGACAATAAAGGGGACAGCCCTAGATTCATACGTTGAATTTTGTAAAAACAAATTTCTCTAGGCGGAAGGATTCCAAGAGAGAAAACCCATACTTGTTCTTGGTGTTGTTCAACAGTCAAAGTTACTGCCTATAATCACCACCAACCCAACGTCCAACATAGAAACTCCCACCTTACCCTTCGAGAATGTCACGTATAGCTTTACTTTGATGGATTGTTTTTTTTCATATGTATTTTCATAAGTTCAAGAGATGAACTTTTGTTGTTATTTCTGATTTTTGTTGCTGATTTTTTAACAGAGAAAACGTGAAAATAGATGTGAGAGGTAGATGTATAAGCGTGAAAGAGAGAAGTGTGAGGTAGTGTCCCTTTAGACTAGGACTTGTTGGCAAGACTTAGTCAAATTTTGCTAATTAATAATCAATAAATAAAAATATGATTTTCATATTTTATTAAATCAGACATTAATTATTAATCTATTAAATTAATCTACCATATTAATTAAAACCAATTAAAACATTGCTCCCACCTAGGTTCGAACCCGAGTGGAGCAAGATTTTGCTTGATGGGCAATTTCGGCCCTCTCTACCCAAAATGCCCCTCCACCTTGTTAATAAAATATTTAATTACATATTTAGGGTAATTACGATACTACCCTTTGATACGCTCAAACTTACTTCTTAAATAAGAAGTAAAGCGGTCGTGTCAAGTAAATAACCCAACTAGTGAGGTTAGGATCGTTCCTATGAGGAAAATAGTTTAGACTTAACTTCAATCTATTACTACTATTGTTCAGTCAATTACTTTCTTGGAAAGCAAAAACAATAAAAGGGGGGTTTCTTATTCTAAGAAAATGGAAATAACTAGCAAAATAAAAGGAGACAACTAACAGCTTCGAATGTTGGAGTTTAATCAGTTAATCAAAGTAACTAGGATTTACGTGTTCCTCACAGGTTCATAACTCGATAAGTCTAACTATAACAATTCTTTCCTAGTATATTTCATGCAAAGTGATAAGTTATGTATTTCTAAATCCTTGGTCCGGCATCTAGAAAATGTCACTTCGCACCTTGGTCCGGCTACGTGTGTTGCTATCCTAGCCCTTATCTTTACCTCATATTAAGCATCATATTCGATATTTCACTAAGTTATTACCTCGTACCAATCAATACTAGCCTATTAGATAGTATACAATAAATCTATGTTGATAATTCTTTTCCTATTATCTACCTCCTTGGTCCGGCAAGTAGCATTAAGGCGAGTTCTAACGTTGGCCATCCGTTAAAAAGACTTCTAAACGAAAGAATTATCAATACATGCAAGGCACTATTCTAGAATTGTTATTTTAGTTAGGTTTTACCTCATTATTAGCCTATGGTTCCCACAACCCTAGTTATGGAATTTAGTTACCCATAGTCATAATTAACATATTCAAATATGTGATATAAGAATTCATGTACTTACTTCAATGAGAAAGATTAAAATACGAAAGTTTGCTTGATTAATCAACAAAAATCACCAACAATCAATTCAAAGAATCTCAAGAATCTAACAATATTCAAAGGTCTAAATTTAATCCAGAGTCTAACCAATAATCAAGCGTCTAACTAATAATACACAGTCTAACCCCAAAAACGAGGTTTTTCAAACTATTTATAGAAAATAAAAACCTAATTAAACAAGGAATCTATTTGCTGGAAATGTGTCAAAACGCGGCTGGGTCGATGGACCTCGCGACGGATCATCGTGGTCACGACGGGCCGTCATGGATTCCATCGTCCCATACTTGTGCAATTTTCTTTTGATGCTTTCTTCATTACCCTCGACGGCAGGTATGACAGATCGTTACGAGCACAACAGTCCGTCAAGGGTCTTCGTCCCAAAACACTTAAAACTCTTGGAATATGGGTACTGGGCTACTTCTCTGATCTTCATGACGAACCTGCAGGACAAGTCGTCATGGCTACGACGGTCGGCACGCTTTCTGTAACCCCACACTTGGTCAGACTTCCCCATCTTCCTTCAGCAGCTGCACTACGCTGCCACCTACGGACCGTCATCGGCATGACGGGCCGTCACAAGCTCCGTAGGTGGTCTCTTCTGCATTTTTTCACTCAAAAAGCTCCGCATTCATCTTCGGACAGATTTCCTGCAAATAAAGAGAAACTTATATAAAAATTAGCACAAAAAGGCTTTTCGACACACTAAACTTAAGGAAAAAGTATTAATAGTACCGTGAAACCACGGTATTTCAACACCCTCAACTTAAATTCATTGTTTGTCCTCAGGCGACGCACTATGACTCAATACACAATCTTTGTACAATAGTATCCATGTTTTATCCTTTGCAATCATTTGGCTATCAATCCCGATTAATCTCATCATATTTATGCATGCTATCACTATTAGGCTTGAATTATGTGGAATCTGACCATGACACAGACTCACCATGCACTAACACCTATCCTCTTCAATTTCTCATCGAGGTGCTAATATTTCCGATAATGCAACTAGTGTCCTCACTTCAAAATAAAATCCTCATTTTTTACACAATGATTTCAGTTTGAGTATAAGGATTACCTTTCAACACTCACTCTCATAACAAATTCACACTCATTCATACCTATTGCCATAAGCTAGCCCTTATTTTCACTGCTTTAAGTTCGTTATACAACCCTTAGGATCACGATAGGACTTTCTTAGCTTGTAACATAGGCTCAGGGTCAGGTAGGATATCTTTAGGTATACTTTAGTGACTTTTTTCCCTCCTTAACATATCGTCTAAACATACCATTTTCTATCATTTTATCTCCCAGTTTCTCACATTCTTTCACCTTGCTATTTTCTCTTCTTTTGTGTAAGTGACTTTCTTCTTTTCTTGCTTGTATTTCTTCTATATTTTTCTTTTTCTTTACTTTTCTTTCAAATAATTTTGAGTCACTTTACTTTTGTTCTGTCACGACCCAAAACCGAGCCGCGACTGGCACCCACATTTACCCTCCTATGTGAGCGAACCAACCAATCTAAACCTTATCATTTCAATTTAATATCAACATAAAACAATGCGGAAGACTTAAACTCATAAATAAAAGACAATTCGATAACTTCTAAAATTCAACATCTATTAATTCCCCAAAATCTGGAAGTCATCACCACAAGAACATCTATGATCAAATTACTAAACTAGGAGTATTCTAAGAAGCTAAAACAAATAAAAGCTAGTCTATGCCGAAACTTCAAGGCATCAAGACATGAGGAAGGAGATCCAGTCCAAGCTAGAAGCATTAGCTCACCCTGAAGATCCGGTGTGACGAAGATTGGCTTGAACTACTGTTGAGTCGAAGATGACGGCACGTTTGCTGCACTCCACAAATAAACAAAAGGAAAACATAAAAGTAGTGGGTCAGTACAACCACAAGTACTGAGTAGGTATCATCGGCCAACTCAAAATAGAAAATAGTATATATCAAGTAACATCATAAAATCAACTAATATCCTTAGCATGCATCATTTATAATTACCATAATCCTTGGTTACAACACCAAGCACATCAATGAGGACTCACGCCTCCTCATCATACTCGTTTGGGAAACATGTTCTTTAGATTGAGTATATTAGTATCTTTCAAGATTCATTATGTTATTTACTCTCGTGTCGGTACGTGACACTCCGCTCCTCATTCTATCCTGGTGTCGGAACGTGACACTCCGATCCTCATATTCTATCCTGGTACCGGAACGTGGCACCCGATCCATATACTATCCTGGTGTCGGAACGTGACACTCCGATCCTCATATTCTATCCTGGTACCGGAACGTGGCACCCGATCCATATACTATCCTGGTGTCGGAACGTGACACTCCGATCCTCATATTCTATCCTGGTACCGGAACGTGGCACCCGATCCATATACTATCCTGGTGTCAGAACGTGACACTCCGATCCTCATATTCTATCCTAGTGTCGGAACGTGACACTCCGATCCTCATATTCTATCCTGGTACCGGAACGTGGCACCCGATCCCCTAATCCCACTACTTTCGTTCATTAAGCCTTCTTTTATACCAAGGCATCGTCATTAACAAAGTAGATTAGGGTTTCTTCAAGATTTAAGATTCAATAGCTTTATCATGCTTATTTTATCACAATCATGTATATATATATAAGATCACATCATGCATACACGCAATTAAGCATATAGAAGACTTAATAATACTACTCAACGCATATCATTCGCTATTAAGAGTTTACTACGAATAGTGTAAAAGAAACCATAACCTACCTCCACCGAAGAATCGTGATCAAGCAAGCAAATTCCTCAATTTCTTGTTGTCCTCTTCGTTCCTCTCTTGATCAATTCTCTCTCTCTCTTGCTGTTCTTTCTATTTTTCTTTATTCAAACCCTCTTTCTTTTACCCTAATTATTATATAATTAAGTTTTAAAAGATGGCACTAATAATCCACTAATTAACTTAAGGTTACCTCTTTTAACCCCCAAGTAATTAGACTTATTAACATTAACCCTATAACTTTATAATTAAAGCAGGAATAGTCAAAAATGTCCCTTAAAACGTATAAAGAAATCCGACCCGAACTGGGATTGCGTAGCCCGTGACGGGCCGTCGCGCCTGCGACGGTTCGTCCTGCTGTCCGTCACAAGGTCCAGAGACTTGTTTTTTAAGTGGATGGCCTGTGACGGGCCGTCGAGCCTGCGACGGTCCGTCCTGCCATTCCGTCATGACGTTCAGAGAGTCGATTTTCAGTACCCAATTTCAGATTTTCTAAGTGTTTTGAAACGACACCCTCCACGACGGTCCGTCGTGCCCTTGACGGTCCGTCGTGGCCTCCGTCACCTCTGCCAGTTTTCCAGAATAAAATCTGTTGCTCAAAACGACTAAACAGGTCGTTACAATAGATACCAATTTACCCATCGTTCGTCCCCGAACGATCACAAGAAGGAAAACAAGGGCGAAAAGGAATACCTGAATCTGTAAACAGATGTGGGTATCTTTCTCGCATATGTGCCTCCTTCTCCCAAGTGGCTTCTTCAACCGGTCGGTTCTTCCATTGCACCTTGATGGATGCAATCTCTCTTGACCTCAACTTGCGAACTTCTCTCTCTAAAATAGCAACAGGTTCCTCCTCATAAGACAAATTCTCATCAAGCAAAACTGAATCCCAACGGACAATGTAATTTCCATCCCCATGGTATCTTTCCAACATCGACACATGAAACACCGCATGTACTCCGGACAGCCCTGGAGGCAAGGCTAACTCATAAGCCACTTCCCCTACTCGTTTAAGTACTTCAAAGGGACCAATGTACCTTGGGCTTAGCTTGCCTCTTTTACCAAACCGCATCACTCCTTTCATTGGTGAAACTTTCAACAAGACTTGTTCACCCTCCATGAACTCTAAGTCTCTAACCTTTCGATCTGCATATTCTTTTTGTCTACTTTGCGCTGCTAGGAGCTTTTCTTGAATGGACTTCACTTTCTCCATCGAATCTCTCAAAAGATCAGTACCCCAAGGTCTAACTTCGAATGCATCAAACCAACCAATGGGAGACCTACATATCCTACCATACAATGCTTCAAATGGAGCCATATCAATGCTTGAGTGATAGGTATTATTGTATGAAAACTCCGCTAAGGGTAAGAAGCTATCCCAATGGCCACCGAATTCTATCACACATGCACGAAGCATATCCTCCAACACTTGAATCGTTCGCTCAGACTGACCATCGGTCTGAGGATGGAACGCGGTACTAAGGTCCAACCTAGTACCCAATTCCGCATGCAATGTTTTCCAAAACTTAGAAGTAAACTGCGTACCTCTATCTGATATGATGGACAGTGGAACTCCATGCAATCGAACAACTTCTGAGATGTAAAGTTTGGCTAACTTCTCTGCATTGTAAGTCACCTTAACCGGAATGAAATGAGCAGACTTAGTTAATCTGTCCACAATCACCCAAATGGAGTCGAACTTGCCCAATGTCTTTGGAAGACCAACCACGAAGTCCATTGCAATTCTCTCCCATTTCCATTCCGGAATGGGAATTCTCTGAAGTGTTCCTCCGGGCCTCTGGTGTTCATACTTTACTTGTTGACAATTTGGACATTTGGCAATAAAATCCACAATATCACGCTTCATTCTTCTCCACCAGAAGTGTTGCTTTAGGTCACGGTACATCTTGGTTGCGCCCGGATGTATCGAATACCTTGAACTATGAGCCTCTGTCAGAATAGTGCTGATCAAATCATCGACGCGAGGTACACATACCCTTCCCTTAATCCTCAAAACACCTTCCTCATCGATTTTCGCTTCTTTAGCCTCTCCTTGCAACACTTTATCTCGGATCCGGATCAATTTCTCATCATTAAACTGCTTTCCCTTAATCTTGTCAAGGAAGGAAGATCTTGCCTCCACACAAGCTAAAAATCCTCCCTTCTCATTTACTTCTAATCTCATAAGGTCGTTAGCCAGAATCTGAACTTCTCTAGCCAATGGGCGCCTAGAAGCTTGCAAGTGAGCTAGACTACCCATGCTTCCCGCCTTTCTACTTAAAGCATCCGCTACAACATTCGCCTTCCCCGGATGGTACAAAATAGTGATGTCGTAGTCCTTCAGTAGTTCCATCCATCTCCTCTGTCTCAAATTCAAATCCCTCTGAGTGAAGACATACTGTAGACTACGATGATCCGTATAGACCTCACACTTAACCCCATATAAATAGTGTCTCCATTGCTTTAGTGCAAACACTACCGCGGCCAATTCTAAGTCATGAGTTGGATAGTTACGTTCATGCATTTTTAATTGTCTTGAAGCATAAGCAATCACATTCTTCTCTTGCATTAGCACTGCACCCAAACCCGAATAAGATGCATCACAATACACAATGAAGTTCTTACCTTCCACTGGCAAGGTGAGAATTGGTGCAGTAGTCAACAGAGTCTTGAGCTTCTGAAAGCTTTCCTCACACTCATCCGACCATACAAATGGCACATTTTGCTTAGTCAAGTTCGTCAGTTGGGAAGCAATAGAAGAGAATCCCTTGACAAATCGGCGGTAGTAGCTAGCTAACCCCACAAAGCTCCTCATTTCTGACACATTAGTAGGTCTTACCCAATTCTTCACTACTTCGATCTTAGACGGATCCACCATCACTCCATCCTTAGAAACCACGTGCCCCAAGAAGGACACTGTATCTAGCCAAAACTCACACTTAGAGAACTTGGCATAAAGCTTTTTCTCCCTCAACATTTCCAATACAATTCTCAAATGCTCCTCATGTTCCTTCTTACTCTTGGAGTATATAAGTATATCATCAATAAATACGATCACAAAGAGATCTAAATATGGCTTAAAAATCCCGTTCATCAAACTCATGAACGCAGCAGGGGCATTCGTAAGACCAAAAGACATCACTACAAATTCGTAATGCCCATACCTGGTCCTAAAAGCAGTCTTTGGCACATCCGTTGCCCGTATTTTCAATTGATGATAACCGGATCTCAAGTCAATCTTAGAGAAGACACAAGCACCTTGTAACTGATCGAACAAGTCATCAATGCGAGGAAGAGGATACTTGTTCTTTATAGTCACCTTGTTCAACTGCCGGTAGTCTATGCACATCCGAAAACTCCCATCTTTCTTCTTTACAAACAAAACCGGAGCACCCCAAGGAGATGCACTTGGTCTAATAAAGCCTTTGCTCAACAATTCTTGAAGTTGGGCTTTTAATTCTCTTAACTCCGCGGGGCCATTCTGTAAGGGGGTATAGAAATGGGGCGTGTACCCGGTTCAAGATCAATACAAAGTCAATATCCCTATCTGGGGGCATACCCGGAAGATCTGCAGGGAATACATCAAGAAACTCACGGACCACCGAAACCGACTCAATCGAAGGTACTTGGGTAGTGTCATCCTTGAGATGTGCCAAGAAAGCTAAACACCCTTTACTAACCATTTTCTTAGCACGAAGAAAGGAGATGATACGCACCGGATTGGAAGTGTAGTCACCCTCCCACACTAACGGATTTGTCCCAGGCTTGGCTAACGTCACCGTTTTAGCATTACAATCCAAGATCGCAAATTGCGGAGAAAGCCAAGTCATACCCAGAATTACATCAAAATCAACCATCTCTAAGATAACCAAATCTACATAAGTGTTACTCCCCACAAAGTTCACCAAACAAGACCTATATACTTTTTCAACTACCACAGACTCACCCACCGGAGTAGAAACACGAATAGGCGTATCAAGTAATTCAGAATGTAAATTTAGACCATTAGCAAATGAGGAAGATACATAAGAAAATGTGGATCCAGGATCAAACAATACAGAAGCCATGCAATCACAAACCAGAAGATTACCTTTGATGACAGCATCAGATGTTTCCGCCTCTGATCTCCCAGGGAAAGCATAACAATGGGCCTTTTCGTTTGTTTGTCCGTTGCCCCTACCATGTTGTGATGTAGTGGCTCCAGTTTGCCCATCACCCCGGCCATTTTGGTGACCACCATTACCTCGACCACCTCGTCCTCCGGAATAACGGCCTCTGCCATGACCACCTCTACCTCTAACTGTTGGGGGTCTATCGCTCTGTTTTGGACAATACCTCTTGATATGCCCAGTCTCCCCACACCCATAACACTCTCTAGATTCACGCATAGGTCTCTCAGAGAAATGTCGACCGGTCTGAGGTGGACCCCCAACTACAGTCTGTAGTGACGAATGAATGGGTCGAACTGAGTAACCTCCAGAACCCTGTCCTCTAGAGTAAGAACCATTAAACTCACCTCCCTTTCGAAACCTCTTTGATATCGATGCCATGGTGAATTCATCTGGCTTCACTCCTTCCACCTCTACCACGAAGTCTACCACTTCTTGGAAGGATTTTGCCGTAGTCGCTACCTGTAAGGCTGAAATTCGCAACTCTGATCTCAACCCCTTCACAAAACGGCGAATCCGCTCTTGTGGACTGAAACATAGTTGGGTGGCATATCTGGATAGTGCACGAAACTTAGCCTCATATGCATTGACCGACATCCTACCTTGCTCTAGGCTCAAAAACTCATCCCTTTTCCTATCCCTCAAAGTACGGGGGATATACTTTTCCATAAACAAACTAGAGAATGAGGCCCAAGTCATAGGTGGTGCCTCTGTTGGTTGACATTCAACATGCGACCGCCACCACATTTTGGCGTTCCCTTGAAACTGATAACTCACGAACTCAACACCAAACCGTTCTACTATACCCATCTTGTGTAGTAGCTCATGACAGTCAACCAGAAAATCGTAAGCATCCTCAGATTCTGCACCCTTGAAGACTGGAGGTTTCAATTTCAAGAACTTACTAAAAAGTTCATGCTGATCATTCGTCATTATAGGCCCAGTAGTCAGGCGTGGAAACGTGCCTATGTCCAATGAGGCATCCATACGAGGGGCCATAGTGGCTGCATGTTGTACCTCTGAAACCGGAGGTGTTGGTGCAGAAAACGTTGGGGGTGCCTGACCCTGATCAGACAACCCACTAACATAAGCGAGCACCTGATTAATCATCTCTGGGGTAGGTTGGGGTGGTATTTCCTCGTTCTGTACTTGTTCATTCTCCCCATCCTCCCCTTCTCTTATTACTTCTTCAGTCGGTGGAGGAGTCACCGCCCTAGTACCAGATGGGCTAGGTGTTCGTCCTCTTCCCCTAGAGGACATCCTCCCACGACCTCTACCGCGGCCTCTTGCCACTGTTCCACTTCGAGCTACAGCCCCAGTGGCTGGCTCAGATGCATCTTGTCTTGCTGATGTTGATGTTGGCGTAGTCGTTGCTCTAGTTCTAACCATCTGCGAAATAGAGTGAAGATGGTCAGATACCAATTTGTATCACCTAGATACCAATTGGATCCAAGTAATAGCACGAAAGAAAGAAAGAAAGAATGGAATTTTCCTAAAGTCTTATAGCCTCTCAAAGAAAAGTAAAGGCGTCCCCCTACCAAGTTTGTCACGACCCAAAACCGAGCCGCGACTGGCACCCACATTTACCCTCCTATGTGAGCGAACCAACCAATCTAAACCTTATCATTTCAATTTAATATCAACATAAAACAATGCGGAAGACTTAAACTCATAAATAAAAGACAATTCGATAACTTCTAAAATTCAACATCTATTAATTCCCCAAAATCTGGAAGTCATCACCACAAGAACATCTATGATCAAATTACTAAACTAGGAGTATTCTAAGAAGCTAAAACAAATAAAAGCTAGTCTATGCCGAAACTTCAAGGCATCAAGACATGAGGAAGGAGATCCAGTCCAAGCTAGAAGCATTAGCTCACCCTGAAGATCCGGTGTGACGAAGACTGGCTTGAACTACTGTTGAGTCGAAGATGACGGCACGTTTGCTGCACTCCACAAATAAACAAAAGGAAAACATAAAAGTAGGGGGTCAGTACAACCACAAGTACTGAGTAGGTATCATCGGCCAACTCAAAATAGAAAACAGTATATATCAACTAACATCATAAAATCAACTAATATCCTTAGCATGCAACATTTAAAATTACCATAATCCTTGGTTACAACACCAAGCACATCAATGAGGACTCACGCCTCCTCATCATACTCGTTTGGGAAACATGTTCTTTAGATTGAGTATATTAGTATCTTTCAAGATTCATTATGTTATTTACTCTCGTGTCGGTACGTGACACTCCGCTCCTCATTCTATCCTGGTGTCGGAACGTGACACTCCGATCCTCATATTCTATCCTGGTACCGGAACGTGGCACCCGATCCATATACTATCCTGGTGTCGGAACGTGACACTCCGATCCTCATATTCTATCCTGGTACCGGAACGTGGCACCCGATCCATATACTATCCTGGTGTCGGAACGTGACACTCCGATCCTTATATTCTATCCTGGTACCGGAACGTGGCACCCGATCCATATACTATCCTGGTGTCGGAACGTGACACTCCGATCCTCATATTCTATCCTGGTGTCGGAACGTGAACCTCCGATCCTCATATTCTATCCTGGTACCGGAACGTGGCACCCGATCCTCTAATCCCACTACTTTCGTTCATTAAGCCTTCTTTTATACCAAGGCATCGTCATTAACAAAGTAGATTAGGGTTTCTTCAAGATTTAAGATTCAATAGCTTTATCATGCTTATTTTATCACAATCATGTATATATATATATAAGATCACATCATGCATACACGCAATTAAGCATATAGAAGACTTAATAATACTACTCAACGCATATCATTCGCTATTAAGAGTTTACTACAAATAGTGTAAAAGAAACCATAACCTACCTCCACCGAAGAATCGTGATCAAGCAAGCAAATTCCTCAATTTCTTGTTGTCCTCTTCGTTCCTCTCTTGATCGATTCTCTCTCTCTCTTGCTGTTCTTTCTATTTTTCTTTATTCAAACCCTCTTTCTTTTACCCTAATTATTATATAATTAAGTTTTAAAAGATGGCACTAATAATCCACTAATTAACTTAAGGTTACCTCTTTTAACCCCCAAGTAATTAGACTTATTAACATTAACCCTATAACTTTATAATTAAAGCAGGAATAGTCAAAAACGTCCCTTAAAATGTATAAAGAAATCCGACCCGAACTGGGATTGCGTAGCCCGTGACGGGCCGTTGCGCCTGCGACGGTCCGTCCTGTTGTCCGTCACAAGGTCCAGAGACTTGTTTTTTAAGTGGATGGCCTGTGACGGGCCGTCGAGCCTGCGACGGTCCGTCCTGCCATTCCGTCATGACGTTCAGAGAGTCGATTTTCAGTACCCAATTTCAGATTTTCTAAGTGTTTTGAAACGACACCCTCCACGACGGTCCGTCGTGGCCTCCGTCACCTCTGCCAGTTTTCCAGAATAAAATCTGTTGCTCAAAACGACTAAACAGGTCGTTGCATGTTCTTTCTCTCTCTTTGTTCTTTCAACCCCACTTTCCAGAGTATTCCTCATAATGGCCACCCTCAACTCATGGCTTTGCCATGAGTCAAAGTACACAATACCCAAAGTTGGGTCAGGGCCATAAAGAGGTTGTTTACTACGTTAGCCACCCTCAACTTATGCTTTTGGCATAAGCTGAGGTGCACATGTCCAAGGAGGGACCAGGGCCAACACATTATTCCCAGAAAAGATCACTTGGGGTGAGAAAGAAAGGTCTAATTTAAGCTCAAATCATTTGGATCAAAGAAGGATAAATTTCATTTGGTTTTCTTTTATTTAGGGTAAAAATGGGCTATATTGAATAATGGCCTATGATCCTTTCCTAATTGTCTATTACAGCTTACTTTTAGCAGGACTAACCAGGAAAGTTCTAGCTCAGTACAAATAGTGGACTATTCAAATCTTCCTCACACTCACTTGACATCTCATCACTCTACCAGATTATCGGACACCTAGTTCGAATTTTAGACATAGGGTCATGAAGTTGTGTACATCTATGTCATGCTTAGAGCCACACATTCATCAATTACTAGGCCTAGTCATGCATCACTTTCCATTTTATCAGGATATCATTTTAGCCATCATGCTCCAGAATTAAACTATGTACACAATATAGGCACACCTACGGACCTGCAGAGAGAAAAGATCATGCACGGGAAAGGGTAAGTAGTTGTGACCTTAAAAGCCCTCTATCATCGCAGCCATCAATACTGCTCGATCCCATGTAACAATATTGTCAGCGGTTGTGGGGAAAAGGCAGTGGCGGACAATCAACCACAAGAACTTTGCCGTGAAAGTTAGGTTGGCCTTCTTGATGGCCCCCTTAGGCTCGGTCACCCAGTCGGCACCCTCTCCATCAACTGACAAGTGCAGGGCAATCCACCTCTTGGTGGTCTCTCTCAGCGATGGCTCGTGCAGGAATTGGCCATCTTTAACCAACTGCCATCGATAGTCAAACTCGGCAGTGAGAGGGGTCCGATTAGCATCAACACCCTCGCCGTATAGAAATCGGCAGATGGAAGGCAAGGAGATATCAACCTGAACACCCCGTACTCAGACCTGCTCCAGTGGGGCCTATTTGGCGGGGGCAGCCCGCCTATCAATCTGTGATCGGAGAGTCGCTACGTAGGATGCATACAACTCTCAGACCAGCTCTTCACTATAACGTCCCAACGGATGTGTTGTCCACTCTAGTCGATGTCCAGTGAAGAGATTGTAGATCTCAGTTATCGTCGGGAGACTCCGTGTAAGGACCCTCCGCTCCAATGTGAGTGTTCGAGTCATAACTCCTTTGTCATTCAAGAACTTTGCGTCGGAGTACACTTGAAATTGCCCGTCGACACACCACCAGTTGGGCTGGTCGGTGATCGGGGTGAGAGCACGAGCTGGTGAAGCAGGTGTGGATTCTAAATTGTCAGCCTCATCAGATGAGGCCGACGCTGCAGCGGTGGCGGGTGCGGGAAACTCAGCAGAGCCAGAGGCCTCCTCCGACCACGAAACTCCTAAGGAGCCAGACGCTCCTTCTTCATTGGTGGCTGACCCAGAAGGTGTGTCGGTCAGTGTGTGCTCCTCATCAGACTGGGAGGAAATGACTACGCTGGATGCCCCCTTTTAGGGTGTGGCTCTGGAAGCACGTGCAGCACGGGAAGGGGTGGAAGTGCCTGGGGGCACGTACTCAGGGTCACGCTCATCATCAGAGTCAATGACCAGGCGGGCAGACAGGGCGACAGACTTCGATCGCCCGCGTTCATAGACTCGATCTTGTTTAGGTGCCATAGTAAATAGTACCTATAAAGGATCAATATTAGTACTAGAAGTAGCAAACAAGACAAATGAATAAAAAAAAATTAAAATAAAATGACATTTCTATAGTAACAGTGAAACACAACGGACCACGTGACGGTCTGTCGTGAGTATGATGAACCGTCATGGGGTCCGTCGTGTCTTACTTAGACTATGTTTATATGGATAACCGTGAAGGAGATTCTCTGACAAGTATAACGGTATGTGCAGGATGGATCGTCACAGGTACAACAGTCCGTCGAAGGTGTCCGTCAGAGTACACATAAAAAAATGTGGAGACCCTTAGGAGAGGGGTATCAAACCATCATAACGGTCATGCAGGACGGACCGTCGTGGGTATGACGGTCTGTTGTACTTGTACGTTTGAGGACACTTAGAAAAAATGAGAGACCCTTAGGGAAAGGTTCTAAAACAACCAAAACAGTTGTGCAGGACGGACCGTCGTAAAGACGACGGTCCGTCACATATGTCCATTGGAGGACACTTATAAAAAGTGAGAGACCCTCATGAATAGGGTCTCTGACAACTATAACGGTTGTGCAGGACGGACTGTCGTGTGGATGACGTTCCGTCGCATATGTCCGTTTGAGGACACTTGCATAAAATAGGGTCGTGGGGTGTTAGGGCTTTTGGAACAGACCCTACGACGGTCCGTCGTGGGTATGACGGTCCGTCATCGGGGTCTCGTTCTATAAATCAGTGACAGAACTGGGGGTGCCCCATTCATCCCCTATGACCCAAATTGAATTGGTAGTGTTTGAACCTACATTTGTCTAACCCACATACCTAGTAAACTAGCAATGCTAAAGCACCTATTTCTAGGGTTGTAAACACGGCAATTTCGAAGATTTTTAACCTAGGTTAGACAGAATTTTATATAAAAGAAATGAACATATCAGGAAGAACTAGGCTAATACTAATTGATAAATGAAAATACGAAAATGCAAGATAAATGAGTAGAAATTAGAGACACATACCTGAGAATTGGAGAAAAACAAGATGGAAAAATACTTGGTGATCAAGAAGACACCCACAGCAGCAACTCCGACTAGTAGATGATGACTTTTAGGACTTTGGAGAATTTTGGGGGAACAATGATCGGTTGAAGAGGGAGAGATTTTAGAAGTTGAAAAGGGAGGGAAATATGAGGAATAGTGAAAGAATGGGGTGAAATGAAGGGGTGGGGTTTTAAATGATGGATTTTTAAAAAAAACCCAGCCGGGTCGGGTCGGGTACACCTCATTAACGACGCGATGATTCCACGACGACGGTCCGTCTCGTCTGTGATGGTCCGTCGTTGGTTCCGTCGCATGTACCCTAGTTTGAAAATAACAGAAAGACGTACCTGGCACGACGGATTAATGCGACGGTCTGTCACAGGGGCAACGGTCCGTCACTGTATCCGTCAGTGACTGCTGCAGAGTAATTTTCTGCAGAATTTCCTGGTGTTGTGCCTGCAAATTTAAAAATCATTAGTAGAAAATGCTACCATTACTAGAAATAAAAACTGTAAGTATTGGGTTGCCTCCCAACAAGCGCCTGATTTAACGTTGCGGCACGACTGAGGACACTTGATTACTCAACCTTCATCAATATGGTATGCCTCTATCATTTCATTCACCAATGCAGTATGCCCAAAATAGAGTTTTATTCGTTCTCTATTCACCTTAAACCGCACTCCCTCCTTGGTTTTTAACTCAACTGCTCCATGAGGGAATACTTGGGTGATCAAGTAAGGGCCAGTCCGTTTGGACTTGAGCTTGCCTGGAAGACAAGGCAACCCAGCTCTGTCTAAAATCACAAAATCCCCAACCATAAACTCTTGATTTGCACTTTTTTCTTCATTCTCCTTCTTCATCTTTTCTTTGTGGGATATGGCGGATACTGATTGGAGCTCACCACTCTACCTCATGGTCCTACAAGCGTTGAAGGTCGCTTCTTCATTGTTCAACTGAAATTTCATCTGCCTTTTTTCCATATCAATTAAGGCTCTACCTGTAGCAAGGAATGGCCTCCCAAGAATAATAGGCACTTCAAAATCGACTTCACAATCAAGAATAACAAAATCTTCCGGAAATATGAATGACTCCACTTTTGCTAGCACATCATGGAGTATCCCTATAGGCATTTTCACTGTTCGATGAGCCATCAATAGCCGCATCGCAGTGGGTTTTGGGTCACCCAAACCCAACTTCTTGTAAATTGAGAGGGGCATGAGATTTATGCTTGCCCCCAGATCACATAATGCTTTTGCAAAATGTAATGACCCGACTGTACAAGGAATAGTGAACGCACCCGGATCTTCTTTCTTTTGTACGAGAGATCTTGTAGCAATAGCACTACAATGTTGTAGTCTATCATCATCCTCGAAAGTGACTGATCTTTTCTTTGTAACCAGATCTTTCATAAACTTGGCATAACCGGGCTTTTGTTCAAAAGCTTCTACCAAAGAGACATTGATATAAAGCTGCTTCAGCATTGTTATAAAACGCCGATATTTACCATCCTCGGTCTTTTTCACTAATCTATGAGGTAAGGGTGGTGGTGTTCTAGGCATGGGAATTACCTTCATAGGGACTTCTGCGTCTTTTCCAGTGCTCCCTTCTGCTTCACCACTACCCTTTACCACCTTATCGTCATCCTTTCTCACTGTTTCCTCATTAGACGGCATAGGTGGGTCAATGGTTTGCTTACCACCACGAGTAGTGATTGTCATACAGTGTGCATCATTTTTCAGATTTTGGAAAGTGTTGCTAGGAATAGTGCCCAGTTGCCGTGTGTTCACAGTCGCAGATAATTGGGCCATTGGCAAATCGATTTACTTAATCGATATTGCATGTGTATCGACTTTTTGGCCAATACTGCTAAATCACACCTTAACTTTTTAATTTTCTCATCACTAGCATCGAACCTCCTCATCATTTTGTGAAACATATCCTCAACTCGCGCCATACTATATCCACCATCCCTAGGAGTAACTTCACGATTTTGAGGAGGGACATAGGGCCCATTCCTATCATTTCTGTTACCGTAGTTACCCCTGTTGAAGTTGTTGTCGCGGTTGTAGTTTCCATCTCAGACATAATGACCCTCACGGTTGTAGTTACCATAGATCTGACCTTGGTTCCCTTGACCTTGGCGCCAATTATCCTAATTTGAGCCTTGGGCGCACAGTCGGAAACCCCCCGTCTGCTCATTTACTGCATAAGAGTCCTCTGCATAATAGCATTCATCATTAGGAGGTGGTGGTTTAGGAAAGTAGTTAACTGCATTTATCTTTTCTGCGCCCCCAGTGATATGTTTTAGTACCAACCCAAGCTCAGTTCTCATCTGAGCCATTTCTTCACGAATCTCATCTGTGGCTGGGTTGTGAGTGGACTGTACTGCGAAGGTATTTCTCCCGGTATCTAACTTCCTAGTACTCCAAGATTTATTATTCCGGGAGATTTTCTCTAATTTTTCAGCAATCTCAGTATAAGGACACTCCCCATAAGATCCTCCTACTACAGTGTTCAACACCGTTTTATTATTATCATCATGTCCCCGGTAGAAGTATTCCTTCAGTGACTCATCATCTATACGGTGATTTGGGACGCTTCTCAAGAACGAGGTGAATCTATCCCAAGAACTACTAACTGACTCTCCTGGTAGTGCCACAAAGTTGTTCATTCTGTCTTTGTGGTTTTGTTTCTTGGAGAACGGATAGTAGCGTGCTAAGAAAACATCCCTTAGTTGGTTCCAAGTGAAAATTGAGTTGTAAGGGAGCTCAGTGAAACATATAGCAGCCTCTCCCGTCACTGAGAGAGGAAATAAAATTATGTATGATGAGCTTGCCTCACTCTAAGCCCTATTACATCTAAGTCCAAGTCAGGCCTCCCTACACAGCTTTTACACACTGCCCTTACCTTAGCTATATGGGCATGTGGATCCTCAGAAGGTAGCCCTGAAAACAAACCTCTGGCAGTGAGCATTTGCATCAGGCTACTAGTTACCACGAAGGTGTGGCCTGGTGGTAGCGGAGTCAAGACAAGTGGCCCATCGGAGTCTACTATGTTGTCATAGCCTCTGTAGTATAATTGGGGCCGTGAAGAGGGATTTTTTCCCCTCTGTTGTTGTTCACCCAGAACATCGGGTAACAACTGACCATAAACATCAACCGGAGCTAGGATGTTCTGGTTTGGATCATCATCATTTATTCCCAACTTTCTATTCATGTTGCGTAGTGTACGCTCTAATTCGTGATCGTAGGGAAACAAGGGTTCTCTTCCTCTTTGTGTATTTGGCATACAAGGAAGATGGTTCTGCAAGAATCAAAAACAACAAAACAAATTAAAATCAAGAAAATATCAACTAAACTATAGTAATAAGTTTAAGTTAATCTAAAAGCTACTTTCCCCGGCAACGGCGCCAAAATTTGATACGCTCAAACTTACTTCTTAAATAAGAAGTAAAGTGGTCGTGTCAAGTAAATAACCCAACTAGTGAGATTGGGATCGTTCCCATGAGGAAAATAGTTTAGACTTAACTTCAATCTATTACTACTCTTGTTCAGTCAATTACTTCCTTGGAAAGCAAAAAAAATAAAAGGGGGGTTTCTAATTCTAAGTAAATGGAAATAACTAGCAAAATAAAAGGAGACAACTAACAGCTTCGAATGTTGGAGTTTAATCATTTAATCAAAGTAACTAGGGTTTACGTGTTCCTCACAGGTTCATAACTCGATAAGTCTAACTATAACAATTCTTTCCTAGTATCTTGCATGCAAAGTGATAAGTTATGTATTTCTAAATCCTTGGTCCGGCATCTAGAAAATGTCACTCCGCACCTTGGTCCAGCTACGTGTGTTGCTATCCTAACCCTTATCTTTACCTCATATTAATCATCGTATTTGATATTTGACTAAGTTAATACCTTGTACCAATCAATACTAGCCTATTAGATAGTATACACTAAATCTATGTTGATAATTATTTTCCTATTATCTACCTCCTTGGTCCGGCAAGTAGCATTAAGGCGAGTTCTAACGTTTGCCATCCGTTAAAAAGACTTCTAAACGAAAGAATTATCAATACATGCAAGACACTATTCTGGAATTGTTATTTTAGTTAGGTTTTACCTCATTATTAGCCTATGGTTCCCACAACCCTAGTTATGGAATTTAGTTACCCATAGTCATAATTACAATATTCAAATATGTGATATAAGAATTCATGTACTTACTTCAATGAGAAAGATTAAAATCCAAAAGTTTGCTTGATTAATCAACAAAAATAACCAACAATCAATTCAAAGAATCTCAAGAATCTAACAATATTCAAAGGTCTAAATTTGATCCAGAGTCTAACAAATAATCCAGCGTCTAACTAACAATACAGAGTCTAACCCCAAAAATGAGGTTTTTCAAACTATTTATAGAAAATAAAAACCTAATTAAAAAAGAACTCTATTTGCTCGAAATCTGTCAAAACGCAGCTGGGTCGACGGACCTCGCGACGGATCGTCGTGGTCACGACGGTCCGTCATGGATTCTTTCGTCCCATACTTGTGCAATTTTCTTCTGCTGCTTTCTTCATTACCCTCGACGGCAGGTATGACGGATCATTACGAGCACAACGGTCCGTCAAGGGTCTTCGTTCCAAAACACTTAAAACTCTTGGAATATGGGTACTGGGGCTACTTTTCTGATCTTCATGACGAACCTGCAGGATGGACCGTCATGGCTATGACGGTCCATTTCGCTTTCCGTAACCCCACACTTGGTCAGACTTCCCCATCTTCCTTCAGCATCTTCACTACGCATCCACCCACGGACCGTTACAGGCATGACGGACCGTCACAAGCTTTGTAGGTGGTCTCTTCTGCATTTCTTCGCTCAAAACTCTCCGCATTCATCTTTGGACAGATTTCCTGCAAATAAAGAGAAACTTATATAAAAATTAGCACAAAAAGGCTTTTGTACACACTAAACTTAAGGAAAAAGTATTAATAATACCGTGAAACCATGATATATCACCCTTAGCCTGTAAAAAGACCATTTTACCCTAGGCCCTCGAAACTTATGATTTCCCTTTTTAAGTCCGGGAAAGACTCATCCAAGTAAATCTTCATATTGGGGAGACCTTCATGATTGGACCCAACCTTTCTCACCTCAACTAACACCTAAAGTTAGTTGGCTTGGCTGTCACAAGGGTTCAGAGGTCTAGTTCTATGCGCATCAATCCGTGTGAACTCGATCTAATCATAGGCATTATAGACACATTAAACATTACTTAGCATATCCATTTTTAGGGTTGTTACATAGTCCTTGTTTAATCATCATCATCATAGCTCAATAATAATTTCATGAGTTTAGTCCTTTCATCACAATTCATATAAGTGAAGTTACCACATTACATATCACTTCATAATAAGGCACATTGGTAAGCATCACCATCTTTATAACATTTACATCTTAATTAACCTCAAAACCATGATCAAGACATTTAAATTCAACATCACACCACCCTATCACTCTTAATATAAATCATACTCCATTATAGCATCATGGCTTAGTCACAATTAACAACAAAGTGGAGTAAAGAATAGGGATCATAAGACTTACCAAGTCTTCTTCAAAATTCACTTACAAAGTCTTACCATCAAACCTTAGTTTAAATCTATTAGGTCATAAAGTCATCATAATTCATTAACCAACATGATCACAAGGATAAAAGAATTACTACATCACAATTTTTTTAATACTACATCAAAGCTTAAGATTAGATCAATTCGTAATAACCTAGATCAATTTTAAATAACTAGCATGAAAGACTACAAATCATCCTAATTTATTCATGATTAAGTCAAAAACATCATCTAATATCAATTCAATCAATAATCAAGTCAATTGAATAAGTTACAACCTAATTCATATCAAGATCAAACCTAGGGTTAAGGGTTAAGGAACATGTTCAACAATTTAGACCAAACCATCACAAATTATCATAATCAAGTTAAAATACATCTTAAAATTCATTATATCCTAAAAAACCATAAAAAAAACTCAGTTCATAACATCACATTCGTAATTGGATAAAACCCACATGAAAACTCAACTTTTAGAAATACTTTGAAGGAGTCCTTTGAGAAAAGAAGTCCCAAAGGTGAATTAGATATCATACCTTAACGTTTGATGAAGATTTTATAGTGAAATATCCCCCTTAACAGACCCCAAATTCCTTCCTACATTTTTCTTCAATGGTGTCTTCCAATAGAGAGAGAAAGAAGAGAGGGAAGAGAAATTATTTTGTGAGTTGTCTTAAGACTAATGGGGGTTGGGGTCTTTATATTGAGGGTTAAATTAAACTAATTAGACTCCCTTAAACCCCTAATTAAGCACCTAACCCCTTAACTAATTAAATGAACCAACTTAAATATGTGCTAGAAAACTTGACCCTCACACACAGAACCCCGATCGATGGGCCGTCTGTGAGTTGACCACTTACCCGTCATGCACACTTGTAGTTTTTGTCAGAGAATTGTGGAGGTGATGGATTCCCTATTTTGTCTAAGTGTGGGACAATGTTTGTCATCGACGCCCCGTCGATCCACACACGAGTCGTCGTTGGTCTTCCGTGGTTGCACACTGCCCAGGTAGTGTTGCCTCCTACGTGCTAGGGTCCTCCTCAAGAGCCCTTCGTTGGTCCTTGGGGATTTGTACCCGGGCGTTTTGACCAGGAATCCTCTTAGACACATCTTACACACCCTTCCACCTAATTTTATGAATTTCCAGGTCCTAAAAGCTAGTCAAATAAGATAAGGCTCGCTAATACATCCTTAAACCACAACTCCAAACGGAATGGACGTTCTTAGACGTTTTGGTTTCTACATTTCCCAAATGACATATATTCGTTATTATAGTCCTAAAATAGTGTCTAAACCTCAAGACACCTATGTTAGGCTTTAAGACAAGTCTTGAATTTTCAAAATGTTACAAATGACTTATTTGTTATAAGTATTTACAAGCAATTAAGATTTATGCCCTACTTTGTAATGTGGGTGGGGTTTTTTGTATGACTAAATGTGATGGTATTCTGTGCACATAATCCACATTGATTTAGCTAGAATTCCCCGTCATGTATTCCCCATACAGATAAAGGTGTGTGAGCAGATCATACAAGAGCCCTGGGGTTACCTTGATAGACCATGTTACTTAGACTACAAGATTTCACGCATAGTTTTGATAGTGGGCAACATATTCTATACAAGGTTCACTGATTGTAGACAATAAGCCATCAACTGACACTCTGAGAGAAGTTATTAACAAATTAAAGGTCTCAATTAGGGAAACTATAATAATTTTAATATATTAGAGAATAATCCATGAAATTTTAGGTGAGGATCCTTGATATTGGTCACAAATTCCTACTTTGGATTATGTCTTCTTCATACATATGCTCAATTTTGCCTATCTTGATTTTTTGTTCATTTCAACATTCTTACAAGTCTTCTTGTTATTCAGTCTACTTTACATACCAGTATATGTTTTATATGTACAAACATCCCTATTTTTGGCACTGCATTTCTATCAATATATTCTCAATTAAGTACAACCAAAAATTCTAGTAGACCATAGACTTCCAGTTTAGATATTCGTAAGCTCCACCTCTATCTGTAGCTATTAGATATTTAGATCCTATATTTTGGTATGTATATACATATGTTAGAACGGGTATGTCAGGTCCCTTTCAAGACTACTTATCATCAGATGCACACTCTTTAGAAGTTTCTTTACTTAAAATTTTTTCTTCCATTATATAAGTAGCTAGTGGACCCTTTTTTATCTATGATTTAGTATGAATCTTGGTATATGTTCAACTACCTGTGACTCTACAGATTTTGCATTACTTTAAAACATATAGTAAGAAAGTTCTTGTATAAATCATCAAGGACTACCCCTTTCTAGTTGGGGTGTGACACTGAGGTAGATCCTAAGAAGAAAGATAGAATTAAGATTTGGCCTAGACCTCTATCGCCTTCGAATATTTGAAGTTTCTTGGCTTTGGTTGGATATAATGGAAAGTTTTTGGAAGGTTTATTGACTCTTCATTAACTACTTTATCCAAAAGAAATTTAAGTTATTATGGTCATAAGCGTGTGACAAGAGTTTCCAAGACTTGAAAGATAGACTTACCTCCTCTCCGATGGTGACTTTACCCATAAGCATCTGATAGGTTTGTTGTTCATTATTACTCTTCATGGATTAGATTAGTATGTGTTCATATGAAAAATAGGAAAGTTCTTTCTTCTTATTCAAAGAACCATAATATTCATGAAATAACTATCCTACACATGACATAGAGCTAGCAGCGGTTATTTTTTCCTTAAAGATATTGAGGCATTATTTGTATGGTGTTCATGTTGATGTCTTCAATGACCACTAGAGTTTGTAGTTTGGGATCAAAGTAAGGATCTATATATTCTCCAATGTTATGGCTAAAATTATTGATGACTATGATATAAGTCTCCTTCATCACTACGGCAAATCCACTATGTTGTGGATGCTTTAAGTTGATTGTCCATGAATAGTAATACACAAGTCGAGCATGGTAAGAAAGAATTAGTTCATGATGTTCATAGAATAGGTTGGATAGATGTTTGCTTGGTTGATTTGAGTGAAGGGGTGTTGTTCATAATGGTGCAAAATTGTCATTTGTGTCGGATGTGAAAGTCAAGCAAGGTCTTGATTCAATTTTGGTTGAGTTAAAGGAAGCAGTGCTTAAAAGGTTTGTTGAGACTTTCTCTGAGGGGGAGTGTTGTTCTTCGATATCAAGGTCATTGATGTGT
Organism: Solanum habrochaites; assembly: GCA_027704765.1. Lineage (NCBI taxonomy): Eukaryota > Viridiplantae > Streptophyta > Magnoliopsida > Solanales > Solanaceae > Solanum > Solanum habrochaites. The sequence continues at coordinate 42,448,317 of JAKWJA010002497.1, read as the reverse complement.
TCCCTATTTAGATGAATTGAGAGAGAAAATCTTATGAGAAGCCCATAATTTACAATAATTCATTCACCAAGTAGATACCAAGATGTATTGTGACTTGTGGGAGGTCTATTAGTGGGATGGTATGAAGAAGGACATTGAGAAATTGTTGTTAAATGTTCTAATTGTAAGAAAGATAACATTAAACATCAAAGGTGGAGGTTAATCCCAATATTTTATATATACAAACTTTATTGTTCATTTACCCCCCACTCGGTGGCAAGATGAAACAATTTGAGCTATACTAGACCTTATGATGAAGTAGGTTCATTTCATTCCCTTCAAGGTTTCTTATTTGGCGGAAGATTATTCTAAATTTTATCTAATGAAAATAAATAGGTTGCATGGAGTTCAGCTATCCATCACTCTTATTATGGTACATAATTTACTTCTTAATTTGGAAGTCTTCATAAAAAGACCTTGATACTTGTGCCAGACTTAGTATGATATGCTAAAGCTTGTGTGATTAATTTCAAAGGTAATTGTGATGATCATTTTCCTTAGATTGGGTTTGAGTATAATATAGCTATCATTCAAGTTTTGGTTTGAAGTTTGTAAGGTTGTCTTCATTGGTACCGAGTTGGTACATGAGGCTATGGATAAAGTTTATCTTATCAAACTCAAAGTTGATAAAATTCTCATGTCTATGTTAAAAGAAGAAATCTTGAGTTCGATTTTGATCATTGGGTTTAATTTAGAATTTCGCCTATAAAGGGTGTAATTAGGTTTAAGAAGAAGGGAAAGTTTATTCCCGATATGTAGGCCCATATAAAGTTTTGATGTGTATTGGTAAAGTTAATTAGCTTTATTTTCCTAATGAATTAGCATAGGAGAGTTAGCAAGCAATTCTACAAGCTTAAGTCATTCCATGAAGCCTTCACAAGAACCTGAATGGTCAGTTTAGGGTACCATTAGCATTTTGAGGAAAGTGGATTAGTTGTTTGGGGTTGCAAGGATTTACTCTTACATGGACATCTCCCTAAACATATAGTATAAGTCTTCACGAGCCGTTTAGGTAAATTTCCCAACCGTCCATGGTGACATGGGCCTTAGGGTTTCACAACCTAGGGGTACCATCTTGACGTAACATGGTGACATGGGCCTCATAGCATATCTTAAATATAAGAGCATAGGAAATATAGTGCGGAATTAAAACTTTTCTTCATAATCAAAATATTTTATAAAGTGAAGAGAATCTGTGACACTATGTCTCAAACCATTTAGAACTTTTGAATTAGAAACTATTTGAATACAATCTTAGGGACTTAGCCCTTACGAAATTCTAAATCGTAAAAGAAAGACATAAAGGACATATGGTCAAGACCCCTAATACTATGAGGACTTACCATTATTCTTCTTTTTTTATCTACTAGAGTCCTATCCATGAGGATGGAATCTAATTTCCGCAAAGACTGCTTTATAGAAAATGTATAAATATGGGTTAGAACAAATAATGTACTAAATATTAAAGCCATGCATAAAATCCTCAAAATATGAATAAAAGGGACATTTTTTTTGAAACCATGGATACCCTCAATGTCCACTTGTGCCATATGTGAATGGAATCCCATACTACCATTTATACTAAGAAGATCCTTTTGAAGAACCATAGCATGTAACTCACTTTTGTGTTCATAATTCTTGTTCACTAGAGAGAATATAGCCTTAACAGACATAGACCATGAGAGATACATGGAATTCGGTATCGTATAACCCCACACAAAAATAAGGTGTCCTACTTTCCTAAGGTAGAAATAACATATTAGCTTTTAGGTGGATGCACTCACACAGTTATGGGATAGGGATATTGCTTCTAGAAACCCGGACTATTGTATTAATGGGAGAGTTTCTATCTCATGAGAGCATATGTAGAAGGCCGGCCTATTGTATTGATGGGAAGGCATCTACCTCATTTGTCATATCCACTCAGTGCTAAGCATTATTCCCCAAATTACACATAATTAGTCTTGAATTGAATTTACATGTGTGAAGGAACACTTTTTCCCTTCATTCAATACAACTCGTAATATAGCTCAAAGATTCATTTAGGTGAGAACTAACTTTCAACCTTAGAATCATCATTAGTATGTGAGAATAAATTTAACACCAATATCATGTGTTCTCGTGATAATGTAATTTCAATCAACACAATAGGATCTTCATAGTCATGTACATTTCATGCATAATAATGTGTAAAGGTTCATATGAGAACTATACTTTCAATTGACACCATAGTTACATTGTAATCATGTTTATGCATAGAGTGTGTGTGATTGTCATTGCAATGACACAACAACAACAATATCACCATATGTATTAACCTATTAAAGTGTTCATAATCCTATATGTAATATCGCAATCATGCATAATTCACTTATATTTCACACAACGACCATAGGCCATGTAAGTCTACACATCTAACATTCATTATAGTAGACATGTGTATAATCATGATTCAAGTAGTTCATTTATTGCATGTATAAGCTCATATACTCATATTGGAGTCCATGTGTGTATGGTCCTTCCACAATAATACTATATAGAATTCGACATGCAAAACAAGTAACACCTCCACCTTTCAAGTGAATCAATAGTTCATATACAATAACTAAACACATCTACCTTTCAAGTTTATAAATAGTTCATATATATTATTCTCCTCAACACATAATTCCCTAATAATTTGACCTTTAAGGTTTGGAATCAAGATCACCCCTAACTTCTAGAAATACTACGATAGATAAAGGGATATCATGATTCAACAACATAACCAATGTGAACATAATCAATTGTCAAGCTTCAACAATAATCAAGCCATACAATATTTCAAGATTTAGTAACAAGGGATATTCATTCATAAAAAATCTATGAAATTCGTCATGAGTGATTCATGTGTAGGTTATCGAATAAAAGGCATTTTACCAAGAAGCTCATCAATCTTAGAAGGTCCCTTCTAAACCCTCAATTTTACACTTTCATAAGCTAACCCTAGGCTCTATAAATTTCACCCTAAAATATTAGTTTAATCAATAATACATGTAGACTTATGCTTAACTCATGCAATTACATTGTAATCAAGTCACATTCAATCAATTGAACCAACTTCTAACAACATTGATAATGTAGAGAAGAGTCAAAGCTAGGATTGGGAGAAACTCATGGATTCTTTGGAATTCAAGTTAAAATCATCAAAAATCAGTAATATCATCAATAACAAATATAAATCAACCTTTTAGAACAACTTTGAAAGGAATTCATGGAGTTGAGTTGAAACCTTAGCTTTATTGAATAAAAGCTTTTGAGAGGGCTTCTTGGGTGATAGATACCCAAGGATGAAAACTTCCATACCTTAGACTTATAATTCCATTATATTCATATAAAAAAGCCTCCATGTTCAAGCCCTATCTTGATTCCTTCTCTTGGTCTTTAATTGATCTAGAGAGAAGATTCTTGGAGAGGAGAGAAAAGTAGTTGGGTTTTGATTTTGGATCTTCTGATATAATGATTTAATTAGGTGTTTATTGAATTAATATAATATATATAGGTGAAAAGAACCCATATTAAACGACCCCTAATGAAAACTAATTTAGAAGGAAATAATTGGAAAAGCTTACCTTAGGACGAAATTAGGATAGCAAATACAGGGGTGACCCATGCCCATGACTCATGGAATGTGGATCCAGTCACGCCCCCATCCTGTGGGTCGATGGTCTAGGTCTGCAGCCTGTCAAATTTTCCATTGACCCATGGGGACTTCCCACAGAGTGTGGACCACCCTACGTGGTGTAGGTCACCTTCGAGGTTCACCAAGTTGGGCAGTTTTTGGACTTAGTTTAGGATCCTCCTCAAAGACCATTGGTTGGTCCTTAGGGAGACATGTCATGAAGTTTTATCCCTAAACTCCAAAACTTACACTCGGGAAACCATTTTTACATATTTACTCATATTTCAAACTCTAATCTCACACTTAAAGCTCTAGTTTCACCTACTAGATTTCATTAAGATTTAGTTTGGTTTAATTAGTTTTATGGGGTTTTACATAGGGTTTAAGTGACAGAGTCCTAAATAGGAAATGAAGCTTTGTACGGTCTATTTAGGGGTCCATCTAGGGTCACTTATCAATTTTTAAGTCAAGGATATTCTGGTTTTTCCCCTATGTGTTTTGTACCTAAACACCATCGATTTAACCCCTATCCAAAGACCTATATAAGTAAATTAGTTCCTGAAACTTCCTATTCAAAATCATTCACGTAATTCCAATATTTCACTCAAAGATCACCCCAAAATCCTCTCAAGATATAAGGAAGAAAAAGCTAGGGTTTGTTTTCAAGAACTCCAGTTCATCATAGATTATGGACATTGATTGCTAAGGTATGTTAGTATTTACCTATGGATTCCTTCCTCTATAGGGTTCCTAATTTCTTCAAGTTTTACAAGTTACAATCTCATTTCAAAAGTTAGCGTTTTATTCAATATTCTTGGGTTATTTCCAATTTTGATTGAATTACTTGTTTCTTATCTTCTAATTCATTAATTAAAAGTATTTACATTATTTGTAGTTGAGTTCATATGAATTCATGTATGATACATGATTTTTGACTATGAACTCACGATAAAGTGTGTGAACTATGAAATATGAATTTATGAAGATATGCATGTTTTAATGAAGTTGATGTACATGATTTGAGGATGTTTCGAGAGTAAAGTAGCAATGTTGTTGTTGTGAAAGGTTTTCTCACATAAGGATTCATAAAGTTGGAAGGTTTTGTCAACTAAGTTGAATCATGTTTTAGGAGCTATTATGAATTAACTCTATCTTAGATTGATTGCTTAATTGTTCCCTTCAATTGATGATAAAATGATTACGATTAATGAATATTCCATATGACTTGTACTTAACAACAAAAGAATATTGAGATGGAGGATCTCTCTCTAGAAAAGTATGGCTCTCTAGTAACAATCTCTTTATCCCATAAATATGTGCCACCAAAGGATTTTTCTCAGATAGACATTACGTAATGTACCCACTTTAGCTTAAATTCATAATTCTTACCAAGGCAATGAAGGAAATCCCTTTTTGGTGGGGGAAAATCACTATATTTCATGTAATAGATCACATGGTTTATATCGATTATATGGTAGGCTTCCCACAGTAATGAACTAAGGTTACTTTATGAAAGTATCCCACAAGTGTCTTTAAGATGCTAAGCTTTTATTGACAAAAATTATGACGTATGTTTTCTAACCCTATTATTTTATGATTATCTTGGTCATTGTATGTCATGTAAAGTCCTTTTAGCTTGATTTCATAACTCTTAAGCATTACTATCATATTTAGTACATTTAATTTTGTAATAGATAATTTTGCCTAAATTGTATCACTAATATAGGTCTGATGCTCCTACCTCTCACACTCGTGACTAGTTGATACATTTGGCGCTTCAAGATTAGTGAGTCCTCATGTTTCGAGGACCGAGTTACCTTTATAGTCTTATGTCATTTCAATTTTCATAATTTTTATGTGGTGTATGGGTTATGTCCTAACAATTTCTGTTTATGTAGTAGATGACATATTGCGACTAATGTTAGACTCTACTTTGTTAAACTCTTTTATGATATAAGACTATTTTCTTGAAATCTTTATTTCTATAGGAGTGACGTATTAGAATTTATATAAAGATACCATCCATTGACATTATTGACTCTATAATACCCTTGATGTCAATCTTTACAACTCTATAATTCCCTTATAACAAATGGCTCCATTAGAACTGTGTGATTAATTAGAAATTTAAGTACCTAAATAAATTAAATCTCACCCACCTATCAATCCCTATCCGCCCCTACATAAAAAATCATATCTAAAGAGGTGAAACTCATAAACCATGTCATTTTCTCTTTCCTTCTGTGATGGATAATTATTCTTATTCTTCTTGGACATAGCTACATTAAGCTTTTCCAAATTCTCAATTTTTTTGGAGAAGGCATTTCATTAAAAGACATGCTCCTTGATCTGATAGCTAGTTAGATATTTGAGAATCGGTCTAAGAGGAAAATTGCTTTAACAAAATGGCAGGATATGTTTTCATTTTTTCAAATGTCTCATCGTTGTTATTTAGCTTTCTTCAGAAACATCATACTTAACATTCATTCCACCAAAATAAATATTTGTAAAGTAACTTAGCTTAGAAATAATTCTCGATTCCTCACCTGTATATACGATAAAAAGCTCGGCCTAAAGGTGAATAATCAGAGCCTTGCATTTCATACACATTGTATTGCATAGTTTCTGAATTGAAGTGTCAATACCCCAATTCATGTACTTATCAATCAACTCAACTTTGCTACTATATGTAGGTAAGAGACTTCTTTGAGAACCCATGATTGATAATTTCACTGCGAGGTAGAAAGTCTCCATATTAGTTTCTTTAAGATTGTTATCAAATATTAATTCATCTTTGAAAAATTCCAACCTTGAATCAATGTTTCTTCTACCGGTAAAACCATAAGGGAAAATAGGGATGGGGCGGGTAGGATTTATAAGTTCATCTGTATTCCGATTGATATTTAATTTATTTAGGATAATTGAATTTCTAACAAATCACGAGATTTCACATATTACATGAAAACTCTAAGAACATTTGTTGGTGGGACCATTTGTAATAAGGGTATTTGTAAGACCCCAAAAATGAGTTAGGGTTTCTAGATCCTAAAATGTTTGTATTAAGGTTATAATGTCCTAAAATGTCTAATAATATGGTATAGAGGCAGTGTATAAAGTTTGAGGTGATTTGAAAGTCAAACGTCAAGGGTCGACCAAAACATTCGACGACTAGTCACCTAAGTGACTCATGTGTCTATGTATGCTTAAAATTATATGAAATGAGATTACGAAGTCCTAAAATGAGTTATAATGATTTTTAAATATTTTATATGGAGTTTCAAGAAGTTTGGAGTTCAAACAACCAAGAACGTCCAAGGCATTCGAGAGATAGCCCATAAGACGCTCAAGTGTGTCTTGATGAGGCCTAGCCTGTTTGGAAGAGTTGCAGGTGTTGGTTTTGGTTGAAACTTGTGTGGAAGGTCTACGACTTATTAAGGTTTGTATTTACTTCGGAAACTTCTGGGTAAAACTTTTAAAGGGCCCCGCAAAAGGCTCCACAAGAAGGACCCAAGGCTGGTCGAGACACTGCCTTGACAGTGTCAATCGACGGACCAAACAACGGCTAGTTGTTCAAACAACGGCCTGTTGGTGGGTTCTATTCGATGGAAACGTAGAATGGGAAAGTGTCAAGCAAATACCAGGCCAAGGACCAATCGACAGAAGCCACAGACGGCCCGTTGATTGACCTACGGTCCGTCGAAGGTTTCGTTGATGGTGGCCTGCAACTGGTGCATTGCGCATGTTTTATTAAGGGGTGAATGGTAAATTAACCCCATGTGCTAACCTGACCTCACATGATTTATTTGGTGATTTTTGGGTGTATTTAATTGATCAAAAGCATGATCAACCCATTCCCAAACCGACTCGCACAAATTGAACATTTTCCTCCAAAAATATTCTACCTAGAAACCACCATTGTTGGTGAAGCTCAAGAACAGCTTGGAGCATGGATTTACATGGATGAATCACCAAGTTTTATGGTTTTAAACTTTAAAAGGGTATGGTGATCCTTCATCTCTAGTTATCCTTTTATCTAGAGAGTTAATGTCAAAGTTTCAAAAGAGACTTTATGATCAAACTTCTCCTTCATCAATCTAGCCATGGGTTCTTTATAAAACGTTTTAAATGGTTATATCGTGATGAATTTATGTTAATCTATTGGTATAAATGTGATTTTAATCCAATTGCATTATGAACCCATGTTCCTTCCCTAAATTGATTCAGTCCTTGCATGGGCTTTGTGATCTTGACTTGTTATCGATTGAATTGTGATTTTATTACATTGAAGTGGTTATATATACTGTTATTTACGTGAATTTAATGTTGAATTTATGTTGAAGGATTCATGAGGATAAATGTATGAAGATCTGAACATGCTTAGCCTAGTTTTGCATGATTCACTGTAATATTGGCGTTTTAATGAAAATTGTAGAATTCGATTATGTTGTGGTTCTTGTAGATATTTCCAATGATGTAATGAGATAATGAATTATAAATAATGAATTCATGTGGATCAATGTCTATTATCCTAGGATTCTTCTACTTTCCGTTGATGTCTAGAATAGCATGTTCACTGTGATCTAAAGGTTATAGCAATGGTAGTAGGATTTCGTGCAGATTATATTTCCTTAACTACTTCCTTGTATAGATGATATTAACAAATTGTGGGTATTAATTCTTGATGATTAAATAAAAGGAGTCTTCGCATGAATTGATCTAGGTTCTTCTAGCCTACAATTCGAATGTTGTAATGAACATTATGTGATCTTAATTCTACGATGGATGAAGCATGATTTAGATTTGATTTATGTATGTTTTACTACTGCCCTATATGTACATGATATATGCGTTATGATTGATGATCAAAACTAGGGAAGTTACTCGATGATCTATAACTCTCTACTTCCTAACATATTTGTGATATAGTGCACTAGTTGAATCATGCTCTTGTGACGAATTGTACATGGTTTTGTTTATGATTTAAGAACTTATTGTTACTTTTCTATAATGTATAAATTATGATAAAGGAGTATTGATCAATGATTATCAAATATTGATGAATTGGTAAGAATGGATCATCCCTCTACTTTTCTATATTAATGTATTTGATAAAGCCTTGTATGGTATTGTGTGGTATGGTCCACTTATGGTGGCGGTGTTTTCCTTATTGTCATTATATATGTGTTGACCATGGCATTAAAGGCAAATTGATGATTATATGAATGAATGGTTATGATGATCACTTTATGTGTAACTTGTGCCTAGTATTCTATTATAGTTGTGAATCTATGTTATATTACTAACGTTATGAGCATGTAAATGGATATATTAATATCATGTGTAGGTGCTGCCATTAATGATTTACTAAGAATCGATGACCCCTACCCATGTACCCCTATGTGAATGTGTAAATAGCTACGGTTAGGAGTTATGATCATAATATGAAGTGGAGCGGCCTTGTTAGAGTAGCCACTAGTGAACCTGCGATAATAATTAGCAAGTCTAAGAAAACATTTCAGCTCGATCACCTCGGTAGGCACCTCTCACTATTTGATAACACATATCCTGGCCTCATCCATATGTAGTTACCCTTGGCTAATGATATGCCTCAAGAAATGTACCTCATGCTATCTGAACTCACACATCTTGTACTTGATGTATAGTTGATTTTCTCATATGACTTGGAAAACCTTTCTCAAGTGATCCACATGCTTTTCCAAGGTGTTACTATAGATGATATGTGTTGGTAAAATCAAAGGGCATCACCAACCACTCATATGCTTTATATTTTGTCCATGCACACGGTATTCGATTCATCTCCATCGTTTATACGAACCTAATAGTAGCCTTTTCATAGTTCCACCTTGGTAAGTACTTGGCTTGTCCAAGTCTATCAAACAAATCAGCAATGAGCCAAGGGGTACTTCTTTTTAATTGTGACTTTGTTGAGCGCCTGGTAGTTAATGCATAGGTATAATGCCTTATCTTTCTTCTTTAGAAATGTTCTTTGGACGATTGAATATGACCAACTTCAAGCAACTCCCTCATATGCTTCTTCAGCTCCTCTAATTTGGGTGGATCCATGCGATAAGAAGTAGTTCTCCAAATTCCTAAGAAATTCTCCAACTTTGGCCTCCATATCTCAATCGAACGATGAAGGTCCTCCAACTTTCATGCCCTCCCTGAGTTCTTTCACCCCGGCTCTCATGGTTTCAATTGTGCTTAGTGCATACATGAGCTGACACTCCAAGAAATTGATAACCTCATTCATCTCATACTTGGCATGTTGGCGTCCCTCCAACTCTTTGTGGATGTTGTTATTCTCCTCAAAGGAGAAATCGTCCAGAGTCTTAAACTTCTCCTCGACCTCGTTCAAGCGCTTACCTAAGATCTCTACAGATTGCCTCATCATGTCAACCCTTGCGATCCACTCTAGTTCGGGTTTGACATCAATGGGCTCCTTACCGTGTTCATTGTCACATGCTTCAGTGGTCGAAAATAAGAGAGATGTTAGTGTTTTCTTAGTGTAGGGTTGAATAATAGATCTTGATTAATCTTAAGGTATCTTAAGGTGTTTCCTCTCATTTCCATTCTTCTTTCCACCATCTGGTAAGACGTTGATGGTGCTATCAGCGTTGATGTCTCCCTCATTAGTCATTCCCTTAGTAAGAACCTGAATCTATTACCTCTTTGCTATGGACATAGACTTCCACTAATGCTCCGTGTGATACTTAATGATTGATTCATGATTCTTTCATGATATTGTAAGCTCAAGTAAGCCTTTTGAAACATAGATCTCTAAGAGAAGTAAGAAAGACTAAGAGAGCTTGTATAGAAAGCTTTGTATTGCTTGGGAAAATACTTTGCACTTGTTTAGATGAGTTGAAAATGAGAGCCCCAATATTATACTACTTTTTAGGATCTAAAGTATAAATAAAAATTATTACACAAGTCCCTACATATTTACAATGGTCTCTCTTCTAGAATTCTCTATGGGCCTAGAGGATTTTAAAGCCTTGCAAGAAAATATCTAGGGAATTCTAGATTCTTGCGCAAGCCTCTTCACAACTCTAGTCCCCCCAAATATTTATGCCTCATTTGAATGGAAAAGTGGTGGGTCGTGATATTAAGCTTGACAACCTCATGCTTGCTTAGGCTAATCACATTTATTAGTACGCAATATAATAAATAAAATTATGTAATTATGTTTTCGTATTGTTAAAGTATTTCATTAATTTTTAAATATCTTAAATGAAAAAAATAAAAGGGTCCAAATTTGCATTTACTATGTGCTTGAAAATGCTTATTTTGCTCTCCAGTAGCTTTTGTTAATTCATATCTTTTCCATTACATTATGTTTTCATATTTCTCCTTAATTAACAAAGTACTAGAAAGAAATGCGTTAATTATAATTGCCAAATTCTTAGAAGTAAGGGTGTTGATGGGTTGGTTTGGATCGATTATAAGTCAAAACCAAAATCAAATTATCCTAATCGGTTATAAAATTGTAAAAATCAAATCAAATATTATAACATTTATCGATTTTGGTTTGTTCATTAACCATACACAAAATTTAAAGAAATAATTCATTCAAACGGTGAAGAAATGACAACAATTCATACAAAACGAAAAATAGCTAGAATGGTCAGAAAAGGGTCAAAAATACCCTTGAACTATTCAAAATAGCTCAAATATACCCTTGAAGTGTATTTCAGCTCAAATATACCCTTCCCCTCAGACTATAAGGTCAAAAATACCCTTCTCATTAACATGATCTGTTAAACACCACTTAGATGTCATGTCGATACCACATGGCATGCCACATAAGTCAATAGAGTTCCACTCATGCCATGTAGAAAATAAACTTACCCCTAATTTTCTCTATTTCCCTTAGAATTTAGAAACGATTTCACTGAAGATCATAGAACCTCTTTCCCTTAGAACTTATGTATTTTGTGAAATCGTTCTAAGGAAATGGAGAAATGAGGAAAAGGGTTCTATGTTCTTTGGTGAAGTTGTTTCTAAAATTCTACGGAAAATGGAGAAAATTAAGGGAAATTAGCGGTAAGTTTATTAGTCTACGTGGCATGAGTGGAACTCTATTGGCTTATGTGGCATGCCATGTGACATCCACATGGAATCTAAGTAGCATCTGACCGTTTATGTTAATGAGAAGGGTATTTTTGATCCTATAGTTTGAGGGTAAGGGTATATTTGAGCCGAAATATACTTCAAGGGTATATTTGAGCTAATTTTGTTAGTTCAAGGGTAACTTTACCCTTTTCTGTAGAATAATTGACAATAAGAACTTTCAGTCACTGAATTTACAATGAATAAAACTCTATAATTCACCATTTTGGCTTTGAAGGAGGAGACGATGACATTTTCAGTCCCATGAAAAACTGTGATGGACACTCATATTTATAATACATGTGACCAATAAGACAAATTTCCTAACATTGAGAACTTTTTTTCTTTCGTTAAGTAAATTATAAATAAAATTTGATGAAAATTGTTGGTTATTGAGCATTTTAATATTATTTTTTATATTAAATTTGCTCATTATTTTGGTATCTTAATGTTTACTAATTACTTCTACATTTTGCCATTGACTTAGTGGTCATATAACATTGGCAGAAACGTTCCGGTGAATGTTGGAACCTTGGCAGCATGTTTATCAGCCATTGATGACATTAGTTACCCTCTCATTATCTCATTCTTCATTCCTTCATTATTCTTTATAACTTATATAACGTATGTAACTCCTAAGTCCATTTATCTTCACTATTTACCACCACATTATCTTCCTATTTATTTCTAGGGAAATTTCTTATAGAATGATAGTGGTGGTCTTCAATTGATTTGATACACACAACACAGAAGAAAAAATATAGAGTGAAAGATTTAGTCAAAAAGAGAGTTCTTATTTGTTGAAATGAGGTGTTCTTATTTATAGAGATTTGGACTCAACTCTTGTCTAGAGTTGTTGAGTTACACATTGTGAAGGTTTTGTATCCTAGAGGGGGCAAGTCAAGAGGACTACTGTTGGACCAATGAAAAACATTTGTCGCAGTGGGCTTGAATCTGCTTAAAGAGAGTGAGATACTTGTGCCTCAGCCTGATGAGATTTATTTCTTCAATTTATTTTCAATTGTATTCTTGTACTTTTGTTATACTTGTAAGTTTTCACTAACAATTTGAAGGAGAATATTCATGGTTACAATTGAAAAAACCGCGGATGTCAAGATGAGAGACCTTAACAAGACATTTCGGTTCAATGGTAATCATTTAATAGATGGAAAGGTAAAGTACTTTTCTACTTAAATCTTCTCAATTTTCTTATGTATTGACTAAGAATAATCCTAATTAAATAGACATCACCTGTATGAATGACGATGAAACTATTTCTCATATAGAGAAAGTTGAAAAGTAATATGGTGATTCTTATAAGTATCGGTATTATATTCTTAATTATTTATCTGATAATTCTTATGATTATTATGATAGAACTTAATCTAGTACAAAGTAATTTTGGAAGGCATTGCAGAGTATGTATGATACCGAAGAGGCGGAAGCAAAAAAATATGCATCTACTAGATTTTTTCATTTTCAAATGGTGGATAATAAATCAGTGGTAGTCCAAGCTCAAGACTTCATCGTGATTGTTGGAGATCTTAGGTCCGAAGAGTTCAAAATTGGAGATAATCTTATTGTTTATGACATAATAGATAAATTTTCACCTTCTTGAAAGGAATATCAAAAATCTATGCGCCACAAACAAAATTAAACCTCTCTTGAAACCTTAATAATGAAAATTCGCATCAAAGAAGAAACAAGAGGTCATGATGCACTTTTACAAATAAAAGAGAACAACATCACAACAAAGCTAAATTTATTTACTTCGAATAATACAACTCCTGAAACTCACTAAAATACTTCTTTGAAGCCTGAGAATAAAAAAATTAAGAAAAATAATGGTAGACCTCCCACGAAAAATAATGGTGAAAATAACCAAGAACAAAATCAACAAGTTCAAGAAAAGGGATCATGCTTTGTTAGTGGCAAGAGTTGGCATACTGCTCGATTTTGCAGATTCTTAAAACATGGTCCTAACCCTCAGGCAAACGTTATCGAAGAACCTTTTGTGGCTGTGATTATCAATATAAATATGATTGAGAATGTTGATGGATGGTGGGTTGATTCTAAAGCAAACGTCGTGTCTGTTATGACAAAGACTGCCCAAAAAATATACTCATTTTGAGGAGCCCAAAACCATCATGCTTGGTGATGCTCGCACTACACAAGTGCTTGGAAAGGGAGATTTCGAATTGTATTTTACTTCTGAAAGATTATTAACTTTGAAAGATGTACTTTATATTCCTTCTATGAGAAAAAATTTGATGTCTAGTTTTCTTCTTAATAAAACAAGTTTTAAACAGATTATTGAATCTGATCAATATGTTATAGTGAAGAAGGGTATTTTTTTGGGAAAGGGGTATGTATGTTACGGTATGTTCAAATTGAATGATTAAATGAATAAAGTTTCTACTTTTGTTTATATGCTTTATTCTACCAAATTTTGGCATGCTCGTTTGTGTCATATTAATGATCATTATTTTGGAATCATGAGTAGTTTAGGATTAATGCCAATAACTAAAAAGAATTTTGAAAAGTGGGAGGCTTGTAGTAAAGTCAAAATCACTAAAAGCCTCATTTTTAAGCTGAAAGAAAAACTGATTCATTAGAATTAGTTCATAATAATTTTTGTGAACTTGATGAAATTTTAACTCGTGGAGGTAATAGATATTTATCACTTTCATTGATGATTTTTCTAAGTTAACATATGTTTACTTGATGAAAATAAAAGTGATGCTTTTAAAAATTTCAAAACTTATCTCCACGAGGTTGAAAATTAGTTTTGAAGAAAAATAAAAAGAATTAGAAGTGATAGAGGCCGTGAATATAAATCAAATGAATTTAATTCTTTTGTAGATCATTGAGAATAATTCATGAAACTACTCCTCCTTACTATCATTCATCTAATGGAGTAGCGGAAAGAAAAAATAGATCATTGGTTAAATTAACTAATCTCATGTTTCTTGAGTCACATCCACCTTTAAATTTTTGGGGTGAAGCTATATTAACTGTTTGTTATGTGTTGAATTGTATGCCTCATAAAAAGTCTAAATTGACGTCTTTTGAATTGTGGAAAGGTTTTAAGACAAGTTTGGTGCATCTAAGAGTTTGGGGTTGTCTAGAATTTGTGAGGCTAATGGATCCCAAGATTACAAAGTTTGATAAGAAAGTTACTAGTTGTATTATCTTGGTTTTGATTCAAATAGTGCAACCTATAGATTCTTCAATCTTGAAGATAATATTGTAATAGAATTCGGTGATGCTATTTTTCATGAAAATAAATTTTCATTTGATTCTAATATAGTTGGGGTCAAAGGATTGAACAAAGTATTTTGTCACTACCTAGTTCTTCTACTTCTACTTTGAAAAATAAAGAAGTTAATGATTATGAGTTAAGAAGAAGTAAAAGATCTAGAGTGGAAAAAGATTTCGATCCTGATTTTTATGTGTTTAATATTGAAGATGACCCTCTAACTTTGAAAGAAACATTATCTTCACATTATTCTATTTTTTGAAAAGAGGCAATAAATGATGAAATGGAATCACTAATTTCTAAAAAACTTAGAAACTAGTTGATTTACCACCAGGTCGTAAAACAATTGGGTGCAAATGGGTCTTAAGAAAAAAGTTAAAACTGGATGATCCTATTGATAAATATAAGGATAGACTAGTTACAAAAGAATTTAAATAACTAGAAGGCCTAGAAGTTTTTGATAATTTTTTTCTGGTAACAAGAATAACATCCATGAGATATTTAATTGCTATAACTGTAATTTTTTAATTACAACTTCATCAAATAGATGTAAAAACTTTTTTTAAATAGAGACTTAAATGAGTAAATTTGGATGGATCAACCCGAGTGTTTTGTTGAAGCAGGCCAAAAAGCAAAGCATGTAAACTTACTAAATTCTTATGTGGCTTTAAACAAACACTAAAACAATGATATGAAAATTTTGATTCCTGAATAATTGAAAAATATTGGAATATCAAGAGGAATCAACAAGGAGATGTGTACCTTGTAATTTACAGCAGAAGTCCCCAATCTACTTCTTTGACAAGTTGGTACTGAAGTCCATCTTTTATCACTACAAAACAAAGATCTTGTTCACAAAGTAGAAGTCTACTTTTGTGTGTTGATGAATTTGTCTGAGAAAAAACTCAATACTTTTGTTTCTTGACCAAACGCTTGGTTTTTTTATTTTCTGTTTCACAAGTTTTCCCTCTATTTCACGTTTCACGTTTCTTGTTTCACGTCTCACGTCTCTTAGAAAATGCTCCCACTAGGAGTATTTTAAAGAGGGGTTAAACAGTTACAATGTAACTGTTTTGTCTTATCCTTTAAAGGATTTATCCTAATCAATTAATTAATTAATTAGATAAGACATTAAAAGATATTGGGTCGGGTCGGGTCGGTCCACATGGGCGACCCACGACCCAAAGCTTATAAAATGGTTTTAAAACAGATGAGTGGGATTAGTGCATATATCATAAGTCTTTGAATAATTCACATGTGATTATTTGCCTATATGTTGATGATATGTTGATCTTTGGCTCTAACATGAATGTTATTGATGAGGCTAAAAATATTCCAGAAATCATTTTGATATGAAAGATCTTGGTGAGATTAATTTTTATTCTTGGAATAAAAATAACAAGAACATGTGAGCAAATTTTTCTTGATCAATCACATTATGTTAAGAAAAAATTCTGAAAAAATATAACTTTCATGATTGCAAGAATATTGCTACTCCTTTTGATTCAAATATTCACTTATTTCCCATTGAAAATGAAAATGATGTAACAAATCAAAAGAAATATGCCAGTATAATCGGAAGGTTGAGATATATGACTAATTGCACTAGGACTGATATTGCATATGTAGTAGGGGTACTTGGCAGGTTTACAAGCAAGAAGGTAAAAAAATTGGAATGCTTTAACAAGAGTTATGAGATATTTAATTGGAACAAAAATTATTGTTCGGTCGACAAAAAAATTTAATGATGTACTTAAAAGCTTTGTGATGCAGATTGAAACACTTTATGAGATGATTCGTGTTCTACCACTGATTATGTTTTTACTTTATGTAGTGTTGTTTGTTGGAGATCATAAAAACAAACTATAATTGCTAACTCTACCATGGAGGCTGAACTAATTTCTTTAGCTTCAGGTAGTGAGGAAGCGAATTGGTTAAGAGATTTATTGTTTCAAACTTCTTATTTTGAAAAATCAATTTCTCCTATTTTAACTCAATGTGATAGCACCACTGAAATTGGTAGAGTTCAAAACCGTTATATAAAAGTAAATTCAGACCTTTAATGAGGAAATACAATAATGTAAGATCGTTTTGACAAGTGGTACCATTAATGTTGATCATGTCAAATCTTGCAGATCCTCTAACTAAGGCCTTAACAAGAGAAAAGGCTGGAGCACATCGAGGGTGATGAGATTGAAGTCCACAAATCTTTGAGTCATATATGAGGAAACCCAACCTGGGGACTAGAGATCCTATAACCAGGTTCAAAGGGAAAAACTAATCATATAATGACTTCTTATGAAAAATACACTATCATTTTATTCCCTCCCTATGATGTGAGAGCATTGTTTCATGTAATTTGTGAAGGTTGAGTTGATAAAATTCTTAATGAAAATTTGTAGCCCGTATGGATGGAGTGTTAAACTTACAAGAGCACTCTCGACAGATTTCATTTATGTGATGTGTGGAAATAGGTCACTTCCTATGAGAATTGTCTTATTATAAAAGCGCCCATGAAATCGGGATGTTACATGGCCATAACGTGTTGGCTTTAAGCTCATGTTAACACCATGATTATTATGTGTGAGCATTGATATTTTATTTTCCTAAACCAGTCATAGTTCAAGTCTGAACAACTACGACTCCGGAGTAAATGTTAATGTTCACTAAGTGAAGGTTCAATGCAGAGCACACTTTCATTATGCATGATAGTCTTCACTCAACTAATATACTAACTTATTTACTCAACTGATATACTATCTTATTTAGTATTAAAATGAGTGGGGGGTTGTTGGTTATTGAGAATTTCAAAATTATTTTTTATATTAAGTTTTCTTATTATTTTGGTGTCTTAATGTTGCCTAATAACTTCTGCATTTGGCCATCGACTTTGTGATCATATAATATTGGCAGAAACATTCCAGTGAACATTGGAACCTTGGCAGCATGTTGATCAGTCATTGATGGCATTAGCTACCCTTTCATTATCTCATCTTGTCTTCCTCCATTATTTTTTGAAACCTATGTAACACTCACTATTTACCATCATATTATCTTCCTATTTATTCCTAGAAAAACTTCTTGTAGAATAAATAGTGGTGGTCTTCATTTGGTTTGATATACACAAAATATAAGAAAAAATATATAGTGAAAGAGTCAGTCAAAAAGAGAGTTCTTATTAATTGAAGGGAGGTGTTCTTATTTGTATAGCTTTGGACTCAACTCTTATCCAGAGTTGTTGAGTTATACTTTGCGAAGGTTGTTGTATCCTAAAGGGAACAAGTCAAGAGGACTACTGCTGGACCGGTGAAAAATATTTGTCTCAGTGGGCTTGAATCTGCTTAAAGATAGTGAAATATCCATGTCTCAGCCTAAAGAAATTTATTTCTTCATTTTATTTTCAATTGTGATCTTTTACTTTTGTTATACTTGTAAGTTTTCACTAACAAAAACATATGTAATATCTTTAAAATTATTTATAAAAATGATGTATTAAGTATGTATAATAAAACATATGTATTTAATTTATCAGTTCGATTCGATTATTTCTTCAATTTTTTCAAACAAATCCACAACCAAATCAAATAGTATCAGCTTTTTAAAATCTAAAACAAGGCCAAATTGGTTTTCTTTATCGATTTGATTCAATTTTAATTATTAATTAATCTTATCCGAATTGTGAACACGTCTACTTTGAAGAAAAAGATTCAAATTTATTCACAAATTTTTTACAATACCTAAAATTATCCTCAAATTAAATCTTCGAATAGGGGTGAAAGCCAAAGCAATTTTCTTTTCTAACAGACTTTTTTTCTTTTTAATAGTTGAATCAAATCTAGACCAAAAGTCAAGGGCATTATTTCTTAGTTTGAATTGACCCATAAAAATAACCGATATATATCAAATGCAAAAAAGGCACTTTTCGATGTTTGTTTAACTTGATTTTATTAATAAATACTACATAATTATGTGGTTGAATAAAATTATAAGAATTGATAATAGATAATAAGTATATTTGGTAAAAAAGATATTAATAAAAATTATTTTATTACGATGATCAAAATATTCTCAAAGTTATTTGTAGAATATATAAATATAAATTTAAAGTATATTTATATAAATAAAATTTATATTTTAGGTATAAAATCATAAAAGATTTGATCAAATCAAAAGCATTTATAAGCTAAAAAAATCCGTACATATGGCTTGAGCTGTTCAAAATCGAATCATAACTGATTAGCTGACTATAAAATTAGCACATCGGATTAATAGTTAGTGAACGTATTAAAATTTTATACTTAATGATTTTACTAGAATGGGAGCAGAATTCCTCAAATATTTATTGAATATGCCATTAAACCATTAAGAATTATCTACATACATTTTAAACCCTTGATATGTAAAGTACAATATGTATTAGTATTAATATGAAAGTCCCATATAATATTTTGATTCTTTATATGACTTGATACATATTTGTGAGTTGAATTTCTTAATGGTCTATTCGCTAAATAGTTCAGATCTTAATTTACAAATCTTCACTTCTTGTTTACAAAAATGTATATTTGAAATATACAAGTCATAAAATATTATGTGGATGTACTTGTGAATATTTTTAATTGAATGTTGATGTTCTCACCTTCAAAAGTTAGGCTTTCAGGTATAGAAATATTGTGATTTACAATTATGGAGTATCAACTTAATAAGAGATCAATATATTGGTGAGTGAAAGTGAAAACATGAAATATGAAATGAAAAAGCCAATACACCACATGATACCAAATCAATCAATATTCTATTGATTGACAAGCGAATTAGTATATTTAAAATGGGAAACTTCTGAAAATAGCAAACATTAGGCCTTAAATAAGACTATATAGTTATAGTTTGCTTATTATGCATATAGCAACATGTTAGGAGAGAGAGAAGGTGAGCGTGATCTACAGAGAGAGGAGAGAGTGCATTTTTTGTTGATTTTTGGGAGAAAAATAAGACAAATACAAACTGAATGATATCAAAATGACTACGTATTATAGGAGAGAGGCGAGCGAGATCAAAACAAGGCGAAGAGACACAAGCAAGATCGAGAGAGGATTGTATATTGTATTTATTTTGTATTGTATTCTATAGCTATTTTGTATCAATTATATTCAAAATTCAACAAATTGTATTTTATATTAATTTTGCATTGTATTCTGTATTTAGTTTGTATCAATTATATTTGAAATACAATGAATATAATTGTATTCATTCTTTCTTTGATTGGATACAAATATATTGAGTAAAAAAATGATTGAGTATTGTATTCGTATGAATACAAATATAATTAATATAAAATTACAAAATATAATTTTTCGAATATAATTGAAATGAGATGAAAAATTTGCACTTATATCATGCTCTGTCACTACACTAATACGCTTACGTTTCTTACCACCAAAACCCTAAAGCAAAAAGAGTAAAAAGGGTCTAGGTAGTTGTTAAATTGCATTTTTATTCCCTTCTTCACTAGATATAGACTGTAATTAGGTGTGTATAAAATCCAACTACTTTCTTGATTTTTCTTTTTTGATCTTTATTGTGGATGTTGTTAGAATGTTGGGAGGTCTGACTTTTTGCTCTAATGAAATTGCATTCTTGTATTTTGAGTGGGGGAAAAGGAGAGAGATAGGAGATTGGGTGAGAGAGAGAGGACACACAAGGAGAGAGATATGAGAGAGGGTATAAGAAAGCAGAGGGCAAGAAAGAGGGAGGAGAGACAAGGGATAGAGGGAAGAGATTTGTCATAAAACAATATACGGTAAAATCTTTCTAAATTATTACAGGCTGGACCATGAAATATTATTATTTTATAGAGATATTATTTAATCAATAAATTAATATTTATTAATTTAAAGAGTCTTTCCGCACTGAAAAAATTGTTCAGGGATTGGATACAAATACATTTGAGTAAGAGGATGACTGAATGTTGTATCTGTATGAATACAAATAAAATTGATACAAAATCACAAAATATAGTTTTTCGAAGACAATTGAAATAGGATGCAAATTTCTTACTTATATCATGCCCCATCACCACACTAATACCTTTATTTTTTTGACATCATAACCATAAAGCAAAAGATCAAAAAAGGGTCTAGGTAGTTGTTGAACTGAATTTTTGTTCCCTTCTTCACTAATCTTTTTAACTAGGCGAGTATGAAAACACAACTACTTGCTTGATTATTTTTTTTCATCTTTGCCATAGGTTGGTGTTAGAATGTTGGGAAGTTTCGGTGTTTTCCCTAATGAAGTTGCATTCTTGTATTTTGAGTGGGGGAGAGGGTGAGAGAGAGCAGAGGGCAAGAGAGAAGGAGGAGAGATAAGCGAGAGAGGGAATGATTTGTTATAAAGCAAAAGTATAACTTAGATAAATATCATAGTGTAAAACCTAAATTACCTTTTATCCCTACACTTTTTCTAATTACACAAATTTCATGTTTTAAGGCATTTTGGATACATAATTAAGAATGCGAATACAGTATTGTTGATTATCAATGTATTGCACTTATAAGGGGAAAAAACTGAAAAATTAAATTAAAAGCTTATAGAATGTATTTGTTGCACTAATTAAGGAATAAATAAATAAAATTAAGATCCCATAAATTGTGTTATTCCATTTCAAATTATTGTCAAGAATTCAATCATATAGTGTAACAAATCATAAAATTAAAATTTTTTCTTATTTTTCATCATTCTCTCTGTTTCCTCCGTTAGCTGAAAAATTTCATACGACACAATGAATATTTCGATCTTCTTATGTTTCTTCTTACTTTCAATTATACAAAGATAAATCCTAACAAAACAAAGAAATTCAATCATTTTTTTTAAATTGGGCCCCCTATTCAGCGAAGAAATCTTTCAAATTTGAGTGAAAAATATTTTTCAAAATTTTGGATAAGCGAGATGAGTTAGGAAGGATACAAAAGTGATGAAATTTTTGTTGGATAAACGCTTTCTTTTTTAAACTTCAAGTTCATCTAAGATCCTTTCAGTTTTGATTCAAGATTATGGAAAATTTTGAGATTTAAAATTCTTTTCCTAGTTCATTGAAGTTCCTTTCAGTTTTGTTTCAAAATTATTGAAAGATTTGAGTTTCAAAGTTATTCTCCAGTTCATTAAAAAAACTTCCAATTTTAATTCAAAATTATCAAAAATTTTGAGAAGATACATCATGAAGATCCTTTCAATTTAAATGATAAGTGTTATATTTCTACTAGATACATTATATAAGAAAGTTTTTCCCATAAGATTTTAGGTTTGAGATCGATACATTATTGTTTGTTAATTGTTATGTATCAGATACATTTAGTATGAATCAAATTTACATGTCATGCATAAAAAATTAGTGCATAATACATTATTATTTATGTATCTTATTTTGTTTAGTGCATGATACATTACTATTTATGTATCTCGTTTAAATTGATAGGTATTGTATTGTTTGCTTGAAAGATATGTATAACTTACTTAATGTATCATTTTGTAGTTGATAACAATATATCTGATATAATAAAGTTATGGAAGAAGCATGTATGTAAGCTAAAATAAAGTTTAACTATAAAGGTATCACAATAAATAAGAATTGAGCTATCAAATAGATATATGAACAAACACAATCCATTAAAGAAATTTGATTGTGAAAACGCTAGAAAAAAGAGGAAAATATTAGACTATTTGATATTTTGGTGAAATTGAAACTATATTATTATGAGATAATGAGAAGATTAAATAATAATACAAGAATCCTAATAAGTTTCAATTGATGATTAGTTGTCAAAGACCATAACCAACTCAAATTACGAAAAAAATTCTAATATTATTGTAGTTACTTAAAATTTATTAAATATAAATTTATAAAGTTGTTCAGATTATATTAAATTAATGAATATATTAGCCCAAATAAATATTCTGGATTAATATAATAGATTTAATTATTTAAATTTAATAAATATTAATTTAATTAACGCTCACTACTTAAAGCCCATATGACATGTCACTTAAATCTGATTGGTCGAACGGAGTACTGCTCCAATTGCAACTCCTCTATTCTAAAACTATAAATAGGGGTCTCATAGTTTAGAAAAGAGGACCAAGAATTTTAACAACAAACTAGACAAAGTTCATGGATCAAAAGCTGCAAATTTCTCTACAAGTTCAAGAACAAGCATTACAGTTTCATGAACGATCAAAATCAAGAACGATAAAGATCAAGAACGATAAAGATCAAGAACGGTCAAGATCAAGACTGTCGGATTCAAGATCAAGCTCGAAGCCCTTGGATACAACTAGAAGTCAAGATCAAGATACAATTCAAGTTTAAGTTCAAGATCAATATAAAGTTCAACATAAAGTTCAAGTCAAGATCAAGTCCAAGTCCAAGTTCAAGTTCAAGTTCAAGTTCAAGATCAAGATAAACCCATAGTGAGGATCAAACTTTAAAGCCCTTTGAAAAGATGAATTCAGAGGAATAATAAAATTGTAACACTCACACTTAAAATAATATATCGATTGATGCTATAATTTTTCGTTCTTGATTATTGTTTTGTCGATGCAAATTTTACTTCCTACAAATTCTGGCATGCCTAGTGGGACAATCTCTGCCTGTCATCTCAACTTTTCAAGCATCGAAAAATATCAAAATGTCTTCCACTATACAAGAACAACTAGCAAGCTTAATTAAAACAACTGAAGGCCTGACAAAGTGTACACATGAACAAGATGCTAAACTTTTCAAGATAACAAATAAGATCGATAACATGATTGTAACAAGATCAAGTCATTCACCTCTGAAGCTTTCTAAAATTCAAGACGAATGAGAGTCTTGCATAAAGCAAACAAAGATCAAATATATTCATATCTTAGTAAAAGGTTTAACTCCAATTGATAAATCAAAGAACTTTATCATAGAGTCTATCGAAGACAAATCTGAGTCTTCATCCAAATTTTCTCCCATATATGCAAAGTCATATACACAAAGGTTTGATAACTTGAAAATATCGGAGGGTTATAAACCTCCCAAGCTTCAACAATTTGATGGCAAAGGAAATCCCAACAATATATAACGCACTTTATTGAGACTTGCAATCCTGCTGGGACATATGGTGATTAACTTGTTAAAGAGTTCACTCGATTTCTCAGAGAAATCACCTTTGATTGGTACACAGATCTTAAACCTAATTCTATAGATAGTTGGGAGCTATTAGAGTAAAAGTTCCTTAATCATTTCTATAGCACGAGACATGTTGTTAGTATGATGGAACTTACAAGGCTCGTCAATGTAAAGATGAGTTAGTTGTTGACTTTATTAATTGTTGGAGAAGTCTAAGCCTCAACTGCAAAGATCGCCTTAGTGAAAATTATAGCATTGAAATGTGCATCCAAGGTATGAATGGGGTCTTCACTATATTTTGTAAGGATTGAAGACCAACAATCTTCTGTCTTTGGACCTCTTGAAGATGAAGATATAGAAGAATTCCAAAGTGGGGGCAAGTTTGCATCCGAAGATGACTTTGAAGAGTCAATGTATATCTAGACGCTCCTTAAAGCATGAGCTTAAACTGCAAGTTACAATGCTCCGTAAAATACGAGTTTAAATTGTATGTCACTTGAATCTTCAAGTAGAAATGCTCCTTGAAACACGAGTTTAAATTGTACGTTGCTTAAATCTTAAAGTTTGAGTTAAATCTTCAAGTTGAAATGTTCCTTGAAACACGAGCTTAAAATGTAAGTCACTTAAGTCTTCAAGTTAGAGTTAAATCTTCAAGTTGAAATACTCCTTGAAACATGAGCTTAAACTGTATGTTACTTAAATCTTCATATTTGAGTTAAATTTTCAAGTTGAAATGCTCCTTGAAAAACGAGCTTAAATTGTATGACCCTTAAATCTTCAAGTTTGACTTAAATCATCGAGTTAAATGATCCTTGAGACACAAGTCTAAATTGTATATCATAAAAATCTTTAAATTTGAGCAAACCTTCAAGTTAAAATGCTCCATAAGGTACGAGCATAAACTGCATGTCACCCCTGACTCGCAAGAGTATAAATTGTATATGACACAAAAACAAAAAATACTCACTCCTCCAGTACTACGTTGTGACTTGATCCACTCCATTGAGGTACGTATGCACTTAGAACCATATTCTAAGTTAGCGTCAAGAAGTCAAATGTTCCCACTTGATCTGTTACATGAGGTAAAGGTACGAGTAATCTTTCATAAAACTTCAGACTTGCACCAAATGATGGTAACTCGATGGGGTAAACCCTTATGAATAAAATTGTTTCAAGATTTAGTCTTCAAATCTCCAAGTATGCAAGTTGAAGTCTTCAAATTATTCAAGCCTAGTCTTTGCAAGATAATATATCTTGACAAGACTTGAAGAATAGGACATTCATAGTCACTTAAAATTTATTAAATATAAATTTAATAAAATTGTTCAGATTATATTAAATTATTAAATATATGAGTCCAAATAAATATTATGAATTAATATAATTGACTTAATATTAAATCCAATAAATATGAATTTAAATAAAACCTGCTCCATAAAGCTCATATGACATGTCACTTAAATCTGATTGGCCGAATGGATTCTTATTTCAATCGCAACTCCTCTATTCTAAAACTATAAATAGGGGTCTCATGATTGAGAAAAGAGGACCAAGAATTTTAACGACAAGCTAAAGAAAGCTCGTGGATCAAAAACTGGATATTCCTCTACAAGTTCAAGAATTCAAGCATTCAAGAATGATCAAGATCAAGAACGATCAAGATCAAGACCGTCGAATTCAAGATCAAGTTCGAAGACCTTGGATTCAACTAGAAGTCAAGATCAAGATAAAGTTCAAGTTCAACTTCAAAATCAAGATATAGTTTAAGTCAAGATCAAGATCGAAGCCCTTGGATCCAACTAGAAGTCAAGATCAAGATAAAGTTCAAGTTCAAGTCCAATTCCAAGATCAAGATCAAGATAGGGATCAAGATCAAGTCCAAGTCCAAGATCAAGATCAAGTCCAAGTCCAAGTTCAAGTCCAAGATCAAGATAAATCTGAAGTCCATGATCAAGATAAAGATAGAGATCAAGATCAAGTTCAAGTCCAAGATCAAGATCAAGATCAAGATCAAGTTCAAGTCCAAGATCAAGATAGATATCAAGACGAAGATAAATCCAAAGTTCAAGATCAAACTTTAAAACCCTTGAATTATATTTGAAAAGACGAATTCAGTTGTGACTTGATCCTCTTCATTGAGACACGTAGGCACTTAGAACCATATTCTATGTTTAGTTGCATGAGTGTCAAAAAACCAAATGTTCCCACTTGATCTGTTACATGAGTTAAAGCTATGAGTAATCTTTCACAAAATTTCAGACTTGCACCAAATGGTGGTGGCTCAATGGGGGCAAACCCTTATAAATAAAATTTATTCGAGATTTAGTTTTCAAATATCCAAGTATGCAAGTTGAAGTCTTCAAATTCTTCAAACCTAGTCTTTGAAAGATAAAATATTTCGACAAGACTTGAAGAAGGGGGCATTTGTAGTTACCTAAAATTTATGAAATATAAATTTATAAAGTTTTTCGAATTTATTTAATTAATGAATATATTAGTCCAAATAAATATTATGGATTAATATAATTGACTTAATTATTTAAATTCAATAACTATTAATTTAATTAAAACCCGCTCCATCTAAAGCTCATATGATACGTCACTTAAATCTGATTGGCCGAAGCGAGTCATGTTTCAATCCCAACTCCATTATTCTAAAATTATAAATAGGGGTCTCATAATTTAGAAAAGAGTACCAAGAATTTTAACAACAAGCTAGAGAAAGCTCGTGGATCAAAAACTGCAAATTTCTCTACAAGTTCAAGAATCCAAACATTCAAGTTTCAAGAACGATCAAGATCAAGAACGAAAAAGATCAAGAACGATCAAGACCACGACTACCAGATTCAAGATCAAGATAAAATTCAAGTTCAAGTTCAAGATCAAGATAAAGTTCAACATAAAGTTCAAGTCAAGATCAAGTCCAAGTCCAAGTTCAAGACCACGACTACCAGATTCAATATCAAGATAAAATTCAAGTTCAAGTTCAAGATCAAGATAAAGTTCAACATAAAGTTCAAGTCAAGATCAAGTCCAAGTCCAAGTCCAAGTCCAAGTCCAAGTCCAAGTTCAAGTTCAAGTTCAAGGTCATGATAGAGATCAAGATCAAGCCATAGTTCAAGATCAAGCTTTAAAACCCTTGAATTATATTTAAAAAGAAGAATTCAGAGGAATCATAGAGATTGTAACACTCACATTTGAAATAATAAATTGATTAGTGCAATAATTTTCCGTTCTTGATTATTGTTTTCTCAACACGAATTTTACTATCTACAATTATCTTAATTATTACAAAATAATATGTAACTAATCAAAAATCAGCCTAAAGTTAATTACGGAAGTGTTTCCAACAAATCCATTTAGCCGTATAGGATTTTAAAGAGGAAATACATTCTTTTAATTCAATTTTATATTGGAGGTGATTAGTATGGACAAAATATAAAAAAGAAATGAGATTTGTATATGGTATTATGAAATATTTTTCGTAAAATATATTTATTTCTTTTTATGTTTTGTTGGTTTAAATATTTTGATTTTTTTTAATGTTTTGTTAGTTTAAACTTTTTGAAATCAAATTTGGATATATATATTTTGTAACTACCAAGAATTTGGAGTGAATTTAGGCAGATAAAATGGGAGAAAAAAAAAGGGAGTGATGAATGTGGTATGACTGATGACTTATATGTATCCGATAGTTTTTAAAATTAAGAGAAAGAAGGGATTCAAGCAATATTGTAAAAAGGTGAGGAAAAATAGAAAATAAGGAAATTAAACTTGTGTATATAAATAATTTATCAAAAACAAAAAATTCATTAAAACCTCTCTGAATCAATATAGGCGGTATCATGAAATATTATTCTTTTGTAACGGTATTATTTAATCGATAAATTAATATTTATTAATTTAAAGAGTTTTTCGACACTGAAAAAATCATTCAGGGATGAAATCTCAACGAATTCGAAAGAACCCACTTGAGAAAACGTCATTCATGAACTTGAAGTTAGGATTAATGAGTTCGCTTACTGCAATAAAGTAGATGTTGATAACGTATCATGTGAGTGAAAATAGCCCTAGAGCTTAGAACAAATTGTGGATATCATTGAGAAAACACTGTTGATGATAAAGTTGAAGATGATACAATACAATTGGGATTAGTTACATGTAAGGAAATACTTGGATCTAGAATTCTTCACAATTTTATGGTGCAATTAGAAAAGGTAACACTGAAATTTTTGGATGCAGTAAGAAAAGTTAAAGATGAGCTTCAACTTAATCTAAATTTTAACAAAACCCAAACATTATAGAATCATATTTCACTAAATTTTCTTAGATATATTTGTAGTTTTAACAATTATTAGTTTATAATATTAATGGAATAAAGATCTTTTGAAAATATATTATCTTATCGAAATAAGTATTTTTTTATTGGCCCAAGTCAGGACCAGAAGAAACTATTATCTTAGAGAGCTTACTAATTAATCGAGTATTAATTTAGTGATGTTTTACTATATTGTTCTTTTATATAATATTTTTATAACTATAACTATTTTTCATAAAAAAATTTGGTAATTTTGACTAGTTGGATAATTTTTTCATTTGAAATCCGCTATCTAATAAGACAAATTATAGGAAAAATAACTTAAATACACAACTATAAGTTTTATATTCTCTAATTTTCCCTTCTTTTTTTAAATATTACATAATTCCCTTTTTTTAATTTTAGTGTAAGTTTATAGATACATTACATTCTCTCTCCTATAATACACAATTACCCATTTTAATGCCTATTTTTTCTCCATTAAAACATTCAACCTTTTAAATCAGTTTTTGAATTTTAAATTTTCTCCATTTAAACACTCAACCTTTTAAATCAGTTTTTTGATTTTGAATTATTAATTTTAAATAAAAGACCCAATTTTGAAATTTTGAATTTCAAAATTCAAAAAATTTGATATTTCAAAAATCAGGACAACTTCTTTTGGGTTCTCCCGTTTTGTTCTTATTCCATCAAGTTTCAATTCTGTTTTTTCCATAATCATCTTCTTTCTTCTTAACCCAGCATATTTTATTGGTTTCTTCTTTTTATTCTTAATCCATCATCGTCTTTTTCTTCTTAATCGGTAATCGTCTTAACCCAACATCTTTTTATTATTAATTCATCACCAGTTCGTCTTTTCTTCTCTTTTTTGTTTTTGTTAATTGTTTTATTACATCATAGTAATAGATCCATTAATTAATAGAAGGATATATGATTCCGATAATGAAAATTGGAAAGAAAATAGGAAAAAGTCTTTGCATGATCCTATGAATCTTCAGAAGGATTCAAACAAAGACTCTGGCGAAACATCAAAATCAAAGGTTGTCAAAATACAACAAAAAAAGAAAAAAGAAGCAGCAAACATTGTTGTTAGGCCTACATTGTCTCGGGTTAGTATTTTGGTACTTAAAACTGTTGTTAAAATTAGTAAAAATTTTAAGGAATCAAGTGTGCTTGCTGATACATTTGAATAAGTGTGTATAATGTTTTTAGATGGTGAATTGATACATGAATTTGTTGTGTATCATAATATTTTATATGTATCATGAAGTTTTGAAAATTGTTATAATGTATCATTCAATAAGTTTAGTAAATGCGTCATCAACTGTGCTTGATGATACATATAGAATCAGTGTGTACAGTGTTTAGTCAATGCACTGATACATGTAGTAGATATGTATCACATGTTTTGCGTGTTGTATGAATTTCTGAAAACTGATATCATGTATCAGTAAGGTATTAGTTGTTTAGTTGATGTACTGATACATGTTTTGAAAATTGTTATAATGTATCATTCACTAAGTTTAATAAATGTGTCATCCACTGTACTTGATGATACATATAGAATCAGTGTGTATATTGTTTAGTCGATGTTTCTGATACATGTATTAGATATGTATTACATGTTATAATGTTTTAGTTGATTCACTGATACATGTACGTTGTCGTTTGTCAATGTATTTGCAGGATGAAGTAAAGACCAAATGAGTAACGCCAAGTGGGGAGATGACAATGATTTTTGTTTCCAAGATTCTTTTATTTTATGTAGTTAGGACTTAGGAATAGGAGAGATCCAATGACAAGAGGAGCATGAGTGAAAAATAATCATGTTTTTTTTGAGTTTTGTTACTTTTTGTTTTTAATTGCAGTAGCAGTTTTCCAGATTATGAAAAAAGTAATACAATATAACAAGAGCAGAAACTAACGAGTAAATATGCATTTATATATATTGTCCTCTTCTTTTTGCTCTTTCAATTAGTTCAAACCTTTTCCTCAACTTATGGCTTACTATGACAAATACTTGTATTCTGGGTAGACCAATACACATAAGAAAACAAAAATTGATGTGCGCCACCTACAAAGCAAAAAATTTACAGTAATAGGAGGCTGCCTGCCTGCTGCTGGGTTGTCTAGGGTCGTACCTTAAAGAAAAAAAAATTGAGATTTCGTAGAGCAAAATTAAATTTCGAATAATTTTTCACTATCGAGTTGTACAACTGATTTTTTTTGGGACTAACCTTGCTTAAGAAGCTTGCAATGAGGACCCACATCTGTGTTTCCACTGACGACTAAATTTCTTTCCGCCATGATTGTTCATAAAAAATGTTTTCAAAATAGATGATATAATTTTGATTTTCAAAATTTGAAATCAATATCCAATTACGTGCTGATTTTATGGTGATTAATGATCTGTTACCTTAAATTAAGCTGTTTTAGTAACAACATTAATTGTACCATTTTTTCCCCATTTTTCTCTCAACAGTTTAAACTTACCATGTATCATTTACCATGTATCACTACAGTCTAAAGTATCACGGAACAACAAATTTAAGGGATTTTTCGTAAATACTAAATTTATCGGGACAGAATGTAATTATTGAATTACACTATGGGATTCCTTAAATTTTTACCAAATTATATATTAAACGTAATTATTGGCCCGTTCCATCGAAAACAAATGTATATAAAAATGTTTAAAATACTTATAAAATATATTTTTTAACAGTAAAAAAAGATAATCTCAAAGATTAGACGGGAAAGAAAAAGGAGTTTTTGGCCAAAATCATTCTTACACTACACCCCTAACTTAAACTATATCTTTAAAGTATCATTCTTAAAGATATTTTCTGCTAAAAATGATACTTTAAAGATGTAGTTTGAATTTGAGTATATTTAAAGAACGTTTTTGACAAAAAATATTAAAAATTTGGATGATATTTATTGTGATTGTTGTTGCATTCACACGTTATACAGAAAGAGAAGGGCGACAGCACAGTCTGTGTTGACATACAATTATTAGACCAAAGCCATCATGAAATTAGATAGAATATTTTTTCAAAACATAATTTTAGTAGTAATAGCTAGTATAGTAAGAAATATAAAAATGTGTTTTATCTTTTATTTATTATTTAGAGAGAAGAAGAAAAACGAAACCCTTGTCTTTTCTTTTCTTTTCTTTTCTTGTCTTGTGAGGCTGGCTGGGTAGGTGCTACCATTTTCAGTGTAAAAGGTTTGTTCCCCCCGGAAGAAAAAAAGAAAAGAAAAAAGGTAGAGATATGTCAGGTTTATATAATCCCAACTTTTCACCTGCCAGAGCTGCTTCTCCCCAGATTAGAAGTACACCAGATGTTGACAGGTATTTGCTTTTCCCCTAATTTCCTCTTTATATAATCAATCAATCAACTTACTCACGAATCATCTCCCTTGTTAGTAATCACTACTTGTCAGAGCTGTTGGCGGAACATCAAAAGCTTGGACCTTTTATGCAAGTTCTTCCTATATGTAGCAGACTCTTGAATCAAGGTTACTTACTTCATCAGTTCCGATCTACTTGCATTTTTACCACCTAGATCCATATCACTTACATTTTCCTATGCTAAATTGCTTCATTTCCAAATTCAAATTCATTCCCCAAACCTTTGTAATTCATAAATAAATATATGATCTCGGTTTCAGAGATTTTAAGGGTTTCCGGAATGCTGCCGAACCAAGGATTTGGTGAACTAGACAGATTGCGACATAGAAGTCCCAGTCCTATGGGTTCAGCAAACCTTATGTCAAATGTTACTGGAGCAGGATTGAGTGGTTGGAATGGACTTCCCCAGGAGGTAATTTTTTTTTTCACACTTGGATTAATGTACCAAATCACTTCTCTTAAATCGACTATCCTTTTATATCTTGTGGGACACCTATGGATGTTAAATCCGTTAGAATACTGCTGTTGGGTCCAACTGAAGCAAAAGGATATAAATTTTCTTAATGTCTTCACATCAATGGAGTATCAACAGTGTATTGTGGCAACTATTGATACTAAGTTTTTTAGTACCAATAAAATGCATTAATTAGCATGCTTGCCTGTTTCACTAAGTGCATTACTATACCATATGAACCAGCTTCTTTTTCTTTTATCTTCAGAAGTATCTCGTTACTTTGAATCTACCCCACTTCTTTTAGTAAGTACTACATACATTATTTTTTTAGGAGAGTGTCAACCATGTGATGAAGGTCCCCCCAAAAAAGAAGCAAAATTAGAGCTTTACGATTCTACTTGATTGCAAGTTCATTTTTAAATTTTTTAAAGCAAAATAAGTGGCTGATAGGATCTCTATGATTTTGCAACCAGTACTAGGCAGACTACAATTAATTGTTGATCTGACAGCAGCTAATTCCGATCATTCAAAAGCTTCTCCATTACTTTCTTTCCGTACTCACCACCTAAGACATGCAAGTGAATTGAGCAGCATGCTTTTTCAGTCATTAGAATATGTGGACCAAGTGTACAAGAATTCCTTACCCATTGAAGTTACGCCTAGTTGATGTTCATAGGTTAAGGAAAGCAGATATGCTTCAGCCACTTATTTCAAAACAAGTGGAATCTGGTGATAAATCATAGTCTAGAATCTAAATAGAGTGAATTTACTGTTTCTATTATCCTAAGATCCTCACTATTTTTGATAATTGGAACTTAATAGCTGCCTGCTTTATATTTGATTATAAGTTATTAGTAACTTCTTTTTGCTTTCTCAAAAAAATAAGTTAAAAGTACTCCACTAACTTAGTACTTTAGGAGTTGGGCTTCACTTTTATCCAAGGAAAAGATTCATAAGTTTCTAGATGTTGTCAAATGGAACCATAGCAGTGGCTAGATAGAGAAAACGGTTACCTATAAAGAAATAATGCAGAGTGCACATTAAGGCTTGGCGTTAGGAGGTAGCAACATTGTCTATGCAATTTGGACGATCTTGTCCTGGAATCAAAATTTTTACTTGAAGCAGCTGTACTGCTCTTAAACTTGTCTTCCTGAAATATATTATGCTACTATTACATTTGACAAAGGTGTGTATTTGACTTTTGGCATATGTTTGGTGGAAATACCTCCACAACCTGGTCAGGTTCCATATCAAATAAAATGGGATCTCATTGGATTTTAATGCATACACTAAAACGAGCTGCTTTTTTTTTTCTTTTCTTTTTGGATTCTTCAGCATTAAGGACATGCTGGAGACCTCTAGAAAAATTGGGTTGATTTTTGCATACTAATAATTTTGGCGTACTGGATACTATAAGGAACTGCTTATTGTACGACGCTAATACAATATACTAAGCCTAATTTTGTGTTCTAATTTGAATTTCTATGAATCATGTATTTCTTCCTTGACAGCATGTAAGATTTTTGAAGTACTGGACTTATTAAATGATGTTCTTTTACTTTTAGAAAGATTTTTCAAGCTACTTTTGCATAGTTATTGATTGCTTGATTTTCAGTAAGCCTCTAGAAATATTGAGTTGTCTGCATGGACATACAAGCTGTCACTTAACATTACTCATTCTATAAAGTAAAATTGTCTATTTTAATTTGGTTCGTTTTTTTTTTTAGTTAGGTGAGAGACCTTCCAATAATTATTCAGGTTCACAAGGACTGCATTAGACAAAGAGAACAATTTTAAGCTAGATGTATGAGTGTGGTTAGTGTGAGATGATGCGATCAACAGTGGGCCCATGGAGAAGAATGCAGCATACCAGAACATCACTCTTCTTGCCCTAAGGTTACAGAATGGTTCTTTGCCTTGTAGAAGTCCCAAAAAAGGAATGATCATATTGCAAATTGATAATCTGGTTGTAGAGCATAGGATATTGTTCTCCATGTGCATCCGAATATCTTTTGTCCACAATCAAGGACCGAGCAAGGATAGCCGAGCCCTGCAATTACATGACCCTTCCTTGCCCTGTTCATTGCTTGTAACCAAAGCTTTGGACGTCGTGCAATGTTACTCACAATTAGTTTTGATAAACTTTATTTAAGGAGAGAGAATGTTTAGCTGCAAAGCTGTCTTCTTCATACGTGGATATTTTGTAGGTCTTTGGTTTCCCTTCTCATGCATTTCCCTTTGGGTGCTATATGTATCCAGAAGCGGCGGAGTACGGTCATCTGATCTATCCAGAGTTGGAACAAGCATATGTCGACACTGGAGGGATCTCAACTCTCTCATGCATTCCATGTATAATATTGCAGCCTTAAAGATGTGTCTGACACAGATATGGACACAAAAATTTGGAAGCTTCAGATTATCTTTTGATAACAAGGGTGATGTGACTGTCGAATTTAGCTATGTTCTGAAGTATTTTGGGAACAAAGATGTTTGACTCATTGTATTCATATTATCTCTTGGGTTTCTCCATACGGACACCATTTTCCTCATAATACCAGAAGATTGACCCCAAAAAAAACAATATAGGTGAACCCGTAAAATGCAAAATTGCTTCCCTGAGAATTTTTATTTTATCATTTTTCCGGGTATAGTAATTTGAAGGTTGGAATGCGGGGTTTTTACTGGACAATGTGTGAAGATACAGATGGTTTCTAGCTCATTTTGGAGGCTGTTATCGCCATACTGATTGTCACATCAGTTATAGTTATACTGGTTGTCACATCAATTATAGTTAAGGTTAATACTCTGACTGGTTTCAGCAGTATAGCTGTGTGCAATTTTCTCCCATTGAACACTTTCAGGACTGATAGTTTCTTTTTTGTGCTTAATTATCTCTCAATTGGCATCCCTCTTTATTTTTATAATCTTAAGTGCCAAGCATTTTGTGCTGTCAGATAACTGGTTCTCTTCTTCTTTGCTAGTTATTTATCCTTGTGTTATCTATAACCCCAATTCTCAAATTTGTTACAGAGGTTGAGTGGACCTCCTGGAATGTCAATGGACTGGCAAGGGGCCCCAGCAAGTCCTAGTTCGTATACTGTGAAAAGAATATTGCGGTTAGAAATTCCAGTCGACACTTATCCAAATGTGAGGCTATTAGTGCTGTTGTTTAGCCACACTTTGCTTTCGAATGGGTATATAGCTTAGTAGTATAGGCTTGTGTGAACTTTGAACTAACTTCATTTTGAATTTTAGTTTAATTTTGTTGGGCGACTTCTTGGCCCCCGAGGGAATTCATTGAAACGGGTGGAAGCTACCACAGGATGCCGTGTTTTTATTAGAGGAAAAGGCTCGATAAAAGATCCAGACAAGGTAGTTTTCATCTTCTTTTCTTTCTCACTACTGTTGGATTGTGTGATTGATTGTCTCACAACTATAACTGTAGAGATATATTAACTATTCATTGTTAGAGCCAATGATTGTCAGGTTTTTCCGATTTCAATTTAGTTTGGAGTCTTGGCAATTGATTGATTAATATCAGGTCTTTTACTTATTACTTCTACCTATTTTAATAAATAATCAAATAAATGCCAGGTTACCACATCCTTTTGATGGGCTACAATTTTTCCCTTGGCATTTTAAAAAAGTAGTGTAGCTTCCTCACATTTATCCTTGTAGGAATATCTGTATAAGAAGGGTTGGACTTGCCTAACAACCAAGGTCTTAAATATGAAGTGACCCATCCAAAGTGGATATTTAATGTGAAGATGTATTTGAGTGACTGCATTGAAGTGCCTTTTGATAAAGCAAGATTCTAGACAATAAAAGGACAGAGAGTAGAATTGGTGAAAGAAGTTGAGTGCTAGTACTTTGGATGCATGAAATAAAAACAAGCTATTGCATCCGATAATAAGTGCTCTTTAGTTCAGAGAAAACCAAAAGTTGTGTGAAATACAAGTCAGTCAGAATCGTGGAACTCGATTAACCAAGAAGATTATACTGCATTTATCGAATTTCTGTTTAATACTAGTTCCCTTATGATTTTTTTGTTTATTATTACTAACAATGTTAATTGGAATATAGACCATACTTTGGTATTTGAAGTTTATTTACTACAGAACTACGGCTATTTGTTTTTTTGAAATAGATAACATTGTATTATATCATAAAACAGTACATGGGTTGTACTGCATCTACAGATGTCTTAATTTCCAGTGTTTTCAGTCTATATTGAGCCTAAAACATCGATTGTAGATACTGTCATCAAAGTATAACTGATTACACCAAAAACATAACAATAAAAATGCATCTCAACTGAACCTTCTGGACACTATTTTCTATGCTTTCAAAATACCTAGAATTCCTTTCATTCCAATTAGTCCATCATATACTTGCAAGGGAAATTCTCCATCTGTTTCTGTCCGTTGCATTCACCCTTGCTGCCTCCCAACTCTTTAAAGACTATAAAAACCTTTCTGGGCAAGGTCCAACAGATGCCTTTGAGGTTTAAAAAATCCTCCATAATTGTTGGGTATACTTGCAGTGTAGGAATAAGTGGTTCACCAAGTTATCCTCACAAAGGAAACATTTAGAGCATAATGTTATCCCTCTTTTCGTCAAGTAATCTTGATTCAGAAGCAGCTTCTTTGGCCCACAACCATATGAAGCATGAAACTTTATGAGGTATTCTGCTTCTCTATATTTGTTTCCATGACCAATTGTGTGTGTGTGGGTTTGCCTGATCCATCAACCTGTAGGATGAGTTAACTTCGAATTTTCCGACGCTATTGCCCTTCCACCACATAACATCTTCCCCTGTTTGTCGCCCATTGAAAGCTTTCACAATGTTGAAAAATTTGGACACTCCTACTATTTCCCCATCATTGAATTGTCTTCTGAAACTAAAGCTCCACCTCTGATTTGTCCATAACTATACTATGGTATTTTTTTGTCCCAGAACTATATTATATATGTCACAGGAAAGTACTTCTAGCCTCTAGGTTTCCCTTTTCATGTCGCTCATCTTTCCAGAATCTTCTCTTGCTTCCGTCTAAAACTTTGATCCTTGCATTACTCTCAACTTTATCCCATTGGCCTCTTATTGATCTCCACAAACTTACTCTATAAGGTGTAGTCACTTCTATGTTATTCACATATCTTCACCTTCATATTTTGCACTTATTACCGTTTTCCATAGCATCAGATTATCATTGACAACTTCCACAACCCCTTTATTCTGAAAGCTTTACTCTGCATCTTCAGGTTCTTTATCCCTATACCCCCTGTCTTCTAGCCAGTTATCACTACTTTCACTTCACCAGATGAAAGCCTTCCTCTCCTTGTTTCCGTGCCATAGTGATTTCCTCTCCAATCTCTTGATGACTCCTGCTGGTATTGAGAACAAGGTCATCGTGTAGTTGGCAAGACATCTTGGACTGAATTGATGAGAGTCGGTCTGCCTCCCTAGGACAGATATTGAGTTTTCCATCTAGTCAATTTCTTTCAACACTTCTCCCCCACACCATTCCATGTATCAACAATGTTGAATTTGGCACCTAGAGGCATGCCCCTGTAAGTTGTTGGCAGAGTCCCAATTTCCCACTAAAGATTGCTGCTTGGCAGACCATATTTGTGACTTCATTGATTGGATACACCAAGCTTTTCCTCCAATTAGTTGTTGTTCCTCAGCATCACAAAGACTACGGTATCATCTGCATACCATAGGTGTGTCAATGTCACCTCCAAACTGTCACTACCCTCTCTAGCAACATCAGAACCTTTCAACCAGGCTTTGTTTTTTTTGTTTTGATCATACTATTCACCCCTCCATAGTGTGACTAAAAACAAAAAAGGTGACAAAAGGGTCACCTTGCCTGAGACTTCTCTGAGTATTGAAAAATCTTGCAGGGGCTCCATTAATTAGCACTGAAAACTTGACAGTTGAAATACAATAGTTTATCCATCTCAACCATTTCTGCCCGAAGCCCATTCTTTCCAACATCTTCAGAAGGTAGTAGATAGCTCCAATTGACATGATCATATTGATTCTCTATGTCCAGCTTCCTAGTATACCAGGTGTCTTCAGTTTGATTCTTAAATCTACACCTTCATTAGTAATCGACACAACATTCTGTAGTGGCTTCCACCGGTTTCATTCGCAATCAGCACATCAGTTAGAGACTATCCAATTTGTAGATTCATTTCTTGGTAGTTTGCTTGTATCTTCGGGGAGTCATCTGTGCATGCTGTATCATTGGAGTTCTAACATATTTTCATGATTGATAATTTCAAGGAGGAGAAACTAAGGGGAAGACCAGGATATGAGCACCTGAATGAACCACTCCACATTTTAATTGAAGCTGATTTGCCAGCCAGCGTTGTGGATATTAGATTGAGACAGGCACAGGAAATCATAGAGGAGTTGCTCAAGCCGGTGGTATGTATCTCAGATTTGTTTCCTCTTGCTATAATTTTGTTGCCTTGTCTTTTTTTTTTTTTTGGAAAAAGGTAAACTGTAGAGGTGGTTGACCACGACAATTATTTTGAGTAACTTTAACATATTTGCATATTGAGATATCATCAGTGGCTTCTAGATAAAATTTATTTACTTCCCTTTTTTCTTTGATGAGAAGAAATCCTATTATAGTGCACTTCATTTTTGTTGCAAATAAGTATTTAATTTTTTGCAATGTTTTTATCTACAGGATGAATCAGAGGACTATATAAAGAGACAGCAATTGCGTGAACTGGCGATGCTAAATTCAAATTTCAGGGAAGAGAGCCCTGGACCAAGTGGCAGTGTCTCTCCTTTCAATACTAGTGGCATGAAACGTCCCAAGACTGGTCGTTGAGAGGAATGAGAAATTGAAGTTGTTGATGCTAAGAGAGGTTTGCACTCCTCGGAGATAATGAGAGGCATGCCTGGGCATTCTTCTCAACATACATCATATCCGCATCACTACCTAATCCGAAGCTATAAATAGACACAGGTCCTTGCGGGTGATTTTTGGTTTGCTTTTGGGTTTTATTTATTTTTTCAACAACAGCAATGAAAAAGAGTAAAAAGGAAAATTAGAACTTCTGGTTTATACAGTTGGCTTTTTTATTTAGGTTTGGTCTTGTCAGTCCCTTGTAAACTTCATTGATTTATTCTTGTTTGGTAATTGTAGTGTGAAATATGCTGTTATTGGTACATGGCAGCATTAGCAGTTTGAAGCCAATAGGTCTTTCCTTCATTATGTTGGAGTCGTACATTTGTGCAACTATTATCAAAGAGACACCAATATTGGTGCTTTGGCTGAAGTTGGATTTATGTATGAATATACATATTAGTGCAACATGTAATATGTTGAAATGCCACTGTATTTTAAATTCTTTCTTGGATGATCTGTTTGTTTCTTGTGCTAAGAAATAAGAATTGGACCTAAGGTATCATCTATAGCTCAATGCATAATTTCTGAGAACCATCAAAGGTGCATCTTTTGAGATAGAATAAGATTAATGACCTGTTTGGTGGGAGGTATTAACTTCATGGATTAAAATTTAGTCCAACAAAATATTGTTTAGTTACTTTATTTAACCTAATATATGGATTAGTTATATCTCATACAAGGTCTTATCTAATCTCTAGAAAAGGGAGGGATAACTAATTCAAGGTTTAACAATCTTTTGGTAAGACCTCTAAATGACTAAGCTATTCCCAAATCTTTTTTCTTAATTTTTTTTTGTAATTTAATGCTCTTTTTTAATTTATAATAGAATATTTATAAATATTCTTTCAAATTCTCCAAATCCGTTCCACACTTCCATGTAATTTGATGATTTCACAAATTAATATTATTTTCTCATTGTTTAATTTGTTATATTGGGTTTTTTTTTTTTTTTTTTAATGTAGTTGGTCAATTGTCCAATTGAATTATTTTTTGTTAAAAAAAATAATATTTGTGTATTTGAACAATTTAAGTAGCCTTGAATCTATGTTAAGTTTAAGGTATACTTGACCAACAAAAAAAAATTAGAAATATATCGTGCTATCGAGGATCTTTATGGTGGCATATCACACCTCAAATAATAGTTTTTAAAAATATATTTTAGTATTTAACTTGACAAATTAAATGAAATATAAAATCGCATAATAACTAAGGGTATAATAGGTAAAAAACTTATTCTAAAATTTTAAGCCAATCATAAGATTAAATGGGAAACAACGAACCAAACACTTGATAAAAACTAGAGCAACTTTCACATATAGCAAACATAAAATTCATATTTGTATGCTATAGCAAAGTTTGCATAATTGCGCTCCATAACAAACATATATATGTATAATCTCAATACATATATAATTGCATAAAAAGACGTGTATAAATCAAGAAAGCGAAAGAGACTTGAACAGAGAATTGTATAATACGAAGTATAAAACAAATTGTATAATTATAAGTGTATAGGGAGATTATATACAATTTAAATTTTTATAAAACGAGATAGGGAAAAAGGCAAAAGAGACTTGGGCAGGGAATATACAATTGAATCGAATTGTATAAAATGAGAAAGAGAGAAATCATTTACAATTTGAATTTGTATAAAACAAGAAGAGAGAAATACAAAAGGGCCTTGGGCAGAGAAATATTTTTATTGTATAATTATAAGTGTATAAGACAGAGATATATGTATTTGCATGTGTTTATACACTTTTCTCTCGCTTTATACAATTAGAAACACAATTATACAATTCTATTATATAAAGCAAGAGAAGGAAGCGAGCGAGAGAGGGAGAGTGGTGAGTGAGAATATGAGGGAGAGAGGGATTAACAAACAGTTTGCTATGGAACACAAATACATCAAATGGTAACTACTATATTTATTTTATATTATTAGTTTGTCATTATATACAATTATCCCTAAAAAATAATCTCTACATTAGTAATCCTAGCATCATGCATCTTTGTACCAAACGACCAATAAATGCACTAATGACTTCATAGAACCAACAAAGGTGCATCTTTTGAAACCAAATAAGGTTAAATTCACTTGAGCTCTTTTCAAGCCATTGTGCAATCTCTTTACTTTCTGATAGACTTTAATTCAGACTATCCCATCGATAAGGATTTGAGCTTTACTATTACTATCACCTGATAGATGAGGTATATGTGGAGGAATTGGAGCACACAATTTTGCAAAAGTTCCTTAGGGGCCAACTCAGTTGGATGATTTAGAGTATGAAAGAAAAAGAACTTTTCTTAAATATATGTAGTATCTCATTTATAGAAGGGGAGTGCTCACAACAATAAAAGGATTCATGTGACACAACTTCATAGATTCTCTAGAGCACTTCAAATCTCTCATTTGTTATCAACTTGTCACCCCCCGAGCCTCCACCCAAAACGTGGTCAACACCTCATGCCATTTCTAACGTGAAGATATTCATAACATGGGATGAATGTACGCATACACTTAGCCATGAGCGTAGTGCATTAAAATATCTCTTTGAAAAATTCGTTAGGATAAAGATGATAGATAAGTCTTAAATAAAAACTATTTATGAATAAATTATTAATGTTCCGAAGAATGTTCAAACTAAAAAGCATGATTGTCTGTTTATCTATGAAACATTAGCATAACTAAGTAGTGTCTATCGGCAAAAGACCCCCAATCTACCTTTGGCTAATTTGTTAATTACTATCTACTAAGCTGAACACAATATGACTAAGAAGGTGTTTGGATTGACTTAAAAGTTATTCAAACTTCAAAGTTATTTTTAAATCAGTTTTTGAAAAATATAAAAATATCTTAAAATAGGTTTAAAATAACTTAAAATTAGTTATAAACCAAAAAATAGGCCTCTCACTCCTTTTTATTTTCTGACTACTTTTTAAGACCTTCCAAACGGGCTCGAAATCCTCTAAGATCAAAGAGGACTCACTTAGGCTGAGGAGAGTAGAGCTAACAAATCTTCTAGTTTTGAGTCAGAATACCAAAATATGCACATAAAATTATATAACGTGGATGACGTCACTACATGAAATCCATAATATGCAAAATAGTTGTATTAAAATGGTCCTATAATAGGTAAAATTGAACAACTAAATGTAAATATGATAGAGGTCAAGAACAGAAAATGTTGGAGTGTAAAAACAATATAAGAAACATATTATTATTATTATCTAAATCATTTAGAAAAACTAAAGAGCTTAAACTAAACTTCTAAAACAGAGCAATCGACAACTAAATTAAATGTTATACAATACATTTCTCACATTCTTTACCACAAGCGGCTGAAATAATATATAATAAAATTATAAGTCATAATAATGATTTTGTTTTGTAATTTTATAAGATATTTAGGTTAACCCTACATAATCATCATAGGAGTGCACAGAATGTGATCTCGATCTGATCAACTAAGTCATTGTAAAATTACACGTCCCTAGTGAAATATAAGAGGTCCTTGTTCAAATAAAGAACCCAACAAAGGTTAGGGTAGATCCCACGTGGAATGATGTCTAGACTTAGGCTAATAAACTGTTGATTCTACTTTTAGTCAGACTATTTACATAAAAATGGGAATTTTGTAATACAAAAGTTAGGTTGAGTCTGGATAAAAAATAACAAAGTAAACAAGTAAGAAAGATTTAATGTTTTTTTAAGTCAATATGAAACTAGGGTGTACGTGTTTCCCACAAGTCCTTAACGTAGTGAACCTTATAGTAGTAATTTTATCTAGTGTTAAACATGCGAGTTAGTAAGTTATGTATCTCCTAAGTGATTGGTCGTCCAAATAGGGAATTTCACCACACAACTTGGTGGGTCTATGAGTGTATACTTTACTAACCCTTACCCTTGACACTAAATTAACCTTCATAGAGATGGTTTCAACTATTAGATAATAGTTGAACTCACATCTCTGTTATTTAATCACTTTATTCATTCGTTACTTCCTTGCTTGGACAAGTAGATTTAAGGCGTGTTCTAACATTTCCCACCATTAAAAGAAATTGAAGCGAAGACATCAACAATACATTCAGAAACATTATTAAAAATTACTAATTATTAGGTCTACGTTGTTAATTCCTCATGGTTCTCACAATCCTAGTTGTAGATTTAGCTACTCATGCTTGAGTTATCACAATTCAAAATAAGTTTGTTAAAATTAATTATGAACTTACAATTAGAGTATATGAAACCAAGAATCTTCAAATAACGAACAAAAGATTGTATTATAAACCGATACTGCAAGAATTAAATGGATAAACTGTTCACCAAAATGATTCTCAAAGCAAAAAAAAATATCTAATTACCTAACTGTAAAAAAAGAGAATAAATGACTACTTAGAGACATATAATCTTAAACAAAGTTAAAAAATAAAATATAGGACAATTTGAGCTCAAGAGTCCCTTCCACGGTTTGAACCTACGCATCGTAAAAATTCCTACGGGTAGTGGGATCTATCATTAAACAACATCTTCAGTTTTAAGTTGTGGACTTTTCTACGGGTATGTTCGACAACCCGCATACCTTAAAATGATCCATTATGGCATCTCTAGATCAAGTACTGGGACTCAAATTGTCT
Source organism: Solanum habrochaites (assembly GCA_027704765.1). Taxonomy (NCBI): domain Eukaryota; kingdom Viridiplantae; phylum Streptophyta; class Magnoliopsida; order Solanales; family Solanaceae; genus Solanum; species Solanum habrochaites. Next base: position 42,404,320 of record JAKWJA010002497.1, on the reverse strand, counting down.
GGTAAATTCCATGACTTGGGCCTACAACTTGGGCCTATCTTATTATCCAACACGTAGCTTCAAATTCTATAACTTCCTTCTATGACTCATTCCAATGACTCCTAGAAAAGTCTACTACTCGTAGGTGGAGTCGAAGATCCTAAAAAAATTGTTGTTTCAACATGTTTTATCTCGATGTGTCAAAAACCCATTTTCCTGCAAAACACAAGTAAAATCCCATTAAATCTACTAACAAATGCATAAGACACTCAAAAATCCAATTATAAAGTATTATAAGTATCATAAATCCATGATACATCAACATCATCAACTTAAAATCGTTGTTTGTCATCAAGAGACACTACTAACAGAAAACGACACTATGCAAAAGTAAACCTAAAATTGAAGCAATCAAATAAAAGTTTTCCAATACTTAATCCTTCATTTTTGTTTTTTAATCATAATTCAATCATTGAGTTAAATAACAAGTCAAAATTTCCAGCTTCGCCGTCCTTACCTTCAATCCAATCTGATTTTGATTCCGCGGGAAGTCTTTCAAGTTCAGATGTGGATCAATTCATGAAATAGACATACCATTAGATACATTTTCATACACATAACAATCACCAAAATATCAACTCTATGTAACTTGCGCCCTTACCGCAAAGGAATTCCAATGTTCACACAAATATCAATATGTAGTTCAATTTTAGGGACTTATTATACACCCACTATCACAATTGAATTCAATATAGTGCATGGATATATAATAACATAGGCTTACCCTTATATTCTATACTTAGACTCTCAAATCGTTAGATGAAAATCAGTATAGGACTTTCTTAACCTATAAAATAAGCTCATGGTTAGGTGTGATGGATTTAGGTTTTAAGTGACTTTTATGTGCTTCTTGACGTTGCATTAACTATTTTTCTCTTTTACAACCAATTCGCGTTTGACCTTCATTTTTTGTTCTCCTCATTTTTTCATTTAAGCTCGGGTATGGTTTTGACTTTCTTTTATTTTTCGTTTCAACTTATTTGTTCAATTTTTAATTCTTTTATATTTTTTTATTTTGCTTCACCATCTTAATATTTTCTATTTTCTCAGTACACAACTCTTTTCATACCCCTTTATTTTATTGTTTTCCTTTATAGTAGCCACCAACCTAAGTTGAGGTGCACGATGTCCAAGGAGAGACCAGGGTCAAAAAGAAAGGTTAACAATTATCACGGTTAAGGTGAATTGCTTAAATTGAAAAATAGTCTAATTTAGGCTCAACAATTTGGATCGACAAGAGCATTTTAATTTTGTTGAATAGTTTTTAGGCTTTTGTGAACTCTATTTTAACAATGGACTATGATCGTTTCCTCATTAATATTTAAATAATCAGGAATAACAGTGGAAGTTCTATATTGGCATATACGTACAAATGAATAAATAATAACACACACATGATACATAGTTTCACTATCAAATTATCACTGTATCTGATTCATGCTTCAACATAAGACATGTTATCTTATAAATTCCTATCATGTAATGGAACGATCTTATACCATTGACTTATGAATCACACACTTATAGTACAAGCGCAAAAATTTGGAGGGATATCAATTTCATGTAATGCTGCCATCATGTTTTTATTTCTAGTATACTTTTACAATCAACATCCTAACCATCCTGGTTCAACAAAAAATAAATAGTAATTGGGAAAAAGAACACATGAAAGAAACCCCGGGAATGATCCGAGTGTTTGGGCTATTTAGGCTTCATCCTTCACACTCTTAACATATTCACCCACCCCCATAAAAATAAATCTGCAATGTCCCCAAAATGAACGAAAAATAAACATATGAAGGTGATGAAAAACCTGTAGAGACTAAGAACCGAAGAACTAGATAGACATGTGGGTCCTCTAGTGGGAACCCATTACAATAATGTGTGCCTTCGTAGTAGTCTAAGGTCCACAATTAGTATTTCCCCCAACCTAATGCTCCACCTTCTTGTTGGCGTACTCTATCTAGTTTCAACTCCTCATCTAACCTAGATTTTCGCTAAGCAACTTCAATTTTACGCCTCTCTCTCTTTCTCACGCACTCAACTCTTTTATTATTATCACAATCAGTTGGCGTGCGCTTCCCAATCGCATGAGGGGGGTATGTACACCAAATAATGCCATAAAAACCTCATCTCCAACCTCCAAAGGTGATTAAGTAGGCGCAAAAGAGGCTGCAACAGCCAGTGCATCAACTTTAGCCTGGATTCTACCCAACTTAGTCTAGAATGCCACATGATTTTCACTCAGCAAAGTCTGTGGCTAGGATAGCATCCCCAACTCAAAGGCATATATCGTCCTATGTGTAGTTTGAGTATGATCCGCAATCACATCTTGCATCCTCTTCTTTGACTCCTTAACAAGTCTAATGACCAGTAAAATAGAGAGGCCCAAAGTAGCAGAACTAAGTGGTTTGTTATCTGTTGGTGCTGATGTAGATGAAGAAGAAGGCCCATCAGGATTAGTAGTAGCGGATAGAATCTCTCCCTCTCTAGGCTAAACATGTGACTGTACCTCAACCATGGCCAACCTATCAACCAGGATGCCTCATCCCGATGCCGACGGGTTGGCATCATCTCATATCATACCAAAAACTACAATCTTAGTCACCTCAATCAACTCATCTACTGCAATCACTATGATAGTAACCTCTATACACAACGAGAAGATCAGGCATTGGAACACAATGGTAGTAGTCTTTCAAAAAGCCCTCTCATGGATCTCAACAATCAATATACGAGTAAAGTCACTCTCATGCCCAACTTTCATACATGATTGAAATATATTTTCCATATGAATCTACCATCGATGAACATCAATGCTGTTTTAATAATTCATATATAGCCAGGGAAATGTATAGACTCACGGTGAGTACTCATTGCTCTTTGGTGATAGGACATGTGCTCTTTTGTTGGAATTTTTTTTGGTTTGCATCCAAATAAATATCAAACATACCCTTGAGTCACCAACGGTTAGGCTTGTATGCAACTTGTACTTCTCAGATGGTTTGGTACGTTGTGCATCATCTTCTTCTCTAGACTGAGATGATTCATAATTAAACTATCAATCAGGCTGCGATCCAGAGCCTCACTCAAACTATGAGCCAAATGTTGATCCTTCTTGTGAAGTAGCCTCCTATATCAAAACTTCAGCTCCCTTTTCAGACTAGGGAACTGAACCCATAGGGTCTGTCTATGCCAACCAAGTCTTGAATTAACTCTAAGTGTTTGGTGTATTACCGTGGGATGATTGAAAGTTATATGGGTGATACTTCCCCCTTCATCTATATTATACTCCAAACCACTCTACTCATCCTGTCTCATTCCTGAATTGATATCTAGACGTAGTCCCAGCTCTAACTGAAGGTGAGTGGACTTGCCTCCGCTTAGTGAAGTACCCTTTGTCATTAAATTACATGTGGACAATTTTTTAGAACCATAGAAATGTTAAAAGAAAAGAAGAAGTAGAAAGCAAAACTAAGAAACCATTTTTTTTGGAAGAAATACATTGGTTTTGGTCCTATGGTTGTATTACTATAGACTGTAGAAGTTTTTACGGCTTGTAGGACCGAGCTATAGGAAAATAAGTCATTATTTTAGTTTATGAACTTTTAACTACGATTTTCTAGTATGGTCCATTAAAATTTTTAGGGACGGTAGGTCAACTCATAATTCCTAAATTAGCCTACTAGTTTATTCCTTTTATGACTTCGAGATTAATCTATGAGACATAGAAATTTCTATAAATCGTAAAAAAGCTTTGTAGTCCCTAAATTATACCATTTAATATGTCAGTGCTTGTATGAATCCTATCTACGGTCTGCAGAAATCCTTACAGCCTGTATATAGAATTTGTACAAGTCTAGGTGGGAAAAATATAACAACCTAACCTAATCATGCTTTACATACTTCATATTTATCATTAGCATCACAACAATTAACAATCATTCCTCTAATTTTCATGAGAATCAAAATAACCAGTTTGCCCTATGTCAAGTTTTAAACCAATTTCATTTATTCAAAGCAGTAACATTTTGAATTTAGAGAAAAGGAAAATGCATTTTTTGTTTGGATTCTATGTCTATGGGTCCCATCCACAGATCATAGAAACTTCTACATGCTGTACATGGAAACCACAGAGAGTGGGGAAATAATATTCTAAAATAAAGTCCTAACACTGTTTTTACGGCTCACTAGGATGGTCTGTTAATCATGAGATGAGTTGTAGATATGTCTCATGGGTAAGTCCAGTCTTAGTGAAATTTTGAGGTTCAATGTTGGTTTCTACAAAAGGCATGTATGGACCATAGGAGGAACTTCTATCCGTACATGGGTAATGTCAAATGTTGGTCCAAATTATAGTTCACAAACTCATCGATGGTTGACCAGTATGGTCTGTAGCAAGACCTACAGACCGTAGATGAGTCTCGAAAATTATTTTGAAAGGGCTTTTGGGTATTTTCCTAATTGTTTTAACACAATACTATGTGATTTTGCCTTCTACTCTAAGCCCTATATAAATCTTTTAAGCAACATTTTACCAATTTTCAATTCATTCTCGTAAAATCCCTAAACATGACCAAATTCACTCTCCAATTTCTCTCAAGTCCAAGGAAGAAGAAGAAGATGTAGGGTTCCATTAAAGTCTCCAAATCCTCCATTTTCTTGGGATTAAAGAATCAAGGTGTGCATGTATCCACCCATGTAGTCCTTTCCTCCATGGGCTTCCCAAGGATTTAAAATCCTCAATTCGATTTTCATTGATACAAATTAGAGTTTCAATTCAATGAATGAAGGTTTCTTCCACTTATAATTGATTATGATTAATTAAGTCTTCTAATACATTATTAGATGTTAATTTATTATATCTATCTAAAACTGCTTTGACCCATGCCTAAATCATGTATCAATTCTATTGTGCAAAGATTAATCACTTACTATGATGATCATAATTGTAAAAGGTATTTCTGACAAATAAATTCACATTGGTGAAAGGTTTTATATCCATGTTGAATTATGTTTACGAAGCTATTCCATTTTTTGACTTTGAAATATATGCATTTGTATTGAAAAGTGCATTCCCTATTTTAAATAAATATTTGCATTTTTTCTATTTTATTGGTATTTAGACTTAGAACCAAGAGGAATTTGAGGTGGTGTCTAAAATAGGGTAGTCTCTAGAAGCAACCTCTAGTCCCAAACTACCTGCCCCTGTAGGAATGTCTTAAATGACCAAACTAGTTATCCACTTTAGTAAAACATGATATGTTTGTATTCTACCTTGGCAAGTAGTTTTTCCTTCTTTTGGTATGAGGGATATACCATATTTTATGATATAGAACTTATAGTCTTATTGTCGGTTAAAGCTAAAATCCCACAAACATAACTACGTTCTCTTCAAAGTTCTTACTATGTTCTTTATTTCAATTGCATTAAATATATCATGTGATTTCCATGTTTTAGTACCTTATATGTAAAAAATGTATGATTGTTGATCATGTTTGCATAATTTAAACCGTCTATTCTATCATGTTCATGTTAATGAATATTTCCTCATAATTAGTACATTCCATGTACTAAGACATATTTTTTCCTACATTATCTAATGAATATAGGGTCTAACCTTCCTACTTTGCACCATCGTGGCTAGTTGGTTTCATAGACTTTGAAGATTGGTGAATCCTTATGTTTTGAGGATGAAGACTCTATTATTTCTTTATGTTATTTCTTTTATTTTTCACTTTATATGGATGCATGAGTTATGTCACTTTTCTTATTATGTATATGATAACTTTGAGATTTTGTTCAATTTTTGCATTTTCAAACTCTTTTGATGTATAAAAATGTATTTCTAAAAATATTTTATTCTACTATCTTGTATGATATATGCTAAAGTGACTTGTATAGGGACTCATGAGGTTCTATAGGTCATGTTACACCTAGGGTATACTTTGGGTAGTGATAAACTTGGTATTCAGATTACAAGGTTTAGAAAGGTCCTAGGATATTTCATAAGCCACCTCGAGTAGAGTCTTGTTCATAAATGTGAAGCACATTACATTTGTGTATAAGAGGCTAAACAAAGTTTATAAAATTTCACTTTTTTCATCATTGTAAAGTTGTGCGATAGAGTGGAATCGTATATGTTCTCTGTTAATCCTTATCAGATCCTTTTAATGATATGGACCCTCAAAGATCATATGTTAGGAGGAATGTGAATGAAAATATAGATGGAAAATCTCTTCAAGCTCCATAAGATCTCCTCAAGTTCTAACCTACCCTTTTGTCGAACAAGTGACTAAAGAAGAGTTTTGAGATGCTTTTAAAGTGTTTTCCTAAGCCAATAGGAGGTTGTGGTCCTAATGAACCCAAATTAGGGCACGAGAACTAGATTGAGGGACTTCACCATGATGAAGCCCATATAGTTTCATGGTTCCAAGGTGGAGGAAGATCCTCAAGAGTTTATTGGTAAGGCATACCAGGTGTTAATGATCATGGGATTGATGTTGCTGGAAAATAAATAATTTGCCACTTATCAACTTAGGGGTGTTTCATAAATTTGGTTCAACCAATTGAAGGGAGAGAGGGCAGTTTATGCGGGTCCTCTTGATTGGAATAAGTTTAAGGTTGCTTTCCTTTATAGGTTCTTTCCCTTTGAAATGAGGGACATGAAGGTGCTTGCATTCATCGACCTTTTTTCAAGGGATTAGGAGAGTGAAAGAGTATGCTTTGAAGTTCACACATTTGTCTAGGTTTCTGAAACTATGGTTACCAACTCCTGGGAAAAGATGAGAAAGTTTGTTTTGGGTGTGTCCAAGATTGTGGTTAAAGAATGTCGTACGGCGATACTCATATGAGAAATGAAAATTCCTTGTCTAATGATTCATTCTGAAGAAATTGAAGAGGAGAATCTTAAGGAAAGTTTTGAGAAGATAAATAGGTCAAACACTGGAGATAGTGACTTTTTATATTCAAGGTTCGATGGATACGATCATTCTAAGTTCACATAATGGTTTTCTGGTCAAATTTCCTCTAATCCCCTAGATCCTAATTTCAACAAAGAAAGGGTGTCTAACCCTAAGCCTCAATAAGGAAATAGGAGTGTAAATGGATCTTGTTTCCTACATACCAAAAGTATGTTAAGATTCGTATGGGAAAATGTTTGATGGGTAGGGAAAATTTCTTTGGTTATGGTAAAAGTGGTAACCACTCGAGGGATTATCCATTTAAAAATTAAAAGGGAAAGGATGGTAGTCTAGATTTTCCTAGTGCTTCGGGTTTAAGTGCTCTGAAAAAAATCTGCTTCTATACAGTTGAAACTCATCCTAGTCAAGAGGGTTCTCCGTATGCTATTTCGGTATTTTGAAATTCTTTCAAGTTGATGTTATCCATTTCTCTATCCCAGTGCTACCTTGTCTTGTAAGATCTTTTTTTTTGTATCTACTCTTGTTGGTGAATCTAGTGTGCCTTGGAGAGTCTAAAGAAACTTCCACGTCTTTTTATTCCATAAATTTACTCATTTTGATTTGATAGAGTTTGATATGTTGTATTTCAATATTATATTTGGTATGGATTGACTCCATTCATCTTATGCTTCTATTGGTTGTAGAACCCTAGAAGTAAAGTTTCACTTTCCAAATGAGCCCGTCCTAAAGTGTAAAGGGTAAATTATATGCCTAAAGGTCGGTTTGTTTCTTGTCTTAAAGGTAAGAAAATGATCTCTAAGAGTTGCATATATCATCTTCTTTGGGTTAAGGATATGGATTCTTAAACCCTTACTATTTAGTTGATCCCCATTGTAGATAAGTTTCTGAATGTGTTTCCCAATGATTCTAAAATTAAGATTCTCCCTAATATCCAACATATCTCTATTCCTCTTTATCGTATGTCTCCGACAAACCATAATGAATTTAAAGAGGAATTAAAGGATTTGTTCTACAAGGGTTTCATTCGGTGGAGTATCTCTACATAGGGTGATCTAGTCTTGTTTGTTTGTAATAAGGAAGGTTTTATTTGTATGTGTATTGATTACCGCTAGTTGAACAAACTCACTATTAAGAACAAGTATCCTCTTTTGAGGATTGATGATTTATTCTATTAACTTCAAGGATTGATCTACTTCTCTAAGATCGATCTTCGGTCGAGGTATCACCAATTTAGGGTGAAGGAGGATGAAATTCTAAAAACAACGTTTCAAACTCAGTATGCTCATTATGAGTTTTTAGTAATATAATTTGGTTGACTAATGCTTTGGTCAAATCTATTGATTTCATGAATATGATGTTTAATCAACACCTTGACATGTTTCACAATGACATATTAATGTACTCAAGGAGTAATAATTAGCATGACAATGATGTTGCATCTCCTCATAGACCAACAACTCTTTGCAAAATTTAGTAAATGCAAGTTTATTTAGGATCCTTTGTTTTTCTTGGTCACATTGCTTTTTGCAAGGGTATGAAGGTAGATCCTAAGAAGACAGATGCAGTTAAGAGTTGTCCTAGAGCTCTATCCTCTTTAGATATTTGAAGATTTTTTGGTTTGGCCGGCTATTATATAAGGTTTATAGAAGGGTTTTATTCAATTGACTCTCTATTGATTAAATTGACCCAAAACAAAATTTAAGTTCGTATGGTATGAAGCTTGTGACAAGAGTTGCCAAGAATTGAAAGATAAACTTACCTCTACTCTGGTGTTGACTTCACCAGAAGAAACCGTAGGCTTGTCTTTTTTTGATGCTTCAACAATTGGGTTAGGAAGCGTGCTCATGAAAAATGGGGAAGTCATTGTTTATGCTTCAAGAAAACTTAAGATTCATGAAAAGTTTATCCTTCCCATGATTCGGATCTCCTTTGGTGTTTTTTGCTTTACTATATGGTGTTCATGTTGATGCCTTTACTGACCACAAGAGTTGACAATATGTGTTCAAGAAAAAAGATCTAAACCTTCACCACTGTATATGTCTAAAACTATTGAAGGATTACGACATGAGTGTTCTTTATCACCCCCGTAAGGTGAATGGTTGGCGGATGCTCTTAGTCGGCTAGTGATGGGTAATGTTACTCATGTTGAGGAAGACAAGAAAGAGTTTGTTTGTGATGTTCATAGATTTGATTGAATGGGTGTTCGGTTGGTTGACTATAATGAGGGTTGATATATTGTTTATAACAGTTCAAATTGTCTTTTGTGTTGGATGTGAAATCAAAGAAAGGTCTTGACCAATCTTGGTTGAGTTAAAGAAAGAAGTGCTTAAAAAGTCCATTGAGGATTTATCCCAAGGGGAAGATGGTGTGCTTTGCTATAAAGGTCATTTATATGTTCATAATGTTGATTGCTTAAAAGAGAATATTTTACCAAAAGCCCATCATTCTTGATATTCCATTCACCAAGAGACACCTTGATGCATTTCAAATTACGAGAGGTCGATTGGTGGAACGGGATGAAACATAATATTGCAGATTTTTTGGCTTAATGTCCTAATTGTAAACATGTTAAAGTTGAGAATCATAATTCAAGAGGTGTATCCAAAGATATTAATATTACTAATTAGAAATGGGTAATTTCAATATGGTGTTTATATTTTGTTTAACCTGCACCTGGATATAACATGACTCAATTTGGGTTATTATACACCGTATGACGAAGTCTGCTCATTTCATTCCTGTCCAGGTTTTTTATTCAGAGGAAGAATATGCTAATTTGTATCTAAGGGATATGTTAGGGACATGGAGCATCCATATACATTATCTCTAATCGTGCTACCCACTTCACTTCTCCATTTCACAAATATTTCCAAAAGGGCCTTAGTAGTCGTGTTAAGTGATGTGCTGTGATTTCATGGAATATCTAATGCATTCCACTAAAGAGTTGTGTGTGTATGAAGCCTTTTTGTAGTGATTTTAACAAGTTATGTGTTCTGTTTTTCAGGAAAGATGTTCGGGTGGTAAGGAAAGAAAACAACTTAAAAATTGTGCAGAACCATACTATGGATGCAATTGACGGTCCTCGTCCAATCAATGGAATGTAGGTGTGGTCGTAGATGAGAATATCAGGATGTTGATGGAAAATCAAGGAATTCTAACCAAGTGTGGAACCATGAGAGGCAACGACGGTCCATCGATTGATCGAAGGACCATACTGGTGAACTGTCGTTCGATTCAGAGAAGGTTCCAGTACCTCATTTTTGGAAAATTCTATGCATGTAGATACGGAGGAGCATCAACAGGACATAGGTGGATCGATGTACCATGATGTTTGTCTGTCGTTTGATTCAGAGAGGGTGCCATCCGAGTGGAGAAAAATATTCTAAGTCCTGACTAACAAAGGCATTCTCAATCGAGAGTCTGTCAATTGGTTTGTCGATTGATGCCGTGTCCCTGAACAAAACTTTCCTAATTTTAATTACTTTTTCTTTAGGACTAAGTTTTCTATATGTAGGGTATTAAAACCTCCTTTTTGGGGTTAACTACTATTACTTTTGTTCTACTTTAATGTTTTGGAGATTGGTTGTTGCAACTTTGGCAATGAATTAATTTCTGGATTTGGTTTGAAGATTTTCTTGCAATTTCAAGTTGGATTTCTGGGTTTATTCTTCTTGTTAAGTAAGTTCATGATTTCTTCATCTAAAAATATGAATTTTTATCTTGTTAACATGGGTAACTAAATCCACAACTAGGGTTGTGAGAATCATGGGTAATTAACAAAGTAATCAATCAATTCTCAAACTGTGTTGTTGCATGCATTGATAACTCTTTTTCTTAGAAGTCTTTTAACGAGTGCACGCATTAGAACTGGCCTTGGTGCTACTTGCCGGACCAAGGTGGTAGTAATAGAAAAAGAACTATCAACATAGATTTAGTGTGATACTATCTAATAGGCTAGTGTTGATTGGTGCGAAGTAATAAGACATACATCAATTATGATGTCTAATATGAGGTAATGATAAGGCTTAGTAAATTATACACACGTAGCCGGATCAAGGTCTGGGGTGAAATTCTCTAGATGCTTGACCAAGTATTTAGAGATACCTAACTTATCACTTTGCATGTAAAACACTAGGAAATGATTGCGATTGCTAGAAATACGTTGTTATGAACCTGTGGGGAACACATAAGCCCTAGTTACTCTCTCATCTTGATAAAACCAACAATTACTTTTGTTCAAATTCTAACTACACTACTAAAGGAATTTGTTTCAAAACCCCCCTTTACTTACTTGCTTTGGAAAGACATTGACTAAATAGATATAATCGTGAATTAAAGTTAAATCTAAACCATTTTCATCGTGGGATCAACCCCAACTCACTAGTTGGAGAATAAACCATTTTCATCGTGGGATCAACCCCAACTTACTAGTTGGGTTCTGTACTTGATAACAATTGGTTATGCTTCTTTAGGGAGGTTTAATTTGAGCGTATCAAATTTTTGCGCCATTGTCTGGGCACCTGACTTTTAGATTAATTTTAATTAGATTATTGAAACTTAGTTAACTATTTCCTGATTTTACTCTTTCTTTTTGTTTATGTTTCTCTCAGGTCTAGCTCTAGTGTATGCCAAGTACATGGAGCCAAGGTGAACCACTCACTCCATGCGATCTAGAACTAAATAGAACTCTAAGAAGGATGGACAACCAAAAGGTCCTAGTTAACCCTAATAGAGTCAATCTAAGTGATGGAGTAGATCAACAACCTCCATTACAAGTTGAGGCACACAACCAGGCACACATTGATAATTAACTAGGTTATGCCTTGAGGGTGCAACCTCCAATATCCCCACGACTTCATGATTACTATTGGGGCAACATGAATATTGCAGACTCTGATGGACCTCTTGTCCAACCCCTTTTTCACTTGGAGCATACATTCATGGTTGCTTGATGCATATGCTCACCCTGAGGGGTTTGTTTGTGGGACTATCATCAGAATATCCACATGCCCATATAGCCAAACTGAGGTCTATGTGCAAAAGTTGTGTAGGTAGACAGGGCTTGGATATGATCGTCATCAAGCTGCGAGTGTTTCCTATAAAAATGGTAAGAGATACCACAATATGGTTCACTGATCCTCCCAACAACTCTATCTATACTTGGGATCAGTTGAGAAATGTGTTCGTAGCAAGGTAATATCCAGTGTTCAAGAAGCTTAACCACAAGGATAAGGTGAAAAACTTTGTGGCATTACCAGGAGAGTGTGAGTATCTCTTGGGACATGTTTACTGTGTTTGTGAGAGGCATCCCAAACCACCACATTAATGATGAGTCATTGAAAGATTACTTCTACAGAGGTCAAGATTATAACAACATAGCAGTGCTCGATACTATTGATGGTGGATCCTATGGGAAATGTGCATATGCTGAGATTGCAAAGAAGTTGGAGAAGATATCTCACAACAATAAAGCTTGGAGCACAAGAAAGTTGGACACCAACTCAAATGTAGATGAGATTCGTGAAGATATGGCACATATGAGAACTGAGTTAGGGTTGATCTTGTAGCGTATGAGTGGAGGCGCAAAGAAAGTGAACACGATGAATTATTTGTTTAAACAACTATCTCTGGTAGATGAGTACTACTATGAAGAGGATACATATGCAATTAATAACCAAACAAGTTTTTTTTACCAAGTTCCCAAGGTTTCAATCAGTATAATTGGCGCCAAGTTCAAGGAAACCAAGGTCAGAGCTATGGTAATTACAACTGAGTGGGTCAATATGCCCAAGATGAGAAATACAATCGCAAAAAAAACTTCAATCGAAAAAACCACGGTAACACGAATGAACGAGGTGTGCCATATATTCCACCTCAAAATAAGGAATTTGGACCTAGGGACAGTGGAGGTAGTATGGCGGTATGAAGATATGCTGCAAAATATGTTGAGGAGGATCGAGGCGACTGATGATAATGTCTAGGAGATTAGAACTATGAAGAGGCCCATAAGTATACTCCATGATGTGCTTATGAATGTGAAGTTGTTTATCTTTTCGACCGATTTTATGATTCTTGATTGTGAGGTTACCTTTGAGGTCCCTATCATCCTAGGAAGACTATTCCTTGTCACTCGGCATGCTAGTCGATATGGACAAGGGGCAGATGAAGTTTAGGTTGAACAATGTAGAAGAAACTTTTAACATTTTTAGGTCCATGAAGCGGAGTGGTGATCTCCAAACGGTATCTTCTATATCCTATAAAGTTGAGAGTGTATCCGAGGTGCAAATCGAAGAGCGACTAGATGTTGAGGCACTACCAGCGGTCATCATAAATTTCGACACTGATGGTATTGAATAGTGTATGATTCTTTAATGGCTGAACTTGGACAAAATGAATATCTGTCAAAGCCAAGGATATTAGATTTGGATAAAAAGCATCAAGAGTCTCCACTTGCAAGACCATCCATTGTGGAGGCCCCAAAATTAGAGCTTAAAGCTCTACCACCTCATTTGAGGTATGTGTTCTTGGGTATAGATAACACTTTTTCAGTAATAATTGTATCAGAGTCGAATGGGAAACAAGTAGATTTCTTAGTGGCGAGTGATGAAGAGGTTCAAGTGAGACATTGGTTCGACTATTGAGGATATTATTGGGATCCCTCTTGGTATTTGTTCCCACAAAATCCAACTCATGCCATATCACAAGCCAAGCATTGATCACCAAAGAAGGTTGAATCCCCCTATTCAATAAGTAGGGAAAATAGAGATCATCAAGTGGTTGGATATTGGAGTTATTTATCCTATTGCGGACAACACTTGGGTGTGTCCTATTTAGTGTGCCTAAAAAGGGTGGGATGTCTGTGGTACCTAATGAAATGAACGAGCTTGTCCTAATGATTCCAGTGGCCGATTGGAGAGTTTGCATAGCCTACCGAAAGTTGAATGCTTGGACTGAGAAGGACCATTTCCCAATGCCCTTTATGGATCAAATGTTAGATAGACTTGCAGGAAAATTTGGTATTGCTTTCTTGATGTCTATTCGGGCTACAATCAGATATTTATCGCTACGGAAGATCAAGCAAAGACCTCCTTCACTTGTCCCTATAGGACTTTTGTATTTAAAAGGATGTTGTTTGGGTTATGTCAAGATTTTCTGATATGATGGAGGAAACTATTAAGGTATTCATGGATGATTTTGATGTAGTGGGTGACTCCTTTGATCGGTGTTTAAGTAATTTGGCTGAGGTGCTCAACAGATGTGAGGATTGTAACTTGGTGCTAAATTGGGAGAAATATCACTTTATGGTAAAAAAGGTGTAAGGTTGGCCCATCACATCTCAGAGAAGGGGATAGAGGTTGATCGAGCCAAAGTAGAGGTGATAGAGAAGCTTCCTCCACCCATCTCAGTCAAGGGTGTGAGAAGTTTTCTTAGGCATGCTGGCTTTTATCGGAGGTTTAGTAAGGATTTTGCAAAAATTTCACATCCTTTGTGCAAATTTTTCGAGAAGGAATGTAAGTTCTATTTTGATGAATCATGTCTGAAAGCATTTTGAGAGTTGAAAGAGAAGTTGGTGTCTGCGCCATTATTATTTCACCAGATTGGAGTGAGCCATTTGAGGTGATGTGTGATGCGAGTGGGGTTGAACTTGGTGTTGTATTGGGAAAATAAGGGATAAAATCCTTTACCACATCTACTATGCAAGCAAAGCCCTGAATGAAGACCAAAAAAACTACATGATAACTGATTATGAACTTCTTGCGGTTGTAGTTGCATTTGAGAAATTTCACTCTTATTTGCTTGGCACTAAGGTCATAGTTCATACCGACCATTCTGCGTTGAGGTACTTTGTAATGACCTAAAGTACACTCTAGTTATTACCGGCGTCCTCGTCCTCGAAGAGGACTATGAAAATCCCTTAGCATACATCATAACACATCATAGGTCAAAAATGCGAAATAATTTTAAACTTTACTTAGTGAAGTGTACTTAGACTTCTCGCATATTATATATGAAGTTACATAGGCTCCTCGCATACGAAGTTTACATAGACTTCTCTTTTAGCATAACAGATCATATAAGACTCTAAAGTCTCATCTCACATATAAACCATCCACAAGAGTACAAACGTTTGGAAATAGCCAATACAATATAATACGCCATTATAGGTTTATAATAATTGTCTCAATGATAAAAGAATGAATGAATGTTTCTAAACAAAAGCAACATCATAGCTAGATTGGAACATGGAAACATCCCCGGACATGAGGACTCACAAATGACTTGGGGAAATATCTAAGTATTCTTTGCAATCGACCACAAACTTCTCAATGGTACGAACCTAAAATGTTTGGGAAAAAGGAAAGAAATATGGGTTAGTACATCACACGTACTAAGTATGGCTGCTATCTACAAATATAATCAATGAATGCAAAAAAAACATAGTCAAAATAATGCTTTCTATCAACTTAACTCAACAAGCACATAAAATAAGCCTAGTAAATAAATTCAACATAATATCAACCCAATATGTAGACCACCTAAGAAATACTAGTGCAATGCAAAAGATAGAGACCCATAACCTTATCAAAAACTAAGTATCACATCAAGCAACCCACTTCATACTTACAACATATTCTCATTATTCATCATGACATGCTTAGTAAATCAATACTACTCATAGATTACCAACATAATGATAATAATAATAATAATAATAAAAGAACACTACCAGGACAATCCCTTAGGACCCCACAGGTCCAATGTGCAAGGAAAGTCCCATACCCTCCCTTACACCATGTAGAAACCTTCAAGACTACCCTGATAAAGAGTTGACATACTTAGCTTGTTTATTTACTTTTTACATTAGGGAAATAAGTGCAATAGTTGATATGAGACCATGTGAGCTACATGGAATTCGGTGTTCTACTTTCACACTGAAAAGAGAGGGTTAACAATTGCCTAAGGTGTAACCGTTTGTACATAGCTATCTAGGTGGATCCACTAAGCTAGAATCCTATGTGGTCACATAGTTAAGGGTCAAGGAGACTATTATGAGATACCTTGACTTTCTAAACACGGATGTTCTATCTCATGAGACAAAACATATTTAGGGAATCCGAACTTACTAAACGTGTAGAAACCCATGTGCGAGGCCGGACTCACAAAACATGAGACCTTTATCTCATTACATGCCCTTTTGGTGCTAAGAAATTATTCCCTTTAGTAATAATATAATTTTATCATACAAGTTCACATTAGCCTCTTCTAGACCCCTATCTAAATATCTTATCATATCTAGATATTAGGTCATCACAACTGAGAACAATCCTTTCGCTTTAGACACCACTTCATAAGTGAGTAAACCTTTCACTTAGCACTTTATTATAATTATGAGAAACCACTTTCCATCATATAATAATCGTATAAAAACATGCATACATAATTAATGTCTAATTCAATATCTTAAGGTTAATGATGAGTAATACCTAGCATCAACATCACAACCACATATAAGACATAGAAACATTCCTATCTAAATAGCTGATAATTAACAATTGAATCCAAGGAGAACCAATAAACATACCTCTTTCAACCTTTCAAGAAACTTCATACTTCTATTACCAAGAATACATAACCAATTACATAAACAAGGTAAATTATGGAAGCAATATCAATCTACATGTTCATATTCTTCACAACTCACCATATCAATTCAAGGTTTTCATGAAATTGGGAAAAAGACATGGTATATGAAAAAAATCATTGGAAATTATCAATTAACCATCAATACACACTTAAACAAAAATAACTCATCATACTTTAACACAATTAATTCACAATTTCGTTTTTCAAAGAAGACCTATGTGAGGAGAAAAACCCCAGTTTTGGGGAATTTAGAAATCATCTTTTGGAGGGACCTCTTGGGAAAAAAAATCCAAAGAGTGAAAGGAAACATACCTTAAATATGAATATCCACGAAATTTTAGTAGAACCTTGGAGGATTTGGTCTTCTTCTTCAACCTTCATAGCTTTTTCAATGGAGGATGAATAGAGAGAGAAAGTAGAGAGAGGTGAGAACTTTTGAGTATTATTTGGGGATTTGTTTTTAATGGGAAATTGTGGTGAAAGACTGATTTAAAATAAATATATAAACCTCCACTAAAATACACAAAAGAATCCTCACTTAAATTAAACTTTTAATGAAGTCAAACTCAAATTCAAATTTTAGAATTTTCGTCAGGAAACTAGTCCACGTCACGGAGCTGTTACCGCATGATTTTAGAAAATAATTTTTGAAACAGTTGGGTCACCAATGTGCCCGCATTGCAGATCAAAATTTTTGCCTTGGGTGTGCCATGCCCTTGACGCGGACTGTCTCCCTCCATGAGCAAAATCTTGATGCCTCTCGACAGCTTGCTTGGTCCAAAGTAGGGTCCCATCGTGGACCCCTAGGGAAATACTTGGGGGATCGGACCTGAACGTTCTGACCCTATATACTTAATTTTACCTACTTAAAGTCTTTTAAATGTTTTAGACTTCATATGAAACTCTTAAGCCTTCACAAGATCCATAGACGTTTACTACTTTAACTTGCACTAGTTTCCGGACGTCAAGGTTGTTTTCTTAGTGTTTTGATCTAATAACACCTTGTAGGATTTGCTACTGTCATTTTAGGTCCAAAACATCATTATTTAACATATGGGGCTCTAGTATAGGTCATGAAAATCACGGGGTGTTACATACTTGATGGAGAAGAAAGATGCAAAGCCAAGGTCGATCAGATGGGTATTGTTGCTGAAAGAGTTTGATTTTGAGGTAAAATATAGAAACGAGAATAAAATCAAGTTTTCGACCACTTATATATATAGGAGGATGAAGCTATTCCTGAATTGGGAGTGAAGGTTGAAATTGATGATGCATTCCAAGATGAACATGTATTGGCCGTTTCTCAGGATTTGATTCCATTGTTAGCAGACTTTGCAAACTATCTAGCAAGTGATGTGGTTTCGTCAAATTTGAACTTCCACCAAAGGAAAAATTTCATGCATTATGTAAAAAAGTTCTTTTGTCTACTTGAGGTTGAGATGTTGAGTGTTCTGGAGGCCTGATATTCCTATCCTGTAGGTCGACACCGTAGTAGTATCCAAACTGCGCATAAGATCTTCCAATCTGGGTATTTTTGGCTAATCATTCACCAAGATTCTCAAAGTTTTTCCAAATCATGTGATTAGTGACAACGATATAGAGGAATTTTCAAAGAGGGAAGAACTTCCCTTGAATCCCATTTTGGTGATAGAGAGATTTGATATATTAGACATTCAATTTATGTAAACATTTGTGAGTTCTCATGGGATGAAATATATTCTTGTAGCAGTTGACTAATTGTCTAAATGGGTTGAAGCAATTGCGCTCCCTAAAATGAAGGAAAAAGTGTTACTGCATTCCTGAAAAGGAATATCTTCTCCAGATTCGGTACACCTAGGGCCATTATTGGTGATGGAGGTTTAATCTTTTGTAATAAACTGTTCAAAGGGATTCTGGTAAAATATGGTGTTCGTCACAATGTGGGTACTCCTTACCACCCAAAGACTAGCGTTTAAGTGAAGGTGTCGAATTGGGAGAACAAATAGACTTTGACAAAAATTGTGAATGCCAATAGAACGGGCTGGTCAAGGAGGCTAGATGATACTCTTTGAGCCTACCGCACTACATACAAGACACCCTTTGGTATGTATCTATACTAACTTGTATATGGGAAAGTTTGTAACTTGCCGGTCGATCTAGAGCACAAGGAAATATGGGCAATGAAGAGACTGGAGTTGGATTGGACCGGAGCATCAAAACAAATACTCAGTTAGTAGAATGAGCTTGATGACTTTATCCTAAAAGCCTATGAAATTTAATCCATATACAAAGACAAGATGAAGAAGAATCACGATCAAAGAATCAAAAATCTAGAATCTGCGGTTGATGATTTGGTGCTTCTATTCAACTCTAGGTTGCACTTGATTCCGAGCCACTTAATTCCAAATGAACTGGGCCGTTCCTTATTACTAAAGTGTTCCATTCATGGAACAATTGATCTAGTGAACAAGTAAGGCAGAAGGTTCACAATCACTGGACAAAGGATAAAGACCGATCTGGGGCATAGGGAGAGTGTTTTAGAAGTGGTTGAGGCCTATCATCTTGATGAAGTCTGAGTAATCAAGAGGCTTGCATTGTGTCGCGATGTTAAATCAATCGCTTCTTGGGAGGCAACAAAAGGTGTACTCTCTAGCAAACTATAGGTTTTTTTTTCCTTGAAAAATTAGTCATAGTCTTGTTTAGTTCTTCTTATTATTTAATTTTTGTTTGTGTGCAAGTGTTGGCTAGAGATTTGTATAGCGCCTGTGTCGCAAAAGTGTCTATAAAAACACAAAAAGAATTTCTTAATTATTGTTACATGTGCAGGACGCAAATGCTAAAATCTGCATAAAATGGTCTGGTGCAGAGGTCTATGGACTTTATCGATGGGTCATCGTTCCATCGAAGGACCTTTGATAGTGTCTGTAGATCCCATGTATTTTTTATATTTTTCTCTAAGTCTATGGACCAACGATTGATGCAAGGCCCATCAACGGGGTTTCGTGTATCCAAGATTGCTAGTGACCCGACCCGACTTGGCCGGTAATATTGAAAGACAATATTTTAAATTCCTTCCCTCTTTCCGTTTGTCTTAAAAATACCCTTCCTTAACCGTTTCATCCCACCATTTCCGTCCTATTACACTCCCAAATTAACCTTTCCAAATCCCAAAATCATTCACCCATCAGATTACTCACTTCCAAAATTTCCTTTCTCTCCCAAATTCTCTTTTTCTACTCACAAAAAGGTCAGCGATCGGGCTCAGAAGTGTATGCTACTTCGTCAAGTCTCACAACCACAACACTCTACACTACTACGAGAGGTACTTCGAGTTCCATTAACTTTAAATTCTCATTCATTGTTGTATATAGAAATTCGGGAGTGGGTCTTGACCTTAGGACTGAATTAACTAAATTTGCATGTTAATAGTTGCATATTTACCCTACTTGAAATGATAGGCTGTGGTTGTGTAGCAAATTGGTCTGTATAAAATGTTGCGTGTCTCTAAACGTCTAAAAGTTCTAACTTAGGTTTCCATATTTTTACTTAATTGGGTCAATAATTGTATGAAATCGGAACCCTAACAATGACGAACTAGTGTTTAGTGTGTTAATAAGGATGGTTGGAACTTGTTTGTGATTAAAGGTCTACAAAAGAAACTAAAAATGGAACTTGTAAAAGGCCTAAATTCTGTCCCAGGATGATATTATGAGACCCCGTCTATGGACATTCAATCAATCTCTGGGTCATCCATAGGGTTCGTCAATTGAAATGCCTAGAAAATTCTGAAGTTCAAAATGACAAAAGTGGACTACAGTTCATCAATTGATCGATGGAACATTCTTCACATCCTTAAGTTCCATCATAGAACGTGATCAACAGACTATTCAGCACGTCTGTCGTTTCCATTAGATAAATTAATTTCATCCCATCCTAAGATAATTCTAAGTGTCAGACGATAGAAGTGTACTACAGTCCGTCGATTGATCGACAGGTCATTCTCCACGTCCATCATTTCCATCAGAGAACCTGATTCATCCAATCCTATGATAATTCTAAGGGTCAGATGACAGACAAAATCTACGAACAATCGATTGATTGACATGCCCTCGATGGAATCCGTCGATCTGAATCTGTATCAATAATCTGTGTTTTTAATTTCCAAGTTTCTTCTTTCTTATGTTTTTCGAGTGTATAGTTATGCTGCTATGATAGTAGTAACTAATTCACAGGTACTAATGGCTCCCAATGAAGATAATTTCTACATCAATAGGGTCAAATCCAAACTGGTCGCCCCATCTCTTCGGTTGATCAACGAAGACAACAAAAATGAACGAGACCTAACTTATGTCCCTCTTGGTTCTACAAAACCGATAGCATCAACATAAGTTACTAGGGGACCCATCCAGAAGGTGACTTATGACGTAGTCACTACCCTCATTAGAGGGCACACTAATGGGTTCACTGGACAACGCTATTTTCGATTAAAAAGGGAGCTCAGCATCCGGCTCCGAGGATGCCAAAGGTTCAGAGTAAACTCAGTCTTCAGGTTCCAAGACGTCCACTGCATCTGGACCCAACCCTCAGGGATCCACCACAGTTGGGGATGCAGACCACCAAACCTCGTCTGATGAGGCTACTAGTTCATAGTTGCACCCGCACCCAAAACTGACGACCCTACTCTTGTTGCAGGTGAACCAAACTGGTGGTTCATAGAGGCACAGTGGCAGGTGTATCGGATTAGAAGATGCTAAATGAGAACGGGGTGATGAACCGATTTGTGACTTAGGAGCGTCAAGTCCTCACAGGGAGTTTGCCCAAAACCACCGAGGCATAGACTTTTTGATCTCCTCAAATGTGATTGGATGGCTTAGGACTTGTAGCTATAGCGAGGAGGTTTTTTTTGGAGTTTTATGCCTCCTACGTAGCCACTCTTAGAGGGTTCATCGATAAGAGAGAAAGACCTACTAAAAAAGACCCTCTCACTGCTACACTGGTACCGGGGTGCCGGGTAGACATATCTGAAACCACCATCCCCCACTTCTTATATGGCACCGACACTAGTTAATAGTGGACCCATAATACCTTGGAGTTTGATTATAGGAAAGAGATTCTTCAGAGTGGTGCGTTTCAGAAAAATGTTGAGTAGTGTGAGGGATTTAAAAAATATCTGTCTCAGAATATAACAATAGATGGCGAGACGATTGGGTTATAGATCCCCGAGGACTTATCAAGAAGGCCACTCTCACTTTTGTGGCCTATTTTTCCTGGCAGTTGGTTCTGCATTGATTATCGCCCACAAAGGTTGATAATGTACTTACATTTGATAGGGCGGTGATGGTGGAATAAATGGTAGAGGGACTGGAGATAGACTTCACTCACATATTATAGCAGAGATTCAAGAGAGGGCATTAAAGACTTCTACCACTTACCCCTTTCCCTGTCTTATCTTCTACTTGTGCAAGGATGTCGGAGTGACAATTTGTAATTGTGACAGACTTCATATGCTGATAAGGACTTCTGATATAGGTCTCATATGAGATGAGGCTAATGTGGCTGCATCCCGCAGAGGGCCTCAGATCGAGTTCCCTCTATTGAGAGAGAATATGGTAGACATGGTAGAGCTAGGCCAAGGGGATGGCACTGCTATACCAGAGCATGCAGATCCCACTCCATTCTTCTCCTCTAATGAAGCCAGTAGGGCCCCTAGCTCATTGAGATCTAGGCCACCATCTGCAGCATTGGTCCCTCTAGCTCGGGTCAAGAAGTTAGAGGCACAGATGGCCACCCTGCTCCACCACATTCAGCCTTGGATGCAAAAATCCATTGTTTAGGCAGAGGATCGTATAGAGAAGTGGGTGTCCAAGAAGGCTGAGCAAAAGATTCAGGCGTTCCACAAATGCCTTGATGCTTTTGAGTTGCGTGTTCTCGCACGACCAACTCCTGCTACTAAACTCCCTACTATTCAGGCAAAGCTTACCAGCCTGCAATCCGATGTTGATGCCATCCTTGAGATGCGGGCGATTAATCCAGAGAGTGCTCCCACTGAGCTAGCAGAGGACACAATGCTAGATGCCTTGTCAAGGTCTTTTTTAAGCAACAACATGAGCAATAGGTTCATACCAAATGACACTGCTCCATCCATACCACTAAGACTAATGATGAGGCCTGTGCGATAAAGAGAGAGAGGATGGAGGTAGAGCGGGCCTCCATCATAGATGAGGAGATACTCTAGAGGAGAGTGCTCGAGATGGATGCGGGGGCATCCAGTTCTGTACTAGTAAGTGGAGAGAGGAACACTACTGATGGTGTGTAGGTTTATGTGGAAAATAATAGGGGTGGCCCAAGTGTTGATTCTGCGAGTTCCGGAAAACCAAACCCACCCACATATTGAGAGTTCTTCGGCGCTATGCGTCACAAGTTTGCTTCACCTATCACTCTGTAACTTTGATTTCTTATGCATTGGGGACAATTCAAAATTTTTTGTTGGGTGTGGGATAAATTGAAAGTGAGTGATAAGGTGAAGTTTGAGTAGCCAAACTCATAATCCTCTCTTGGTGTGTGTGTGTTTTTTTCCCCAAGAGACTGCTTCATTTTCTATTGAATCGGCATGTCTTAGGAAGTATAAGTTTTAAAGCATAAAAAGAAATATAACATGATGGATAATAAAAATGATACCCCGTCCATTGTTGTGCTTGCATGTATAGGATAGAGATAAGTTGAATATGTTGGCTCTAAACATGACATAAATAGGGACCCACTTCATGAGCTTCAACTAAAACCTAAAACTAGGAAATCCGATAGTCTGATAGTGCAACAATGTGCCAAGAGTGTGTGAGGAGATTTGATTGTTCAAATGGTTGGTGCCTAGCTAGAACTTGCCCGGTTAGTCATGTGAAGGGAATAGACTCTAGAAACTAGGAAGTGATCATAGACCTTTGTTCAAAATAGCCAATATCTAGCTTAAAAAGAAGTTGACCAAATGAAATAACTGTCCCTTTTTAGCCAAATATGTTGAGCCTGTAATAGACTAATTTTTTTTGTTCACCAACTCACCTTTCTAGGGTCTAATATTTGGCCCCAGTCCCTCCTTAGACATGTGCACCTAGAATTAGTCCAAAATCCTAAATTTGAGGGTGGCTAATGCAGTAAGTGACCTTGTCTTGCCCCTGAATTGACTTCGGATTTTGTGTACCTCAACCCATGGAAAATCCATGAGTTGAGGGTAACTATTATGAGTGACGACCCAAAAATGGTTATGAAAAGAGTTGGATGTTGAAAAGAAAAGCTTAAGTGATCGAATGATGTGACTTGTCAAAAATAAAATAACAGTGGAAAAATAAAAGAAAAAAATAAAAAAAGAGAAGAGTTTTTTGAGAAAAATCGACAAAAGATAGGTAAAATTCATATAAAGAAAAAGGGAAACAAGGAAAAGAAGATAAGAGAAGAGAAATAAGGGGTCAAAGGTAATAAAAAGAGGTAAGAAGCTTAGCGGTAATGTCAAGGAGGGAACAAAGTCACTAAAAGTGTACCCAACTGTACCACACCTAACTGTGAGCCTACGTTACAAGCCAAGAAAGTCCTACCGTGATTCTAGAGTCTAGTATGGTGAACCTAAGCAGCGAAAATAATGGAAAGCCTATGGTCGAGAGTATTAACTGTATTTGATCATTTTTATGAGTTTGAGTGTTGAAACAAATATCTTTCTTTTGAAATGAGGGCACTAGTTGCTTTATGAGAAAGTTTGTACCTTTGTGAGAGGAAAAACAATAGAAGTGTCTGTTGCATGGTGAATTTGTGTAATGATGTGATCCACATAAGTTAGCTTGTCGAGCCTGAGAGCGTAATCCTGCACTCAATCAAGAAAGAGTCGGGATTGATAGTCATGTGATTTCTAAAGCTTAAAAATGTGTACTTCTGTACAAGTGTCATTTAGGGTCATAGTGCGTCACTTCAGTACAAAAAATGAATTTGAGTTGAGGGTGTTGATGTGCCGTGATTTCACGACATTTATAATGCATTTAACATGATAGTTGTGTGTGTCTAAAACTTTTTTGTAGTGATTTTAACAAGTTTTGTGTTTTGTTTTGAAGGAAAGATGTTCAGGTGGCATGGAAAGAAAACAACTGAAAAATAGTGTAGAACTAGACTACAGATGCAATCGACGGTTCGTCGTTCAATTGACGGACTGTAGGTGTGGTCGTAGATGAGCAACTCATGATGTTGAAGGAAAATCAGGGAAGTGTGACTAAATTTGGAACCACGAGAGACAATGACGGTGATCGACAGATCATACGGGTGAACCATCATTTGGTTTAGAGAAGGTTCCAATACCTGATTTTGGGAAAATTTTTAGTATGGAGCTACGTAGGAGCATTAACGGCCCGTAGGTGGATCGATGGACCGCGCTGTTGGTCCTTACGTTTGATTCAGAGAGGGTTCCATCCGAGTGGAGAAAAATATTCTAAGTCCTAACTAACAGAGGCAGTCTACGGACCATTGATTGATCGATAGTATGTTAGTTGGTTTGCCGATTGATTCCGCGTCCCTGAACAAAACTTTCTTTATTTTAATTCCTTTTTACTTAAGACAATGCTTTTTTTTTTTTATATAAATAGGGTATTAAAAACTTTTTTTTGGGTAATCTACTATTAGTTTTTTTCTACTTTGTGTTTCGAAGATTGGTTGTTGCAACTTTGGCAATTAATTAATTTCCAAATTTCGTTTGAAGAATTTTCTTGCAATTTCAAGTTGAAATTCTGGGTTTTTTCTTCTTGTTAAGTAAGTTCATGATTTCTTCATCTAAAAATATGAATTGTGATCTTGTTAACATGGGTAACTAAATCTACAACTAGAGTTGTGGAAACCATGGGTAATTAACAATGTAATCCTAGTAATCAAGCAATTCTCAAATTGTGTTGTTGCATGTATTAATAATTCATTCACTTAGAAGTCCTTTTAAAGATTGCACGCGTTATAACTCTCCTTGTTGATACTTGTGGGGCCAAGGACGTAGTAGTAGGAAAAGAATTGTCAACATAGATTTAGTGTGATACTATCTAATAGGCTAGTGTCGATTGCTGTGAAGTAATAACTAAGCCATACATCGATTATTATGTCTAATATGAGGTAACAGTAAGGGTTAGTAAATTATTCACACGTAGATGGACCAAGCCGCGGGGTGAAATTCTCTAGATAGAGGACCAAGGATTTAGAGATACCTACTTATCACTTTGCATGTTCAACACTAGGAAATAATTTCTATTGCTAGGAATACGACGTTATGAACCTATAGGGAACACATAAGCCTTACTTACTCTCTCATCTTGATAAAACCAATGTTTTTTTTGTTCAACTGCTAATTACACTGTTAATGGAATTAGTTTCACAACCCCGCATTTACTTACTTTCATTGGGAAGACATTGACTAAATAGATATAATCGTGAATTAAAGTTAAGTCTAAATCATTTCCCTTGTGGAATCGACCCCAACCTACTCATTGGGTTCTCTACTTGATAACGATCACTTATACTTCTTTAGGGAGACATAATTTGAGTGTATCATTAAGATTAGTATGCCATTTCATCCTCAAACTGATGGAAAGTGGAGCGTACTATCTTAAATTTGGAAGATATGTATAGATTCTTTGTGATTGACTTCAAGGGTAATTTAGATTATCATTTCTGTATAATCATTGCTATAATTCATACATTGGTGTGGGTTTATTTGAGGTTTTATATGGTAGGAGGCTCATATCTCGTATAGGTTGGTTTAAAGTTTGTGAGATTGTTTTGATGGATCTCGAATTGTTGCATGAGGCTATGGAGATGGTTTGACTTATTACAGAAAGGTTGAGACGTCTCAAAATCGATATATGTCTTATGTTGATGTAAGAAGGAGAGACCTTAGGTTTAAGGTAAATTATTTGGTCTACTTGAAAATTCCATACATGAACGGTGTAATGAAGTTTGAGAATAAAGGGAAGCTTTGTCTCCATTATGTGGGCCCTCATAAGATTTTCAGGTATATTGGTATAGTTTCTTTTGAGCTCCATTTGCGTGATGACTTGACATCGAAGTATCCAATTTTCCATGCCTTCTTGTTCAGGAAATGTGTTGATGATCAAAATATCAATTGTACCATTAGAGATTATTGGTATAAATGAGAGTTTTTCTTATGAAGAGGTTTAGATAGAGATCTCGGACCAACATGTTAAGAAATTGAGAAATAAGAAAGTTGAATTTGTAATGGTCATGTGGAGAAATCAAGGGGCTGAGGGAGATACTTTGGAGGATGAGAACGATGTTATGTCCAATTACCCCATCTCTTTCCTTCAATTCTACTCCATGTTGAGAAATTTAGTTTCTCATTGTCCATCCTCATGCCTTAGTAATTCTCATGTTTCCTCATGCATGCATGCTCTTGAAAAGCTTGTTGAGATTTTAATTTACCTTGGATTGGTTTCTCCATGATTATGTGCATTTGAATATTATATGCGATTATACCTTAAAAAATATTATTTCAATTATTTTTGAGCTTAGAGTTGATTTGGTTCCTTGATATTATGCATTTTGAGTTAGTTGCATTCATGTTGGACCATTATATGTTTTACCTGTAACAACTCTCAAAATGAACTAGGTTAAATTAGATAGTATCATGTGTTTTTATAATTTAATAAAGTGTTAAAAACATTAATAATAGATTAAGAAGTCAGTTTTAAGAGTTTGGAAGTCAAGACGTCAAAGGACGACCAAGACGTACGGAAGCTAGTCTAGTTGAACTAGTGTGTGGTAGTGTTTTTTAGCGGAGTTTTGGGGTATGGTATGTGGGTGACAATGAGTATCAACGGTTCCTACTTGTATACTGACATGTAAAGCGTCAAAATGTTCAAGTACGACTCCCGGAGGACCACCCTAAGGGTCCCCAAAGAGGACCCAAATGTTATCAAAGAAAGCTGCCAGGCAGCCCATTTTTGGAGTCCATGATGCGTCGCACCTGCAATACTTAAAGGGAAAGTTTTTCCCTAAGACGTGGGGATAACGGGAACCATTCTGTTTCAAAAATAATTCTAAAACAAAGATGTGGACGTGTCCCCACGACACGCAGCCATCTCCCAGATTTGGTCGCGTCGTTTTAATGTCAAATCAGAATTGGTTAAAAGGTCCATTAAGTGTAGGGGTATTTTGGGTACTTTTGGGATTATGCATTAACGGTTATTGAGTCTTTTTAAATCACCAATTCACCTATAATATCAAAACCCTGAACCTAAAAAGAAAAGCTCTCTACTCTTTCTCTCAAAAACCCCCATTGTTGAAACTCTGAAGCTCTAATGAAGAAGACCAAATTGTTCATGTTTTTCAACCCAATTTCGTGGGAATTATTCAAATAAGGTATGGTTATTTCATCCTTGACCATTTTCTCATTTAAGGAGTAAATTCCGAAGGCTTTTCAAAGATGTTCAAAAATATAGAAATTCCAATTTTTAATTCTAAGTATGGGTTATTGCATGAAAAAGTTTGAAAATAAAGTTTTATGATATAATTTATTTTAATTAATGATTTTAAGATCAAAACTTCCATGAACCCATATATTCCTTGAATTCCTAGTCTTGGCTCTAATGTGGGTGAATTGACCATAGCGTGATCTTAGTGAATTCATGTGTAGATTGTATTGGGCTATATAATTATGCATAGATCATTATAGATTTGTCAATAACCTTCCTTATAAATATAATATTCATATTGTATGTTATTGTATCAATTATATGGATTGGTGTTTCACTTATTTTTGTGTGTATGGCTATTGGTAAAAGCTTTTGTAAAGTTAATTGGTTGAAAAGGATAAGGAATGGCGATGATGATGATTGGAAAATTGTGAGTTGTCCTAATTCATATATTTAGTATAGAATTGATATTGAATTGTGTTGATTGCTATGGTCCACATATGGTGACAATGTTTATGTGTTATAATTTCTATGAACATGCCTTGCCGAAATTATTATGCAAAGCATGGTGCTATCATGCTATAGCTTGTATAGATGAACAATGTGAAGGATTATATGGTTTATGTTGCCTATGTGAGGTGAAAGTGTGATTTCCTCTGAATGATTTTATGTTAATATGATAGACATTGATGAGTCTCTATACGTATTGATAGGGTATCTTGTTAGGTAGACTGAGTTGTCCCTACATGGTACTTGAATGTTAGAAATGATACGATGATGTTGTGTTGATTGGTATACTTAGGTCCATCTACTTGATAAAAGAAAGTTATGTGAAGGTTATTTTTTGACTTGGAAGGCTTAGGCAGCCATATCTTGTACGTGTATGAATAAATTTATAAATGAAGTCTAGGTTCGGTTTACCTAAAATAGGTGCCCTTCCATAAATGACTTATTTGTAGGACCTTGAATATGAAAACAAGGTCAAGAACATAGAACCTTGAATATTGAAAAGAAGGTTAAGAATGAGGACCTTCAATATAGAAAAGAAGGTAAATAGAAGCCTCGCCGTGAAATACCGTAATGCTATCCTTCTTGAGCGAAATTATGGTCTTAGGAAGAGGTTGGCTGGAACGTCATGAAACCATCTCTAAGAAAGTCATGAGAAATATCCTTATAGACCTCGATTGACAGCGATAGTGGACCCATTCTTTGTAGTTGTATTGTTAGTTACTAGAACTAAGAAATGGTACCTTCTCAAATACCTTTATATGAATTAAATTACTATATAAGAACCAAGGCAAAACACTGGGTGAATATGCTTGTCATAGTACATGTTGTTAACATGGAAATAGAGTACAAAAAAACCCTTGATATTCCTTAACCATGTGCTAACATGGGATGCGTCCTAGTACTATCCTTGGCAAGTATAACACCCTCCACGGGGTTATGGTAGACTCCGAATTCCATACCAAGATAGTATGGTTATGTCGGTTAATTCCTATTCTTATATTTTAGGATGTGAACTCTAGTATTGGATGGGTTCTACGACGTGTAGGTAGTGGAATGGGATGCTCTCTATGCATGGCATGAGTAGTCCATGAAGATGCTAGGATGAATTTCCTAGGTCTCCCCCAAGAGCATTATTTGAAGTCCTCTATTTGTTTGATGTCTCTTAAATATTTTAATAAATATGATTGACTTAGCTAATGAATGATTAATAGAATGGTTCTTACGTAGGTAACTTTGAGGATTGCTTAGGTAGGCTTGAAGATGGTGTATGGGCGTTCTCTTCATCTCTTACCTAGGCGAGTCTCAAAGTAACTTTATGTAGAGAGTCTAAATGATGTAAAGGCTTATCTTATTGAATATGAAGTATGTCACATGTGATGAAATGGTATAACTTTACTTTGGGTAGTACTAAGGCTTACTTAGCTATGCTTGAAGAGGGTGTGTGAGCAGTCTCTTCTTGTCTTACTTAAGTAATTTTAGGATAAACTTTAGTAAAAGGGTCTAAGTGAATATTGGCATGTGATTTATGTTATATGAATATGTCTTATATGTGTATGTTGTTTTCAAATGGTTCTTATACTCATTTGATGAGATTTACATCAAAATATCATAAAAAGCATGTTATAAAGCAAATGTCCATTTTAGATGGTGTTTTTTCTTGTTCACTATAATTAGTGAATTAAATGCGCTAATCCCATTTATTGTTTACTTATACAAGTGTAGGTGGAAAGTTAGGAGTCTCTTAGCTGTAAATCTTGGGAATATCTCTCAAGAAGACTTGGTATGTTCTCATATGATTCGAGGACATAATTATGTTTAGTTTCCTTTTTCAAAAGACATTGTAATAGACTTTGTTTTTTCATTTTGAGTGATGTAAGGTTTGTTACCCTAACATTTATACGTGTATAAAATGTCTATGAAGAGAGTTAGTTATTTCTTATACTTCTATAAATATTTGAGCTATTATTGTGAAATGTTTTAATTTTGCACCAGTTTTTATATAAATGCGACGAATGATGTCTAAGGGCTTGTATAAGGCCTTCGAAAGGCCGAGTACACTATGTGACAACTTAAGGGTGATCTAACTTCTAGGGTATACTTAAGGTCGTTAAAAACATGACATCAAAGAATAAGGTATGAAGTAGTCTTTGGGATTCAATGTCTCTTAAAAGCCACACCTAGTAGAGTCCTGTTCGTCGGTGTGAGTCGCGACACATCTATGAGCGAGAGTCTATAGGACGATAGAAGTTTCCCTTTCTTCATTACTCTTGTTTTGTGCAATATAGTTGAGGTTATAAGTGTCTTTTCCTAATCTCTTCTCTTGTGTTTATAGGATATGAAGATAAGAAGGACACCCACAAGGAGAGATGATGATGAAGTAGTCAAAGAGGAAGTTCTTCCCAAAGGTGAACAAGTTCCCCAAGGTTCTCAAGTTCCTCAAGGTGAGAAAGTCCCTATGGTGGATCAAGGGAATGAGGTTCTGATGGTTTCCCCGGACATGATTAATGAAGAGGTTTGAGGGTCTCTCCTTACCCTAGCCCCATACATGACGGCTCAAACAAATAGAGATATTGGGCCTATGATGAATGCTATTGAGAGTAGCATGTCCTATGGATTGAGGGAACTTGTGAGGATGACTCTTACTATATTTCTTGGTTCTAAAGTTGGAGAAGATCTCCAAGAGTTGTTAGATGGTATCTATAAGGCGTTGAGTGCTATCGGGGTGACTTCTAGAAGAAGACAGAGTTAGCTTCATACCAATTGAGGAGGTTGCTCAAGTGTGGTGCCATGACCGGAATCTAAACCCCAGACGATATCGGCATCGTTGACCTCTCAGACGTCGTAGACAAGCCTACATCCGTCATTCTTACTTAATATAGGTTAATTTTAGCGGAAAATTTGAACTTTTTATTTTCTTATTTCACGATAAACATTTTGAAATTAACACATAGGCTTTTACTAATTAACTATCTAATATATAGATAATCAAATGAAAGAAACAATTCATAATTGCATTAAAAGCATTTTTGCCAAAGCGATACCAAAACAAAGTCTGAAATAAAAGTTGAAAGAAACACTAGTAGAACGTTATCCACTAGCTAAAGCCTACATCTAAGCTAGATAATAAGAGTAGACAACATCGAAAGCATGATGAACTACCAAGTCTAGATGAAAGTTCGTCCGGATAGCTGCAATGTCGTACTGTAAGATCTAACGTCCGCCTATGCCTGCACCTAAAAGTAGATATTTGTATGGAATTAGTACACACTTATACTAAGTATGGGTATATGCAAGTAGACACCAAGTACATGCATGAGAAGGACTCTTTCCTAACAACATGATTTATAGAATGTCAAGTCAGTGGACTTGCCAAATTAGGATTTGGAACGTTATGCCATGAGTGTAACATGCATCATCAAGCTTATCATTTTGCAAACAGCACATACCATATTTCACATATCATATCACGTAGTTCATATCATTCTTTCATATGACATGAGACCTTGGGATCATGGACATCATGTTAGGACTTCCCAAAATGAGGGCTCAACATATGGGACCTCAACTAGGGATCCTTCTTTAACAAACACAGAGTCTACTTCATCATTCATACGTACTCCATTTCATTTCATTCATGGGCTAGTGTAAACACAAGCTATACCTAGGATGTAGTTTACGACTGTCACCGGGTTCGTTGTGCAATGACCAAGAATGACCTAATGTCATTACTTGAATCTAACACACCTTTTGATTATTCTATCCTAACACCTTTGGTATCATTCATTTCATTATGTACATCATTTGAAGTTGGCCTCATTCATTCATTGGGAACTTTAACTTTAACCGACATAGATCATGTGAGCATCATAAAATTCAGTTTCATGAAACCCCACACAAAAAAGAGGTGGAATCACCGGCCAAAGGGACCCAAAACATGCTAGCGTACATGGGAATTGAACCCACCCAGATCCCTATATAGATAGATATAAAGAGACCTATACTCGGCATGCCAGACAGTCTCATCTCATGAGAGTTACGTGAACCTCCGCCCTTCCCTAAAGAAGGCATCACCGCTCATAGCTATTCTATTGGTGCTCAGTATAAAATTCCATTCCATTCAACTCATACGTCATAGAAGCTTGCTTCTAGTATGAGGACATCATAACTCAATATATGATTTCTCATATCATCATTAGTATTAAGTGTGTTAATCTCAATACTTTCATTAGAGTGTTCATAGAGACTGGTCTCTTCATTAACTTTACATTCTTATAGGTGAGTATGTTTTGGTAACATTTACTTAGGCTCCTAGAGATTACTCCAATCTTTTACATTAGCCTCATATCATGTTGTCACCACATTCATTAATATTAGCACATTTGATCTTCATAATTACTCACCCCTTTTTTATGTGAATGTTCATTTCATCATATGCCAATGCACTTGGCCATTTAGTGTGTTTCACACTCTTACTTAACCCTTCTAGGGTTTCATCATTTCATTATTTCATTGTTCATTTTGTCATATGCCAATACACTTGGATATTTAGTGTATGTTACACTCGTACTTAACCCTTCTAGGGTTTCATCATTTCATTACATACATCTTAGGTTCACTTATTTTTAATTGTATGCTAGACTTATAGGTCTGTACATACAAGCCATAAGGCTTCATTCATAGTTTATTAAGTGACTCATAGCTTCCTAACATTATGTAGTATAAGATTTATGTATCTTGTATGTATGCCAAGATTTTGATTTTAATCTAAGTAGGTGACATTATTCTTCAACATTTAATTCACGTACGATTTATGTATCAATACGGAAATTTGGGGCAAGGGATCCCAAGTTCGAATCCCTTGGACAACACTTACATTTTTCCTTGATTTTATGTTTAGTTCTCTTGAAATTGGGACCCTAGATAGAACCCCAACATCAACATTTCTTTTTAGTTCCTTTTTCTAGAACTTCTCTCCTTTGGCCGAGGGGTTGTGGGTTCGAACACCCACAACCCCCTTTTTATTTTCCTATCTATTTTCCTTGTCCATTTCGGCTTAACTTGGAGGTTGTGGGATAAACCCCACAACCTCTTTTTTTTCTTTATTTCGCATGGGACTTAGAGGTTGTGGGTTCGAACCCCTACAACCTCCTTATTTTTATTTTCATTTAAAAGTTAACTACTTAAGTGTTGGTAGTGAGGTTGTGGGATCGACCCCCACAGTCTCACTTTATTTTCTTTTTTTAATTTCTTTCTTTGTCTACTACTTCAGCCTAGAGGTGGTAGGTTCGAATCCCACTCCTCCCATTATTTTTATTAATTTAAAATTCCCCTCTTACTCTCTTGTTTTGCCGAGAGGTAGTGGGTTCGAATCCCACACCTCTCATTTATTTTTTTCTAGCTTTCATGCAGTGAGGTCTTGGGTTCAATCCTCACTGACCTCACATGTTTTAAATATATATTTTAAACCTCTCAACCTCAAGTATTCTAGACGAAAATTCCAACACCAAGTGCTGGAAATTTTATTAAATTTTCTAGCCTTTATTTGACAACATTCATACGTTCATTTGAGGTACTTTCACAATTTGTTTAACACATTCTTAGGTGTAGATTCATTGTTGTTTTATCTTAGATTTTTTCCACTTAAGATCAGCCACCTTACACTTCATTTAACATCACAATTTACACACCTTATGCACAATAATTCCAATCATCAAACAAGCCATTGTAAGACTTCAAATGGAAAACAACAACAAACATTTTACACATTTCACCACATAAATTTCGGTTGACATCATTGAACATGCTTACTATTTCCAAATATAAAATCATATGGAACATAATATTTGACACTTAGATACCATCAACCATACCAACAACATGATTTCTAAACTAATTTAGATTGAAATCGGAAGGAGACTAGGTACAAGGAGTTCAACAATAAAGGGGACAACCTAGTTTCATACGTTGAAATTTGGTAGAAAGAAATTTCTCTTGGAGAAAGGATTCCAAGAGAGAAAACCCATACCTTGTTTACGTTAAAATATTGAATTTCTGCCCAAAATCTTTATCCAAGAACACGTCTAAGCCTCCTCAATATCAACTCCACTCGACTGACAAGCAAGTTTCCCCGGATGTCGGTGCACCAAAAAGGAATCAGTTCTATTGCCTCTAAGCTAACAAGGAAGCAAATCCGGATGAGGATACCGGTAAGTTGTAGTTTTCTCTCTTAAGTTGTGATGAGTTCCTTATAAGTGGGGAAGTATGGTGAATATTTGGGTTGTGGATTGTTATCTCTCCTCTTCTGTTGTATTCAAGCTTGAGAATTAGAACTTTATGGTAGCATGTTGCATGTGTTAAGGAGTCTAAGTGAAAATGAATTTCACTGATGTCCTTACATTATAAATATGTATCATCAGGTTATGTTTATGTGGTAATATGAGTTCATATGATTTTGTCTCTCATATTGTAATGCCCTAATGATGAAATGCTTAAATGTTGCATTAGTGAACTAGTAAGCATGCTTTACAGTAAATTATTTGGAATATTGTGTAATTGTATGTCATGAAAAATAGTTATAATTTTCTTAGAAATTATGTATATGAGCATAATGATATGTGGAGAAGGAAGTTCCTCCTATATTTAATGCGAAGGTAGTCTTATATCATGATAAGTTGTAGATGTCATTCCTACTTTCTTGTTGTGTTAGAGTCTCTTGTTTTTGTAAAGTTGATGTTCCTCTTATAAATGTATATTGTGTATGCTTATGAGCTTGTACTATTGAGTGTATAATCTTGAAAGTGTTAAAATTGTTTTGGTATCATTTGAGGACAAATTTTTGTCTAAGTGTGGGAGATTGTAAAAACCCTTAAAATGAACTAGGTTAAATTAGAGCCTACCATGTGTGTTATGAGTTAATAAAGTGTTAAATTATGAATAATAGATTTAGAATTCAGTTTGAAGAGTTTGGCAATCAAGACGTCAAAGGACGACAAAGACGTCTGGAAGCTAGTCTAGTTGAACTAGTGTGTAGTAGGGTTTTGTAGTGGAATTTTGGGGTACGGTATGAGGGTAAAATTCAGTATTAAGGGTTCCTAAACATATAATGACATGTAAAGGGTCAAAAATTTTGAGTACGACTCCCGGGGGACCATCCTAAAGGTCCCCTAAGAGGACCCAAATATTGCNGATTGGATTCTTATTTAAAATAATTAACTATGTTGATTTTTGATTTAAAATCCTCATTGACCAAAACTGTTTTCACCCTATTGATAAATTATAGTTTATAAGTGGTCGTGTTCGAGCATTAAGGAAACATTGTTAATTGATTATTGTTTATGATGATTAGGTTATTGGCACTCATGGAAAATCCCTCTTATATTATGTAGTAAATGTATATGTTTACATTGATTGTGATTCATGGACCTTGAAAGGGTTTATGAGTGTTGTGTATAAGCTTGAGATTCACTTATGTAATAAAGATCCAATGAATATTGTGTAATTGTGGTAATGTTGTAAGATCATACTTCCTCTACCCTTACACATGTATGAATGACAATGAATATGGTAAGCTTTTTGTGTTGATTAAAAGTCTATTCTCATGAACAGACTATAAATAAGATGTAAAGGGTTTACTCAAATATTGATGATTTTAAAGTTGAAAGGACATTCTCACCTAATGAATATGTGAGCTATTATTATGCTATGTTGGTTTGAGTGACTAGTATATTATTACTTGAATATGGACTTAATTAAGTCTTAATATGAATTTTAAAGGGAATTATGCTTAGCACCAAGTGGATATGAAAATGATATGAAAGTTTTTGTGCTAGAAAGTCCTGCTTCCCAAAGTAAGTATCTCATTAGATGGAACCCTTTTACGTTACAAAGTATGAGTTTCTAGTAGATATCTCCTTATTCTATAACTATGTGAACTCATATGTCTTTAGCTAGTGGAACCATCTAAAAGCTAATTATGTTATTTCTACCCTAGGCAAGTAGGACACCTTTTTTTGATGGTGGGGTAAGACACAATATTCCATATAGTTCACATGGTCAATATCAATTAAGTCAATAATTCCACATATGATAATAATATGAATTATGACAAGATAATGTGATATGAACTATGGTCTCTCAAGTGGTTCTACTTAGTATGAATGGGGGTATAGGACTTCCTTCATGCATTGCACAAGTAGGCATGACATGTTTACCTTACGAAATGATTATTATAAGATAAGGTGTGCTTAATTTTAATATGAACATGAATATACTTATGACTACTTAATGAGCTTTACTTAGTGTGAGTGGGGTTATGAGACTTCACTTACACATTGCACAAGTAGAATCAAAAAGGGTTTAGGTATGGTTTCCTTATGCTATGAAAATATAGGAACTTATGTATGCATGATTGTATTGTTTTTATGAGTGACTTTACTTATTACAGTATATGAACATGAATGTATCTTTGTCTATGAGTTTTGACTATTTATATGGTCAAGGTATTTTATATATGATCGTCAAGGCTTAGACATGATATTTAGTGTCAATTAGATTATGGGATCCTATCTATGTATTGCACAAGTATAGCTCTTTTCTTGAGGCATTTATGTTTGTTTGGAAGAGTATGATTGTCTATGAGGAATCCTTAGTTACGAGAAGAGTGATTAGTTTGTCTTATGAGCTACATTCTTAGATGATGTTCAAAAGTGACGTATGATTTGGTTTCAAATAAAATGTCCCTTTTATACATGTTTTAAGGGTTTTTATGCATTGATTTCATACTAAGTATAGTTCTTGTTAACCAATTTCTCTATTTTTTTTTATAAGTGTAGGGTTTAGAGATATCAGATTCTACCCTCATTGCTAGGACAATAGTAGATCAAGAAAAATAAGATTGGTGAGTCCTAATGGTATTCGAGGGTTTGACCATTATGTACTTTAAGTATTTCTTAAATATTTTAGAATTATGCAAGGGACATGTCCCTAAAATTGTATTCAGAAGTTTAATTCCAAGTATTATAGATGGTTTGAGACTTGACATTATATATTCTCTCATTTTTAAAAATATTTTGACTATAAAAAATATTTAAATTTTCTTTATTTCCCTATGTTCTTATGTCAAGATATGTTATATACTTCTATGAGACCCTTTCGGGTTCAAGTACGTCATGATACGTCTAAGGGGTACCCTTGAGTTGTGACAAATTTGTAACCATAACACAATGTTTAAATTTTTTTAGGATTGTCCCAAACCACGTATAGTAGAGTCTTGTTCATAAATGTGAAGCACACCATATTTATGAATATGAGGCTATCAGATTTTAGGAATCTTCACTACTTCATTGTCTAAGTCATGTCATAGAGTTTGGCTTTATTAGATCTTTCTCATAATGTGTGCCCTATTGTTTTCAATATGTTACTGCTACAAGGGCTTATGTTGAAAGAAATAAGGAAGACAATGAGGAGCAAGAGGTTCCTATGCAAGCTCCTTCTCAAGCTCTGATTGAACCTATAGGGGAGAATGTCTCTTATGGAGTTGAGGTCTTGTATGGAAATGTTGTCTCAAGCATTGAAGGTGCAAGCCAATAAAGAAGTTGTAACTCCGACAAACGAAATAATTACACACTAAAGAGAAACTTACATAAAAATTAATACAAAAAGGCTTTTAGACACACAATAAACTTAAGAAAAAATCACTAAAAATACCGTGAAACCACGGTATATCAGTAACTCCTCCTCGAACATGACAAGTTATTAAAATCTCTGCACAAAGAGATTGTTAGATGTAGTTCATACTTTCTTGTGTTGCATTGAGTATGTTGAGATTATGTGATATTTACTCCTTGTGTATATGCATTTTTTTATGTTTGATGCATGATGGGATTCTAGTATTGATTCTTTAATTCCATGAAGTGTTTAAAGTGTCATTTGAGGATGGATTTCATAAGGGGGAGATAATGTAACACACTGAAAAATGGTAGGTTAAATTAGAGGAAAAATGTAAAGGTAAAAATTATAAAATGACTCCTTGAATGATAATGTGCAAATTAGAGTTGAAAATATGTCTATTTGAATAAAGGCCAAAGGTCAAGTGCCAGAAATTGGGCCAATCCAAGGCTTCCCCTAGCTAGGAGCACATTGCACCACCTTCATGAGTGGGACCACGGACTGTGGTCCACTAAACGGCTCGTGGAGGTGATAGTGAGGCTTTATGGGCAATAGAAAAATATCCAACCTTTGGCTAAGATTTGCTCTGTCATCCATGGATGTACACGACCCAAATCAGGGACGCGACTGACAACCACATTTAACAGACCTTCGTATGTGAGCGAACAACCATCTAACCTAACATTTCAAGAAATCAACAGAAAAATAATGCGGAAGGATTAAAACTATTAATAAAACAATTCAATACTAGTATTATTATCCACCAAAATCTGGACAGTGTATCATCACAAGAACAATTCTATCTCAAATTACTTAACTAGAATGTCTAGAACAAAATAACTAAAGTAAGCTAGTCCATGCCGGAGTTCAATGCCATCAAGACTTGAAAGAAGGAGCACCTAGTCCAAGGCTAGAACGACTCGCTCACCTGTCGCAACAATTTACGATGAAGTGGAAGACTGGGCTTTATTGATCTGCTGTGAGTTGGAAGTGACTGAAAGTTGCCACTGCCAGCCCCCCACACAAATAACAAAGAGGAAAAAACATGGAAAGTAGGGGTAAGTCACAACCCACCTACACGACTGAGTAGATATAATCGCCAAACTCAAAATCAGGGTTTTCCCTTACCTCCTTGAACAGTATATATCAATAATAGTGTAATCAAAAATACAATACTCAAACATGTAGCAATAACCAACATGAATTCATCCAATAAAACTACAACCGAGTTTCACAAAATGAGGACTCAAGCCTCAATCACCAACTTATTTTGGAATTGAAGTCATTCGATTGAGTATATTTCATTATCTTTCAAGATTCGTTTGATCTTTCTTCCTCTTGTGTCGGTACGTGCACTACGATCCTCTATTTCATCCTGGTGCACGGAACGTGGCACCCGTCCTATTCTATTCAGCGGTACCGGAACGTGGCCACCACGACTTCCATCATTCATACCTGGTGTCGGAACGTAAACATTCGATCCTCATATTCATTCTATCCTGGACAGAACGTGGCACCCGATAAGATATCCATATCTTATCCTGGTGTAGGAACGTGGGAACACTCCGATCCTCATATTCATTCATCCTGTACCGGAACGTGGCACACGATCCATATTCTATCCTGTGTCGGAACGTGACACTCCGATCCTCATATTCACTTCTATTCCCCTTCGGGTTACCGGAACGTGGCACCCGATCAATTTCTATCCCTGGTGTGGACGTAGACAATCCGATCCTCCATATTCATTCTATCCTCGGTACCGGAACGTGGCAACCCGATCCCTAATTCATAGCCTTCTTACACTATAGGCACATCATTCTCATATATAATTATCAAAGGCCTCTTTCATACAAGGCATCCAGCATTATCATTATAAGGATATCACGTGAATTAGGGTTCTTTCAAGATTTGGGGATTCAATAACTTCATCATGCATTTGTTAAGTCATCACAATTTTATAATATAATCATGCAAGCTTACAAACTTAAAGACACCCTAGCAGGCGTTACAATATTCAAAACATAATATTACCTATTAGATTCACTACGAAATATCGTTAAACATAAACCATAACCACCTCCACAGAAAATTGCAAATGTCAACAAGCTATCTTCTCAAAATCCTTGCTATCCTCTTCGTCTCTCTCCTCATTGATCGATTTCTCTCTCTCTCTGTCTGTTCTGTCTATTTTTCTTTTATTCAAACCCTCTTTCTTTTACCCTTAATTTATTTAATTCTTTATATAATTAGAATAAAAGATGGCAAAATAACCACTCAATAAAAGTAGGTTAACCTCTTTTAACCCCCAAGTATTAGACTTATTAACATTAACCCTCTAACTTTTTAATTAAAGCGAGGGAATAGTCAAAAACGTTCCCTTTTAAAACTGTAAAGGAAATCAGACCCGAAGTGGGATTGCGTGTATCCGTGACGGGCCGTCGACGCCTGCGCCGGTCCGTCCTGCTGGCCGTCGTATGCTACCACAGAAAATCATTTTTGAGTGGGGCCTGTGAAGGGCCGTCGCGCCTGCGACGTTCCGTCCTGCCACATCCGTCACGACGTTACCAGAGAGTCGATTTCAGTACCCAATTTCAGATTTTCTAAGTGTTTTGAAACGACACCTCCAGACGGTCCGCTCGTTGACCGTGACGGTCCGTCGTGGCCCCTTCGCCTCTGCCAGTTTTCCAGAATAAAATCCGTTGCTCAAAAACGACTAGACAGGTCGTTAGAATAGATACCAATTTACCCATCGTTCGTCCCCGAAAACGATCAAAGAAGGGGAAAAACAAATGGGAAAAGGAGGTACCTGAATCTGTAAAAAGATGTGGTGATTTTTTCTTGCATATCCGACTCCATTCTCCAAGTAGCTTCTTCAAGGTCGATTCTTCCATTGAAATTTGATGGATGCAATCTCTCCGAATTCCAACTTGCGGAAACTTCTCTATCTAAACTATAGCAACCTGGTTCCTCTTCATAAGGTCAAGTTCTCACTCCAACACCACTGAGTCCCAACGGATAAATGTAGTTCCATCTCCATGGTAGCTTTTCAAACATTGGACACATGAAATACCGGATGCACTCCGGAGTAGCCCTGGGGGCAAGGCTAATTCATTAAGCCCACCTACCCTATTCGCTTTAGTACCTCAAAGGTCCAATATACCTTAGGACTGCTGAGCTTACCTCTTTTGCCAAACCGCATCACCCCTTCATGGGTTGTGAAACCTCAGCAAAGACTTGTTCACCCTCTCCTGAACTCCAAGGGTCTCTTAAACCTTCCGGTGCGCATTTACTCCATTTTGTTAATTTGCGCCGCTTTCGAAGCGTTTCTTGAAATGCCCTTCACCTTTTCCTAAAGAATCCCTCAAGAGATCGGTAACCCAAGGTCTAACCTCGAATGCCATCAAAACCAGCCAATGGAGATCACACCTGCCTCCCCATAAATGCATTCAAATGGAGCCCATATCATACTGAGTGATTAGCTAGTATTGTACTGAAAACTCTGCCAAAGGTAAGAGCCTATCCCAAGGCCACCAAACTCTTATCACGCATGCGCCGAGCATTATCCACAAACACTTGAATCGTCGTCGGCTCAGACTGTCCCATCAGGTCTGAGGGATGGAACGCTAATTATAGTACGTCTCTTTTTTAACTGGGAGCTTCCCAGGTACAAAGGTCCAACCTAGTACCCATTCTGCATGCAAGTGTTTTCCAAAAAAAAAACTTAGAAGAAACTGCGTTTAACCTCTATCTTGATATGATGGACAGTGGAAAAACTCCAGCAATCGAAAAACTTTCTGAGATGTAAATTTTGGCTAACTTCTCTGCATTGTAAGTCACCTTAAACCGGATGAAATGAGCAGACTAGTTTAATCGTCCACCAACACCCAAATGGAGCTCGATACTTCCCAATGTCTTGGGAAGACAACCACAAAAGTCCATTGCAAATTCTCTCCCACTTCCCTCAGGAAGGGCATTCTTTGAAGTGTTCCTCCGGGCTTTGGTGTTTCATATTTCACTTGTTGACAGTTTTGGACACTTTGGCAATGAAAGCAACAATAGTTGGCGCTTCATTCTACTACAACCAAAAAGTTGTTGGTTTCTAGGTCGCGATACATCTTGGGTTTGCACCAGGGATGTATAGAATAGGAAATACTTGAACTATGAGCTTCTGCCAGAATCAGTGTTGAATCAAATCATCACATGCGGTGGTACACATAACCCTTCCCCTTAATCCTTCAATCACCACTTCCTGTCGATTGTTGCTTCTCTTTAGCCTCTCCTCGCAAACTTTATACGGATTCGCCTTAGTTTCTCATTCATCAAACTTTTCCCTTAATCTTTTGTCAAGAAAAGAAGATTTGGACTCACACTAGCCAAACAATCCTCCCTTCTTAATTTATTTTCCAACTCATCAAGTCGTTAGACAGGCGTCTGAACCTCTCTAGCCATGGGCGTCTAGAGGCTTGCAAATGAGCTAGGACTTCCCATGCTTCCCGCCTTTCTTTTACTCAAGGCCATCGCCACAAACATTCGCCTTCCCCGGATGATACAAAATAGTGATGTCGTAGTCCTTAGTAGTTCCATCCATCTCCTCTGTCTCAAATTATCAAATCTCTTGAGTGAAGGAACATACTGTAGACACGATTGACCGGAAGACCTCACACTTAACCCCATCTAAACTGTGTCTCCCATGCTCAATGCAAAACACTACCGCGGGCAAATTCCACAAGTCATGGGTTTTGGATAGTTACGTTCATGCACTTTTTTAATTGTCTTGAGGCATAAGAAATCCCGTTCTTTATCTGCATTAGCACTGCACACAAAACCCGAAAGGGGATCACAATAAAACAATGGAAGTTCTTACCTTCCACTGGCAAGGTGAGAATTGGTGCAGTTGTCAACAGAGTCTGAGCTTCTGAACGCTTTCCTCACACTCATCCGGGACCACCAAATGGAACATTTTTCTTAGTCAAGTTGTCAGTTGGGAAGCAATAAGAAGCCAATCCCTTGGAACAAATCGGCGGGGTAGTAGCTAGCTCAACCAAACAAAGATCCTTATCTTGACACATTAGTAGGTCTTACCCAATTCTTCACTACTTCGATCTTTAGAGGATCCACCATTACTCCATCCTTAGAAAACCATGCCCAAGAAAGGACACCGCATCTAGCCAAAACTCGCACTTAGAGAACTGGCATAACGCTTTTTCTCCCTCAACGTTTCCAATTACCATCTCAAAATGGATCCTCATGTGTTCCTGCTTACTCTTGTGAGTATACAGTATATCATCTATAAATACGATCACAAAGAGGGCCAAATACGACTTAAATATCCCGTTCATCAAGTCATGGAAAGCAGCAGGGGAGTTCGTAAGACCAAAAGACATCACCCACCAAATTGTTAATGTCCATACCTCGTTCGAAAGCAGTCTTTGGCACCTACGTTGCCAGTATGTTTCAATATGATGATTAAACGGATTCAAGCAATTCTTAGAGGAAGGACCACACAAGCACCTGTAATTGATCGAATAAAGGTCATCAATGCGAGGAGAGGATACTTGTGCTTAATAGTTACCTTGTTCAACTGCCGGTTGGTTACGTCTATGCACATCCGAAAACTCCCATCTTTCTCTTCACAAACAAAAAACCGGAAGCACCCAAGGGATGCAACTTGTCTAAATGAAGCCCTTGCTTCAAGAACTCTTGAAGTTGGAGACTTTAACTCTCTTAAACTCCGCGGGCGCCATTCTATTAAGGGGGGGTATAGACAATGGGGCGTGTTGCTTCGTGCGGTTTTCAAGATCGATAAGACGTTCAATATCCCTATCGGGTGTGGAATACCAGGAAGATCTGCAGGAGGAATACATCAAGAAAACTCACGGACCACCGAAACCGACTTCAAATCGACAGGTACTTGGGTCGTGTCATCCTGGAAGAGGGCCAAGAAAGCTAAACACCCTTTACAACCCATTTTCTTAGCACGAAGAAGAAATGAGATGATAAGGCACCGGTTGGAAGTGTAGTCTCCACCCTCCCAACACTAAGGATTCTGTCCCAGGGCTCGGGCCAATGTCACAGTTTTTTTTAGCATTACAATTCAAAGATCGCAAAACTTTGGAGGAAAGGAAAGCCAAAAGTCATACCCAGGATTACATCAAAGCCACCAATTTTTACAAATAACCAAATACATAAGTTGTGGCTCCCCACAAAGTTCAACCAAACAAGACCTATGTACCTTTTCAACTACCACAAGACTCACCCCCCGGGGTTTTGTAGAAGTGTTGTAGAAAAAACGAATAGGCTGTCAAGTAATTCACAATTGCCAATTTATACCATTAGCAAATGATGAAGATACATTATTTATGAAAACGTTGGAGCCAGGGTCAAATAATACAGATCCATGCAATCAAAAACCAAAAGATTTAACCTGTTGATAACAGCAGCAGACGCCTCCGCGTCAGATCTCCCAGGAAAA
The DNA here is from genome assembly GCA_027704765.1 of Solanum habrochaites. Classification (NCBI taxonomy): domain Eukaryota; kingdom Viridiplantae; phylum Streptophyta; class Magnoliopsida; order Solanales; family Solanaceae; genus Solanum; species Solanum habrochaites. The sequence continues at coordinate 42,359,639 of JAKWJA010002497.1, read as the reverse complement.
GCGTAACAATGGGCCCTTATCGTTGTCTGGTTCCATTGCCCCTACCCCAGGTTGCGTTAGTAGTGGATACCCATTTTTGCCCATTCACCTCTTGCCGTTGTGATGACACACCATTACCTCGACCAACCCCGTCCTCCAGAAAAGCGGCCTCTACCATGACCACCTATACCTCTAGCTACGTGGGGTTATGTAACTATGGTCTTGGACAATACCTTATTATGTTCCAAACTACCCCACATCCATAACACTTCGGGGTTTCATGCATAGGGTCTCTCGGGAGTAGTGTGACGTTCTGTGGTGGACCCCCAAATCCAGTCTGTGTGTGAAGAAATGAATTGGGTCGATTTGCGAGAACCCTCCGGAAGGCTTCTGTCCTCTAGAGTGAGACCCATTAAAACTCTTCTCCCCTTCGAAACCTTTCGATGTCGGATGTCGTGGGGTTTGGTGAAGTCGTTTCTGGCTTCATCCTTCACCTCTATCACAAAGCTACCACCTCTTGGAAGGATGTTGCCGTAGGCCGCTACCTGGTAAGGCCTGAAAATCGCAACTTGACCTCAACCCCTCACAAAACGGCGATCCGTTCTTGTTGGACCTGGATGAACACAGTTGGGTGGCGTATCTGGATAGTAGTCCAGCGAAATTTAGCCTCATAAGCCGGTAAACTGTAATCCTTCCTTGTTCTAGACTCAAGAACTCGTCCCTGTTCTATCTCTCAAACGTCCTTGGGATAGACTTATCCATAAACAGAGTAGAAGAATGCATTCCCAAGGGCATAGGTGGTGCCTCTGTGTGGTATGGACAATCAAACCCATGTGACCGCCACCACATTTTCGGGTTCCCTTGAAACTGATAGCTCAGGAAACTTAACGCCAAAACCGTTCTACTATACCCATCTTGTTGTAGTAGCTCATGACAAATCCAACCGAAAATCGTTAGGCATCCTCTGATTCTGCTCCCTTTAACAGAATGGAGGTTTTAATTTCAAGAAAATTTAATGAAAAAGTTCATGCTGATCATTTTGTCATAAGAGCACAGTTAGTCAGACGTGAAAGTGCCCTATTCCCAATGAGCATCCATGCGGGGAGCCATGTAGCCGCATGTCGTACCCTCTGAAACCGGGACGTAGGAGGTGTTGGTGCACAAACCACTGGAAGGGCCGACCCTGATCGGATAAACCCACTAAGATAAGCAAAAGTACCTAGTTGATCATCTCTGGGGTTAGGTTGGATGGTGGCATTTCTTAATCGTGCCCTGTGCATGCTCCCCTTCGCTCCCCCTCTCTTACTACAACCTCCTCGGTCGGGGAGGAAAGTCACGCCCTGTATCAGAGATGGGCTAGGTGCTGTCCCTCTTACTATACGATTGAGACGTTCTCCCACGACCTCTCCACCGGCCTCTTCGCCGTTGCTCTTCCTCGAGCTAGCAGACCCAGTGGCTGGTGTGCTAACGTCGTATTCTTGTCTTTCCGTTGTGTGATGGGTAGCGGCGTTGCTCTAGTTCTAACCATCTGACGAAAATAGATTTTTTTTGTTTTCTTTCCTCTAAGATGGTCAGATACCAATTCGTATCGCCCAGATACCAATGACTAAGTAGTAGCACGAAAGAAGAATGAAAGAGTGAAATTGTTCCTTAAAGTCTGATAGCCTCTCCAAGGAAAAGTAAAGGCGGTTCCCCTACCACGTTCCTTAAGACTCATCTACTAGACCTGTTCTTGTGTGAATGAGACCAATGAACTAATGATCTGATACCAAGTTTGTCACGACCCAAATCAGGGACCGCGGACTGACACCCAACATTTACCCTTATATGTGAGGCGGAAACCACCCATCTAAACCTAACATTCCAGATATCTTCAACAGAAAATAATGCGGAAGACTTAAACTCATTAATAAAAACAATTCAATACTATTATTTATTATCCCCAAAATCTGGGACGTCATCATCACAGAAACATCTATCTCAATTACTTAACTAGGAATGTCAGAACAAAAATAACTAAAAAGCTAAGAGCGTAGTCCTGCCGGAAGTTCAAGGCATCAGACTTTGAAGACAGGAGACCCAGTCCAAGCTAGGACGCATTAGCTCACCCTGAATTTCCGATGAAGTGTCAAGACTGGCTCGATCTTGCTTGTTGAGTTGAAAGTTGACTGAAACGTTTGCCTGCATTACACAAGAATAACCAAAGAGGAAGGAAAAGGGAAAAACATGTGAAAGTAGGGGGTCAGTACAAACCACACGTACTGAGTAGCAATCATCGGCCAACTCAAAATAGGGAACAGTATATATCAATAATAATGTTAAATAAACTACAATACTCAACAGTAGCCAATAACAACCATTGAATTTCATCAATAACTTACAAACGAGTTAAACATTAGAGGACTCAAGCCTCAATACATACTTTATTTGGGAATTAAGTTCAGTAGATTGAGATATTCATTATCTTTCAAAGATTTCATACATCTTTATTAATCTTGCTGTAGAGGTTTAGCTTCTTCTGACACTCCGTCTCTATTTCTATCCTGGTGCCGGACGGGGGCACTACGATCCTATTCTTATCCTGGTAACGGAACGTGCACCAGATCCATATTCATCCCTGGTTGTCGGGAATGTGGCACACTCCGATCCTTCATATTCCATTCTATCCTGGTTACAGGAAGTGGCACCGATCCATATTCTATCCTGGATTGTGGAACGGTGGGAGACTCCGATCCTCATATTTCATTATATCCTCTTTGGGACCGGAACGTGGCACAACTGCCGATCCATATTTATCCTGGTGTTCGGAACGTGGACACCCGATCCTCAATTCATCTCTATCTGGTACCGGACGGGGCGCACCCGATCCATATTCTACCTGGTGTCGGAACGTGACACCTCGATCATCATATTCATTCTATCCTAGGACGGTAACGGAAACGTGGACCCGATCCCTCTAACGCCAATCAAGCCTTCTTTACACTAAGGATCACAGTCTCATTATATAACTTTATTCAAGCCTTTTTTCTTTCATTACTAAGGCATAATCATTCTCATTATATAATTATTTATATCAAGTGAAATTAAGGGTTCTTGCAGGATTTTGGGATTCATAAATTCATCATGCATTTGTTAATTCATCACAATTTATAATTCATTAATCATTGGCAAGATTACAACTTAAGCACATAGCAGGGTTTTCGCAATTTACTTATAACACATTAAGAATTTACACTATTTAAGCGTTCACTACGACCTATGTGAACATAAACCATAAACTCTACCTCATAACGAAGAATTGAATCAACAAGCTATCTTATCAACATCCTTGCTATTCCCTCTTCGTATCTCTTCTCTTGATCGATCTCACTCTCTTTTCTGTTCTTCTATTTTTCTTTATTCAAACCCTCTTTTCTTTTACCCTTAATTAATATATAATTAAGACATAAAAAAGGTGGCAATTAATAAACCCACTAATTAATTAAAGGTTTACCGCATTTAACCCCCCAAAGTAGTAATTAGGATTATTAACATTAACCCTCTAACTTTATATTAAAGCTAGGAATAGTGCAAAAAACGTCCCTTAAAACGTGTAACAAGAAATCCGGACCCGAAAAACTGGGATTTGCGTTATTCCCCGTGACGGGGCCGTCGCGCACCTGCGATGGTCCGTCTGCCTTGTCCGTCGATTGCAACAGGAAGAAACTCATTTTTGAGTGGATGGATGATGTGACGGGCCAGTCGCGCCTTACGAAGGTCCGTCATAGCCAATCCGTCACGAGTCAGAGAGTCGCTTTTCATGTACCCAATTCAGATTTTCTAAGGGTTTTGAAACGGTGACACCTCCACGACGCATGTGCCCGTGACGGTCCGTCGTGGCCTCCTTCGCCTCTGCCATTTCCAGAATAAAATCCGTTGCTCAAAACGACTAGACAGGTCGTTACAATGGAAGAACCACTGCTCGTTGAGCTCTTTGTTATGATGCCTTAGGCAATGAAGCTAAGGGCCCCAAGTGGAAATCTCACTACCTCAAGGACCACGACTCGTGGTGTTGACCACGGCTCATGGAGACCCTCATGGTAATGCCTTGGGATTGTGTTCCTAAAGCACCACGTTCTTATCCATTTCCTCACCTTCTAGATGTAACACGTAGGCGTGATCATTAAGAGAGGGTTAGTTTAGTCTTTCCCTATTTTAATCCAATTAAACTGAGAATTTTTTTTGTATTTCTAGGTTTTTTAAGTCAAAATACTCCCAAAACAATTCAATATACACTGACACCCAAATATAAAAAAAACTTCCTCTTCTCTCAATATTTCTCTCTCTAAACTCAAGGAAAAAGAAACAAACCATTGGAGCTAGGGTTTGTGGATTTAAAGGGTTCTTGCATAAATTTCTTATAGTTTCTTAGACAAGTATGAATGATTTTTATTTATGGGTACTTTCCACCGATATAGTCCCTTCAATATTGGTTTTCAAGATGTCAATTTCCCCCAAACTTAGGGCTTTGAATTTATGACAATGTCTTCTTCCAAAAATTTTTCAATTGTTTATTTATGTTCGATTATAGTTGGATATGATTAATTAAGATATAATTAATGTAGTATTGTTAATTTATGGTGAAAATCCCTCATGGAACCATGTTTCCCCCAAATTGATAAATTATGAATTTATGATGTTTGTTGGTTGGGATAGAAACATGTTAAATGATTATGTTTATGATGTATTAATTCTTGAATCATGAAATCCATCCTATAGTAAGCAGTAATTGTATCTGTTTGGGTTCATTGTTATTCATGGCTCTTAAATGGAAAAGTAATGAGAATTGTACATGTTTGTGGAAATTGTGTATAAGCTTGTGATTCACTTAGAAAGTGAAGACCCAATGAATATTGTGTAATTGTTGTAATTTTGTAAGATCATGCTTAGCCAACCCTTACAGATGACTTTGTATGACTGACTATGAATTTGGTAAGCTTGTTGTGTTGATTGAAAGGCTATTCTTATGAACATACTATGAATAAGATGTGAAAGGTTTACTTATATGTTGATGATTCTAAGGTTGTATGGACATTCCCACCTAATGAATCTACGAGCTATTATGATGCTATGTTGGTTTGAGTGTTTACTATATTTTTACTTGAACATAAACTTAAGTAAAAACTTAATATGAATTTTAATGGTAATTAGCTAAGCACCGAGTGGACACAAAAATGAGATGAAAACTTTTACACTAGAAAGTCTGACTTCCTAAAGTTAATATCTCATGCGATGGAAACCTTTTATGTTAGAAAGTCTTGTTTCTAGTAGAAATATCCTTTATCTCATAACTATGTGCCCACAAGGGCTTTACTCTCCACTTACCCCCCGCATCGCCCCTCGCCCACCCCCCTTACCCTCCACCGGTAGTGGATCCACCTAAATCTAATTATTTGTTAGTTTCTAACTTAGGCAAGTAGGACCACCTCTTTTAGGACCTTCCCTATTGTGGGGTGTAACTCTAGACATCTTCACGGATCTTCTATGTAGCTCAAATGGTCTATGTCAGTTATAAGGTATATTTCTCTATATATTAGAAAATTAGATAGCGTTATGCAGAACATAGTGTTTATGAACTATGGTTTCTCGCAAGAGGTTATCTACTAACGTATCGAATGTGGGTTTTTGAGCCTTCTATCAGCACTACACAAGTAGGCTTTCAAGTGGGGCATGGTATGTTTCTCTCACGGCACATCGATGATTATGGATAAGGTGTGCTTTAATATGCAATTGAAAAGTAACAATAACTTATGGACTCTGATTGAAATTTACTTAGTGTGATGTTGGAGTATGTGACTTCACATTATACCCAAGCACAAGTAGGACTTAAAAAAAGGGGTAGTATGACGTTTGGGTTACTTATGCTCATGAATCATATAAGAAACATTATGTATGCAGGATATGGATATTTTATGAGTGACTTTACTTATTTACAATATCTGAACCATCGCATGTCTTATCTCTATTGGAGTGTTGGGGATTGAATAAGGTCAAGGTATGTATGCACATGCTTCATGGTGTTCCTAGACAGTGATATTTAGCTGTAGATTTAGATTATGAGCATTCATATCCTATGCATTGTACAAGAATCAACTTAGGGGGTGAATGATGCTGATAGTTTCCTATTATCATGAATTTCTCTTCGCGTATGTAATTATGTGCATCATGAACTATGTCTGTGGAATAGATTTGACCTCCTTGTTTTAAAATCTAAAATGCGTTTTCTAAGACTGGCGTGTAATGACCGGCCCAGTGGCCCCCCCCCCCCCTGTCTAATGATTTAGGTCGCACCCTGTGGAATTAAAAGAGTAAAGGGCCCCTTCCCCCCCCCTCGACACAGAAAAACCTATGCAGACGACGCCCTGACACTCACTCCGTCACCCCCGAGGGCGAACCTTTCCTCCCAGCCCCTACCACTACATATAACCTTCTGCGTACTCCCCCCCGCCTCCCCTCTCAACCCTCCACGTGCATCCTCCCCCGACATCTTGGTGTCGCTACTAAGTAGTAAGCGCTGAGTCCACGGCTCCCAGACTGGACATCCCCGCTCCCTCTTATTTTATCTTCAAAACCGCCCTCCCATGACACCCTTACATCCCACCCTATCTATCACGGTTGCGCCTTGGTGAGGTCCGCCCCCAAAGCCACCACCCGATAGCGGTCTCGCCTAGCCCCGCAGCCCGTGCAGCCTATTCCTCGGCTCTCCCTCCTTTAATCATTGACGACCCATCCTTCCGCCTTCCGACATCTTCACACTTCTCGTCCGTCGCTAACATGCTCGCTGGGATCTCCTCCCCCCCCCCTAACCTCCTTTGCACCGCTCCCTCTAAACCTACTTGAACTGTGCGTTTCCCTCCGGGTCCTTGCCACTGCTCCCCTTCCCCCCCCACTCCTGTTTCCTGCGTAGATCGGTTCTTTCCGGACTGTCATTGGCTCCGCGTTTTCCTTCTTCCGTTCATGTGTCCATAGGGCTTTTAGAGTTTTTATATCAATTAATATTGATTTTTATTAGTAAGTATATTAAGTTTTCATGAAGTTTGATGTCAAATGTCCAAGAAGACCAAGAAGTTCGAAAAAGTTAGCCCTAAAGGACGTGCATGGGTTGTTCGTGAGTGTGGTTAGCCATGTTTGAATGGGTGGTGCGGTGTTTGTTTTGGCTTATAAAACTGATGTGAAGGTCCTTGGCATGTTAATGTTTATATTTCCGTTGGATACTTAGGGTACGACTCCTCAAGCGCGCCGCTAAAGGCCCTCAAAGATGACCCACAGGCTATCGAGACACACCCTTTGTAGTGTTAATCGTGGAGCCAAATGACGGCTTGTGGTCTCACCTACGGCCTACTCGTGGGTGACCCCCTGGAAGAGAATGGAAAACTTATAAAACTTTTTCTCACTGGGTTAAAGGCTTTAAGAACGGTTTTTGAAGCCCCAAATCCAAACGATGTCCTGCAGTACGGTACATCGATGGACCTACTAAGCATCATTTTTTATCGTCGATGCAGGCTGCAACAATTGTCATGCCGTGGTTTTTAATTGTGGGGGGGGGTTCAATGAGGAAATTCTCCACCACGTGCTACCTGATCCCTACGCCGTTTAGTCTTGCTGCGTCTATTGTCGCTTGAGGGTATCTGCGATTCAAGGGGTCATTGTAGATTAAAAACGTGAATATCCCCTTCTCAATCCTCAATTAAAAAATTAGACTTCCCTCTCCCAAACTATCTATAGAAAACCTCCATTGAATTTGAAGCTCAAGAACAGCTTGGATTTTGAATTCACGTGGGTTCTTCATCAAGTTTTAGGGGTGTTCTTGTACATTGAGGTATGGTGATTCTTCATCTCTCTAGTTAACCTTCCATTTAGAGAGTTATTCTCGAAGTTCTTGAAGAGAAAATATGATCAAACTTCCTATCTTTCAATCTAGCCATGTGTTCTTTCTCAAATCTATTTGAGAAACATTATTATGATGAATTATGGATTAGCTACTGTTTATAAAGAAGTTTTCAATCCAATTACATGATGAACCCTTGGTCTCTTCCAAACTCTTGATTTAGCCTATGTGTGGGCTTTGTGATCTTGGCATTTATGGGATTGATTAATTAGACCTATCCAGTTTAAATGATTATATCTAATAGCCCTTCATGGTAATTATGATTATGAAATTATATATAATGTACCTCCCCACATTCCCCAACCCCATCAATGTGGATCAAAGGCTTTATCGTTTGAATGAATCGTATTGCTTCCTTACAATCATCCTATCTTCAATAAATTGCTAATGTAGTTTAATGTATCTCTATTCTAATTGATTCATAAACTCGTATATGGTTTTGGTAATTTATCTAATTCCTATGATGTATTATGATGATGAATTATGCGTTGTTGTACCAATGTGGATTGATGCTTGAAGACTTGATCTCTGCCTCCTATCGATTGATAAATGTAGTATATTCACTGTAATCTCGACTCTATTACATATAAATGTAGGATTTCGTTGTCAAATGATACTTGTAGCGTCTGACTTATATTGTATTTTGATGAATTAAGGAGCGAGGTGATAAATTGATGATCCAAATTAAGGGGAAGGAAGTGGTATAGTTGATCAAAGTTTTCCGTCACATTTCCTATAGATTGATGATGTAGCGCCACTTCATATATCTTTGATCTTGTTATGATTTAATTCTGTGTGATTTCGACTATGTCGTATACACTTATAGACTCCCCTAAATATACCAACCCCAACCGTTGATTGAAAACATTAGATGTAGTCCCGTCATAGAATCCATAAATGGATGAATCCATAAGATTTGATGTGAGATGATATTCGGCTACAAGAAGGGCTCAATCTATCATCCTCACCTTCGCTATTGTTGCTATTTGACGAATTGTAGCTTGATGAAGCAACATGACATCATTGGTGGTTATGGTTTAAAATATGATGGCGATATTTACTTTCTGTGTCAGTATATATGTAATGTGATCATTTCCCCTTGAAGGCATATTTATATTACGAATAATAGTGCTTGGGGTGGAATAACCAAAAATGTGAAGATCATGATCTAGGCTTTAAATATGGTTGTTAGTTGTTAGCGGGGTTGTATATGGACTATACTGTAATATGCATGTGTTATAAACTATGGTTAGGGATCGCGGGTTTAGGTTCTCTGCAATTATTATTGATGATTTTGTGAGCGGGGGATGGTCAACACATATTCCGGACTCTACCATTATGGGGTACAAAGCTTGGGACTGACTGAATTAGTCATAAGGTTAGGAAGTCAGTCTTTAGTGTGTGTATGTAATATGAAGTAGTTAGCTTTCGACTATGATTAACAATGGAGGGCTTTGGGTCTGTCGAACAATTATATCGGTCGTGGTTATGCATTGCCGGAGGTCCCGGTCCCCACGCATGAGGGAGGATTTGCCTCAATGTGTTGTGTGTTGGCCGGGTTACGTTACCATGCTCATGTTGACAATGTACACATACACTAACACATTATGCATGCTTACAATGTAAAGTTAAAGGCTTAAGTCGTGTTTACCTATCAGATGAAAGCGTTGGTTTAATATTCAATAATGTCTACCAACTATGCATGTAAGGTATAGTGTCTATGAAGCATTGTTATGGGATGCTTCATTAACTAGGTTGATGATAGTGTAACTAGTATGGCGCAAACGGTATATGTTGCGTAGGGGTTTGGGTTTTCGAGTGTACATTGCTAGAATTGAATGCCATTAGTAGTGTTATGTCATTGAAGGTGTATGTATTTCTAAAAAAAATTATATGAAAGGATTGCTCATATAATGACACATATATTCTTGTGCAATGATGTATGAAAACGTGTCGCCTTAATGTGTTATGTGAAGGGATTTCTCACATATATGTTACATACACATGTATGATGATCTAGTCAATAGAGGGGAACCTGGATGGTGTTATCAAGATTACCCTAAACTAAATAGGTGATTGAATATTATATGTCCATGTGAAAGAATTTCTCACATGATATAGGCTAATGAACTCTCATCTAAGACATATGATCTAAGCATATGAGGAGTCAATCTCCTAAAGCCTATATTTTATAAATTAATGTAATAATGGTTTTTCAATACATGGAAATTAGTTGAGCACTAAGTGCATTTGACAATGAGAGGGTAGTTGCACCTTAATTGGAGGGGAAGATTTACAAAATTGGGTCTCTACATATAGCGTAGTCACTCGGAATTACACTTGGAGGAAACCTAGTTTCCTCTCCCAGATCCTCCCCCCCCCCCACCAACAAATACGAGACCCCTCTTCAAACGGTTATAGCCTTATGCCTGCATCACTCAAAAAGATCTCCCTTTAACCCCCTCCTCTTCCTCCCTTGTGACATCCCCAGAACTCATTGCCTCCCCCTGACCTCAGCCTTTCCACGCCTCCTAGTGGGGAAACCCATACATAAAAAGTAGGCGTGTCGACAATGCAACTTCCTCGACCCGGGTGATGGAAGTGCACGATTGATGGAAAGACAGAGAAGAGAGATGTCCCTTAAGATTCACTCATGGTTTCTCATGAGATGGGGACTCCAATGCCTATGGGCATGGAGAGGGTCCAATTCATATCTCCAAGTTCAATAAACTATGCTTGCCACATAGAATATAGGAAGTGATTTCACTTAGTATGCTAGCGTGTTATCATGTTCTACCTTGTCTAGGTAAGAACACCTTTGTTTGGTGTAAGGCTCTACAACATAAAATTCCATGTTTAGCACCCATGGTCTTAGTGTCGGTTAAGGCTATAGTTTCCCTAAAATAAAATATACAATGGAAGTAAATGACTAGGATATGAACTAAGGGAAGTATCTTAGGATAGGTGAGAGTAATGAACTTACCTATACATTACACATGTACCTTTTTAGGATGTCCTAGGAAGGTGTAGTAAAGTGTACGACTATGTTTATGTTCCTTATGTATGGCATTGCAATATTGTTTACTTGTTATGAAGATGTGCATGGTATGGAGTCCTAATGGATCTGTGTGACGTGGTCTCTTCTTATATGCACTATATAGGTCTTATTGATTATGTGATGAAGGTCTAGCCTAGTTTGGATGAAGTTGTCTTGACTTTCTATGTTGATGTATAAATTGGATGTTAAGACTTGTGGACTCATGATAGGTTTACTAAGTATGTGTGAGGTTATGGGGTTTCACATCTACATTGCACTAGTAGGCTTAGATTGGGATTGTGAGTAAGGTCTTATAATGTTCCATGTGAAGTAAAGTAGGTATATGTGCATAATGACTAGAGCTTACTGTAATGTCCTTATGGTCTTGGCTTAAATGTGTCTATGATGTATTATACTTCTATGATGGTATGTGTTGACTTGTGTAGGTTGTATGCATGGTTTCGTTGTGGTAATAAGGTGATGCTTGAGTATAGATGGTGTTATGGGAAATTATCTATACATTGCACCAAGTGTCACTACAGCATTACATGGGAAAGTGAAGGAGTTAGAATAAAATGAGTTCATTGTGAGCTTACAGTAAAATGGTTCAAAATGTGACTTAAATGCTATGTATTATTCTTGTACTAACTCCATTCTTCTCTACCTTTTTACATAAAATGTAGGTTATAGATGCTTAAAGGATTTCTTTAGATGATGAGGACCTCTTAATATGTGATTCCCAAGCTCAAGGAAAGGAATCCTTAATTTCAAGGATTTCCTAAGTTGTGTCTTTACTGTAAAGTCTTTTAATATTGTACTTACTAATTTATGGTTGTGAGGGCGATCCCTACGTACTCTAAATTGATTGTTAAGTCTAGGGATGACAAAAAGATATTAGTCTCTAAACTAAATTATAGATATATATAAATATATAATATATATATATATATCTATATTAATATAATGAGGTAATTTCGAGATATGATTTGTGCTAAGAAAAAGTTTTAACTAAATGTACCTATGACAATGCGATGAATGATGATTATGGTCTTGTATAAGACCTCCGAGAGGACAAGTACACCGTGTTAATTCTAGGGAATTCTCGCCGGATGTTACAACTATATTTTCCAATTATTTCAAAGATGATGTTCAAAAGTGGCATATTGCATGGTTTCAATTGAAATGTCCTTTTATGCATATTTTAAATGTAATGCCCCTAAAACGAACTAGGTTGAACTAGAGCTTCGCTTGTATCTTATGAGTTAATTATGTGTTAAAATGATTAATAATGATGTTTTGAGGCAGTTTATAAAGTTTGGTGTTTTATGGAGGTCAAACATCCAACAACATCTATGATGTTCGAAAGATGTGATTCGGAATGTTCTTGTGTTTCTTAGTATGTTTTGGCAAGTTTTACCTGTTCGTTTTTGTTTAAATTGATGGTAAATGTTCCTGGAATAGGTATATGGGATTAATGTCTGGGTACGACTCCATTTAGGAATCCACAAGGGGTCCTAGAAGAAGACCCAAAACATGGCAACAAAATTGCCAAGACAGACCCAAGCGACGCCCTTCTCCTACAACCAGTAAGCTGGAAAACTCCTTGTCGTTGGGGGCGTAGCTTCACTCTTAGTGGTAGGATTTAAATCCCCAAGAGACCAGCTTCAGTCCCAATCGATTCCCTATCAGGATGGGCCTTCGATCAGATGACTCCCAGTAACTAGGGGTCGTCGATGGATCACACTAAGGCGGTTAAAAATCTTCCAAGACTTGGGGTGTTTTAGTTAATTCACCTAAAGTATTTTGTGAAACTTGGATGGTTACTTTGCTGTATTTTAAGTTAGTATTAAGTCCGAGACCTAGAGAATACCTCATTTTCATATATTCATATCCCCTCCCTCAAGAAAAACACTCTAAAGACCTCATTGAATCTAAGACTAAAGGTTGAGCTACGGTTGAAGAATTTGGACGTTTTCTTCATCAAACTTTCGCGAGTTTGCATATCATTGTTTTATGGTAGTCATCCTTGAACCTTCTTTCATTCAAGGAGTCATTTCTAAGAGATTTCAAAAAGGGTTTCAAGCTCCAACTTCTTCTATCTTTGACTAAATGCATGGGACCTTGCATGAAAATGTTTTAATGATTCAAATATGTTTTTTTATATATTAGTTGATGATTTTCAAGTCAAAACCTCAATGAATACATGCTTATGCATATTTCCAACATTTAGATTATGAAATGGTTTTAATAAATAGGATTAGATAATGTTAAAGTTATGGTTTATTTATGGTTATATTGTGATTATCTACTGTCTTAAGGGCTATTTTATGATGAACTATTGGTGGAATTGAAAAAAATTGGTGAAAGCTTGGATAAATGGCAAGGTTATTATATTGTATAGATCTTAATTTGAAATGCTCTGGAGTGGTAATATCCACCTTTGGTGGCGGTGTTCATTTGAAGATTAATGATTATACTGTATGAATTTATGTATTGTGATTATGTCCATGAAGGAATGAGTATGTTGAAAGTTAAAGTAATGATGATAATGATGTTTCATGTTATACGGCTTTTATGAAGCTTGAATTGTTATGATTGTTGTAGAGATTAGACGAGCGTGGTTAAATATGAATTATGTGTTATATGTGAAGCATTGATAGGGTTTTATGTTTGTGGAATAATGATTAAATGAAAGTTGTAAGCATTGTTTCAGGGGGGAACCGTCATGTATTGAAAATGGTAATTATGTGAAAGAGTGTGCTCACAGGTACTGACACACAAACCTTAATATGAATGAAAGTAAGTTAAATTGAATCGTGATGAGGTATTTTTTAGGGTTGAAACTCTTCGTGAGTAGAATGAAGTGTCTAGACCACCCCTACGTTAGGTATTTCATATTGCTTTGTATAGTATGAAAAGGGGAAGTAGTTGGGGGACGTGGATATTCTTGTGAGTTGAGACTTGAGTAAGTTGTCTAGTAGCAACCTAACTATTCCCAAGAGCTTTCTAAGATGGTTGGGATGGACACCCTTCGTGAGTTGAGATGTGGTGTCCAATAGTTATCACTTAACATTTCGCAATTAATGTTTAAGACTTCGTGGGGGAGTTATTCTTATCACAGAGAGAGTTTGAATAATGGGTGGTTTCACTTCATTATTTTAGATATTGTGTCCAATGTACCTCTTTATATGAGTACTCCTAGTTAGTAGAGAAAGAATTACTTAGAATCAATCTCCTTATTCCTTAAATATGCACCCGCATAGGTGTAGATATTGGAGAACCAATGTAAAGTCTAGGAGAATGACCTTACCCTAGGCAAGTGGGGATCCCTCATCCGATGGGGGTTAATATAGGGATTCTATGTCTAGCTCTCATGGTCTATGTTGGTTGAATCTATCCCCCCATAATATAATATAATGAACTAAGTATCATAAAGGGTGTAATATTTATGGTAGGTGGTGGTATGGGAAACTATCTATCCATTGCACAAGTAGGCACCATAAAGGGAAGCCGTGGTGTGTCTTTATATGCAATGAATGAACTGGTCATTATGTAATGAAATGAAGTTATGTGTAATACCCCGTAATATACATGACCTATACTACAACCTCATATGTTAAATAATGATATTTTATACCTTAAATGAGATCAGTAAATCTGATTAGGTGGTATTAGAACCAAACGCTAAAAAAAGACCGTGACGTCTGGGAACTCTTGCAAGTTGAACTAGTAAACGTCTATGGATTTTTCTGAAGGATTAGGAGTGTCACACGAAGGATAAAACGTTTAAAAATACTTAAAATAGTTAAGATTAAGTACATAGGGTCGAAATTTTCTGGTCCGACCCCCCAAGGATCTCCCTAGGTGTCCACGAAGGGATCCCACTTTGGACCAAGCAAGCTGCCAAGAGGCGGCAAGCTTTTGCTCTTGGAGGGAGCCAGTCCGTATCGCGGAATTGGCACACCCAAGGCCAAAAGTTTTTTCTGCGACGCGGGAACATCACAGATTACTGTTTCAAAATAAATTTTGAAAAATCATGCTTGAACAGTTTCGCGATGCGAACTTGTTTCTTGACGAAAAATCTAAAAATTTGAATTCTAGTTTGACTTCATTGAAAGGTTAATTTAAGTGAGGGGTCTTTTGAGTATTTTTTTTTTGGGGGTGGGGGGGCGTATCTGTTGATTTTAAAACAGTTTTTCACCACAATTTTGCACAACCAAATCCTCAAATCAAAATCCAAAAGCTCTCACCTCTCTCTACTTTTTTCTCTCTATTCATCCTCCATTGAAAAATCTTTGAAGGTTGAAGAAGAATACCAAATCCTCCAAGGATATACTCAAATTTAGTGGATATTCATCTTTAAGGTATGTTTTTTTTTCAACTTTTGGGATTCTTTTCCCCAATAGGTCCCTGCAAAAGATGATTTCTAAATCTCCTAAAACTAGGGTTTTTCTCCTCACATGGGTATTCTTTGAAAAATGATCCTTGTGAATTCCTTGATGTTGCAATTTTATGATTATTTTGTGGAAGTATGACTATATTTATGGTTAATTGCATATAATTTCCTATGATTTTTCCATAAGACCCATGTCTTTGCCTCCAAATTTGCATGAAACCTTGAATGATTATTGGTGATTGTAAAGGATTATATAAACATGGTAGATGACGAATTGTTGTTAATTATGTAATTGCGTTCTTGAATTTACCTTGTGTATTGCGACTTTTTTATTCAATTCTTGGGAATGGATGAAGTATGCAGGTTCTTGGATAGCGGACCAAAGAGCCTTGGTAGTTTATGTTTCTTTTTGGGATGTCAATCGTAGTGAATTGTGAGTTAATTAAGATATGTACTCTGGTTCTAGTCTAAGCTGTGTATAGCTATGTGGATGTCCGTTGCTTGCCTAAGTTTATAATACTAACCCCTAATCACAAAAAAATTAAGACATCAATAATGTATGCATGTTATGATACGATTATTATATGATTGAAAGTAGTTTCTCATGATTATAGTAAGATGCTAAGTGAAATGTTTACTCACTTGTGATGTGGTGTCTAAAGTTAAAGGATTGTTCACACTTGTAATGACCTATGATATAATATGATAAGATGTTTACATAGGAGTGTATATGAGACTAATGTGATCTTGTATGATGAAATAATATGATTACTAAAGGGAATAATTTCTTAGAACCAAAAGGACATGTAAATGAGATGGAGGTCTCACATTTAGTAAGTCTGGCCTACCACATGGGTGTCTTCAAGTTTAGCAAGTCACGATTCCTTAGATATGTGTTGTATTATGATATGGAACCTCCATGTTTATCAAGTTAAGGTCTATCATAACAATCTCCTTGCCCCTTAACTATGTGCCCACATAGGAATCTAGCTTAGTGGATCCACCTAGATAGTTATGCACGAATGGTTACACCTTAGGCAAGTGTTAACCCTCTCTTTCCTGTGTCGGAGTAGAACACTGAATTCCATGTATCTCATATTATCTCATGTCGGTTATTGCACTTCTTTCACTAATGTAAAAATTAAATGTACAAGTTAAGTATTTGAACTCTTATTAGGGTTGTCTTAAAGGCTACTGCATAGTGTGAGAGAGGGTATGAGACTTCTCTTACACATTGTACATATGGTATCCTAAGGGATGGTTCTAGGCGTGTGCTTTTATGATTATGATTATGATTTTTATTATGTTGATAACATATGAGTAGTATTGATGTATTAATCATGTCATGATGAATAATGAGAATATGTTTTAAGTATAAAGTTGGTTGCTTGATGTGATACTTAGCTTTGGCTAGGTTTATGGGGATCTATCTTTGCCATTGCACTAGTATTTATTTGGTGGTTCACATATTGGATTAACATTATGTTGAATTGAATCATGATGTTTAATATACGTGCATGTTTAGTTAGGTTGATAGAAAGCATTATTTTGACCAATATATCATTTACGCATGCATTCAGGATTTTTGTGCATAGAAGTCATACTTTAGTACGTGTGATGTACTAACCCATATTTCTCCCTTTTTCCAAAACATTTTAGGTTGGGGCCATTGAGAAGTTTGTGGTTGATTGAAAGGAAGACTTCGATCTTTTCCATAGTCATTAATGAGTTCTCATGTCCGGTGATGTTGCCATGGTCTAATCTACCTATGATGTTGCTTTTATTTAGAAACATTCATCCTTTTTTTTTTATCATTGATACAATAAATTTAAGCATATAATGGTGCATTATTTTTTATTTGCTACTTCTAAACATTTTTACTCTTGTAGATGCTTTATTTGTGAGATGATACTTTAGAATCTTATATGATTTGCTAAGCTAAAAGGGAAGTCTATCTAAACTTAATATGTGATGAGTCTATGTAATATCCATATTTAATATGAGAGAAGTGTAAGTACACTTCACTACGTAAAGATTTTAATTTTTCTGCATTTTTGACCTATGATGTGATATGATGTATGCTAAGGGCTTGTCTTATTCCTCTTCGAGGACGACCATGTTGGTAACGACTAGGGCGTACTTTGGGCCGTTACATTATGTGACTTAATGTATAAATTTAATAAATCATTTTAATGTTATGTCTTTTAGGTTGAAATTGATGAATGATGACTGTGATGTGATTGACCTAAGGGAATCCCCAAGGAGCACCTTGTGCAAGTAGTAGTATGTGATGCTACTTTCACATTGCAGCTTGTGTAACTTGGGTGTTGCATTAGAGATGGGCCTTTATGTGAAGTCGTATAATGCAAGTATGTTTCTCTAATGTCTAGTTGCAGAATGTGGACTTGTTACCCGTGCGAAGTAAACCAATAATAGGTAGTCTTGAGGATCACATAAGTGTGCATTGAAAGGATTGTATGGGAGGTTTCTTCATGTCTTACCTTAGTGAAAATTAGGATAACATTGATTAGGGAAACTTCAAAGGAAATGAATTCACTGTGAGTTGAAATGAAAAGGGTTCACTGTATGATTATCTTTAGTTCAGTGTAAAGTGCATTTTTGTGCTAATTATCGAAGTTATAAACTATGTGCTAAATGGTATTTAATGTATTATTTTACTTTGATATTCATGAAAGTTTAACTTAATTTATCATTAAAGATTTCTTCTACTAAAATGTACCTCTTACATGTGTTTTTGCATAATGTCATACTTAGTACAATATTTGTACTAACCCCACATTTTTTCTTTAATTCATAAGTAAAGGTTGGAGGCAAGTGGAAGATTAGAAGGCAAGTATGATAATTGATTCTCCCAAGAGTCGGTATATACTCATATATTCGAGGATATAGTCTTTGTTCTATAGTTCTTCTTAAAACATGTACAAGACTTATTATGTATTTTATTTTAATGTAAAGGGTCGTGTCCCTAAGATATTTAAGTTGTGTCTTTAAGATGACTTGTGACTAGGTGACTACTCTTTAGTGATTTATAAAATATATTTCCTTATTATTATTAATATTGTGAAAAGTTTTAATTTTGCACTGCTTTTCATGTCTTACGTAACGACTGATAGCTAACAGAGTAGTGCAAGACCTTCGAAAGGTCTGGTACGCCTTGTAATGACTCAAGAGTGCCCCTTTTTCTATGTTGTAGTTGCGGATCGTTACATACATGATATCAGAGCATAAGGTTTTGGGAAATAGTTTAGAGTCCAAAGTCTCACAAGTCACGTATAGTAGAGTCATATTCATCGGTGTAGGCCGCGATAGATCTATGAACGAGAGACTATAAGAAGATATAACTTTCACTTTCTTTATTACTCTCATGTCGTTCCATAGAGCTTAACTCCGTGGGAACTCTCGCTCTCTTTCCTTTGTCCATTGGTCTTCTAGATGTGACTGCTTGGAAGGGCTGATGTTGAAAGGATGGAGGTAGAAAAGGCTGAGTTTTTATTCTTCTTGTAGTTTTGGTGACTAGATGAGTATATGGCAAGGTGGATTTGGAAGATTGTGATTTGATTCCATTTATGGATATGTGTGATTTATGAGATTAGAGGTAGTTAATGTGAAGTTGTATGGTGATTTAGTTTTAGCATGATAAGAGTTATGGTAATAGAATGAAGTCCTTTTAAGGGAAAATGAGTTATCTTATGGTTATGTGCAATAATAGAGGAAAAATATTAAGATGTATATTTGAGGAGTATTGAAGGAATGAAGTAATGTTGTAAGAGTTGAGGGCTGCCCTTTTGTGTGGGTAATGTTTCATAGTTGCCCTTGTGATAGGACTGAAGTTCTTGTGTAGGTTTACTCTAAGGAGGAAATATAGTATGTTTATCTAGCAAGGTTGTTGTGACGTTATGTTAGAAAATGGTGGAATCTATATGTCAAAATTGTGGGTTTCAAAATGAATCTACCTTGGTGAGTAGAAGTTGGATGAAGTGATGTTTAATAGAGTTTGTTTAAGCTTGAATCCTAGAGGAAGTTGTTATTCTTGACTAGGAGAGTTCATTATTAGTCTTCGTGTTGATGAGTTATGTTAAAATGAGTTCCCCCTTATGAGAGGAATAGTGAGGCTATCAATTATGATACCTTGAAGATGCTTAGTAAGGATCCTAGCAAGGAGTAATGAGAATGTGTAAAGGAGCTAAGCCGGAATGAAGGCCCCGATGAGTCATGATTCCTTATGGTTGTCTTGATTTATTCTAAATATGTTTACCCTATGTGGGGGAGTATGAGTTGAGTAGCAAGGTAGTTGATACCCTTATCTTTTCCTTCTATTCTTATTCAAGCTTGACAGTTAGAATGTCATAGTAGTGTGTTGCAAGATGTTTAGGAGCCTATTTGGAAATGAATTTCATTGTTCTCCTTGCATTGTGAATTCCATGAGATTATGTTTATGTTGTAAGATGAGTTTATATGGTCTTTCCTTTCATGTTGTCATGCCCTCATAGTAGATTGCTTAAAAGATGAATTATTGAATTTCATGAAGGTTGGTATTCAGTGTAAAGAAATTCAAAATTGACGAAACTGTATTTTCATGAATAATGGTTCCAATGTGTGTAGAAATCATGTATGTGAGCAAGCCTAATGTTAGAAAAGGTAGTTCCTCCATAAATAAAGAATTAAGTGTGTGCTTTAAATTGTGGAACTTGTTCCTAAAGTTGTCTGTTTTGCTAAAAAAATGCTTATCAATGCGTAGTTGCGTTCCTTTTTAATTTGGTTCATTTACTATGAATGTTTCGACCTTGATTTGAGGTTTTATATGCTGCTAGTTGAGTCCGTGATGTCCTTAAAAGTGTTTAGTGTCATTCGAAGACGAATGTTGTTCCAAGTGGGGGAGAACGTAATGCCCCTAAAATAAACTAGGTGGAACTAGAGTTTTTCTTGTGTCTAATAATTAAATTACTTATTAAATGATAAATAATTATTTTTGAGAAAGTTTCTAAAGTTTGGTGATGTTTGGAGGTCAAACGTCCAACAACGTCCATGATGTTCGAAAGATGTGCTTTGAAATGTGCTTGTGTATCTTAGTATATTTTTGCAAGTTATACATGTTTGTTTTGATTGAAAATAATGGTGGAAGTTACTAAGACCTATATTACTATGTATAGGGGTTTAACATCCAGGTACGACTCCACCTAGGAACCACGAGAGGTCCTAGAAGAGGACCCAAAACTTGGCAACAAAAGTGCCAAGACTGACCCAATCGACACCCTTTACATACGGCCAGTAAACTAGATGACGCCCCATCGTTAGGGGCGTAGCTCCACCCTTAGTGGTGGGATATTAACCCCCAAGTGACCAGCTTCAGGCCCAATCGACACCATATGAGGACGGGCCGTCGACCAGGCGATGCCCAGTAATTAGGGGCCGTCAATGGATAATGGTAAAGCTATTAAAAATCTACCAATACTTGGGGTGTTTTACTAAATTCACCCCAATTCTTTTGTGAACCTTGGCTGTTTACTTTAGGGTCTTTAGGATATTTTAAGTTAGATTTAAGTCCTAGAACTAGACAAGACCTCAATTTCAAATATTCATAGCCCCTCCCTCAATTAAAAAATTCTCAAGAACCCATTGAATATAAGACTCAAGTTTAAGATAAGGTTGAAGGATTTGGACCTTTTCTTCATCAAACATTCTTGGGTTTTCTTCTCATTGAGGTAGGTTAGTAATACTTTATAAGGTCCAAAAAATAACATAGCTGAACTAGAGCCTAACATTGTTGTCATGATGGTATAAGGTCCTAAATAGGTTAACAATGTTGTATAGAGTCAATAGCTAAGATTTTAGGTGCATTGGAAGTTAAATGTCAAGGGATGACCAAGATGTTTGACGACTAAGTCACCTAAGTGCCTCATATGTAGTTCTATGTAATTATGTGTGATCTATGAGGTTTTATGATCCTTAAAGCAGTTAATATTATGCATGTAGGTAGTGTTTAAAGTTTTGAGATGTTTGGAGGTCAAACGCTCAAGAACGTCCATGACGTTCAAAAGATGTGCCTTGAAATGGCCTTGAGTGTCTAGGCATGTTTCGATGAGTTTTACGTGTTCGTTTTGGGTTAATTTAGTGTGAGAGGTCTTAAACTCATATACGAACATGTTTGGGTTGGAAACGTCAAGGAAAATTATCCCAAAGGACAATCCAAGGGTCCTTGAGGAAGGACCCAAAGTTGGTGCCTAGGCTGCCCAAGACAGCCTAAACCACGAAAGAAAATCGACAGCCCGTGGGCCAGTCGATACCCCCCAGGTTGGTCCGTCGATTGGGACTTAGATTGGGGGAATGAAGGACCAAGGACAAGCCTTTGTCCTAGACCACGGACCAAGGATAGTCCGTAGGTCAAGGGATGGTCCGTTGGTGCTAGGACAGGATGTTCCGTGGGTGGACTGACATCCCGTCAATGGACAACCGTCGGTTGGGATCTGTTCTTGCGTGCAGTTTATTTCCAAGGGAGGGGTGAACTTGTAATTTCACCCCACTTCCAAATTAGAGTATTGGAGGTTCCTAAGGGGTCTTTTGGGTATTTTAAATTTGTTTATAAGTCTTTAAATCATAGACGATTCCATTTTCAAAATCAAAACACCAAAATCCCTGAAAAATTCCCTAAGCCTCCATTAAATCTAAAATTCCAGGAAGAGCTTGGATTGGTGATTTGAGTGGAGATTCTTCATCAAATTGAAGGATTAGATTCATTGAGTATGTATTTTGATCCTTGACACTCGTTTCAACAAGGATCTCCACTTTCACAGATGTTTTGTAGAGTTTTCAAAAGATGAATTGACCTATTTCATGATCTACCATAGGTTCTTGCATTAATTGTTTTAATCATTGTTTAGTATTTAAATTATTATTGTATTGATGAGTTTAACCTAATTAACATATGAGCCCATGTAATTGATGAATCTTAGTTTTTGACTAATTTATGGGTTACTTGATATTGGTCTAATAAATATGAATTAATTTGTAGTTTCTTATGGGATTTCTAATGATGTAAGAATTATATTCAGTTGATGTCTAATTGGTTTAAGATTTTTGAATCTATAATGAATTAGATTAGATTTCATTGAGTATTATAGTTTATGTATTGAGTTGATGTTCTTGGCTATGGGTAAGGTCCTTATGAAATTGAATTGGATGATTTGGCATTGGATAGAAGTATTGATGATGAAGTGGTGGTACGCTGCCCTATTTCATTTAAATTAATGTTATTTAGACTTCAATTATGTTATGATTGGTTTGGTCCACTTATGGTAGCAATGTTATGTGAATTGATGTGGCCTTGTCGGCGTCATTTTGAGTATATTGATGATCATGGCCTTGTTGGAAACTACTTGAAGTAATATTACTATTTTTATAGTTGATTATGTGATGTGTGATCATATCTACCTATGTGTGAAATCATGTGTTCTTCTATTGATACTATTTAGGTAATCATGTTATGTTATGACTATGTAATAAGTGTGTAGTCTTATAGTATGGTTGTTCCTAACATGGATATATAAGTCAATAATGGTTATGTTGATGATGTTAAGGTGATGAATAGTTTGACATAATATCGATAAGTATCATTTCTAAGTGTAAAGAATGTATATAATGTGTGCTAAATGAAGTATGGTGTGTCTTGTTTAAGTAGACATGGTGCCCCTTACTTGATGCATGTATGAATATGAAAATGTGATATCTTGACATAGGAAGCTAAAAAGTCTGTCTCAAATGAATGAATGAGACCTTCAATGATGATAAGAGTTTCCTTTATGTGAAACCTTTAACCTAGTTATTAGGTTATGAAATTTGAAATCGAAAGCTGTAATGGTATCCTTCATGTAATGAATGATGGAATTAAGGTTGATTGTCTTGAACGACATAATATAAATTCTTAGGAAGGTCATGATGAAATTCTTGTCTCCTTAGGGATGTAACCCTGTTGGACCTTTCTTTTGTAGGGTAAATGTAATTGGGTTATAAACTTGATATGGAACCCTTTTGTATGAACCATAGTGTGATTTAATCTATGATAACGAAGGCTAGCACCGAGTGAGTATGGTAAGGGAAGTATTTCTAGTTAAATAATGAGACTAGATTACACAGAATGCCCTTAATATTGCTTAACCATGTGCCTACATGAGATGTGTCTAAGTTATACCATTGGAAAGTAGAACAACCTCATCGGAGTAGGATAGAACTCTGGATTCCATGTTTAGCTACAATTTTCTATGTCAGTTGTTGTATATTCTCATCATATGGGATACCTATTAGCATTATAGAAGTCATATGAGGTTTAGGTAGTGGTATGAGAAGCTCTCTAGACATTGCACAATAGGATTTGAAGATGTTAGTAAGACTCCCTAGGTTTTGTCCCAGACCATTATTTGAATGTCCTTTACGTAATAAATGTGTATTAATGAACTAATGACTTAATGATATAAAATATGTAAATTATTAGTACCTAATCGAAAGTGACTTAAGGATTCGTTAGATAAAGTGTGAAGAGGTTATAAAGGATGATCTCTTCATGTTTTATCTATGGAAGTCTTGAGAATGTCTAGTTAGGGAAGTTGGTTTTTATGTTTGACATGATCTAAACCTAAGAAATCTTAAGGATTATATATTTATCCTGAAATAAGGTATATGGGCGTTCTCTTCTAGGAGTACTTAAGTAAGTCTTTTGATAACCTATGTAGGGGAGATTGTCATATTATGTATGTCTTGTATGTTGATGTATTGTAGGTGTGTATGTGTCTCGTTATAAGTAATCTTAAGGATCATTTAGGCACATCTAGAAATGGTGTATGGGTGGTCTCTCTTTGTATGACTTAAGTGAATATTAGGATTGTTTTAGTGAGAAGATTACATGCAATGAAGTGCTAAAAGTGGAAAGAAAGTACTTCACTGTAACAGTGAAGAAATCCATTGTACAGTGAACGTAGCTTACTGGAAAGTGAGTTTTAAAAATATGATGTTTGGTTGTAATGATTCTTATGTGTTTCTCGGTTGATAAATGTTGTTATTATGATGATTATTATGATATTTAATTGAAAAAATGCATATTCCCAATAAATGTCCATTTTCATGATTTTTATGCATAAGTCATACTGAGTACATGTGGTTGTACCAATTCCATTCTTGTATCTATCTATATAGTTCTTGGTAGGTGTAGAGATTTTTGGAAGAAGACTTGATTTTGAAGATCGTTCAAGAGAAGTTGAAGTATGTGCTCACTTGACTTGAGGACATATATGTCTTTTATGTTTCTTATTGAAGTATTGTAATTGACATAGTAGTATTATGTTTTCTATTTTGTATGGGCCGTGTCCCAAGTACTCTTGTGTCTTAAGATGATGAGATTGATACATATATTTCCTATTACTTTTATATGAAAGAACTTTTAAAGACTATGATATTTTTTATGAAAAGTTTTAATTCCACACTACTTTTCATTATGTATATGCGATGAATGATATGAAAGTCTTGTATGAGACCTCCCAGAGGTCGATTATGCCATTCACAAATCCGAGATCGTGCCCTAACTTGTAGGGTGTGCTCTCGGGATGCGAAAATCTTAGTGTCACATCATAGGTTTGTAAAAGTAGTCTTAGGAATCAAAAAGTTTCATCAAGTCATGTCTAGTAGAGTCTTGACCATCGGTGTGAGTCGTGACACATCTATGGGCTAGAGGCTATAGGATGATAGAGTTTCCCTTAGTTTCAACTACTATGCCATGTGGAAGTGTAAATGTTATGAGTATCCTTCTAAACATGTTTCCTTGTGTTTCTAGGAGATGAATACTAGAAGGATGACTGCTTGATGGTTTGAAGAGGAGAGGGTGAGTGAGGAGATTCCTACTCAAGTTGAGCAAGTTCCTCAAGATGAGCAAGGAGTCCAAGGTGCTCAGGTGCCGCCCCAAGGTGATCATTCCCCTAATGTGAAAGGAGGTAATGAGGTTCCAAAAATTTCTTTGATTACTATAGCCCAAGCCATGACTAGTCAAATAAATTTGACTATAATTCCTAGGGTGAATGTTGTGGAGCACACTATGACATCTAGGTTGAGAGACTTTGTGAGGCTGAATCCTCCAATGCTTCTTGGCTCTAAGGTAGATGATGATCTCCAAGAGTTCCTTGATGTTGTGTATAAGGTATTGAGTGCTATGGGGTTACATTTATGGAGAAGGCGGAGTTGGATTAATATCAATTAACGGATGTGTATCAAATTTGGTACACTCAATGGAAGGATAATAGGTCGGTGGAGTCGGATCCAATTGAGTGGGAAGAATTTAAGGAAGCTTTTCTTGGTAAGTACTTTCCCCGTGAGAGGAGGGAGGTAAAAATTGGGTAGTTTACTATCATAAAGCAAGGCAATAATAGTGTTGAGGAATACTCCTTGAAGTTCTCAACATTGTGTAGATATGCACCATCCCTAGTGTCTAATCCAAGATATTAAATGAGTCGTTTTGTGACTGGGGTCGCCGACTTAGTGAGGGAAGAATTTCATACGACTATGCTACATGATGATTGACTTAAGCTAGACTCATGGTGTATGCACTATCAATTGAAGAATCCAAACTTAGGAGGATCTCAAGAAACTTTGAAAAGAGTGGAGCTAGTGATTAAGTGCAACCTAGGTTCAAAAAGAGGGTTTAAACTCAAGTTGGACCTAGTGATCCTAAGGTGAAGTTTAAGAAAAGTGGTGGTTCTCAAAATGGCTAAGCTACATGTGCTACTTGTGGAAAGAAACATTATGAAGAGTGTCTAATGGGTACCAGTATTTGCTTTGGATGTGGAAAAGATGGACACAAGGTGAGAGATTGTCCTAACATTGCTTCTAGAGAAAAAGAGGATAAGAAAGTTGATCCTAATGTTCCAAAAGAAGATGCTCCAACAAGGAGGCATTTCTATGCACTCCGGAGTAGAGGAGAGAAGCCGTATGAGAGTGATGATGATGTTGGTACGTCCTTGTCTTTATCTTGTTGTGATATGAGTTCCTTTTAAGTGGGGGAGTATGTCAAGATAGATGTGCTAGTTTGTTGCATGTGCATGATGTTTAGGAGTTTGGTTGAAATTGAATTTCATTAACTTCTTGCATTGTGTGTTTTATGAGTCCTTAATCATGTTGTAAAAGGTGTTTATATGATGTTACCTTGCATATTAGCATGTCTATATCATGAATTTCTTAAAATTTAATTTTTAGAAAAATGCCTAAATCATTGTAGCCTAGAAACTATTCGCTGTGTAATCTTCCAAAATATGGGTAATTGATTCTTTGGTCTCAAAATGGTTGTAATGTGGTTACAACTGATGTATATGATCATGATAATGAATTTAAAATGAGTTTTTACTATTTGGAATGAAGAATGTGATTTTTGTTGCATAATGAGTTATAGAATTTATTCTAGTTTCTTGTTGTGTTCTAGATCTCTTAAATACGTGAAATTGATGTTTTCTCCTTAATTGTGAGTTATATGAATTGGTTATGTGCTGATAGTTTATTCTCTATTCTTGGAAATGTTCCGAGAGTGGGAAGTGTAATTCGAGGATGAATGTTGTCCAAGTTGGGGAGATTGTAAGGTCGCAAAAATGGCATAGTTGAAATAGAGCCTAACATTGTTGTAATGATGTTCTAAGGTCTTAAATAGGTCTATATTGTTGTATAGAGGCACTAGCTAACAACTTAGGTGCATTGGAAGGCAAACATCAAGGGACGACACACACGTTCAACGACTAAGTCACCTAAGTGGCTCATATGTTGTTCTATGTGATTATGTGTGATGTATAAGGTTTTATGTTCCTTAAAGGAATTAATATGATGTATATGAAGTTTATAAAAGTTTGGAGGTCAAACGCTCAATAACGTCCATGGCCTTGTGTATCTATGCATGTTTAGTTGAGTTTTACGTGTTCGTTTAGGGTGAAATTCATGTGAGAGGTCCTAAAATCATATACAATGATGTTTGGATTAGAAAATTCCAGGAAATTATCCTCAAGGAACATCTAAGGGTCCTTGAGTAAGGACCCAAAGTTGGTGCCTAGGCTGGCCAAGACAGCCCAAACTACGAAAGGCAATCGATGGCCCATGGGTCATTCAACGCCCTGTAGGATGATCCGTTGATTGGGACTTATCCTGGGGGAAGGAAGGAACAAGGACAAGGCTTAGTCAAAGACCACGAACCAAGGGACGGTCCGTAGGTCAAGGGACAGTCCGTCGATGGTAAGTCATTGTTCAGGATTTAGCCTGGGGATATAAGCTCCCATCGTTAAGTATCTGAACCCATTGATGGAGGACATGATGGTCCGTGGGTGGAATGACGTCCCGTTGATAAGAAATCATCGTGTGGGGTCTGTTCCTTCGTGCAGTTCACTTCTAAGTGAGGGGTGAACTTGTAATCTTACCCCACTTCCAAATAACAGTATTGGTGGTTCCTAAGGGGTATTTTGGGTATTTTAAATGTGTTTATAATTATTTAACACTTAGAAGATTCCATTCTTAAAAATCAAAACCCCAAAATCTCTTAGAAATTCCCTAAGACTCCATCAAAGTGAAAACTCAAGGAAGAACATGGATTGGTAATTTTAGTGTAGATTCTTCATCAAATTGAAGGATTAGCTTCATTGAGGTATTTCTTTTGACCCTTGAAACTTGTTTCTTCAAGGATCCAAACTTTCAAAGATGTTTTCTTATGTTTTCAAAGGTGAATTGGCCTATTCATGATCTACCATGGTTTCTTGTATTAACGGGTTTTAATCATTATTTAGTTATTGAATTGGTATTGTATTGATGATTTTAGTATAATTAACCTATGAACCCATGTAATTGATGAACCCTACTTTTTGAGTAATTTATGAGTTACTTGATATTAGTCTAACGTTTATGAATTAATGTGTATTTTCTTATGGGCTTTCTAATGATGTAAGAATTGTGTTAAGTTGGTTTCTAATTGATCTAACATTGTTTAAACTGTAATGAATTTGCTTAGATTTCATTGAGTATTATAGTTTATATATTCAATTGATATTCATGTCCATGGGTAAGGGCCTTATGATATTAAATTGGATGATTTGGCATTCGATCTGAAGTGTTTATAATTAAGTGGTGATACGCTGCCCTATTTCCTTTTATTTAATATTATTTTGACTTCAATTATTTTATGATTGGTTTGGTCCACTTATGGTGGCGGTGTTATGTGAATTAATGTGGCCTTGTCGGCGTTATTTTAAGTATATTGATGATCATGGCATTGTCGGCAACTACTTGAAGTAATGTGACTATTTGAGTGGTTGATTATGTGATGTGTGATCATATTTACCTATATGTGAAAGTATGTATTCTTTTAATGATACTATTTAGATAATCATGTTATGCTATGACTTTATGTTAAGTGTGTAGTCATAGAGGTTATACATGGTTGTTCCTAACTTGGATATATGAGTATATAATAGTTATGTTGATGATGTTAAGTCAATGAATAGGTTGACATAATATTGATAAGGGTCATTCCTAAGTGTCTAAAGGATGTATGCGATATGTGCTAAATAAAGTATGTTGTGTCTTTTTTAGGAAGACATGTATCCCTTACTTCATGCATGTATGAAAATGAATATATGATATCTTGACTTAGGAAGATAAAATGTCTTAGTCTAGAATGAATGAATGTTAGGTGAGACCTTCAATAATGATAAGAGAGTCTTTATGTGAAACCTTGAACAAGTTCTAAGGTTATTAAACTTGAAGTGGAAAGTCGTAATGGTATCCTTCATGTAATGAATGATGGAATTAAGGTTGATTGGATGGAACGACATCATATCAATCCTTAGGAAAGTCATGATAAGCTTCTTGTCGCCTTAGGGAGGAAGCCCTAGTGGACCTTTCTTTGGTACGGTAAATGTAATTGGGTTATGAACTTGATATGAAACCTTTTATATGAACCTTAGTATGATTTAATCTATGAGAACAAAGGCTCGCACCGAGTGAGTATGGTAAGGGAAGTAGTTCTTGTTAAAGAATGAGACTAGATTACAAAGCATGCCCTTCATATTCCGTAACAATGTGCCTACATGTGATCTGTCTAAGTTCTACCATTGGCAAGTAGAACAATCTCATTAGAGTAGGATAGAACTCCGAATTCAATGTTTTACTACCATGGTCTATGTCAGGCATTGATTATTTTCATCATATGGGTTACCTATTAGCATTATAGAAGTCATATGAGGTTTAGTTGGTGGCATGGGACTCTATCTATGTCACATCCCGAGACCACACCCTAGAAGATAGGGCACAATCTCGGATTTGCGACCGGCGTACTCGACCTCTTGGAGGTCTCATACAAGACCTTAATATCATTAATCGCATATACATAATGAAAAGTAGTGCGGAATTAAAAAATTTCATACAACAATATCATAGTCTTAAAAACTCATTCATATAGAAGTAATAGGAAATACTAAGTCTCAAGCTCATTATCTTAAGACACAAGAATACTTGGGATACGACCCATATGAAATATAAAACATACCACTTTATAGTTTATTCCAATACTTCAATAAGAAACATAAAAGACATATATGTCCTCGAGTCAAGTGAGGACATTTTTCAACTTCTCATGAACGATCTTCTAAATACAAGTCTTCTTCCCAAAAGCTCTTCACCTACCAAGAACAATATAGATAGATAAAAGAATGGAATTAGTACAACCACATATACTAAGTATGGCTTACGCATAAAATCATGAAAATTGAAATTTATAGGATATATGCATCTTTTAATTTGAATATCATAATATCATTATAAGAACAACATTATTAACTTACAATCACATTAGAAATAATTCAAAACAAATTAACACATTTTAGAGGTCACTTTACAGTAACCTCCCTTCACCGTACAATGAAGTCCCTTTATGTTACAGTGAAGTATTTAGGCCTTCACTAATACACCATTTTGCATGTAATCTCCTCATTAGATCTATCGTAAGATTAACTTAAGTCATATAGAGAGAGACTGCCCATACATTCTCTATTGATGTGCCTAAACGAACCTCAAGATTACTCATAATGAGAAAAACACACACCTACAATATACCATCATACAAAAGATACATAATGACAATCTCCCTACCAAGGCAATAAAAAAGACTTACTTAAGTAATCCTTGGATAGAACTACTATACACCCTCTTCAAGGCTACCTAAATAATCCTTAATACTTCCTAAGTTTAGATCATTGTCAAACGTATCAACCAACTTCCCTAACTAGATTCATTCTCCAGACTTCCATAGTTAATGCATGTAAATATCATCCTTTATGCCCTCTTCACACTTTTACTAAGGAATCCTTAAGCCACTTTAGAGTAGGTACTCATTAATTTAAATACTCTATATCATTAAGTCATTTGTTAATTAGTTCATTTAATAAACATACATCACATAAAGGACATTCAAATAATGGTCTTGGAGAAGACCTAGGGACTCTTGCTAACGTCTTCAAAGCCTATTGTGCAATGTCTAGATAGCGTCTCATACCACCACCTAAACTTCATAGACCTTCTCTAATGCTAGTAGGTATCCCATATGATCAGAATAAGCAATAACTGACATAGACCATGGTAGGAAAACATGGAATCCAGAGTTCTATCATACTCCGATGAGGTTGTTCTACCTTCCAATGGTAGAACTTAGACACATCCCATGTATCACATGGTTAAGGAAATATGCAGGGCATGCTTTGTAATCTAGTCTCATTCTTTAACTTGAACTACTTCCCTTACCATACTCACTTGGTGCTGGCGTTCGTACTCATAGATTGGTTCACACTAAGGTTCATACAAATGGGTCCCATATCATGTTCATGACCCAATTACATTTACCCTACCAAAGCAAGGTCCACTTGGGATATCTCACTATGGAGACAAGAAGCTCTTCATGAATTTACTAAGGATTTATATGATGTAGTTCTAGCCAATCAACCTTAAGTTCATCATTCATTACATGAAGGATACCATTACGACTTTCTACTTCATGTTTCATAACCTTACCACTTGGTTTAAGGTTTCACATAAAGAACCCTCTAATTATCATTAAGGGTCTCACCTTTATTCATTCATTAAAGACTAAAACTTTATCTTCCTAATATCAAGACATCGCTTATTCACATTTATACATGCATCAAGTAAGGGACACATGCCTAACTAAACAAGACAAAACATACTTCATTTTTATTCATATTACTTAACATTCTTTATACACTTAAGAATGACCCTAAACATCATTTAGTCAATCTATGCATTACTCTATCATCATCTATATAACCATTATAGACTCAAATAGCTATGTTGGAAATAACAATTTATCAACTCTAAGACTACACTCTTAACACATAGTCAGAGCATAACATGATTACCTAAATATCATCAATAAACTAACACATACCTTCACATGTAAGCATATATGATCATACATCACGTAATCGACTACACAAATAACCATATAACTTCAAGGAATTCTTACAAGGACATAATCATTAATATACTTAAAATAACGCCGACAAGACAACACCAATTCACATAACTCCGCCACCATAATTGGAAAAAACCTATCACAACATAATTGAAGTATAAATATTTTTAATAAAAAGGAATTTGGGGGAACGTACCACCTCTTCATCCTCAACACTTCAAGCCAATACCAAATAATCCAATTCAATATCATAAGGTCGTTATCCATGGCCATGAACACCAATTCAATATATAAAACTATAATACTCAATGAAATATAAACAAATTTATTATAGATTAAACAATCTAAGACTAATCAGACATCAATTTAATACCATTCTTATATCATTAGAAATCCCATAGGAAACTACACATGAATCCATAAACATTAGAACAATATCAAGTAACCCATAAATTAGTGAAAAACTAGGATTCATCAATTACATGGGTTCATAGGTTAATTGAGTTAAAATAACCTTAATAACCACAATTCAATCACTAAACAATGATTAAAAACCATTAATGCAAGAACCCATGGTAGATCATGAAACATCTCAATTCATCTTTAGAAAACATTAGAAAACATCTTTGAAAGTTGCGCTCCTTGATGAAACGAGTTTCAAGGATCAAATTCGTACCTCAAATAGATAATCTTTCAATTTGATGAAGAATCTCCACTCAAATAACCAATCCAAGATATTCCTTGAGTTTTAGCTTTAATGGAGTCTTAGGGAATTTCTAAGGGATTTTTGGGTTTTGATTTTGAAGAATGAAATCTTCTAAGTGTTAATGACTTATATACACACTTAAAATACCCAAAAGATCTTAAGGAACCTCCAAAGTCTATATTTTTATGTGGGGTAAAAATACAAGTTCACCCCTCAACCTACAGTGAACCTGCGCAAGGAAATAGTGCGATCAAAAGTTTGCAGTCGTCGGACCATTTGTCCACAAATGGACCGTCCTGTCCTTCCGTCGTTGGGTTCAGAGACTTGACATGGCTATAATCCTTCCCCATACTAAATTCCC
This sequence comes from Solanum habrochaites, assembly GCA_027704765.1. Lineage (NCBI taxonomy): Eukaryota > Viridiplantae > Streptophyta > Magnoliopsida > Solanales > Solanaceae > Solanum > Solanum habrochaites. The sequence goes on along the minus strand of JAKWJA010002497.1, from coordinate 42,326,726 downwards.
ATAACTTCACCCATCTACGGACCGTCCTTTGGTCCGTGGTCTGGGACTAAGGCTTGTCCACCGACTGTTACCCATCGACGGGGCGTAGGTCCACACACGGGTTGTTCTGTCCTCCATTGATAGGTTCAGAGGCATGAAACTGGTATCTTAGATCCACAAGCTAAGTACCAAATGACTGTAACCACCTATGGGTTGTCGACCAGTCCAAAGGCCGTCGATTGCCATCCGTAGGTGGGACAGCCTTAGGCAGTTTTAGCCACCAACATAGGTCCTTCCTCAAGGACCCTTGGTTTGTCCTTGGGGATGTTTTCCCGGACGTTTCCAACCCAAACATGACCGTATATGATTTTAGGACCTCTCACATTAATTTCACCCAAAACGAACACGTAAAACTCGACGAAACAAGCCTAGACACACAAGGTCATTACAAGTAACATCTTTCAAATGTCATGGACGTTCTTGAGTGATTGACGTCCAAACTTCTCGAAACTTGACACACTACCTATATAAATCATATTAACTAATTTAAGGACCATAAAAACTCATGAAAAAAATGTTAGGCTCTAGTTCACCTATGTCATTTTCGGGTGTTACATTCTCCCTCACTTGGACAACTTTAATCCTCGAATGACACTTGCCACTCTCCAAACACTTCCAACAATAGAGAATAACCTAGCAGCACATACACACACCATATAACTCACAATAAATGAGAAAACATAAATTTCACATTATCAAGATATTCACAACACAACAAGAAATTAGAATAAATTTTATAACTCATTATGATACAAAACTCGCATGCTTCATTCCAAATATTCAAAACTCATTTTATATGAATTAGCATGCTCATACATATTAGTTTTAACCACATTACCACAATTTTTTACCAAAGAATCAGTTAGTCACATTTTGAAAATTACACAGTGAACAGTCTAGTGTTACAGAGATTTATGGCCAATTTTTCTAAACATGCAAATTTTAGGAAATTCGTGATATAGACATGATAATATGAAAAGTAACATCATATAAACACCTTTTACAACATACTCATAGATTAATTAAAACACACAATGCAATAATTTAATGAAAGTCAATTTCAAGCGAACTCCTAAATATCATGCACATGCAAAAAACTAGCACATCTATCTAGCTATACTCCTCCACTTAGAAGGAACTCATATAACAACAAAAGAAAACAATGACTTACCAACATCATCATCACTCTCATCTAGATTCTCTCATCTAGTCCGGAGTGCATAGAAATGCCTCTTTACTGGAGCATCATCCTTTGGAACATTAGGATCAACTTTCTTACCCTCTTTTCCTCTAGATGCAATGTTAGGACAATCTCTCAGTTTGTGTACATATTTTCCACATCCAAAGAAAATACCGGTACCTACTAGACACTCACCATAATATTTCTTACCACAACTGGCACATGTAGGTTTGCCATTTTGAGAACCACCTCCTTTCTCAAATTTCACCTTAGCACTCCTAGATTTTTCATGAGTATGAACCCTCTTTTTGGATATAGGTTGCACTTAATCACTAGAACCACTCCTTTTCAAGTTTCTTGACATCCTCCTATGTTTAGACTATTCAATTGATTGTGCATACACCATGAGTCTATCTAAGCTTATATAATCATGTAGAAATGTTCTACAACATTCCTCCCTCGCTAAGTCGGCTACACCCGTCACAAAGAAACTCATTTCATCCCTTGGATTAGACACTAGGGATGGTGCATACCTAGACAAAGTGGATAATTTTAAAAGAGTATTCCTTAACACTCATATTACATTGCTTGAGATTGATAAACTCCTTACCTCCCTCCTCTCACAATGAAAGTACTTACATAGAAAATCTTTCTTAAATTCTTCCACTCAATAGGATCTGACTCCATCAACCTAATATCCTTCCATTGAGTATACAAAATTTGAGACACATCTCCCAATTGTTAAGAAGCAAATTCGACCTTCTCCCTCTATGTAACCCCCATAACACTCAATACTTTGTACACGCCATTAAGGAATTCTTTGGGATCTTATTCAGCCTTAGAGCCAAGAAAGATTAGAGGATTCAACCTCACAAAGTCTCTCAATCTATATGTCATAGTTATTTCCACAACATTCAACTTAAGCACAATGCTCAAATTGATTTGAGTAGTCACAGCTTGGGCTATAGCAAGCAAAGCATCTCTAATCTCCCTATTAGACATTTCCGGCACCTCATTACCTCCTTCCACGTTAGGGGAATGATCACCTTGAGGAGGCACTTGAGCACCTTGGACACCTTTACCATCTTGAAGAACTTTCTCAACTTGACGAGAGGCTTTGTCATTCAGCCTTCCCTCTTCCAACATTCTAGCGGTCATCCTTCTAGTATTCATCTCCTAGAAACACAAGGAAACACATTTAGTAGGATACTCATAACATTTACTCTACCGCACGACGTACGAGTAGAAATGAAGGGAAACTCTAACGTCCTATAGCCTCTCGCCCATACATGTGTTGCGACTCACACCGGTGGTCAAGACTCTACAAAACGTGACTTAATGATACTTTTTGATTCCTAGGACTACTTTCACTAACCTATGCTCTTATATCATGCTTTGTCACATCCCGAGACAACACCTTAGAATTTAGGTCACAATCTCGGATTTGTGACCGACATAATTGATCTCTCGGAGGTCTCATCCAAGCCCTTCATATCATTCATCGCATATAAATAAAGAAAAGTAGTGCAAATTTAAAATTGTTTATAAAAAAATATCAGTCTTAAAAACACTTTCAGATAGAAGTAATAGGAAATACTAAGTCTCAATCTTGTCATCTTAAGGCACAAGATACTTGGGACATGGCCCACACGAAATATAAAACTTACTACTTTATATTATATTACAATACTTCGTAAGAAACATAAAAGACATATATGCCCTCGAGTAAAGTGAGGACAAACTTCAACTTCTCTTAAACGAACTTCTAAATCCAAGTCTTCTCCCAAAAATTTCTTCACCTACCAAGAACTTTATAGATAGACTAAAGAATGGAATTAGTACAACCACATGTACTAAGTATGGCTTATGCATAAAATCATAAAAACTTACATTTATTGAAAATATGTATTTTTTCATTTAAATATCGTAATATAATCATAAGAACAAAATTTATCAACTTAGTACAACATAAGAAATCATTTAAAACAAATTAAGATATTTTAGAGGTCACTTTACAGTAACCTCCCTTCACTGTACAGTGAAGTCCCTTCTTTGTTACAATGAAGTATTTAGTCCTTCACTAATACACCTTTTAGAATGTAATCTCCTCATTAAAGCTATCCTAAGATTCACTTAAGCCACACAATGAAAGACCGCCCATATACCTTCTATAGATGTGCCTAAACGATCCTCAACATTGCTCATAATGAGACACATACACACCTACAATACCCCATTATACAAAACATAGATAATATGACAATATCCCCTACCAAGACTTCCTAAGTTTAGATCATGTCAAACATATAAACCAACTTCTCTAACTAGAGTCATTCCCAAGACTTCCATAGATAAGACATGAAGAGATCATTCTTTATTCTTTCTTCACACTTTAACTAAGGAATTCTTAAGCCACTTTAGACTAGGTAGTCCTTCGTTTAAATAATCTATATTATTAAGTCATTTGATCATTAGTTCATTTAAGAGACATACATCACATAGAGGACATTCAAATAATGGTGTTGGAGAAGACCTAGGGACTTTTACTAACATCTTCAAAGCCTATAATACAATGTCTAGATAGCGTCTTATACCACCACCTAAACCTCATAGAACTTCTTTAACTTGTAGGTATCCCATATGACGAGAGTAGGCAATAACCGACATAGATGATGGTAGAAAAGCAAGGAATCCCGAGTTCTATCCTACTCCGATGAGGTTGTTCTACTTGCCAATGGTAGAACATAGACAAATCCCATGTAGCCAAATGGTTAAGGAAATATGAAGGGCATGCTTTGTAATATAGTATCATTAATTAACTATAACTACTTCCCATACCATACTCACTCTGTGATATCCTTCATTCACATATATTAAATCACACTAAGGTTTATACAAATGAGTCCCATATCATATCCATGACCTAATTACATTTTCCCTAAAAAAGCAAGGTCCTCTAGAACTATCTCACTATGGAGACAAGAAGCTCATCATGACTTTCCTAAGGATTGATATGATGTTGTTCCATCCAATCAACCTTAAGTCCACCATTCATTATATGAATGATACCATTATAGCTTTAGACTTCAAGTTATAACCTTACCACTTAGGTCAAGGTTTCACATAAAGGACCATCTTATCATCATTCAAGGTCTCACCTATATTTATTCATTCAATACTAAGACTTTTTATCTTCATAAGTCAAGACACAACATATTCACATTCATACATGCATCAAGTAAGGGACAGATGTCTACCTAAAAAAGACACAACATCATTTTTATTCATATTACTTAACATTATTTATACACTTAGGAATGAACATTAAAATCACTTAGTCAACCTATTCATTACTCTATCATCATCAAAATAAGCATTATAGACTCATATAGCCAAGTTAGGAACAACAATATATCAACTCTAAGACTACACACTCACATAGTTATAACATAACATGATTACCTAAATATCATCAATAGACTAACAGATACCTTCATATGTAAGAATATATGATCATACATCACATATACCATATAACTTCAAGTAATGCCGACAAGGCCATGAACATCAATATACTTAATATAACGCCAACAAGGCCACATCAATTCACATAACAATACCACGATAAGTGGACAAAACCAATCACAACATAATTGAAGTCTAAATAACATTAATGAAAAGGAATTTGGGGCATCGTACCACATCTACATTCTCAACACTTCAAGATATACCAAATCATCCAATTCAACATCATAATGCCCTTACCGATGGCCATGAACACCAGTTCAATACATAAACTATAATACTCAATGAAATATAAGCCAATTAATTATATATTAAAAAAATTAAGACATATTATACATCAATTTAATACAATTCTTATACCATTATAAAGCCCATAAGAATTGTATGTGTCTCATTATGAGTAATCTTAATATCGTTTAGGCACATATAGAGAGGGTGTATGGGTGGTCTCTCTTTCTGTGACTTAAGTGAATGTTAGGATGGATTTAGTGAGAAGATTACATGCTATGAAGTTCTAAAAGGGGAAATAAAGTACTTCACTGTTACATGTAAGCAATTCATTGTATAGTGAACCTAGCTTATTGGAAAGTGAGTTTTAAAAATATGATGTTTGGTTGTAATGATCTCTTATGTGTTTATAGGTTCATAAATGTTATTCTTATGATAATATTATGATATTTAAATGAAAAGATGCACATTTCAAATAAATGTTCATTTTATAATTTTTATGCATAAAACATACTTAGTACTTATAGTTGTACTAATTCCATGCTTTTATCTATTTATACAGTTCTTGGTAGATGAATAGCTTTTGAGAAGAATACTTGGATTTTGAAGATCGCTCAAGTTAAGTAGAAGTATGTCCTCACTTGATTCGAGGGAATATATGTCTTTTATGTTTCTTATTGAAGTTTTGTCATAGACTTAGTAGTATTATGTATTCAATTTTGTATGGGTCGTGGACCAAGTACTCTTGTGTCTTAAGAAGATTATATTGAGTCTTACTATTTTATATTACTTTTATAGAAAGATCTTTTAAAGATTATGATATGTTTTGTGAAAAGTTTTATTTCCGCACTACTTTTCATTATGTATATGCGATGAATGATATGAAAGGCTTGTATGAGACCTACGAGAGGTCGAGTATACCGTGTCACAATCCGAGATTGTTTTCTAACTTCTAGGGTGTGGTGTCGGGATGTGACATACTTGAACCTTCTTTCATTTAAGGAGCCACTTGTAAGAGATTTCAAAAAGGGTTTGACGTTCCAACTTCTTCTAAATTTGACTCTAAGTATGGGTCCTTTCATGAAAATGTTTTAATGATTCAAATATATTGTTTTTAGTATTAGTTGATGATTTTCAAGTCAAAACCTTAATGAACCCATGTTTATGCATATTTCCAACTTTAAGCTTATGAAATAGGTTTAATGAATAGGATTAGATAATGTTAAATTTATTGTTAGATTGTGATTAACTACTGACTTAAGGGCTATTTTATGATGAATTATTGAAGGAATTGAGAATAGGTGGTGAAAGCTTCGATAATTGGTAAGGTTGTTATATTGTCTAGTTCTTATTTGAATTGCTCTTGAGTGGTATGGTCAACCTTTGTTGGTGGTGTTTATTTGAAGATTAATGATTATATTGTATGAATGTATGCATTGTGATTATGTCCATGAAGGCATAGTATGTGAAGTAAAGTAAAGATGATAATGATGTTCATGTTGATACGCTTTATGAAGGTTGAATTGTATGGATTTTAGAGATCGTGTTAAATGAATTATGTGTATATATGAAACATTCTAGGGTGTGAATTATGATGAATTAAGGTGTAAGCATGTTTTGAAGTCAATGTTATGAAAATGGTTATTATGTGAAAGATGTGCTCACATGCACTCACACACACACCTTTAGAATGAATGAATGAAGTTAAAGGAATGTGAATGGGGAATTTTAGGGTGGATACTCTTTGTGAGTAGAGATGAAGTATCTAGACCACTCCTACAATTCCTATAGTATGAAAAAGTGGAGTTTTTGGGGTGGATATTCTTCGGGAGTTTAGATGAAGTGTCTAGTAGAAACCTAACTATTCCCAATAACTTTCTAAGATAGGTTGGAGGGTGGGAACCCTTCGTGAATTGACATGTGGTGTCCAATAGTTATTCCTTAAACTTTAGTAATGAATGTTTAAGAATCCATAAGGGAGTTATGCTTATCACCAAAATGATTTGATGAAGGGGTGGTTACACTTTGTTAGTTGAGATGTTGTATCAAATGTACCTCTTGAAATGAGTACTCCTCGTTAGTAGAGAATGAGTTACTTAGAAGCCATATCCTTATCCCGTAATTATGCACCCGCATAGGTGTAGCTATTCGAGAAATAATGTAAAGTCGAAGAGAATGACCCTACCCTAGGCAAGTGGGGATCCCTCATTCTATAGGGGTTAACGTTAGAATTCCATGTCTAGCTATCATGTTCTATGTCGGTTGAAGCTATCCCCCACAAAATAATGTAATCAACTAAGTCTCCTAAAGAGTTTACTACTTAGGGTAGGGTATGAGATTATATATATCCATTGCACAAGTAGGCACATGAAAGGGGAGCCTTGATTTGTCTTTACATGCAATAAATGAATGGGTCATTATGTAATTAAAATGAAATTATGTAACTTATTGTCTAATGTTAAGAGATAATGTTAAAGTTATTTCTTTTATGATGAAGTTTATGAATGATGAATGCGATGTGCTTGACCTAAAGGATCCCCAAGGAGCACCTTGTGGGAGTAGTTGTATAGGATGCTACTTTCACATTGCACCTTTTGTAACTTGGGGCTTTTATTGGTAATGGGAACTTATGTTAAGTCTTTAAATGCAAGTATGTTTCTCTAATGTCTTGTTATAGGAAGTGGACTTGTTACCCGTGCAAAGTAAGTCTATAATTGGTAGTCTGAAGGAACACTTAGGTGTGCATTGAAGGGATTGTATGGGTACTTCCTTCATGTATTACCTTAGTGAATCTTAGGATAAAACTTCAAAGGAAATGAGTTCACTGTGAGTTGAAATGAGAAGGGTTCACTGTATGATTTTCTTGAGTTCACTGTAAAGTGCATTTTTGTGCTAAAATTATGGAAGTTCTAATTTAGGTTCTAAATGATGATTAATATGTTATTTTACTTCTATATTCATGAAGGTTTTACTTAATTAGCATGAAATCTTACTTTTACTAAAATGTTCCTTTTACATGTGTTTTTGCATAATGTCATCCTTAGTACAATGTTTGCACTAACCCCATACTTTTGCTATACTCTATAAGTATAGGTTATAGGCAGTGGAAGATTAGAAGGAAGGCTTCGGAATTGATTCTCTCAAGACTCGGTATATCCTCATATATTCCAGGACATAGTATTTGTTCTTTAGTTCTTCTTTAAGACATGTATAAGACTTATTATGTATTTTCTTTCAATGTAAAGGGTTGTGTCCCTAAGATATTTAAGTTATGTCTTTAAGATGGCTTGTGACAATTATACTACTCTTAAGTGATTTACTAATATCGTGAAATGTTTTGATTCCACACTACTTTTCATGTTTTACGTAATCAATGATAGTTAAGAGGCTAGTATAAGACCTCTGAAAGGTTAAGTACGCTTTGTGACGACTCAAGAGTGCTCCCTTCTTCTAAGGTGTACTTGCGGGTCGTTACATTAAGGGTTTTTATGCATCGCTTCCATATATAGTTTATTTTTTGCTAACTTATATTTCTTGATTTTCTATAAGTTTAGGGTTTGAAAATATCAGATGGATTTAACCATAGTAATTCAAGAGAACAAGAAGTTTGTTGAGTCTTGATAGTATTTGGTGTCTTGACCATTATATCCTTAAGTATTTCTTATATGTTTTAGACTTATGTGAGGGTTATGTCCCTAATATTGAATTCTAGAGTTTGAATCCAAGTATTATAGATTGTTCGAGACATGATGTTATAGACTGTCTTATTTTCTAAAGGATTTCGACTGTAAAGAAAATTTTCAATTTTCCGCATTCTTGTATGGTAACTCTTCGGGGTAAATTACATGGTGTTACATATATAGAGTACCCCTGGGTCATGAAAAATCCAAATTGATTTTATAAAATTATGAAAAAGGTTCAGCTTATTAGAGAGAGACTGAAAATGTGTCAAAGTCGAGAAAGTCCTATGCCGATTTTAAGAAGAGATCTTGAGTTTGGTGTTCATGATTGGGTCTACTTGAAAATTTCACCCATGAAGGTAGAATAAGATTTGGGAAAAAAGGTTTCTAGTCCCTACTATATGGTCCCATATCAGATTTTGAGGCGAATTGGTTAGGTCGCTTATGAGCTCAATTTTCCTAATGATTTGGCATCAGTTCATCTAGTGTGTGTGTGTTAAAGAAATACGTTAGAGATTTGACATTTATAGTTCCCTTAGAAGGCTTGGGAGTTAATAAGGATCTCTGAGAAGTTGAGGAATAAAGAAGTTGCTTCCGTGAAGGTTTTATGGAGGAATCAGATAGTTTATGATGCTACTTGGGAGGTTGAGGCCAATATGATGTCCCATTATCCTCATCCCTTTCCCTGCGTCCCTACTCCAGCCTAAGGTAATTGGTCCTCATGGTTTACTCTTTTGGTGTCATGTGTCTTAGATATTCCCATGATTTCCTCATTATGCATGATTCTTGAAAAATCTTAAATTTAAAGAAAATGTGTTAACATGATTTGTTACTACATGTTTGTGCGCATTTGAGTATGAGATGCATGCACTTTATGATATGATGTTTTGAGCATATTTTAGCTTGGACTTGAAATTTCCTCCTTGGATATGTGCACTTATGTGATTCCATTCATATTTGGCTGTTACGGTATGTTTTTACCATTCTTATAATGTCTTAAATCTCATTAGATAATGAATGCTCCCAAGGGGGAGGTAATGTAACACTTCAAGATTAAAAAAGATAGGACAGTGCAACTTTTGCAGGATCTTGTGCCTACACCAATGAAGCCACCAACAGTCTATGGACTGATACATGAACCGTAGGTAGCGTCGTGGGTGGTCAGTGCTTTTTTTTCAAAAATTTTAAGGTTCCAAAACATTTATATGGTTCACCAGGATGGTCCATGTTCCTATGCAAGAGTCGTGGGTGGGTCATGCAAGTGAATCCCAATCATAGAGAGAGATTTTAGAGTTAAAGCTTCAGACCCAAAACTGTTGATGTACGGTCCGTAGGTGGACCCAGGAACCGTAATTTGGTCTGTTGTTGGTAGTCGAAAATCAGTAGTATCTAAATTCAACAACAACCAACTAGGACAGTCAGTGGTCTGACCAATGGACCGTATGTTTGGTCGTTAGTGAGGTTGACAATTATCTTTAAGAGGGCTTTTGGATCTTTTCCTTATTATTATATCCCAATACTTTGTTGTTTACCCTCTTCTAGAACCCTATATAAAAGCTTTAACCCCCACCCCCACCCCTAGACTCTACTAATTCAATTCATTCCCTCAAATTCTTAAAAGACAAACAAGTTCATCCTTCTAAATATTTCTCTCTCTAGAAACTTAAAAAAGATTACGGTTTCAAGTCAAGTCGTCAATTTTACCAATGATTGTAAGATCTTGGCATCAAGGTATGATAATATTCACCTATGGAGTCCTTTCCTCCATAGGGTTCCTAAATTCTCCAATTTTCTAAAGTGTGATTCTTCAATTGTGTTCAAGTTTTTTCAATTGACGTGGATTCATTTAAATTATGATAATATTGATTGATTTGCATCTTTTTATACTTGAACTGAGGAAATTACATGATCTTAAGTTGAATACCCATGAACCCATGTGACATTTATGTTTTCTAAAATTGATCATATGAGGGAGCTTTGAAATCATTAAAGGAGATTTTATTAAGATATGCATGTTCTTATGAAAATTATTAAATTTCTTTTAGAGGGAATATTCATGTTGTTGTTGTTGTGTTGTCAAAGGATTTCTCATACACACATGAAAGCATGATTGTGAAAGGGTTTTCTCTCATAAAGAATTCTTGAGGTTAAAAGGTTTTCTTAACTAAACTTTGAATCAAGAGTTAAGGATCCATTCTAATAAACCTAGCTTGGATTAGATTTTTCATTGTAACTTTACATGAAATATAATATGATTTTTTCTTTGGTTGGCCACTTATGTGACCATTCATAGTTAATAAAACAAATTAAAAATAAGGACGATTCCCTGAGATTTATGCTTAGCACCGAGAGGATATTGAGATAGAAAATCTTCTACTAGTAGAGGTGGGGATTCTAGTAGCAATATATTTATATCATACCTATTTTACCTCATAGGATGATTGTCCTAGATAGACATTATCTAGTTGATCCACATAAGCTAGAAATTCATGGTATTACCTGGGCATGAAGTACACCCATTTTTGTTGTAGAGTAGACACTAGATTCCATGATTATAACTTAAATGGTCTCTATATACGTTAAAGGTAAATCTCCTACAATAATAAACTAAGGTTACTTCTAGATATATCACGTAAATGTTTTATAGATGTTAGCTTTTATTTACCATGTTTTATGAATTATATTTTCTAACCTTTTACCTCATGATTTAGCTTCGTCATTTCATGTCACAAAAAGGGTTCTTTTTGCATGATTTCATAATTTTATGCATAGCTAACATACTTGGAACAATTCATGTATTAAAACATACATTTTCCTACATTCTTTCATTATTGTTGGTTTTGACGAACCTTATTTGTATTTCAATGGCTAGTGATCGTATAGTAGAGTTGAGGATTGGTGAGCCCTCATGTTTTAAGTATCAAGATTTATCTCATATTGATTTTACTTTTCAGATTGTATGTTATGTATGGGTTATGTCCCTATCACTATTGATGTACTAGATGACTTTGAAACTATGTTCAATTTCCGCTACGTTTTATAAAGTCTTATCATTTGAACTTGTCTTTTAAAATCTCTTAATTTTATGTTATCTTACATGATGTATGGTAAGTGCCTTGTGTAGGGCCTTTCATATTCCTATACACCATGTTATGCCTAGGGTATACTTTGGGTCATCATTAATTTCATGGGAAATGACAATGAAAACTAAAGTGAATCAAATAAAGAGGAATTCTAAGTAATTTGTTCAAATCTCAAATGAAAAATAACTTGAGAATAGGTGATGATGATTGCAATAATGTTTTGAAAAGATAAAGTCTTCAATCTAAATTGACCATGTCGTAACCCTCAGGCCTATTACAAACCTAAATGACACTTGAGATCTTGCATGAACTAGGTTGTGTAATGATTTGAAGATATGGGCAAACCTATGGAAAAAACTTGCATTTATTTATCTTTTGAGATAGTGAGAGTTGCATTCATTCCTATTACCTCTGTTGATTTTCTTTTTGAGAGCATGTTATCGCTCTTGATGTGAAGACACTTAAATGCATATGTTGAAACATGTTCTTGCATTAGAGAAGAATCTAAAGTGAGATTGAGTTTGTAGTTAAACTAGCTAGTCATTGGAAGATTTTTAGCATAATTTAAGGTAACATACTATTGAGTGGAAGTCTTGCCATGCATCTTGCTTGTTGACCCTAGCATATTGCTATTATGGACGATCATAATTTACATGAGGACAAGCAAAAGTTTAAGTTAGGGATGTTGATGAGTGGTAGTTTAAACTCATTTAAGGTCCATTTAGATAATTAATTTGTGTCCTCATAATCAAATATTGATGATTTGGAGCTATGAAGTCAATTTGACGAGGAACAAACAAAAGCTTGAAAGAATGGCAAAAAAATACAAAAGAAGTGCAAAATGAACATTGTAGGTCTCCGAGCATGATGATGTGATCACCGACTAAACAAGACTCTATTCAATTTAATAGTGCATTGTACTTTTATCTACCAAAGAAGGTTGGTGAACTCCATTTGAAAAGGTGGTACGCCGAATGAAAAAGGCGGATCTAAAGCACATCACTCAAAGTAACAGTGTGCAAGACAAAGACTTAATGCTTCAATAGAGAACTAAGGTGGTATTTGGCGATATGTCGAACGTGAAAGGTTGACTCAATCAATTTTAACAATTGACGTTCAAATTGAAGCCTAGTGTATCACAAAGGCGAGCTGGAGAATGAAGGATGATTCTCCGAGTGAATTAGGTTAGCCTGACTAATGTCACCGAATTGGTTTAAAAGTGGATTTTTTGGTCAAATTTTAAGAAAATATAACTTGCCTAAAGGATAGAGTTTTTACAAAGTATGATTAGAGGTTTGAACACATGAGTTTAGGAGAAAGTTTTGAGAGAGAAAACCTCACTTTTTAGAACATTTTTTCTAGCCTTCTTGGGGTTTTACAATTTGAATCTTGAATTTGATAATGTGAAGTTCAATCCAAAATGAATTTACTCTTAATTTCTTGATTACTCATGATTTCTTTCATGTAAGGTAAACTTTCTTTACTTTTTGTGATGGCTATATAAAAATCAAAGATCTAGGTGTGCTCTCATGGGGTTGGTTGTTAATTTAATGTTGTGTGTGTTGTGCCATACTCTGTTCTTTTTGTTCATGCATGAATTTATTCTTATTACCATGGGGTTAAGGTTGAAAACTTGATTCCTACTTTCGATCTCTTACTAATGCTCGAAATAGATTAAACACAGTGGGTAATTAGTTCAATACTATAAAATTAGGTTTAATGTCCTTTACTTACTCAAAAGAGAGGTTATTGCTCAGATCCATTTGCCTTATTCTTCCAAGAGGGAATGGAGTAAGGTACTGGGTTGTCAAGAATATACACTGTATAAGATCGAAAAGAGATTCTAGATGTAGATGCTTTGAGATCAAAAGATGATTAGAATAATTAAAGATGATCTAACATATTCCTGTATCAACATCACTATAGAGAAAATCAATTATTCGTATATGACAATGATAACCGATCCCCGAACAACTAGATTTTCTTGAAAATCTTGATTTGCTTGAATTTTAGTTTAATTGCTATAATTGACAACAAATTTTACATTAAGTTGGTGGTACCATCAAGCAAATTGGTCTTACTACTCCAAATGAGCTGATTTAAACTCCAATTCTCTTGAAAATTATTCTCCACGACAACTCTTCATTGATTTTTTCTGACAATAATCATTTACCTTTTTAATTGGATTAAGAAGGCAATTTGAGCATTAATAAATAAGTCATGGCAAGGTTTTGCCAAAACGCATTAGTAGTTTTGGCATCAACAACAAAGGGTATAATTTCTAGTGAAACGGATGCAACCATGCATTTCTAATGAGATGATCTTGTCGTTTATATAACGAGATAGTTTTGGTGAATGGTGGTCCATTTATAAGCAGAAGAAAATCATAGTTTCGCATAAGTCGTGACCAGTTTTGCGAAAGCACATGGAAAATTTTTTCGTCAAGAACAAATGATATAATTTCTATTGAAATGGTACAACCATCTTCTAATAAGATGGTCTTGTCGTTTATAGAGCGAGATAAATATGGTGGATGTTGCTTCATTTATACACTGTAGAAAATCATATGTTGTAACACTCCTAAAACTACTAGGTTTAATTAGAGCTTGATGTTAGGGATATAATCCTTAATTAATTACCGTACTTAAAATCAGTGTTTTTGTGTTACAAGGTCAATGTACCAACCCCCAATAACCAACTAAGGGTCCTTGTGGAGGACCCAAGAAAAATTGACCATAGGGGTTCCACACCCCGTGGGCGCGGTTCATGGGACAGGATTCCTAGATGTGAGTTGCAAGAACCACACCACGGTTCATAAGAATGTCGCATGGGTCCATCCACATTATGTAGATGGATGACCATGGGTGGTCTCTTTCACCCTGATTTTTATGTATTAGTTAGGGGCATTTTTGTGTTTTTCCATATTAATTAAATAATACGTGATGTCGTTTTAGCCTAATTTTAAACACATATAAAAGGATTTCAAAACACTAAACTAAATCATCCGAATCATTCTTTCTGAATCAAAAATCTAAATCAATTTTTCCCCAAAACCTCTCTCTAGAACTCCAACTAAGAAGAAGAACAAGAACAAGAACAAGAAATGTGAAGCTAGGTTGAAGGAACAAGATTTTCCTCTGAAATTCATTGGATTTTATCACCAATATAATACTCCTAAAAATGTCATGACTTATATTAGAAATTAATCAATTAAATAATGTTTAAAATTATGTTTCCAGGCCTATATTAATGTAATACTGTCAATTGTAAAACGTTAGAGTCAAAACGACAAAGAAAAACCTTGACGTCCAGAAACTAGCTATTTGAGGTAGTTGACGAACCTATGTTTGGTGATGGTTTAGAGATGTAAAAT
This sequence comes from Solanum habrochaites, assembly GCA_027704765.1. Lineage (NCBI taxonomy): Eukaryota > Viridiplantae > Streptophyta > Magnoliopsida > Solanales > Solanaceae > Solanum > Solanum habrochaites. The sequence continues at coordinate 42,311,618 of JAKWJA010002497.1, read as the reverse complement.
GAAGTACAAACCATGTAATGATACCTTGTATAGTTATTACGTAGTAAAAAAGGTCCAAACGTCCGGTAACGAAACCCCAAGGATCACCCGAAGAGTCCTTTGGGAGGACCCAAACATGTGTGGGCACGCTGCTTGGCAGCCTGCGAGCAGGCCAGATGTGGAGGTGTGGTGGGACATGAGGTGTTATTCCTCAATATTTGAGAGGCATCCTCGCGACGCGAGGCTGACACGCACCTCACTGCCTCAACTCAAAATTAAATTAAAACGACAAGAATTGGCCCTGCGACATGCAGTTACATCCCAGAATTGTTATAGTCGTATTTTTGGTAATTTATCTTATTAAAAAGACCCATTTAAGTGGAGTTGGTTAATTCATAGGACGACTATATATGTATATCAGGTCAGTTTTATACCACTTTTTCAAGTACCAAAGCAGATGAAACAAAAATTCTCTCATCTCTCAAGAACACTCTCTTTTCTAAACTCCATTGAAGAACAAGAAAAGCTTAAGGAGGAAGATGAAGGTTCCGAAGTTTCCATTCATATTTTCGTGGATTCTTCATCTATAAGATATGGGTTTTTAAATTTTGGGATTAATTCAGTTCTAGGGTTTTTACTCTACAAAATGAGTTTTCTTCACAATTCCATATTTATGATTTTTGATGAAAAGCAATTGTTTTCTATGGTTAATTATGCATGTATTATTGAGTCTTTGACTTGTAAGGATGGATTTTCGTGTGAACCATGTTATTGTGAATTTCATGGTTTCAAATGGGTTTTACCCACTACTTGATGACACGTAAACATAGGGATTGGAATTAAGACTAGAACGAACTCTTAAATGAACCTCTCCCTTATCCTACATTATGCATTGATATTTTATATTATTTGATGATTTGTTCTTGATTATGCTATTTAGTATATCACTAAGTATGGTTATTAATATAGTAAGATGAATAAGGTTATTGGAAGCAAGAGGTAAGTCTTCTAAGTGTGATTACTCTCCAATGTTTATGTTAGCCTATATATTATGATTCTATGTTATGAAAAGTATGTATGATGTTTCTTTGAGAATATGATGGGCTGTGAGCATGTAAATTGTGACATCATGATAAGAAAACGAAAATGCAAGATTATGACACCCTTTTGTATGCTCTACACAAGGTGATTATGTTATTTTAATCTCACATATGAAGGGTTATGATGAAAGGAGATTCTCATCTAATCTTAAAGAGCTCATTATCATGTTTATAGAAGGAGTTAATCTCTTATGACCTATGATAAGCTTATCATAAAACACAACTTAAAGGTTATTCAAAAAAGGAACTTGAGCTAAGCACCGATGAACTAGATATGAGAGGTGTCCCTTCCCTAGTTGGAAAGTAGGTTCACAATGACTCTCATGATATTGAGGTTGCCATATTATGTGGAACTATGAGTATCTAATACATCTCCTAGTTCTTGAAATTTGTTGCCATCATAGGATACTAGCTAATGGGTCCACCTAGAAAGTTATTTCATGTTAGGTTCTACTTTAGCCGGTAGACCACCTTCTTTCGGTGTGTGGTTTTATGACACCAGATTCCATGTTTAAGATCACATGGCTTATGTCGGTTAAGGCGAATGTTCCCTCATGAAAATAAAAATTAAAGAGAAGCAAATGAATGTAGACAAGGGTGACATTAGGAGTCTACTTAGTATAGGTAGGGGTATGGGACTCTACCTAGATATTGCAGAAGTTGACTCTAAGGAAAGTCCTAGGAGATTGTTCTTATGTAGTATGATAACATGAAAGGTGTGATGCTTATGATACATGATGTTATTCTTATATGATGTTGGTCATTATGATGAATATATTATTGGGTTATATTGCTACATGAAGTGATGACTACTATGTTGGAAGTTATATGAAGAAAAGCTTTAGTCATGGTCTCCTATCTTAGCTACTTAGTTGTGTGGGGTTATGGGGCTTCACATGAACATTGCACTTGTAGGTTGGGGATGAGTTAATTGGTAAGTATTTTGTATGTTATGTTCTATGGTCTATTGAATAGGTAATTTTAACAGTACTCTCTGATAATATATATTGATTATGATCATAATTTAAGTGATGGAATACTAAACTTATATATGTTATGAGGTATGTGCATTCAATACTTTAATATGACTTAGCATGTTTTCTAAAGAGATGATAAATTATCCTCTTTCATGCATGTCCTTAAGTGTTATATGCATATACCCATATTTAGTAGAGGTGGAGTACTAACTCCATTACTCTATATTACTACAACTGTACGTTCCGGCCATTGAAGTTTAAGGAGGTCGATTTGAAGAAGCTTGGAACTCTTTCTCGACGTATTGGTAGGTCCTCACGTTCGGGGATTCTATCTTTCATTTTCCAGCTTTACAAGGACATTAGTATATTTTAAGAGTATTAGATTTACATTTATGTTCCTTGGATTTTTTTGTATTAAGTCATGTACGAGATATTGACTATTATTGGCTTAGTCCAGATTTGCACTCTTTAGACGGTTTTATATATGCGACACATATTTCTTGATTATCATATGTATATACGTACGCCAAGTATGAAGTCTAAGTATACTTCAATAGTATGCTAAAAGTTTTAATTTTTCCACAAATTTTACTGATCACATGTTATGACGAATGCTAAGGGCTTGTCTGAGTCCTCTGAGAGGACGACGACGCCGGTCTCATCCGGGATGTACTCTCCGGGTGTGACAAACTTTATGTCATAGCATGAGGTTAAATATACTTAGGATAAATGTATCACTAAATCACATTACCTAGTGTCTTCTTCATGGTTGTGAAGCGCGCCACATTTATGGACGAGAGGGGTTATGATGGTAAGAGAACTTCTCTTTTCTTGATACTCCTATGTCGTGCCTTTATAGTTTTTACAGTATGTGTCATTTAGAATATAATCCCTTTATTCTTGTTATTGGAAATGAACACATGAAGAAGAACTGCGAGAACAGTAGGAGAAGAGGTTGTGAATGAGGCTGCTACTCCCCAAGGAAATAGAAATGCTCCTCAAGTTCAAGCTGCTGCAAATGATCAAGTTCCGGTGAATCCTCTAGCTATGACAGATGGTCAGGTAAGGGAAGTCCTGTTCCAAATGTCCCCATCCATAACCACCCAAACTCAAGCCATCACGGCACAAGCTAACAGAGAGGTTGCACCTTGAGAGAACCAACATGCTAGTACTATGGCTAGTCGTTTGAGAGATTTTACAAGGCTGAATCCTCCCATATACTTTGGATCAAAAGTTTATGAAGAACCCCATCATTTCCTTGATAAGGTCTACAAGATTTTTTTTCTTTGGGGGTGAATACCACTTATAAGTCTTGTCACAACCCGAATTTTGGAATCCGAATCGCAACCGGCGTCGTTGACCTCTATGAGATCGCGGACAAGCCTCTTCTTGCATTCATCACATTCATATGGTTAATTTTAGCAGAAAATTTATAACTTTTCATAAGTTTGAAGTAAATATAGGCTTAATATAGTTAATACATATTTACGTCATTTGCGATCTCAACATCAGAAACAACCATCTATCATAAAGAGTCAATTAGAAAAAAGAATATGAATATATCATAAATAAGTTTGCCAAACATGGCCTTATTAAAAAGCTTCAAAATGAAAGTAAGAAAGAAACTCGAGGGACAACATCCACTAACTATGTCTAAAAATAGGGCTAGACCAAAACTGTAGCTCCTCGAAATAAAGAGGACCAACCAAATGGTCTAACGTTGATGTCCAAACCGCTTCAATGAGTCTTCAATCTGTCCTCTGACCTGCACCTATAGAAATAGTAAATTGTATAGGGTTAGTACACCACTTGTACTAAGTTTGGGTGTATGCACATATACACGTAAGGCTATTCAAGATAAAGAAAAGCTCGTCCTAAGCAACATGTCATTTCTGGGAAGTATCATCACTAGACTTTCCTAATTCGTTATTTGTAAATTGTTGTATGAATATGATGTATTTAAATGCATTTAAAGCACACAAATAATTTTCTATATGATTACAAGACATTAGTATCATCAACATAGTTTTAGAACAACTCAGGCGAAGATTTGAAAATTTTCTCAACCCCAACTCGAGAGATCACATTGTCATACTTAGTTTTATTTTCAGTCTTTTTCTTCTTGTTCTGTAGTTCAGTAATTCCTTTAGTCTTATGTTTTACTTACAAGTGAAATGATTCATTTTGTTACCATACCCACAATGAATTGATCTAAGTAATCCAAGGACTAAGGAATGATTTCACTATCTTACAATGAGTTATTCATAACTTTATATATTTATTAACATCTCATGAGCAAGTCTCTATTGGCTATGCCACATATTTCATTACTTTCATGTTAGGGAAATTATAAGGTATTTAGTTAACGTTATGTTTCTACTTCCCTTTATTGGCATCATATAAAAAGTCATTATAAAACAATCTTCTTTGGCTTTGCCGATTATTTGTTGAAACTTCATGAGTGTGACATTGGAAATTGACATTCTAAAGTTCTTCTTCATTGCTCGCTTTGAACATATGTTCCATCATCATTATTCATTATCAAATTCATAGAGACATCCTAAGGAATAAGATCATGTGATCTAACATGAAATCCAGTGTCTTCCCCACACTGAAAAGAGGTGATTCACCGATTAAAATGAATCTGGACCATGTGATCTACTCATGTAATCCAGTGTCTATCCCACACCAAAAAATGGGTGATCCCCGGCTAACGTGAATCCATCACAAGTCTTCACTCCATGACGAAAAGGAATGGCTCACGACTATAGTGACCAAGAACATATCATGCGCATTAACCGACATAGATCATGTGAGCTAAAAATGAAATCCACTGTCTTTTCCACACCTAAAAGGGGTGGAATCACCGTCCAAAGTGAAATTGAACATGCCTAGCTCGATTAGGTGGAAACCACTAGCTAGTTCCTATGTTGGCTAAACATAGTTCGAATACTAGAGACGTAATGATACTATGTATCCACCTCGGTGGTAGCCTCGTCTCATGAGACTTACACGTGCAGGAACATGCTCATAACTAGTCTATCAATATTCGGGTCGCTGTCATTATCTTCTTTATCTTTTAGAGTTGACTTAAGCATTATGGAAGCTTGATTCTAGATTTAGATTTACTTACTCTTTTGATGACTTGTCATCCTTGCTTTATAATGATGAAATGTGAACAGTTCTTACATTTCATTCTTACTTTACTTTGATGAAATGTGAATTGTGCTTACATATCATCCTTACTTTACATTGATGAATGTGAATTTTCCTTACATATCATCCTTAGGTGTTAATGAGATTAGTCTCTAACATTCTAACTCCGTCATTCGTTACTATTCTTTTAAACATAGTAGCTTAGTGTTTGTGTAAGGTAGATTGTCTCCTTCCTTTAACACCCCATTCTGATAACTTACTAAATTAAGACCCCCTTTGGATTATGTTATAACTCACGTTACTTCTTTATTTTTGTGTATTTGCTTCATTTCATCGTTTACGGACAATCAACACTTCTTTCAATGAGTTACATATGCTCATGGTTCATTCTTGTAGAGCATGTTGGGAGTTGTCACAATGAATGTCATGCACTTGCTTATGGATTAATTGATGTTACTTTAGAAGTTCGTATAATATATTTTATATTCTAACTACACAAGATTGGCATATGATTAATATTGGCTCAACATTTGGATATTGAACTAAATAATAATTTTTGTTGGTATAAGCCAATTTTATGTATGTTCATATCTAATTCAATATGTATGAACCTTTAGCCAATCTTATATCATTTACATAATCTCCTAGGCATTAGCATTCATTCATATTGACAAAGTAGTGTTATCCAATTTTATTGGAACCAGATAGTCAATTCTTTCAAAATGTGATTTCATAGTGACCTTTCAAGCTAATCTTTGTTCATGACTTTAGGAATAACGTTTTAAGCATTTTGGACAGCATTATATTTACATTTCATGAATATAACATCTTCATAAAGTCATAGTTAGTATGCAATAAGACGTCACACATCACACTTAAAATTTCTGAAACTGGTCTAAGTAATACATCGTTCTTTAATTCACGTAAGGAACCCTTAGCATCAAACGAGTTCAATTTATAGTTTATTTCGACATTCATAATTCAAGAACATTACACATAATATCAGCCAGCACCACATACCAGCAACATGATATATAATATATTCAACATTGAATCGAAAAGGATACTAGTAACAAGGGAGTTCGACGAGAACACGGTGACAACCCTAGTTTTCAAAATCTTTGAATTGTTGGAAAGAAAGTTATATTGGATAAAGAATTATAGGAGAAAAACCCATACATTATGTAAATTCTAATCTACGATGATCACCCTAACGAAATCCTTGAAACCCTTGAAATCGCTGAAGAAATGCCTCTAGCATTCTTACATTCTTGCGGTTTGTTGTTTACTGCCTTAGTCGTGAGTATCTCGTGAATGGACGTGATTTATAGGTTTTTGGAACTGATGTTTAATTTTTAAACTTTAGATTAATTAACTTAAGTAATAAATTAATTAGTTAATTACCAAAATACCCCTCCTAAGTTGACTAGACATAGGAGGACCATTGAATTAGCCAATTGAAATTTTGAATAAGTGTCTCGGCTGACCAAGCATTATTTTAAATAATTTGATGGCTTAATTAATTAAATATGGGTCTTAAAGAAATTTTCAAAACAACACTAAGTCACTAGTACCACAAATAATTACTTTGGACCATCCTAGGTTAGGTATTAGGTTGTCCCTAAGTTAGTTGGGTTAGTTAGGTGTCACCCGACTAGGTCTTAGGTTGTCGGGTGCCTTGACTGGTCATTTTTTATTGATCCTAGGTTATTTATCTAGTTGGTTGAGTTAGTTAGGATGTTGAGTTTGTTAGGAATCCCGACCCCACCTTGCTAGACCCGTCTGTGTGCATGTCCCTAACCGCCTAACAGAATTTTTTTAGCATGTCGTGTGGTCCCCCTCTCGGTCGATTAGACCATGTGCTTGCACATGGTTTTGTTGAAATTTCTAACTAATTTACCTTGATGGATCATTTGGGAATGTTTACTTTTTTTTCCAAGGACCCGCACCATCTACTTGGGTACTTCTTAATCTACACGATCATTTTAATTGATCATGTACCATGGCATCTCGGCTTGACAATTGAATGTCTCATACATTTTTTGAGTTGGAAAAAACATATTTTATAAGCTTAGGGTATTCATTGCAGGTACATTTCTTAAACATCAATCTTGTTTAGGGTATGACAATCCAAAAAAACATATCTCATATTTGTATATAGAAAATTTTCTAATATCTCTTAGCCAATTTTCGTACACTATGACCAATATTTCTCAATATTGGGCATTGAGGTGCCTATGTGCTCCTAATAGTTTATCCTATTGGCATACTAGGCTCTTCATTAGATATATGAAGCTACTACACTAATGTAAAGAAGTAACGTGAGTTATAACATAATCAAAGGGGTCTAATTTATGTAAGTGACCAGAATGTGGTGTTAAAGAAAGTGAGACAAGTCTTACTTACATCTAAGATACTATGTTAAAAGAATACTCATGAATGAAGGTGTTAGAATGTGCGAGACTAGTCTCATTAATACCTAAGGATGATATGTAAGGACAATTCACGTTTCATCAATATAAAGTAAGGATGATATGTAAGGAAAATTCACATTTCATCAATGTGAAGTAAGGATGACAAGTCATCAAAAGATTAAGTAAATCTAAATCTAGAAGCAAGCTTCCATAATGCTTGAGTCAATTCTAAAAGATAAACAAGATAATAAAAGTGAGCACAACACGGATAGACTAGTTATGAGCATGTGCTTGCACGTGTATGTCTTATGAGATGAGGCTACCACCGAGGTGGATAAGCAGTCTCACTATGTCCAAAGTCTTCGAACTATGTCTAGACAACATAGGAACTAGTCAGTGGTTTCCACCTAAGCGAGCTAGGCATGTTCGATTTCACTTTGGCTGGTGATTCCCCCCTATTTTGGTGTGGGGGAGACAGTGGATTTCATGTTTAGATCAAATAATCTATGTTGATTAATGCTCATGATATGTGCTTGGTTCACTATAGCCGTGAGCCACTCCTTTTTGGTGTGGAGTGAACACTTGATATAGATTCGCCTTACCCTGGGATTACCCCTTTTTGGTGTGGGACAGACATGGATTCCATGAGTATCTCACATGGTCTAGATTAATTTTATCTGGAGAATTGCCGCTTTTCAATGTGGGGAAGACAGTGATTTCATGTTAGCTCGCATGATCTTATTTTCTTTGATGTCTCTATGAAAGTGAGAATGAATGATTATGATGGAACATATGTTCAAAGTGAGCAATGATGAAGATCTTAAGAATGTCAATTGCCAATGTCACACTCATAAAGTTTCAGCAAATAATGGGCAAAGCCAAATAATATTGGCTTATAATAACTTCTTATATGATGCCAATAAAGGAAAGTAGAAACATAACGTTAACTAAATACCTTATAACTTCCCTAACATGAAATTAATGAAATATGTGGCATAGCCAATAGAGACTGTATCATGAGATGTTAATGAATATATAAAGCGGAAAAGGGTGTAAAATACCCTTTAAGTATTGAAAATGGTATAAAATTACCCTCCAATCCACCAATTGGTTCCAAAAATACCTTCACACCCACCGATTGGGCAAAAAGTACCCTTGCCATCAAGGTCTTGTGAGTTCAAAAATTGACCACTTATTGAACGATTTTATAATTTAACTATTTAATATTTTTAAAAATACGTTGGCGCTCAACTATTGGTTATAATTCAACTTATTATTTATAATTTTAAATCAATTCATTACCCACCCATTACTAATTAAATTCCTCTTAATAAACTGTAACGTAGTAAGCAATGCCTACTACCAATTCGTGTGTTTTAAAAAATTATAGAAAGGTAAATTATCATAATTAAAAAAAGTGTGATAAATAATAATCACCGCATAAACGTAAAAAGTATGACTATGTCCATTCTTCATTATTTCTTAGTCTCAATTTGTGATGTTACTTTTCATAGTAGCTTTTTCAAAATAATTATTAAAGGTTTTTTTTTTAAAACAAAATCATAAATATTTATAAAATTATACTTAAAAAAAGTGCAGGAAATTAATTCGGTGTATTACTTCTTTACCTTCATCATAAATTTCTATCAATTTTGAAAAAGGAAGGCGTCCTTCCTAAATAAGCAGTCAACCTAAATTTAATTGGGGCATCCATTCGGCTCGAATAATTGGAATGCATTTTCAGGAATTACAATTCATTGTGTGTTAGTAGGGTTTGTGACGATTTTTGATATATAAATGGGTTATTAATTGGTGAGGCTTAGTTAGTAATGACGAGGGTAGTGGGTTGGGTTGATTAAATTAATTAATAAATTAAAAATTATAAATCAATAGTTCGGACGCAAGGATTTTAAAAAAATATTTAAAGAGTTTAATTTTTAAAATAATTAAAACAATCGTGGTCAATTTGAACCCAAAGGTGGATGTCAAGGGTTAATTTGGAGCACAATCGGTGGATGAAATAAGGGCATTTTTGGAGCCAATAGTTGGATGAGGGAATTTTATACCATTTTGCAAATACTTCAAGGGTATTTTAAACGGCCCTTTTCCGTTATATAAAATAATGAGGACTCATTGGTAAGATAGTGAAATCAGTCCTTAGTATTGGATTACTTAATCGATTCTTTGTGGGTTGGGACTACGACATGGAATCATTGAACTGTAAGTAAAACATAGGACTAAAGGAATTATTGAACTACACAACAAGAAGAAGAAAAAGACTGAAAATAAAACTAAGTATGAGAATGTGAGAACTCGGGTTAGGGTTGAGAAAATTTTCAAATCTTCGCACGAGTTGTTCTAAAATTATATTGATGATACTAATTTCTTGTAATTATATAGAAAATGATTTGTGTGATTTGAATTCATTAAAATACATCATATTTATACCACAATTAAGAAATAACGAATTAGGAAAGTCTAGTGACGCCACTTTCCAGAATGGCATGTTGCTTAGGAAGAGCTTTCATTGATCATGCATTGTTTTATGTATCTATGTTCATACACCCATACTTTGTACAAGTGTGTACTAATACCCTAATATTTACTATTTTTATAGGTGCACGTCAGAGGGCAGATTGAACACACTTTCAGCGGTTTGGACTTCAGTGTGTTTTCCAGACAATCTGGTAGGTCCTTTTGATTTCTAGGATGCTACACGCATTAGTCTAGCCTTAGTTTTAGATATAACTAGTGGGTGTTATACCTAGTGTTTATTTCGTACTTTTGTTTCGAAGCTTTGTAATAAAACTGTGTTTGGCAAACTATTTATGATATATTCATCTTCAGTTTTGAATTGATTATTTATGATAGATGGTTGTTTTTTATGTTGAGACTAGTATATGTTTTTAAATTAGATTGATGATATGAAGTTTAAGTAAACTTCATACATATAAAAATATTTAAAGTTTTGGCAAATTTAACTAGACGAATGCAAAGAATCCGGGTCGTGACACTCAGAACCAAGGATGGCCGATTCTCCTACTTCGAACCAGCCAATCGGAGATCTACATCTTCGGCCATATAATGTTTCAAAAGTTTTCATTCCAATACTGGAATGGTAGCTGTTATTGTAAGAGAACTCTATCAACAGCAAGTGATCATCCAAACTCCCCTTGAAGTCAATAACACATGCTCTAAATATGTCTTCAAGGGTCTGGATGGTACACACTGCTTGCCCATCTGTCTGCGGATGGAAAGCAGTACTAAGCTTCACCTACGTACCCAAACTTTTCTAGAAAGATTTCCAAGAATGATAAGTGAATTGATGCCCTCTATCCGAAATAATAGATAGAGAAATCCCATGCCATCTCACTATCTCATCTATATAAAGCTTTGCATAGTCTTCGGCCTTAAAGGTAGTTTTTGGCAGACCAACCACAAAATCCATATTAATAACCTCCGACATCCACATTTGGATCTCAATCTTCTGATTGAGACATGCAGGCTTAAGGTGTTCGTCCTTAACCTGTTGGCAGTTTGGACATTCCTCCACAAACTTAGAGATATCTCTCTTCTTTAAGGTCTTGGTACATTTTTGTGGCACCTAGATTGATGGAATATTGGGAACCGTGAGCTTTTGCCAAAATACTTGACCTCAAATCATTCAAATTGGGCACACATAATCTGTTCTGATATCGGAGTACGCCATCTCCATCAAACAAGAATGACTCATTCAACTTACTCGATACTGAGTTCTTCAACTCCATGAGTACTGGGTCAAGGTGTTGATTGGCTTTAAAATCTACAACAAATGAGCACTGGGAACTTCAGTTAATCGGAGCACCCCCACTTGGTGCATACGTCAGTCGTACACCCAATCTTGCCAATTGATTCACCTCTTTAACCAGCTCCTTCTTCTCATCATCAATATGTGAAATTTTTCCCATGCTTAATCAGCTCAATCCATCCGCCGACAGATTGGCCTTACCTAGGTGATAGTACACACTCATGTCATAATCCGTGAGAAGTTCTAGCCATCTCCTCTGACAAAGATTAAACTCCCTCTACGTGAATACATATTGAAGACTCTTATGGTCTAAAAATTAACATGTACACCATATAAATAATGTATCCACATCTTCAACGCAAAGAAAACCGCAGCTATTCCAAATTGTGAGTAGGGTAGTTCTTTTGATGGATTTTCAATTGTCTTGATGTGTATGCAATCACCTTACCATTCTGCATTAGAACACATCCCAAACCTACTCATGAAGCATCACAATATACCATATATACCCCAAAACTTCTCGACAACGTCAACACTAGGGCCGAAGTGAGTCGGTCCTTGAGCTCTTGAAAACTCTTTTCACATTTCTCAGACCACTCAAACTTTTCCTTCTTCTTTTTCAATGTGGTCAATGGCACAGCAATAGTGGAAAAACCTTCCGCAAACCTGCGATAATAATTTGCTAAACCAAAAATGCTCCAAATATCTGTAGGAGTAAGGGGTCTCGGCAAATTCTTCACCGCCTCAACCTTCTAATGATCGACTTCAACACCTTGGTCGGTCACAACATGACCAATAAAGGTCACTGATTTAAAAAACAAAATTCATATTGTGAACTTTGCATAAAATTGATGTTCTCTGAGTACTTGAAGTGTATTTCTTAAGTGTACCTCATGCTCTTCTTTAGACTAAGAGTATATGAGAATGTCGTCTATGAATACAATGATGAACGAATCAAGGTACTCACAGAAGACCCTCTTAATAAGGTCCATAAACGCTCCTGGTGCGTTAGTGATCATATACAGTACCAAACTTGTGCCACATCCTTGAGTTGATATTCAGTCAACTCAGCCTTTGCCTCTTCATCAACTCCCATGGCACACAAAATCTTTTGGACCTCATCTACAAACTCCTGAGGATCCTCACTGGCCTTGGACCCGTAGTAAACTCGGGGATTCATTATAGTGAACTCCCTCAGCCTGCTAACCATAGTGCTTGCATGTGGGTTCTCCCTGGGAGCACCCTCTCTCGCGGATTAAGCCATAGTTGATTGAGCCTGAGTCGTGATGGAACGTTCCATCTGTAGCAAAGCATTTCTCACTTCACCATCCGTAAACCTATCTGGATTTGCAGTCACTTGTTCAGCAATAAATGGGGCTTGAGAAGGAGCTTGATTATCTACCATAGCTACTTCCTCAACTCTTCTCGCGACGTTTCTCCTTGTGTTCATTTTTTGCACTTATACTCGAGAAGAGAGTTAGATCATCAAAATGACATAAAATGTCACAACTATACATGGCACGATAAAGAGTAGAAGAAGGGAGAATTTCCTATCATCGCGTAGTCTCTAAGTCTTGATTATGGTGCGCTTGACAACCATAAGCTAGAAACTACGTAACATTGTTGTGTTGAGCTTTAGATCCTAGGTAATTTAACCTCATACTCTGATATCAAGTTTGTCATGACCCGGATTCTGGAATCCGAGTCGCAACTGACGTCGTTGAACTTTGAGAGGTCACAGACAAGCCTCTTTTTGCATTCATTACATTCATATGGTTTTAGCGGAAAATTTATAACTTTTTATAAGTATGAAGTATACATAGGCTTCATATAGTTAATAAATATTTATGTCATATACTAAGCTCGACATATGGAACAACCATCTGTCATTAAGAGTCAATTCGAAACAGAAGATGAATAATATCATAAATAAGTTTGCCAAACACGGCCTTATTACAAATCTTAAAAATAAAAGTTCGAAAGAAATGCTAGGCACAACATCCACTATATATGTCTAAAACTAAGGCTATACTAAAACTGTAGCATCCTCGAAATCAAGAGGACGTACCAAATAGTCTAGAGAACGCTGATGTCCAAACCGCTGCAAAGAGTCTTCAATCTGACCTCTGACCTGCACCTACAAAAATAGTAAATTGTGTAGGGTTAGTACACTACTTGTAATAAGTATGGATGTATTCACACATACACATAAGCCTCTGCATGATCAGGGAAAGCTCTTCCTAAACAACATGTCATTTTTTGAAAGTGATGTCACTAGACTTTCCTAATTCGTTAGTTGTGAAGTATGGTATGAATATGATGTATTTTAACTCATTCAAAGCACACAACTCATTTTATATATGATTACAATACATTATTATTATAAACATAATTTTAGAAAAACTCGAGTGATGATTTGAGATTTTGATTGCCGAAACCGAGAAGCTCTGGTTGACCCTAAACTAGTATTTTTCCGATTTTTTCTTCTTGTTGGTGTGTAGTCAATTAATTCCTTGGTCCCTATGTTGTACTTACAAGTGTAATTATTTCATTGTAGTCCCCTACCTATAACAAATGATGTAGGAAGTAAATCCAAGGACTAAGGAATGATTTCCTTACATGTTGTGAGTCATTTTTTTTACTCTATGATATTCATAACATTTCATAAAGACATTTTATTAAGCGATGCCATATTTCATTCATTAATTTTAGGGAAGTTATGAGTTATTTAATTACCATGATATTCCTATTTCCCTTTTTGGCATCATATAAGAAGTCATTATAAGTCAATCTTATTTGGCTCTGCCCATTTTTTGTTGAAACTTCATGAGTGTGATATTGGAAATTACTTCTTCATAGATCACTTTGAACATATGTTCTATCATCATCATTCTTTATTACTTTCATAGAGAAATCATTAGGAAAAAGTTCATGCGAGCGAACATGAAATCCAGTATCTTCCCCACACTCTAAGAGGTGATTCACCAATTAAAATGAATGTAGACCATGTAAGCTACTCATGAAATCTAGTGTCTGCACCACACCAAAAATAGGTGATCCCCGGCTAAGGCGAATCCATCTCAAGTGTTCACTCCACACCGAAAAGGAGTGTATCATGGCTATAGTGAACCAAGAACATATTGTGAGCATTAACCGACATATATAATGTGACCTAAACATGAAATCCAGTGTCTGCCCCACATCAAAAAGGGGTGGAATCACCGACAAAAGTGAAATTGAATAGGCCTAGCTCGCTTAGGTGGAAACCATGGGATAGTTCCTATATTGTCTAGACAAAGTTCGAAGACTAGGGATGTAACGAGACTACTTATCCACCTCGGTGGTAGCCTCATCTCATGAGACTTACACGGTAAGCACAATGCTCATTACTTAGGTCTAGCGGGTTGTGCTCACTTCCATTATCTTTCTTTATGTTTTAGAGGACTCAAGATAGAAGGCTTTGCTTCTTGATTGAGCTTACTTACTCTTCTGATGAACTTGTCCTCCCCTTACCTTACATTAATGAATGTGAATTGTACCTTACATATCATCCTTTACTTACATTGATTGAAATGTGAATTGTCCTACAATAATCCTTACTTTACATTGATGAATGTGAAATTGTCATTGACATATATCCTTAGGTGTTAATGGACTAGTATCGCACATTCTAACAATTCATTCATGAGTATTCTTTTAAATAGTAGTTAGGTGTAAGAAGACTTGTCTCAACTCCTTAACACCCTATTCTGGTCACTTACTTAAATTTATGCCCATTTTATTATTGTTAATAACTCAGTTACTTCTTTACTTTAGTGTTAGTATCTTTCATTTCATAATTTCACGGACGAATCAAACACTTCTTTCAATGAGGTACATATGTTCAGGTTCATTCTGGTAGAGCATGTTGGGAGTTGTCCAGATGAAGTCATGCCTTGGTTATGGATTTCATTTATGGTACGTTAGAAGTTCTTAGATATATGTGATATTCTAAATACACAAGATGGAAATAATAGTATTGGATCAACATTTTGATATTACTACATAACCATTTTTGTTTTGACAAGCCCATTTTAGTATGCTCATATTTTAATTGAATAGTATGAACCTTCGTAATCCTTTAAATCAGTTACTAGCTCCAGCCATTAGAATTCATTCTAATGACAAGTAGGTTTGCCAATTTATTGGCACAAGTAGTCAATTAATTCAAAAATGTGATTTCATAGTGACCGTTCAAGCTAATCTTTGTTCATGACTTTAGGAATAACGTTTTAAGCATTTCGGACAGCATCATATTAACATTTGATGAATATAACATCTTCATAAAGTCATAGTAAGTATGCATTAAGACGTCACACATCACACTTAATGGTTTCAAAACTTGTCTTAGTAATACATCTTTCATTAATTCACGTAAGAAACCCTTAGCATCAAACTAGTTCAATTCATAGTTTAATCGACATTTATAATTCAAGAACATTACACATAATATCATCCAGCACCACATACAAACAACATGAGCTGTAACCTAGTCAACATTAAATCGAAAAGGATACTAGGGACAAGGGAGTTCGACGAGAACACGGGGAGAACCCTAGTTTTCAAGATCTTTAAATTGTTGGAAAGAAAATTCTCTTGGTGAAAGAAGTCTAGGAGAGAAACCCATACCTTATGTAGATTCGAATCAACAATGATCACCCTAACGAAATCCTTGAAACCCTTGAAATCGCCCAAGAAAAGCCTCTAGTGTTCTTACGTTATTGTAGTGTGTTGTTTACTGCCTTATTCGTGGGTATCTTGTGAATGGATGTGATTTATAGGTTTTTGGAACTGATGTTTAATCTTTCAATTTATTAATTAAATAATTATCAATTAATTAAGTATTACTAAATACCCCCTCCTAAGTTGACTAGACATAGGAGGACCATTGACTTAGCCAATTGCAATTTTGACTAAGTGTCTCGGATGACCGAGGCTTAATTTAATTAACTTGATGGATTAATTAATTAAATATGGGACTTAAGGAAATTACCAAAACACCCCTAAGTCACTAGGACCACAACTAACAATTTTGGACCATCCTAGGTTAGGTATTAGGTTGTCCCTAAGTTAGTTAGGTTAGTTAGATGTCTCCCGAAGAGGACTTTGGTTGTTGGGTACCTTGGCTGGTCATTTTTGATTTATACTAGGTTATTTATCTAGTTGGTTAATTTATTTAAGGTGTTGAGTTGGTTAGGAATCTCGTCCCTACCTTGCTGGACTCGTCCGCGCACATGCCCATAACCGCTTAACCGAATTTGTTTAGCATGTTGCGGGGTCCCCATTTCGGCCGGTTAGACTATGTGCTTGCACATGGGTTTGTTGTAATTTCCTAACTAATTTATCTTGATGGCTCATTTTGTAATGTTTACTTACTGTCCCATGTACCTCACTATGTCCTTGGGTACTTCTTAATCTATATGATCATTTACTATCATGTACCATGGTATAGGGCTTGACATGGGATTGACCTCATAACCTTTTGTGAGTTGGACGAAATATACTTTCATTATCTTAGGATCTTCATTGCAGTACATTTCTTAACTATCAAATTGATTGGGGTATGGACAACCAAACAGTATATATCAGATTTGTATTAGAAAATTGGCTAATATCTATTAGCCAATTTTTTCACGATGCCAATACTCTCAATATGGGATGACGGTGTTATGTAACGCTAAAGGGGTTCCTAAGGCCATACTAGGATTCTTCATTTTAATGACATATGATTTTCGACGTTACAAGGTTGTGAATTAATGCTTATCAACTTAAGAAAGTGGCTTAGACATGGTTTAATATGTGGAATGATAGTAGGGCTTTAGGAGATGGTCCCGTGACTTGGGAGATCTTCAAAATGTCCTTTCTTGACATATTATTCCCAAATAAGAAAATAGAAGATAAGGTAGATGATTTAATCAACCTTCTTCAAGGAGGTATGAGTGTTAAGGAACACTCCTTGAAGTTCATTAAGATACCCAAATATGCTTCTTCTTTGGTATCTAATGCTAGGGATGAAATAAGACGTTATGTAACGGGCGTGTCTGAAGAGCTTGAAGAAAAATGTCATGCAGCCATGGTTCATGACAATATGGATCTTTCTAGATTGATGGTTCATGCTCAACAGGTTGTGGAAAGTCGCCTAAGGAAGAGGAATAGGAAGCTAAGAAGGCAAAGTCTTTTGAGAGTGGTTCTTATAAAAGTATGTTTGATGTTCAATACAAGCCTAAGTTTAAGAAGAGGTTTTCAAACCAACTCCCTTGAATTCCTCCAAGAATCGCAATGATAGAGGTTCTAATCCTAAACCTCAAAAGGGGAGAAATGTTGGTCCAATAAGAGAAAGACCAACTTGTGGTATGTATAGTAAGAAACATGGGGGCGAATGTCTTGTTTAGACTAATAGTTATTATGGTTGTGGAAAAGGTGGACATATGGTGAAAGATTATCCTAATGTGAGAGGTGAAGGTAAGGGAAATAGCAAAGCTCTAACAAGCGGTCCTAATTCTGAAGCTCCAAAAAGGAATCGTTTCTATGCACTCAAGGCTAGAGGTGAACAAACATTGTGACGGGTATGTTACAAGTTTTCTATTTTAATGTTTATGCTTTGCTTGACCCAGGTGCTACTCTTTCTTTTGTTACACCCTTGGTAGGTAGGAAGTTTGATGTAATTCCCGATGTTTTAATTGAACTTTTTTCCATTTGTACCCCAATGGGTGACTTTGTAGTTGCAAAAAGAGTCTATAGGAAATATCCTATGATGCTGGCCAATAGAGTTACTCTTTTTGATTTTGTAGAAATTGACATGTTTTATTTTTATATCATCTTGGGTATTGATTGGATTTATGATTATTTTGTGTATATAAATTGTAGAACAAGGGTAGTGAAACTTCAATTCCCTAATGAACCCATTTTTGAGTGAAAGGGGGGAAATTCTATGCCAAGGGGTAAAATTATTTCGTGATTGAAGGCTTGTAAGATCAAAAGCCAAGGTTGTTTGTACATGTGGTGAGGGTTAAGGACCTAGACCTAGAATGTAAAAACTCTTATATTGAGTCAGTCCGGGTGAGAATTCTCAAAGCTTTTCCTAAGGAGCCTTCAGGAGTTCTCCGAAAGAGAAATGACTTAGGCCATTGATTTATGCCGGATACAAATCCCATTTCAATTCTTCCATATAAGATGGCTCCGGATGAGTTTAAATAGTTGATGCTACAACTCAAGGCTTTACTAGACAGGGGTTTCATTCAACTTAGTATTTCTCCGTGGGGTGCTCCGGTTTTGTTTTTTAAGATGAAGGATGGTTCCCTTAGAATGTGCATTGATTATCGCCAATAAATAAGGTCACCATAAAGAAAAAGTATCCTCTCCCTCGGATTAATGATCTATTTGATCAACTCTAAGGTGCTAGCTACTTCTTCAAGATTGACTTAGGGTTATCACCAACTTAGGATGAGAGGTGAAGATGTTCCCAAGACAGTTTTCCGAACTAGATATGGTTACTATGAATTTCTAGTTATGTACTTTGGGTTAACAAATGCCCCGGTGGCGTTTATGGACCTAATGAATAGAGTTTTCTGAGATTAACTCGACTCATTTGTGATTGTATTCATTGATGATACTTTCATATACTCCAACAATGAAGATGAGCATGGGTCACTTGAGATTGGCTTTACAAGTCCTCAATGAACACCAACTTTATGCAAAATTTAGCAAGTGTGAATTTTGGTTGAGTTCGGTTGCTTTTCTTGTCCATATTATCTCTGGTGATAGTGTAGAGGTTGATCTGAAGAAGACAGATGCGGTCAGTAATTAGACTAGACCTTTGACTCCTACAGACATAACGAGTTTCTTGGGTCTAGGTGGCTATTATAGAAGATAAGTTGATGGATTTTCGTCCATTGCTTCTCTTTTGGCAGCTTTGACCCAAAATAAGGTGACTTTTGAGTGGTCGGAAGCTTTTGAGAAAGGTTTTCAAGATTTGAAAGATAATTTTATCTCCTCTCCAGTGTTGACCTTACCAGAGGGTAATGAAGGCTTTATGGTGTATTGTGATGCTTCTCGAGTGGCTTGGGATGTGTCCTCATACATCATGTTAAGGTGATAGCTTATGATTCTAGGCAACTCAAAGTTCATAAGAATAATTACCCAACTCATGATCTTGATTTAGTCGCTGTAGTTTTTGCCCTAAAAATATGGAGGCATTATTTATATGGTGTTCATGTTGATGTGTTTACTGATCATAAGAGTCTTCAATATGTGTTTACACAAAAGGAGTTGAACCTCTGACAAAGAAAATGGTTAGAATTGTTGAAGGATTACGACATGACTTTCCTTTACCACCCCGACAAAGCCAACGTGGTTGCAAATACTTTGAGTCGTATGCCTATGGGTAGTGTGTCACAAGTGGAAAAAGAGAAAAAATAACTTGTGAAAGATGTTCCTAGGTTGTCTCTCTTAGGCGTTCGGTTTACAATATTCTCCAATTGGTGGTTTCATGGTACATGATAACTTCGACTCATCATTAGTTGTTGAGGTGAAATCGAATCAACATCTTGATTCTCTATTGGTGGAGTTGAAGGAATTGATACTTAGTAAGCTCAATGACTCATTCTCCCAAGGGGGGATGGTGTTCTTAGGTACCAAGGGTGAATATGTGTACCCGATGTTGAGGATTTGAGAAATAAAATTCTAGAAGAAGCCCATGGTTCTGGCTATTCTATACATCCGGGTTCCACCAAAATGTATCATGACCTTAGAGAGGTTAATTGGTGGGATGGTTTTTTAAAAAGGGAAAGAAGAGAGGTGGTTGCTAAAGTGTCCAAACTCCAAACAGTTAAAGCTGAGCATCTAAACATGGTGGTTTAATCAAAATAATGGATGGTTTTACATGATAGTGGGAAAGCCATCATCTGGAACTTTGTTTTTAGTTGCCTCGGAACCGGAAAGAAAACATATTCTTATATGGGTTATTGTGGACAGGTGCCCAAATTCCTATTTTCTTCAGGTTTAGGGTTAATTACTGCGAAGATTATGCAAGAATCTACATTAATGAGATTGTGAGTCTTCATGGGATTCCTTTGTCCATCATTTTGGATAGAGGTGCCCATTTCACTTCTCGTTTTTGGAAGGCTTTTAAAAAGGGTTTAGGTACTCAAGTGAAACTTAGTATCGCTTTCCATCCTCATACAGATGATCAAGTGGAACGTACAAATCAGACCCTTGAAGACATGTTAAGATCCTGTGTTATTGATTTCAAGGGAAATTGGTATGATCACTTACCTTTGATTGAGTTCTCTTACAACAATAGCTATCATTTGAGAATCTCCATGGCACATTTTGAAGCTCTTTATGGTAGAAGGTGTAGATCTCCGATTGGATGGTTTGAGGTTAGTAGTCTTTACTCTTTGGTCAAGAGATTATCTATGAGGCTATAGAGAAGGTTCGAATCATAAGATATAGATTGAAGACAGCCTATAGTCGGCAAAAGTCTTATGCCGACAATAGAAGAAGAGATCTTAAGTTTAAAATAGGTGATCATGTCTACTTGAAGATTTCACCTATGGAAGGGGTGATGAGATTTGATAGAAAGGGAAAGTTAAGTACCCTGTATGTTGGTCCTTATGAGGTTTTACAACAAAATGGGAAGGCTTCCTATGAGTTGAAACTACCTAGTGAACTAGCTTTGTTTCATCCGGTGTTTCATGTTAATATGCTTAAGAAATGCATAGGCAACCCGATATCTATTCTTCCTATCAAAGGTTTAAGAGTGGATGAGAACCTCTCCTATGAAGAGGTTCCGGTTGAGATCCTAGATTGCCAAGTCAAGAAGTTGAGACACAAGGAGGTTTCCTCCGTAAAAGTTCTATGGAGAACCATATTGTTAAGGGTGCAACATGGGAGGCTGAAGCCGACATTAAGTCTCGCTACTCTAATCAATTTACTCCTTAAGGTTAGATATTAATCTCAATAGAGAAAGAAATGCATAATAATAAAATTAACTTTTTTACTAAAAAGGTGCATGTTTTGGTAAAAGATAGTACCAACTAGAGTTTTAAGCAGATGTTTTCATACACTAATCTTGCACTTATGTGAAACTTGTATGCATATGTTTTCTTGAGATTTTACTGTTTTGTTGTTTTCTTGAGAAAATTGATAGCATGGTAACTCTTTGATACATTTTGAGCTTATGATAAGGTTGAGAAGGGAATTCCTCTCTATGTGTTATGAAATATGTAGCTCTTATATGTTTGTGTATCATGAATTGAGTGTTAGTATTTGTTGTATGGAGTGGTAATTTACTCCTATGAGTTGTGACTCATTATGATTTTATTGTTGATTAGTTGGGATGCTAGTATTGAGTCTTTTCCTACCCTCCAAAAGATTTTAGTGTCATCCGGGATCGAATGTTCCTAAGGAGGGTAATGTAACGCTCCGGAAAATGTCATGACTTAGACTAGAGATTAATCTATTAAATAATTTTTAAAATGATGTTTCCAGACCTATATTAATGTAATAAACTCAATTGGAAAAAGTTAGAGTTAAAACAACAAAGAAAAATCTTGACGTTCGGAATGTAGCTAATTTGAGGTAGTTGATGACCCTATGTTTGATGATGGTTTATAGGTGTAAAATGAAGCCCAAACTTTATAATGAGACCTTGTATAGGTATTATGTATAAAGGGTCCGAACATTCAGTAACTACACCCCATAGACCACCCGACCTCGGGGAGGACCCAAACATGCATGGGCAGGCTGCCTAGCAGTCTGCGAGCAGTCCAGATGTGGAGGTGTGGTGCGTACGCCAAAGGAACACGATGAGTTCAGCCTCAAGATTTGATAGACAACCTTTCGACTCAGGTCTGACACGAACCTCACTACCTCAACTCAAAATTATGTAAAAACGATGAGAATTGTCCCCGCGACGCGCAGTTACTTCGCAGATTCGTTAAAGTCGTATATTTGATCATTTAACTTATTAAAAAGACCCATTTAAGTGGAGGGTCTTTTGGGTAATTCGTAGGACGACTATATATGTATATTAGGTTAATTTTAGACTACTTTTTAATGTCCCAAAGAATATTCAAATAAAAATTCTCTCATCTCTAAAGAATACTGTCTTTTCCAAACTCCATTGAAGAACAAGAAAAACATAAGGAGGAAGACGAATGTTTTGAAGTTTCAAGTAAGATTTTTGTGGATTCTTCATCTATAAGGATGGGTTTTTCACTCTTGGTATTCCTTTTCCCAAGAGGTCCATTCAATGATAAGGTTTCAATACTTTAAAATCTAGGGCTTTTACTCTAAAAATGGGTTTACTTCATAATTACAGATTTTTGACTTTTGATGAAAAGCAATTGTTTTCTATGGTCAATTATGCACGTATTGTTGAGACTTTGACTTTTAAGGACGTATTTTTGTGTGAAGCATTTTATTGTCAATTTGATGGTTTTTAATGGGTTATACCCACTGTTTGATGACACGTAAACGTAGGGATTGAAATTAACACCAAAATGAACTCTTAAATGAGCTCTTCCTTATCCTAAATTATGTGTTGATCTTGTATATAATTTGATGAGTTGTTCGTGTTAGCGTTGAGTATTCCAAAAGTTATGGTTATGAATATGTAAGGAATAGGCTTATTAGAAGCAAGAGTAGTATCTAAGTGTGATTACTCTTCAAATGTTATGTTAGCTATAAATTATGATGCTTATGTTATGAAAGAGCATGTATGATGTTTCTATGAGAATATGCTGGGTTATGAACATGTAAATTGTGAAATCATGATAAGAATGCGAAAATGCAAGATTATGATATCCTTTTTTATGCTTTACCCAAGGTGATTATGTTATGTTAATCTCACATATGAAGGGTTATGATGAAAGGAAATTATCATCTAATCTTAAAAAACTCATGATTATGTTTATAAAGGAGTTATCTCCTATGATCTATGATAATTTTATGATAAAAGACAACTTAAAGGTTATTCAAGAAAGAGACTTAAGCTAAGCACCGATGAACTAGATATGAGAGGTGACCCTTCCCTAGTTGGAAGGTAGGTTCACAATGACTCTCATGAGATTGAGGCTGCCATGTAATGTGGAACTATCGGTGTCTAATACATCTCCTAGTTCTTGAACTATGTTTCCACCATAGGATACTAGCTAATGGATCCATGCTATGTGATGTTAGGTTCTACTTTGGACGATAAACCACCTTCTTTCGGTGTGGGGTTTTATGACACCGTATTCCATGTTAAAATCATATGGTCTATGTCGATTAAGGCAAATGTTCCCTCATAAAATGAAAAATGAAATACAAGTAAATGAATGTTGACTAGTGTGACTTGAGGAGTCTACTAAGTATAGGTAGGGGTACGGGACTCTACCTAGACATTGCACAAGTTGACTCTAAGGGAAGTCCTAGGAGATTGTTCTTATGTAATATGATAACATGAAAGGTATGATGCTTATGATACATGATGTTATTCTTATATGATGTTGGTCATTATGATTACTATGTTATTGGGTTTTATTTGCTATTTTTTTTTTTTTTTATTAGTGACGACTACTATTTGCAAGTTCTATGAAGAAGTTTACGCATGGTCTCTTTCTTATCTACTTGGTTTGTGTGGGGTTGGGGCTCACATGACCAATGTACTTGTAGGTTGCGGATGAGATCATTGGTAAGTGTTTTGTATGTTATGTTTTATGATCTATTAAAAATGTAATGTTACATGACTCTATGATAATATGTACTGATTATGATCATACTTTAAGTGTCAGAATCCTTAACTTATATATGTTATATGGTATGTGCATTGAATACATACATATGAAAGCGTGTTTTCTAAAGAGATGATGAATGATCCTTTTTCATGCATGTCCTTAAGTCTTATGTGCATATACCATACTTAGTACATATGGCATACTAACCTCGTTACTTTATATTACTACAATTGTAGGTTCTGGCGATTGAAGTTTAAGGATGTTGATTAGAAGAAGCATGGAACTCTTTTTCCAAGTCATGGAAGGTCCTCATGTTCTGGGATTCTATCTTTCATTTTCCAACTTTATGAAGACATTAGTAGATGTTAAGAGTATTAGATTTCCAATATGTTCTTTGGATTTTTTTGTATTAAGGCCTATATGGCATATTGACTATTATTGGCTAAGTCAAGATTTGGACTCTTTAGATGGTTTTATATATGTGAGGCAGATTTCTAAATTATCATATGTCTGTATGTATACTAAGTATGAAGTCTAAGTATACTTCACTAGTATGCTAAAAGTTTTAATTTTTCCGCAAATTTACTGATCACATGTTATGACGAATGCTAAGGGCTTGTCTGAGTCCTCTGAGAGGACGACGACGCCGGTATCATCTAGAGTGTACTTATCTGGGTGTGACAACCAAGGTACGGTAGCTCTTCATCCATGGAGAGAATTCATCCGCAGAGCCCCTTCAAAACCCCTAATTTCTAAGCTAGAAATCCAAAAAGTTAGGGTTTGACTTCAATCTCATGAATTCCTTTCAATTCATTTTTAATGATTGAACTATGTTTTATTATGGTTAAATAGATGATTTTATATGGTTTTATGTTTAATTACCCAAGAATCCATTAATTTACCTATTTTCCGATATGTATCTCAAAGTTTGGGAATTGATTGATGCAAGCAGAATATTATAGAATTATTCTTGTAGTAATTTAACTACTTTTAATTTAGTGATTTTTAGATGAGTTGGTGGAATATGATCTAAGGTCCTTCGAAGGCAAAGTACGAGAATTATGCATGATTATGTGATTTATGTATATGCATTATTAACACTTTGAGAGTAATTGATTATGATTATATCTTCTCTATTGATTAAATAAGTACTCTCATTTTATGAGTATGATATGATGGGAAATGTGTTCTCACGATATGATGAATTTAAGGTTGAAATGTTATTCTCACCTATTGAATCTAGGATCTATATTATGAATTATGTTGGATTGAGTGTCAACACATTCTTCTATGAGTATGAACTTAGGTCAAGACTTAATATGAACTTTGTGGGAATTTCTACTTAGCACTGAGTGGATATTTAAATGAGATGGAAGCCTCTCATTAGTAGAGGTTGGGGTTCTAACAGAAATCTTTTGGGATGGAAGTTGTCACGTTAGTAGAGGTCATGTTTCTAGTAGCAGTCCCCTTATCCGATAAACCATGTTCCCTCATAGGTGTTTAGCTAGTGAATCCACCTAAGCTAAGAGTATGGTTCTACCTTAGACAAGTAGGAAAACCCCTTTTCTATATGTGTAGACACCGGATTCCATGTTTAGATCACATGGTCGATGACAGTTATGGCTTCTCCCGACTATGATAGTATGATCAAGAATATGAATTATGAAATATGAATACTCCAAAAGATTTACTTAGTATAGCTGGGATTATGGGATCTTATTCATACATTATACAAGTAAGCTTTGAGGGTACTTATTCTATGTTTTCGTTATGTTGTAATGATCTATATGTGGAATATCCTATGGCTTATGTTTCTCCATTGTCTTCAAAATGATGCTTTAAATTGGTAAATTGCATAAATATAACTAAAATGCCCCTTTTATCTTGTTTTAAGGTTTTTAAGCATGGCTATCATACTTATTGCATTTTTTTACTAACCCAAATTTTCCTATACTTTTACCAAGTGTAGGGTTCGGTTCTTGAGGAGTTCATGAATGGGTTAAATCTTGGATTTGACTGTTCTCTTAGCTTCTGGTGAGTCCTCATGATTCGAGGACGGGTGTTTCATCCCTAGTTTCATTTTGAGTATATCTTTTTCAGATTATATTGTATGGGTTGTCGTCCTATTCGATTCAAGTATTGTAATAGATGGCTAATTGAGACAAGTCTAAACTTGAGCTTTTCTTTAGAAACTTTTGGACATGAAATGTATTTTTACTCATTATTGTTCTATGTTTATGTTATGATATGCTAAGTGGCTTACATGGTGCCTTTCATGGTTCTATATGTCTGGTACATCTAGGGGGTACCCATGGGTAATGATAAAGTTGGTATCAGAGCACAAGGTTTTGAATGATTATTGGATTATGTCTAATAAGCCACGTCAAGTAAAGTCTTACTAATAAGGGTGAAGCATTCCACATTTGTGATGAGAGACTACAAGATTATTAGGAAATTGAACCTCTTTCAGATCTCCTAAGTTGTACGATAGAGTCAAACTATATAAGGTGTTCCTTTAATCATTATCTTGTGTCTTGACGATATGAATACATGAAGGGCTAATCCTAAAAAGGATAGAATATGAGAATGTGAATCAAGGAGCTCCTCCTCAAGATCCTCAAGCTTTGGTGGATCCTTTTGTAGAAAATGTTACCCATGCGGATTTTAGGTTTACTATCCAATTGTTGGCTCAAGTCATGACGTCTCAATTCAATAGAAAGGTTATTTCTCCTATGAACACTCATGTAAATTTTGCGTCTTCTAGAGTAAGGTATTTTGCAAGAATAAACCCTGCCGAGTTTCATGGCTTTAAATTGAAAGAGGACCCTTAAAAATTTGTGGAAGAGTTTTTCAAAACACTTGATGTTATGAGGGCGAATAGGGTAGAGAAAGTGGATTTAGCCACTTATCAATTTATAAGTGTTTCTCGAGTTTTATATGGTCAATGGAAGGGTGAGAGAACCGTAGGAGCAGGCTTGGTAAAATGTGTTTCATTTAAATAGACATTTCTTGATAGATTTTTCCCCTAGAGTTGATGGAACGAAAGATGTAGGAGTTCATTAGCCTTCGTCATAGAGGTAAGAGTGTGAAGAAGTATGTTCTTAAGTTCACCCGACTATTCAAGTATGCTCCAACTATAAAGGCGGACTCAAGGGCTAAGATGAATTAGTTTGTGATGGGAGTGGCTGAATTGGTAGAGGAAGAAAGGCGTGCGGAAATTTTAATTGGTGATATGAATATCTCACATCTTATTGTGCATGCCCAACTAATTGAGAAGTCAAAACTCAAACAAATGAATACGGAGGTGAAAACACCAACGACCGGTAAGGAGAACTTCTCCAATGATAAGTCTAAAAACATGGTCAACCATGTTATAAACAAGGGTTTCCTACCAAGGTTCCTCTAGTTCTCCAAGGTTCAATAAGGATAGGATTTCTAAATCCAAACCTCAATGAGGTAATCATGGTGGTTCTTGTGTAAATAATCCTATTGTGAAAAGGGTTGAAGGAAACATGATTGTAAGAGCCTAATTGACACAAATGGTTTCTATGGTTATGGAAAGAATTGTCACAAGATGAAAAATTGGCCTATGCTTATGTATAAGGGAAGAGAGGGCAAGCAAGCCCCTCATGGTGGTTCAAACTCCAATGCTCCCAAGAAAAACTTCTTTTGTGCTCTTCAATCACGAGGTTACCAAGATATCTCTCGCGATGTGGTGACTGGTATGTTAAAGTCTTTTCTATTGATGTATATGCCTTGTTAGATACCTATTTAACTTTTTCCTTTGTTACACCTTTTGTTTCCATGAAGTTTGAAATCTCTCCGAAGTGTTTGTAGAACTTTTTTTTGTCCCTAACCCGGTTGGTGACTTGGTAGTGGCTAAGACGGTTTATAGAAGTTGTCCTAGTTCCTCGTCTCATATAGTTACTTTGGTGGATTTAGTAGAGTTAGAAATGTTAGAATTAAATGTGATTTTGGGTATGGATTGGTTGCATAATGTTATGACTATATTGATTATAGGATTCAGGTGGTTTGGTTCCTATTTCTAAATGAGCCTATCTTAGAATGGGAAGGGATAAATTCAATTCTTAGAGGTCTATTTGTCTCTTTCCTAAAGGCTAGAAAAATTGTTTCCAAAGGGTGTAGTTACCATCTTGTTAGAGTGAGGGATGTTGAATTTGAAACCCCTTCCCTAGAGTCGGTTCCATTAGTGAATGAGTTCCCAAAAGTTCTCCCTGATGATTTTCCCAATATTCTCCCGACCGGGAAAGAGATTTTGGTATTGACCTTTTTCTTGATACACATCCTATCTATATTCCTCTTTATAGAATGACTTCGACCAATTTAAAGGTGTTAAAAGAACAGTAGAAGAATCTATTAGAAAAGGGTTTTATTCAAGCGATTATCTCTCCATAGGGTGCTCCGGTGTTGTTTGTTAGAAAGAAGGACTAATCTTTTAGAATGTGCATCGATTCTTGCAAATTGAATAAGTGACGATTACGAACAAGTATCCCCTTCCAAGAATTGATGAATTATTTGACCAACTTCAAGGGGCTGGTTTTTTCTCTAATATTGAACTTAGTTTGGGTTATCACCGATTGAAGGTGAGAGGGGTTGATATTACAAAGAAGGCCTTCTGAAAAAGATATGGTCATATGAGTTACTAGTAATGACATTTGGTTTGACTATCGCTCTAGTGGCGTTCACTAAATTGATGATTAGATTGTATGACAATATCTTGATATGTTTGTGGTAGTGTTTATCAATGATATTTTGATTTATGAAGGACTGACAATGAGAATGTTGACTATTTGAGGATTGATTTGTAAGTACTTAAGGACCATAAAGTTTTTGGGAAGTTTAGGAAGTGTGAAATTGGTTAAGGTCCGTAGCTTCCCTTATTCATATTATGTCAAGAAAGGGTATTAAGGTATATCCTAAGAAGACAGATGTGGTTAAGATTTGGACTAGACCTCTATATCATTTCGACATTAGAAGCTCTTTGGGTTTGGCTTGTAACTATAGGAGGTTTGTGGAGGGATTTTCCTCCATTACTTCTCCTTTGACGACTATGAGTCAAAATAAGGCTAAGTTTGTTGGTTAAAATATTGTGTGAAAAGTTTCCAAGAGTTGAGAAACAAACTTGCTTCCACTCTAGTGTTGACCTTACCATAAGGTGTGAATGGTTTTGTGGTGAATTGTTATGCCTCGAGAGTTTGGTTAAGATCTATGCTTATGCAAAATGGAAGGTGATTGCCAATGCTTGAAGGCAACTTAAAGTCCATGAAAAGAATTATCCTACCCATGACCTTGAGTTAGCGACCGTTTTTTTCCCTTAAAAAATGGAGATATTTCCAATATGGGGTGCATGTTGATGTGTTTACCTATCACAAGAGCTTATAATATGTGTTTAGTTAAAAAGACTTGAATCTTCACCAAAGGAAGTGGTTAGAATTATTGAAGGACTATGACATGAGTGTTCTTGATCACCTCGACAAAGCTAATGTGGTAACGGATACTCTTAGTAGATTGTCCATGGTTAATGTGGTTCATGTAGAGGATAAAAAGAAAAAAATTGTTTGTGATGTGCATAGGTTGGCATTGAAGGTGTTCAACTAGTACATTCCACCAAGAGTGGTGTCATGGTCCATAATGATTACGAATTATCCTTTATGATGGATGTGAAGTCTAAGCAATACCTTGATCCTAAATTAGTTGATCTGAAAGAATTCATACTGGAAAAATTCATTGAGGACCAATATGTAAACACGCCTCATGCATAAATATAGTATGATATATTTAGGGTGTTGATTGAAATAATCATTCTCGTATGACCTTTTATCAGTATTAGGACATGAACATATATGACTAGTGAAGTAGAACAGTGTTTGTCTAAAGGTGTTATGTGAAAGGAATTTCTCACATATGTATACAGACACATGATGTATGAATGGAATTATGAATTCGCTTATGATAGTTCTTTTGTGAAGATTTGTTCAACCGTCTCTAACAAAACCTATTTTTAACTAGTTATAATAGATATGATTATGTGAAAGGAATCCTCACATAATGTAGATTTTGTGATGAAGATCCTTCTCATGTAGATCCCTTTGAGCAATTAATGATGAGGGAATTAAGTCCATACAACCTACTTATAATCAGGTAAATAAGCTTTAAGATGTTTTTAAAAGGGAGTTTGAGCTTAGCACCAAGTGAACATTAAGAATGAGAGTTTGGGGTTCATGTCTATCAAGTGTGACTTCCCGCAAAAGAACCTTCACGTTTAGCAAGTTCGGGTTCCGAATGTAACGTCCCTAAAATGAACTAGGTTAAAATAGAGCCAAGCATGTGTGTGTTGAGGTTTTAAAGTCTTAAAGGGTTTACAGTTATTTCCTTCGACAGTGTATAAAATTTGGTAAGGTTTGGAGGTCAAACGTCCATGATGTTCGGGATATGTGCCTTGGAAAGTATTTGTGTGTCCTTATGTGTTTTAAAGAGTTTTACGTGTTTGATTTAGTTGAAATTGATGTGGGATGATCCTAAGACCAAGATGACTATGTTTAGGGGTTTAAAGTTTGGGTACGACTCCACCTAGGACCCACGAGTGGACCTAGAAGAGAATCCCATTTCTTTGGCAGGATGCTGCCAAGCAGTGACCAACGACGGTCACAAGGGACGACCGTTGGTCAAACAACGGCCCGTCGACCTTGGGCGTCGATTGTCCCTGCAAGTTCTAAAAGTCCTGAAAATAATGGAGGCTCATACCCAAACGACGTACCCCATCTAAGGGGCATAGTCTGGACTGTCGTCCGTTGTTTGTGGGGCGTAGGTGCTGCCTGCAAAAGCTGCTAAAAATCTGCCAAGGCTTGAGGTGTTTGGTAAATTCACCCCAATTCTTTTATGAACCACAGATTATTATTTTAGGGTATTTTAGGTATATTAAGAGGGTTCAAACACTAGGAACTAATTTTAGACTTGATTTTCAAAAACCCAAAACCTCTCCCTCATGTTCGACTCTCACAAAACCCCATAGAAGCTTGAACTCAAGGAAGGGCTCGGAGGGCTGGTGGTGGAAGTGTTCTTCATAAAATATTAGTTGGTTTCCTTCTCATTGATGTATGGTATTCATCCTTGAACTCTCTTTAATTCCAAGAGCCACTTCTAAAATATTTCAACAAGGGGTTTCAAACTCTATCTTCTTCTATCTTTGACTCTAAGCATGGGTCTTCATATAAAAATGTTTTAATGGTTCAAATATGTTTTATTTAGTATTATTTAATGATTTTAATATCAAAACCCTAATGATCCCATGCTTATGGATATTTCAAACTTTTAACTTAAGAAATGCGTTAGATGAACATCATTATGTAATGTTTGAACTATGGTTTCTTTATGACGATATTTTAATTTAGTTACTCCCCTAAGGGCTATTTTATGATGAATTATTGGAGAATTGTGGATATGTGGTGAATGCTTGAATGAAATAAAAGTTGGTCATATTGTTTAACTCTTATTTTGAAATGCTCTTGAGTGGTATGGCCACGTTTGAATTATTCTTTTCAATGGACTCTTTGACCTTGGCATGATTGTTCATCATCTCTTTTGCCCTTTTCTTAGTATCTAGGTTCAAAACAACATCGCTAGAAAAAGGAATCATGGTTATAGAAACAAAGGTTTTAAACCATAGCATGCCTCTAATGGATACATTTCAATAAAGGAGTGGATATACCGATTATATGCAAATTAAATTCATGGTAAACGATATTCACAAGTAGTTGGGGATTCTCTAATCATGAATGAGATGGTGTCCAAGAGTCGGTTGTACTTGGTTTGTCCTATGGGTGAGCATTCAAGAGTAGAGAACAGAAGTTTGTCCAATTGTTACCCCAAGGACACTTCCAAAAAAATTACTTAGAAACTGGAATCCCATAACTAACGATTGGTTTGAGGGACTCATGAAAAGTAAATCACATTGAAACCACAAAAGATGCTACATGGGATGCAGTCATCACATTTATGGCATGGAATAAAATGAGCCATTAGAAAAATCTATCACTACCACAAATATTATAGTATCATGTCCTCTTTAGTCCATAGGCAGTACGACACACAAATTCCATGAAATATCCATCCACGAACCATAGGAGTAGGAAGAGGATTATACTTTACCTTGGGGCTTGGCGAGGATTTGTCTGCTTGCATTCTAGACATGGCCACAAATCGGTCCAATCATGTTTCAGTTGTGCCAAAAGAAACTTCTCCTTAAACACACCACTATGAGCCTCCTTGACAACTAAGACTCTCCAGAATCTCATGGCACACATGATTCTACCCTCTTTGAACAACAAACCCATCAACATTGGTACCTCATCAAACACGCATTCTCTTTAGTAAGAGCTATCAAAGTAATCTTGTGATGTCAGAAGCCAATATATAGAATCCCTTTAAGCTTTCAAACCCCATCATTCTAAAACCCAATGTACTTTACACAACACAACTCACAGGACCCACTGTGATATCCCCTGGGTCCTTATGAGATGAAAGCTTCTTGCCCTCGTCACTTTTCGTTACCCAAGCTCTTGCCCTCTCGTTTAATTACACCCTCATCTACACACATTTCCGGGCCCTTGGACGTTTGAGTTCAACGTTACACTATATAGAAAAGTTTCAATGAATGCAAACCACTTAGATGTCGATGGTGAACTTGGATTGCCCCTAAGATTTCAAGGACTAGTATGGGTCCTTATTACAAACTCTTGTCCACAATAGTGTTGCCAATGAGACAACAATCGAAAAAAGTGCATAAATTCCTGTCATAAGTTGAGAGACTGAGTGTAGTTTCCCTTTAAGGCTTTTAACTAAATAACGTAATGGTTTTCCTCTTGCATCAAACACACCACTATACCAAACCTTGAAGCATCACATTCAATTTCAAAGTCCCTTATCAAAGTGGGTAGTGTAGTTGGAAGCAAGGTGCATTAAGTCAACATCAATTTCAAGTCTTGAAAAGACTTCTCATGATCCTAACCCCTATAAAGGTACATCTTTCTTGATCAGTTCAGTCAAAGGAGCAGCAATTGAACTAAAGCCCTTCACAAATTACCGATAAAAATTTGCTAACCCATGAAAACTTCTTACCTCAGTTGTATTGATTAGGGTAGTCCAAGTCTTGATGAACTTTATCTTTCTAGGCAAAATGCCAACACCTTGGTTAGCATGTAACAAAAGGTTGGTGTTGACAAGGCACACTAGAAAGATTCCGTCATCTACACCCTTTAAACACTTACTTGGCTTTGCTATAATGCACATAAACTTCTTATTTTTAGCCAAGGCACTCCCCTTTTGGAACGATGGTAGAACTTTCGCCGTCACCTTTTGCCTCCATGGTTTTTATTCTTTCCCGAAGCTCCTTCATAACCCGATAGTCCTCACTCACTTGATATAGAGTGAGAGATGCAAGCACATACTTTAACTTTCAATCAAAAAAGTGTATTTGTTGGATCTACCTTGGTGCACATCATCTGTATCAAATTGCCAAGGTCTCCCCAATAGTAGGTGACCTGCCAACATGGGAACCAAATCACAAACCAATTCCTCTTTATACTTTCCCACACAAAACCGAACACTGCTTGTTTGGGACCTTCATTCTCAACACTCATGAGACATTGTAGCTAAAGTATCGGGATGCTTGCTGTTGGTATTTTCATACACTTTAACAAGGAACTTACACCAATGGTGCAACTTTCCACTATCAATAATTAAGGAACACTCTTTATCTTGGATTTGCACCCTAGCAAGAAAAGATTCTCCCTTTGGTAAAGTTCTTCTTTTGCAAGGGCTCCCACAATTTCTTCTCCACAAAAACACATAAAAGATGGCATTCATGTGCAATTTCATCATCATTTTATCAGGAGATTTTCCCTTATCCATGAAGAAGGCAAAATTCACCCTCTCATCCAACCTTTCTTCTTCCTTCCCGAAGCACCTCCTCTACTTCACCCCTATTTCCAGCATTTTTTTCTGCTCCCTCCTCTTCTCTTCAGTCTTATAACTATTCAGGGAAGAGAAACAATGGTTCTTATATTGGACACTACTAGGAAACATGTCCCCTACCCTGGATCTAAAGTAAATGACTTATAGCGGGTTGGAGGAAAGTTAGTTTAACATAGGACCTCGTGGGGTCGGCTCAACGTGCCGTGGGAGTTAATCAATATGACCTTCAAGATATCATAATCTCAGTTGCCCACGAAACCGTAGTAATTCCAGTCCAGATTGATTCAAGGGGAGACGGCAGCGGACAAGGGCGCAAAGCAACAGGAAGAGGCGCCACACGTACTCTCAACAACTCACCGTTACCACGCCCGCTTCTTTGAATAACCTTAACCTCCAGTACACTCCCCGAAGACCCTCTGTTCCACTTGACAGAGCCCCCTAGATCCAACCCCCCAACCAACCCCCCTTATAAGACTCTTAGCTACTTCCCACTCGGCTTCTCTTTGCCCTTTTTTCCCTCCACCCCATACCTCCCTTCCCCTTTAGACCCAATCGCGTGCACATACACCCCTGCGCACCCCGCACCGCCTCCCCTCTATTCATTAACCACCCCCATCCTAGAACCTTCTTCCCCCCATCTTCCCCTACTCCATTCCATATTCCCTTCGACTCCCCCAACCCCCCTCATACCTACCCTCCATTTAAATAAAAACACCTCTTATTACATGTCCCTTCCTTCCTTCCATCAGTTCCGTCCCTATCCATTCCCTACCACCAAAACATCCCCGCTTCCATTCCACCGTCATCATCTCCTGCCCACATATTGCCATCTGCTCTTCCGTATAACATTCTCTCGCCCGTTCTATATACACCCATTTCATCCGCTCCCTCACCAATACTACTCCCCTTCAACCCTCCGTGCATCCCCCAGCCCCACCTCTTTACAGCCTTCCCCAACTCGCCCATACCCAACAATTCCGATCTCGACCCACCGACTACCCACTCCTCACCGCAACTTCTCCCCCCCCCTCACGACCCCTCAACCCACACCTCCCCTTTCATGTTCCTCTTCCCACCATTCCCCTATCCCTACACTCTATCCCCCTCTGATAATCAGTCCCACCCTCTCCTTTTAAATCTCCCCCCCCTATCCCCCAAACCCTACCACCCCAATCCCACCCCATTCTCGCCCTTGGCTACGCGTACATTGTACCCTCTCTCTCGTCTCCCCATCCCCGCTACTCACCCCCTCCTCTATCTTCCCCCACTCAGGCGTCTGATCTATCTCCACCTCTCTACCTTCTCGACTCCCTACTACTCACTCCTCCAATCATCCCCCACTCTTCCTCCTGACCGCTATCACAAACTAGTCCTTCCCCCCTTAAAACCCCTCTGCTCCTGTACAGATACATATCCAACTCCCCTATGCCAATCGCAAACCTCGCCCGCCATTAACCCCAACACACGGCCTCCTTGCATTCACCCACCTTTACCTCCTCTCTCCCTTCCCCAACCCCTTCAACCCCCCCCCCACTCGATCCCCCTCCTTTTAGTCAACTCCATTCTCACCACATCTCACCTGTCTCTCCCCCTTCCACCCCCGTCCCCCCCCCACCCCCCCCGACTACCCCCCCCCGCTCCCCACACCCCCTTGTCTTTTGTCTAACCTCCAACCCCTACTCAATCATACCCCTCTCTTTTTTCTTCCTCCCACCACCCACCCCCACCCTACTCCCCATTCCCCCCCTAGCCATCCTACCAACCTCAATACTACTCAACGTCTCCCACACCCCCTCTACTCCACTCCCCCCACACCCCACTTCCCGCTCCACCAACCCTCCACCCCTCCCCTATCCCCTTATCCCCATTCCCCCCTCGCCCTTTCTACTAGGATTTTAACACCCCTCCAACCCCAGTCCCCCACCCACCATTCCCTCTGCCCTCACCACTCCTACCCCCAGTCTAGCTTCCCTCCTTGACATCATTTCTTCCTTATCAGCGCCAATTCCTGGCCCCAAGATCCCTCCACCCTTACTCCACCCCCCCTATCCCCATGTCCCTCCCCCACTCCTACCCCGCTCCCCCACTTACTACAACCCTGGTATGATACTACCACACCCCATAACAAACCCTCCCACCCCTACCTATACGTCTCACCTCTCCCTTCGTCCAATACACTCCACCAAACTACGGCCCTTCCCTTAGCTCCCTATCCTCCTTATCTTTGTAACCCCCTAACTCTTCCCCCCCCTAACACCATACCTCTCCCAGGTCCCCCACTCCAGCTCGCTTCCATCTTTCCCTCGATCGCTAAAAATACCACTATCACCTCTCCCCCCCCCCTCTCCCACCTACCGGCTCACCTGATCAACCCCCACCTCTTTCCACCCGTGTGTCCACTCTCACCCTTATCTCCTCCTGTATCACATCCCCCCACCTTACTCCAACCCTACAGTAAACTTCTTTTACCCTTTCCACACCATACCCCCACCCCCACTATCCCCCCCTCTCACTCTACCCCCCTCCCCCCAACCCCTCTACTCTCAACCCCTCCTCTCCCTAATCTCTTACACCCACTCTATCAAACCCACCCTCCTCTCCCTTCCCCTCCCCCCACCTTTTATAACACTCGCTCGCAGCTGTTTCGATTATCCCTCCCCCCCAAGACTTATCCTACACACGTGACACTTCTAGTCAATTCCCCACCCCCCTCCTCAGCCCCCTACTTCCCCCCATGCATTTCTTCCTCTCATCCTGGTACCTCGCCTCAACATGTACGCCTTCTTGAGAACCTCTTTGTAGTAGTTGGAGTCAAGTATCTCAAATCCATAAGGTAATCAACTATTCCAAGTAGGTAAACCATAGTTATGATCTTATGATGACCTCTCCCTTTCCCTCCTCTGGGACTCCCCACAAGGTTGACGTGTACCCCCAAATTGCGTGGATAGCATAGTTCGCCTAAAAAGTTGCCGAGGAGATTATTTGTGCAAGAAAGATCCGCTACTTTGAAGTTCCAGTCCAGAACTCATTGGGTCACTTACTTCCTGTAAACCGAGGGAACGTGACCTAGATAGTGTTCAACGCCCATACTCTTCATTCATTCCTCTCCATAAAACCTATTACTCTATTTCCACATCCTACACACATCAAATCCCATCCTATCTCCTCTATATCCCATCATATCATGATCTCCCCTACCTTGCCCCCCCCCCAAGTCCCGAGGTATTACTAATTCTCTTTCTACTCAATTTCCAACTCTACCCCAAAACTCATCATTATTTAAATCCTCATTAATTTCATTATATAGAGGATTTAATTATTGGTAATCTTGGTAGGGAATTTGTGGTGCATTTTTGTGGATGTGATGTGTAGGTTTCATGAAAAGAGGCATTTGAATCATTTCGAAATGGAGTTTGGTATTGGACTTGGTTGGTCAGGAAAGGAAGATTCTCTTTAAGTGGGTGATAGGTTTGTGTATTTGGATGTGGTGTAGGATGTCTTAGGTGTTTTAAAGGGTTGGGAGTTTGGAAAGTGGGGAGTTGGTATTTTCGAGTATGCTTTGTGTAGGAGAACATAGATTATGAGCTTGTTCCAGAGTAATGGTGGTGGAATGCACCGATGTCCTCCTTACATCCTCATTTTTGGGTTGAATTTCTTTCCATATATTCTCATTTTCTACCCGTACCAACCTCTCCTCCATAACTCCCATCCTTCCAATCAATTATGCTACTTGCTTAGAAATGTTGGCGAGTATCTCCATGATATTCTCCAAGCTCTCCCCAATTGGACTTGTATTAGACATGATACTTATAAAACTCAACTAACAAGGTTAGTAGAAAAATCCTCACTTCACTCGTATATAACTCTCACCTCACCTTCTATGGCGTCCTCTCAAAATTGATAGTGAACTAGCTCCGTTCAATCAACTCAAGATCACCTATCCTTTGTGATTGCATGGATTCTTGTAACTCTTGAAATAAAGAGGACCCAAAAAAACTAACGGACTTGAATCAAGAAGTTTATCAACGAATAAAGATGAGAAAAGTAGAATAAAGAAGTACCAATAGATTCGTCCTCAAAATAAACCAAGTAACAAAAGTATAAGATTACTACTTGTTACTTAATTTGAAGAATCTAAGAAATGATTTGATGATTAAAAACTAGTTAAAAAGTAATAAAAGATGTTAATTAATTTTTAAATAGTTGAAAAATAGAAGGAAAATGAGTTTAGAAGAAGAAAAAGTGAATTTGGACACTAAAAAAAATTCCAAGCCTCAAAAAGTTCATCAATTATAAGATGTTGATTGGATGATCAAAACTAGTTAAAAAGTAATTAAAATGTTAATTAATTGTTAATTGGTTGAGGAATTGAAAGAAAAAATGACTATAAAAAAATCACGAAGTTTGGACATTTAGAAAAATTTCTAGGTCCAAAAAACTTCTCATACCTAGAATATTTTTGGTCTTTCAAGGAGTCGCGGCCCTGTTGGCTGGATTCTAATGCGCTGGCTGCTGATGCAATGTCGTGTGGCTCTGGCGTGGCAGATGGCGTCTGATGTGGCTGCTGATGTATCAGTCCACGTGGAGAATACTTCGTAATTAATTTTTTTTTCATTTTGATTTTTTTATAGATTTCAATTTTTTTTTAATTACTACTAATGGACCCCAAAAAGAACACCTTTGACCAATTTTGACTAGAAAAGTTGGATCAAATTTACTTTCTTCTTTCTTCTTGTAAGACCCCAAAGTTGACCTAGGTTAACTAAATACAAACATGTTGGTACTGAAGTTCTAAGGTCCTAAATATTTCTAATATGTGACATAGAGGCATTATATAAAGTGTTAGGTGTGTTGGAATTCAAACGTCAAGGTACGACTAAGACGTTCGACGACTAAGTCACCTAAATGTATCTTATGTGGTTCTATGTGATTATGTTTGTTTCATGATGTTTTAAGCATTTTACTTGAGTTAATATATCATGTTTAGGCAGTGGTTAAAGTTTGGAGGTCAAATGACCAAGAACGTCCATGACATTCGAAAGATATGTCTTGAGTTGACCTTGTACGTCTAGGCGAGTTTCTTAGAGTTTCACGTGTTTGTTTTGGATGAAATTCATGTGAGAGGTGTTCAAATTATAGAAGATCGTATTTGAGTTGACAACGTCCAGGAAATTATCCCCAAGGACCACCAAAGGGTCCTTGAGGAAGGACCCAAAAATCAGTGTGCAGGCTGTCCAAGGCAGACCGTGGCGATGGAGCAATCAACAGCCAGTCGTGGTTGTGACGTCCCGTCAAAGGGTCCTGTCGTGAGGGACTTAGCCTTGTTTTAATAATGGAAGCTTGGAAAGCCACTGTTTCCACCGACGGAGGCCTGTGATGGCCCGTCGAGGTGGTGACGCGCCGTTAACGGCAAGTCGTCGCGCGATCTATTATCCTGCGCAACTGCTGCCAAATCAAGAGGTGAGTTGTAAATTAACCCCACTTCTAAATTAAGTGTTGGAAGGTTTATTAAGGGTTATTTGGGTATATTGATTAAGTATATAAGGGTTAATCACATAGAAGACTCCATTCTTCAAAATCATAAACCCAAAACACTTAAAGAATATCCCAAAACCTCCATTGAAGTCCAACTTGAAGAGGCAGCTTGGTGAGGGGGTTTTGTGTCAAAATTCTCCATCAAAGTGAATCATTATCATACTTGAGGTATGGCTTTTGATCCAAGAAACTCATTTCATCAAGGAGCCCAACTCTCAAGATGTTTTTCAAAGTTTTCCAAAGTGAATTGTCCGATTTCATGATTCTACCATGGGTTCTTGTATAAATGATTTTTAAATATTTAATTATGATAAAATTGATATTGTATTGATTATATCAAACTAAATTACCTATGAACCCATGTAAATTGATGACCCCTACTTTTTGACTATAATGTGGGTTACTTGATATTAAGTTAATATTGATGAATTGTTATGTAGGTTCTTATGGGCTTTCTAATAATATAAGAATTATATTCAATTGTTATCTAATTGATCCTATATTGTTAAACCTAGATTGAATTGATAGAGAATTCATTGGATTTTTTTATTATTGCTTGAATTGTTGGTTATGACCATGGTAAGGGCCTTTTGATGACAAAATGGACGATTTAGCATTGAATTGAAGTGCGGATAAGGGATTAAAGGTATGCTGCTCGTTTTTCTTTAATTTGATACTAATTATACTTCGATTCTATTGCGATTGGTATGGTCCACGTATGGTGGCGGTGTTATATGTTTTACTTGCAATTGATGTGGCCTTGTCGGTGTTACTTTATGCAATATGATGAGCACAGCCTTATTGGCAACTACTTGACGTAATATGGATATTGTGTAGTTTATTATGTGAAGCATGACATTATGTATCTACATGTGAATTCATATGTGTGTTCTTCTACTTATGTTGCCTTAAGTGATCATGTTAAACTATGACTTTGGCATTATAAGTATAGTGTTAAGGTTAAGTCTTGGTTATTCCTACTTGGATTTGTAAGTCTATGCGGAGTATATTAATGATGTTATGATGATATATAGGATGACTTGAATATGTTAGGTTGTTTAGAGGTGTTTCTAAAATGACTTATATTATGTGTTAAAAGTGAGGTATGTGATGTCTTGTCTGGGTTGACTTGTATATCTTTCTTGATGTATATATGATTATGAATATGTATATGTGATGTATCTATTTAGGGTGTTAGAAAACTTAGTCTTGAATGTATGAATGACATGTGACTTTAAAATGAAGTTATGGGAGTCTCCTATGTACAAACCTAGACTTAAGGGTAAGGTTAAGATTTATTAAAGAGTAAGTCGTAATGGCATCCTTCAAAGTAAAGGAATGATGGACTTAAGGTTAGTTGGCTAGAACGACATCATATTAATCCTTAGGAAAGTCATCATGAGCTTCTTGTCGCCATTGTTAGGTAGCCCTAGTGGACCTCCTTTGTAGGGTAAATGTTATTAGGTTATGAACTTGTTATGGAAGCTTTTATGTGAGCCTAATATATGAATTACTCTATGAGAATGAAGGCTATCACCGAGAGATTATGGTATGGGAAAGTAGTTCTAGTTATGTATGAGACTAGATTAGAATGTATGCCCTTAATATTCCTTAACCATGTGCCTACATGGGATGTATCTAAGTTCTACCATTGGCAAGTTAAACAACCTCATCGGAGCAGGATAGAACTCTGTATTCCATGTCTTGTTATCATGGTCTATGTGGGTTATTGCCTATTCTCATCATATGGAATACCTATTAGAATTAGAGGAGTTTATGAAGTTTAGGTGGTGGTATGGGACGCTATCTAAACATTGCACAATAGACTTTGAAGGTGTTATGTGGATTTCCTAGGTCTTGTCCAAGACCATTATTTGAATGTCCTTTATGTGATGTATGAGTCTTAATGAACTAATGAACTAATGACTTATGTTATGGAGTATGTAAAAGGAATAAGTACCTATCTAGAGTAGTTAAGGGTTGTCTAGTTAAGGTGTGAAGGGGGCATAGGAATGGTCACTTCGTATCTTACCTAGATGAGTCTTAAGAATGACTCTAATTAGGGAAGATGTTGATTATGTGGACATGATCCGAACTTAGGAAGTCATAAGGATTATTTAGGTAGTCTTGAAGAGGTCAATCATGGACGTTATCTTCTTGACCTACTTAAGTAAGTCTTTTTATAGCCTTTGATGAGGAAATGTCACAGTGTTTATATGTTGATATGTTTGATGTCTTGAAGTGTGTATGTGACTCATTATAAGTAATCCTAAGGATTGTTTAGGCACATCTAGAGAGGGTGTATGGGCGGTCTCTCTTTGTGTGACTTAAGTACAATGACTTTAAGTGAGGAAATTAGATGCTAGAAGTTGGTTATTAAAGGGGTTAGTAAGTCATTGAAACAGTGAAGTCACTTCACTGTAAAGTGATGCCTAAATTTGATATTGTTGATTAATTATTATCTTATGTGTTTCTAAATTTATTAATGATGTTACTATGATTAAAATATGATTTGGAAAATGAAAAGATGCATATTTCTAATAAATGTCCGTTTTCATGATTTTTATGCATAAATCCATACTTAGTACATCTGGTTATACTAACTAAATGTTTTTATTTATCTATATAGTTCTTGTTAAGTGAGTAGCTTTGAGAAGTGAAGAGTTGGACTTAGAAGATCGTTCAAGAGAAGTTGAAGTATGTCCTCACTTGACTTGAGGTCATATATATGTCTTTTATATTTCTTATTTAAGTATTGTAATAGACTAAGTATTTCTAAATTCGTATTTTAAAGTATGGTCCCAAGTATTCTTGTATCTTAAGATGATGAGATTGAGACTTAGTACTTCCTATTACTTTTATATGAAAGAGATTTTGAAGACTATATTATGTTTCGCGAAAGGTCCGCACTACTTTTCATTATGTATATGCAATGAATTATATAAAAGGGCTTGTCTTAGACCTCCGAGAGGTCGACAATGCCAGTTACAATCAAAGATTGTACCCTAACTTCTAGTGTGTGATTTCGGGTTGTGAAAAGCTTTGTATCAGAGCATAGGATGGTGAAAGTAGTATAGGAATCAAGAAGTCTCATCAAGTAATGTCTAGTAGAGTCTTGACCATTAGTGTGAGTCGCGACACATCTATGAGCCAGAGGCTATACGACGATAGAGTTTCCCTTCATTTCTACTCCTACGTCGTGCGGTAGATTAAATGTTATGATTATCTTTCTTATGAATTTCCTTGTGTTTTCTACGAGATGAATACTAGAAGGATGGTTGCTAGAAGGTTGGAAGAGGAAAGGGAAAATGTGGAGGTTCCCCCTCAAGTTGAGCAAGTTCCTCAAGGTGGGCAAGGAGTTCAAGGTGCTCAAGATGCCCAAGTGCCTCCCCAAGGTGATCCTATTCCTAATGTGGAAGGAGGTATTGAGGTTTCGTAGATTTCTAATAGGGAGATTAGAGAGGCTTTGATTGCTATAGCCCGAATCGTGACTATGCAAGCTGATTTGAATATGATGCCTAGGGTTGTGGAGAGCACTATGACATCTAGGTTGAGAGATTTTGTGAGTATGAATCCTCCTATATTTCTTGGCTCTAAGGTGAATGAGGATCCTCAAGAGTTTCTTGATGGAGTGTACAGAGTTTTGAGTGTTATGGGGGTTACATCTAGGAAGAAGGCGGAGTTGGCTTTGTACGAATTGAGGGATGTTTCTCAAATTTGGTACACTCAATGGAAGGATAATTGGACGGAAGGATGGGGTCCTATTGAATGGGAAGAATTTAAGGAAGGTTTTCTTGGTATGTACTTTCCCCGAGAGAGGAGAGAAATAAAGGTGTAGAAGTTTATCAATATCAATCAAGGAAACATGAGTGTTGAGGAGTACTTTTTGAAATTCTCAACTTTGTCTAGGTATCCCCTTCTTTTATGTCCAATCAAAGAGATGAAATGAGTCGTTTTGTGACGGGGGTAGCCGACTTAGTGGTTGAAGAATGTTGTACCGCTATGTTGCATGATGATATGACCCTAGCTAGACTCATGGTGTATGTACAATCAGTTGAAGAGTCTAAACTTAGGAGGATGGCTATAAGTTTGAAAAGGAGTGGTGCTAGTGATTAAGAGCAAACTAGGTTTAAAAAGAAGGTTCAATCTCAAGGAAAATCTAGGAGTGCTAAGTTCAAGGTTGAGAAAGGAGGTGGTTCCAAGGATGGAAAGCCTACTTGTGAGAATTGTGGCAAGAAACATTATGGTGAGTGTCTATGGGG
Source organism: Solanum habrochaites (assembly GCA_027704765.1). Lineage (NCBI taxonomy): Eukaryota > Viridiplantae > Streptophyta > Magnoliopsida > Solanales > Solanaceae > Solanum > Solanum habrochaites. The sequence continues at coordinate 42,267,657 of JAKWJA010002497.1, read as the reverse complement.
TACCGGGAGTTGTCCTATGATTACTTCTAGAGGTAGAGAGTGTATGCAAGTTGCTCCTAGTGCTCCAAAGGATGATGTTTCAACAAAGAGGCGTTTCTATGCATTCCGTTCTAGGGTGGAGAAGCCAGATGAGAAGTAGAGTGATGATGATGTGGTTAATTTTTCTTTCTTTTGTTAAGATATGAGTTCCTTCTAAGTGGGGGAGTATGGTTTGTAGATGGAATAGAAGTTCTTGAATTTGTTGCTTGTGCATGATGTTTAGGAGTTCGGTGGAAATTGAATTTCATTTGCTTCTTGCATTGTGTGTTCTATGAAGCATTGATTTAATTGTAAGAGGTGTCTATATGGTGTTACTTTGCATATTAGCATGTTTGTATCATCAATTGTCTAAAATTAGAACTTTTGAAAAATTGCTTTAAAATGGCTTATAATTTCGTTGTTGCTTTAAGACTGCATGCTGCCATATTTTTGAGAAAATAACTAAGTGATTCATTTGCCTAAAAATATTGTGATTTGTTTATAACTGATGTATATGAGTAGAATATTGAGTATAAAATGAGTTTTTACTATTTGGATTGAAGAATGTGAGTTTTGTAGCATAATGAGTTATTGAACTGTTTTCTAGTTTTGTGTTGTGAATCTCTTGACTATGTGAAATTTATGGTTTCTTGTGATTATGTGTTGTATGGCATGGTTATTATCTTCTAGTTGAGTCTCTAATCTTGAAAGTGTTCCGAGAGTGGCAAGTGTTATTCGAGGACAAATGTTGTCCAAGTGGGGGAGATTGTAAGACCCCGAAAATGACCTATGTTAATTAGACCCTAACATTTTGGTATTGTTGTTCTAAGGTCCTAAATAGGTCTAATATGTGATATATAGGCAGTAGATAAATTGTTTGGTGTGTTGGAAGTCAAACGTCAAGGGACGACTAAGACGTTCGACGACTAAGTCACCTAAATGTATCTTATGTGGTTCTATGTGCTTATGTTTGTTTCATGATGTTTTAAGGTTCTTAATTGAGTTAATATAGCATGTATATGAAGTGTTTAAAGTTTCATTAAAGTTTGGAGGTCAAACGACCAAGAACGTCCATGACGTTTGAAAGAAATGTCTAGAGTTGACCTTATACGTCTAGGCGAGTTTCGTCTAGCTTTACATGTTCATTTTGGATGAAATTCATGCGAGAGGTGTTAAACTAATAGATGGTCGTATTTGGGTTGGAAATGTCCGGAATTATCCCCAAGGACCACCAAAGGGTCCTTGAGAAAGGACCCAAAAATCAGCATGTAGGTTGTCCCAGGCAGACCCTGGCGACGGAGTAGTCAATGGCCAGTCGTGGCTGTGAAACCCCGTCAAAGGGTCCTATCGTGAGGGACTTAGCCTTGTATGAAGAATGGAATCTTGGCCAGCCACTGTTGCCACCGACGGAGGCCTGTAACGGCTCGTCGAGGTGGTGACGCCCCGTCAAGGGCAAGTCGTCGCCTACCTGTTATCCTGAGCAGTTGCTGCCAAGTCAAGGGGTGAATTGAAAATTAAACCCTCTTCTAAATTAAGTGTTTGACGGTTTATTAAGGGTTATTTGGGTATTCTGATTAAGTATATAAGGGGTAATCACATGGAAGACTTCATTCTTCAAAATCATAGACCCAACACACTTAGAAAATAACCCAAAACCTCCATTGAAGTCAAACTTGAAGAGGCATCCTGGTGAAGGGATTTTGTGTCGAAATTCTCCATCAAAGTGAAGAATTATCATCCTTGAGGTATGGATTTCGATCCTTGAAACTCGTTTCATCAAGGAGCCCAACTCTCAAGATTTTTTCAAAGTTTTCTAAAGTGAATTGTCCAATTTCATGATTCTACCATGGGTTCTTGCATAAATGATTTTTAAACATTCAATTATGATCTAATTGATATTGTATTGATGATTTCAATCTAAATTACCTATGAACCCATCTAAATTAATGAACCCTAGTTTTTACTATAATGTGGGTTACTTGATATTAAGCTAATATTGATGAATTGTTATGTAGTTTCTTATGGGTTTTTTCAAATGATATAATAATTATATTCAATTGTTATCTAATGGATCATAGATTGTTAAACCTAGATTGAATTGAAAGAGATTTCATTGTTTTTTACAATTATTGCTTGAATTGTTGGTTATGGCCTTGGTAAGGACCTTGTGATTATAAAATGGTCGATTTAGTATTGAATTGAAGTGTGGATAAGGGAGTAAAGGTGTGCTACCCAATTTTATTTAATTTTATATTAATTATACTTCGATTCTAGTGTGATTGGTACGGTCTACTTATGGTGGCGGTGATATATTTTTTACTTACAATTGACGTGGCCTTGTCGGCGTTACTTTATGCAATATGATGAGCATGACCTTATTGGCAACAACTTGAAGTAATGTGGCTATTTGTGTAGTTGATTATGTGAAGCATGACATTATCTATCTACATGTGAAATCATATGTGTGTTCTTCTACTTATGTTGCCTTAAGTGATCATGTTAGACTATGAATTTGACATTATGAGTATAGTGTTTAGGGTTAAGTTTTGGTTATTCCTACTTGGTTTTGTGAGTCTATGTGGAGTATATTAATGATGTTATGATGATATATAGGATGACTTGATGATGTTGGGTTTTTTTAGAGGTGTTTCTAGAATGACTTGTATTATGTGTTAAAAGTGAAGTATGTGATGTCTTGTCTTGGTTGACTTGTAAATCTTTCTTGATGTATATATGATTATCAATATGTGATGTCTTGATTTAGGGTGTTAGAACTCTTAGTCTTGAATGTATGAATGACATGTGACTTTAAATGAAGTTATGAGAGTCTCTTATGTGCAAAACTTGACTTAAGGGTAAGGTTAAGATTGATTGAAGTGTAAGTCGTAATGGTATCCTTCAAAGTAAAGGAATGATGGACTTAAGGTTAGTTGGATGGAACGGCATCATAGTAATTCTTACAAAATTCATCATGAGCTTCTTTTGGCCATTGTGAGGTAGCCCTAGTGGACTTCGTTGGTAGGGTAAATGTGATTGGGTTATGAAGTTGTTATGGAACCCTTTTATGTGAACCAAATGTATGAATCACTCGCAACTCCAAATTGAATAAAATTTGAAACCTAGACTCAAAATACACTAGGGAACAAGGATCTAGTGTCAAAAACAAAAAGATAGACTAGATTTGTAAGAACAAATATAAACCTAGGTTGTTGATATCAAATGATAAAGATTAAACAAGGAAAGAAACAAAAAAATAAAAGATATGTGGATTAATACTCAAGTTATTGATATTATGGGCAACAAGGGACTAAAATCCTCACCTTCCAATTGACTTCAACAAACTAAATTTAACCCAAGGAAGAATAATTAATTGAAACAAAGAATCACATAGGGGTAATTCTTTGATTAATCAAACTCAAGAAGTTAACTAGCAATCCCAAGATTCACCCTAATTACTCACTAAGAAGATACTACAATTTGAGAGTCAATATTCGACATAATCTAAGTCTTGTAAAATAATAAAAGACTAATATTTATACTAAGAAAACAAAGAAGACACTTCTTTGATAATTTTGCCCTTAATGAGGTAATAGCCTTGTTTGGTTGTCTTCTTTTATGAATTCTTGAATTCACGAAATAGATATTTGCACACATGACCTCTTTACTTCTTCCTTCTTAAATTTGATATAATGTAAACACATTTTATGTCCTTCTTTGGTGACCTTCAATCTCCTTTAATGCTTCCCATTTCATGAACATTGCTTGTAGGCCTTGGAGATCCTTTGCTTGACTCCATGTGAATGGTTTTGAGGGGTACATGCCACTCATTTTAGTGTCATCCATGTTGCCCATATTATCATCTAGTTTATCCTATTTAATTTTGAGGGTCGTTGTAATATCTTAGCGGAATTGGACATTAATGCATCTTGTTAACACTACTTGACACCATATTTGTTTTGTCGTGAGTTTACTCGAAAGATTCAGTTCCTCCCCTACAACAAACTTTGAAATGGTGTTAAACACATACTAATATATCTTTGGGGGACCATGGACATGCGTTTATTCTATTCCACTGAATCCAAGTCAGAACTAATTGGTTACACAAATGTTGAATATTTATTTGATTTGTATAAAAATCGATCTTGAATAGGCTATTTATTTACATGTGGAGGAAGAATAATATCTTGGCGATCAATAAAGCAAAAGTTGTTAGCCATTTGTTCAAATCATTGTTATGAATGAAGCAAGTCAAGAGTGTGTTTGATTGAGATCAGTAACCTATCATGTTAAGGAAATATGTGAGTTTACTTTGAAAAAGAATACCAACCACAGTGTATGAAGATAATATTGTATGTATAACTCAATTACTGAGACTGGATAAAAACATTGCACCAAAGCTCTTTTTTCGCACATGATTTCCTACAAAATAGTGACATAGAAGTTTAACATATCTGTTCAAATAATTATTTTGTTGATTTATTCATTGAGGCATTGCCAATATCAATATTTTAGAAGTTGATATAAAAGTTTGAAATGCGTCGTATTTGAGAGACCAAGTGAAACTTTCATCAGCGGAGAGTGAAATATGTATTGTACTTTTTTCCTTAACCATGGGTTTGTCCCAAGTTGAATTTTCATGATAATATTTTTAATGAGGTAACAAGCGTAGTATAAGATGTGTGTACTCTTTTTCCTTCATTAGAATTTTTTTTCACTGAATTTTGTCTAAAAAGGTTCTTACAAGACACATTATCTATAAACAACAAAGGGGAAGTGTTATAAATTCGTTGAAAAGTGGATTGCCCATTTAATTTATTCAGGAATTACATGATTTATGTATATATGTTTTCAAGGTGATATGAACATTTGTGGATAATTATGTATCTACAAGTTTGGACATTTAACAAAGTAATATTTGAGGTGACATCTCAACACTATAAATATGAATGTCATTTATCATTTCTAACACACTTGATTAATATAAAAGAAGGATCAGGCTCCTCTCCATTTCTCTTCTCTCCAGTTTCCTCAAGTTACTATTTGGATTAGTGACACATGACATATATTAAAATAAATGGTTAAGATATAATATCAAAAGTAAATCTCTAATCATGATTTAATTAATAAATATATTATATATTAAGTATTAAAAATTATTATGATATAACTATCTTAGCAACATATTATCTTGTCCATAAATATAGGGAAAAAAATTCTCTTCCTAAATTTCTTTTATACATAAGATTTTTTAAAATTTTCTTTTAAATAATCTTTTTATCTAATTAACTGAATAGAAGTATAGAAACTATAATTAACTATCGTGTGTACATGTATCACCGTATTTGTAATCTTATTATGAAATGAAAATTAGTTTTTCAAAATGGTTTGATTATCGCTAGGTAATTTATTAATCATGGATAAATATGCCTTTAACAAAAGATTACAATAAAAATATTATATAAACAAAAAAAAAGATCCTACAATAAAAAAAAAAAGGAAGAAAACTTTTTTTTCTGTATTTATTGACAAGATAATATGTTGCTAAGATTGTGAGATTATAATAATTTTAATACTTAAATATAATGTATTTATTAATTAAATCATGGTTAAAGGTTAATTTAAAAAAATAAATATTAATCATTTATTTTAATTTATGACACATTTCATTAAATGTAAATAAAAATTTCGAGAAAATGAAGCCAGAACCATAAAAGAAGCTGTCTCATCCATGTATTATTTTATTATAGTTGAGATATTTTAGATCCACTTTTTATTAAAGCGTGATATTTTTATTGATTAGTGGCTGTGAGTTGTGATGATATGGAAAATACATAAATAGGACAAATCTATTTCCTACTGAAAGAAAAATGAAGCAACTCGACCCAGCCGGCCCTCCCTCTATTTAGGGTTTTAGATTATTATCTACCTTCTCCGCAGAAATACATTTCACCGTCTCTTTTGTGCACATTGCTGATAGTACAACAAACCACTCCAGCCCTCTCTCTGTCTGCAAAAACTAACCCCTTTTGCTGAAATCACTCTATTTATCTTCTTCTAGTAGGTTCAAAGATGCCGGCGGTGGTTCAGCTTCGCTGCTCTTCACTTCCAGCCCACTATCACTATCAAACTCTTTACTTTTCTGCTGTCAAACCCACATTTTCAGACAGCAGTTGCGTCAGAAACCTCAGCTTTAACCCATTAATTACCAGCCATATGGGTTCTAAACAATTGCTTATCAAGTATCAAGTTCCTTGTGCAGGGTGGGGGGGTGGTGATGGAGGAAGCATTGGTGGTGGTGGCGGTGGTGATGGGAATTCGGGTGATGCGGGACATTCAGATGATTCCTTGGACAGTTTTGGACCAATTGGTGCTTTTCTTAATGGCTGGAGATCTAGGGTTGCTGCGGATCCACAATTCCCTTTTAAGGTTCTTATGGAGGAATTGGTTGGTGTCACTTCTGCTGTCATAGGAGACATGGCATCTCGTCCTAACTTTGGCCTTAATGAATTGGATTTTGTGTTTTCCACACTTGTCGTTGGTTCCATTTTGAATTTTGTGTTGATGTATATATTGGCACCAACAGCATCTGTTTCTAGTCGAGCTCTGCCTTCAATTTTCGCCAGTTGCCCACCAAGTCACATGTTTGAGCCTGGGGCTTACAGTTTATTCAGTAGGGTTGGGACATTGGTCTACAAAGGAACTCTCTTTGCTGCAGTTGGATTTGCTGCTGGACTTGTTGGAACTGCAATTTCTAATGGCTTAATCAAGATAAGGAAAAACATGGATCCTAATTTTGAGACGCCAAATAAGCCCCCTCCAACACTTCTAAATGCTGGAACATGGGCAACTCATATGGGTGTCAGCAGTAATTTAAGATACCAAACGCTTAATGGAATTGAGTTCTTGCTAGACAAAGCTCTTCCTCCGGTGGTTTTTAAAACGTCCGTTGTGGTTTTGAGATGCTTGAATAATGTTCTTGGGGGAATGTCATTTGTCATGTTGGCAAGGCTGACTGGTTCTCAGAGTGTAAATAAAGGGGAGCTAGTTACTGTGAAAGATGATGGAATAAAGGTAGAGAAAGAAAGGTTGCTGAATCAGAGCGACAACATACAAACTGGTCATTCTGTTTCAAAGTGAATCGGCTTTGTGTGTATCAATATCTATCTAGTTACAATCCCCCAATTCAGCTTAGTCAGTTTTGGCCCCTTACTATGAATTATGATCATAAATAATTAGTAGTATTTAGCTTCTCTGACTTCATGTCCTTTAGGAGTTTTGAGTTTGTGTCCTGTCTAGCTTTCCTTTTCAGTGATGATAGAACCAGTTATTTGTTGGTGTTGATTATGATTTATGTCCATTTGTATGTTAAACATGACATTCATGCTTGCAACTGACGCTACGCCCAAATCATGTTAAAGGGGAAGTAGCACCGTTTTCCGGTCCTGAAGCATAGATAATTTCTTTTATTCAGTCTTGCGTTACTGCTGATATAGCTATAGTCTTGATGGTGTATGGGTTCTTTCTTTTTATGGATATACATATTTTAAATGAAATTTTATGAGTGTCGTACTAAATATAGTATCACTAGAGTTAGTTGTGGCAGAGAAAGTGTTCTCACCTGCCTGTAGATGCCTGTAGATGCTCAGATATTGATGCTCAGATATTGCCTGTGGGAGCTTGGTGGTAGTGAGGAAATCACAGTTGACAAAAAAAAATGTAATATTCAAATGAAGAACGTATAACAATGGGAACACCTGTTTAGTAGTCGTTTGAGCAAATCTTTATTTCTGGAAAGACGGCTGGGACACGGTTGTGTACCGACTGACCGTCATAAAGTCACGACCGGCCCGTTGATGAGGTTGTCCTGTTCCCTGACACTTAGAATTTTGAAATTGGGTACCTCGAAAATCGCCTCGCTGTAAATTGTGACGACCTGCAGGACTGTGCCTGCAATCCACGACGAACCGTCGTGAGTTTCGTTGGCAAAAACACTGTCAAAACTTTTGAGAATTTGGTAACAAACAACTATTTCTTTGGACCCGTCATGACGGAGGAAACCAGAGCGGACCGTCACACCAAACTGTGACGCCGTCACCGCTCGTTATTTCGAGGGGAATCTTGCGCGACCTTTTGACGGACCGTCGCAGGGCACGTACGGCTCGTCACAATTGCGCAGTCCCAAGGCAAAATAGGATTCCTCTAGACCTTTTTATGGGTCGTTTTTGGACTATTCTTTCCTTATTATAAGATTGAGGTAATATTAAAAGGGCTAATTAACTTGGGGGTTAAAAGAGTAAACCTTACGTTAATTAGTGGGTTATTACTTTTTTGCCATCTTTTCTTCTTAATTCTATATTAATTAGGGTAAAAGAAAGAGTTTAATAAAGACAAAACAAAAGAACAAGGGGAGAGAAAGTCCGACGAGAAAAGAGAAAGAGGATAAACAAACTTTGAAATAGCTTTTTTCCACTTCTTCGGTGGAGGTAGGTTATGTTATGTTACTATACTATTCGTAGTGAATCTCTTAATAGTGGGATATTATTTTTATAATATGTAAAACCACTCTATGGCTTAAGTTGTTTGCTGCATGATCTGATTATAAATTGTGATGAATTACAAGCATGAGTAAGTTTATTGACATCCCAATCTTTAAAGAACCCTAATTCACTTGAATATTATATATATGAGAATGATGATGCCATTATGTAAGAAGGCTTGAATAAATTATATAATGAGAATGATTATGCCTTAGTTTCAAAAGAAGGCTTTGATTGAATTAGGGGATCGTGTGCCACTTTCCGGTACCCAGGATAGAATATGAGGATGGAGTGTCACTTCCGACACCCATTGATATATAAATGGATCGGGTGCCAGTTCCGGTAATCCAGATATAAGTGAGTGATCGGAGGTGTCACGTTTCGACACCATGATAGAATAATGGATCCGGGTGCCACGTTCCTGTACAGATAGAATCTGATGATCGGAAGGTGTCCCTTCCGACAACTACACTGGCATAGTACCATTTCTCTGTGTTCCGACACTTGTCCTGTAACCGGTAAGGATAGAATATAAAAGGGGGGATCGGATTGTCACGTTTCCGACACCAAGATAGTACATGGATCGGGGGTTGCCCAGTTTCCGTACCCAGGATAGAATGAGTATCGAGTGCCACGTTTCCGTCACCAGGATAGAATAGAGGATCGGAGTGTCACTTACCGACACAGAGGAAGAAAATAATGAATCTTTGAAAGATAAGGAAATATCCTCAATCTAATGAACTTTAATTCCCAAAGAGTATGTATTGAGGCTTGAGGTCCTCATTTGTGAACTCGGTTGTAGTTATTTGAGAATTCATGTTGTTATTTGCTACATGTTGGTATTTTAGTTGATTTACATTAATTATTGATATCTACTGTTCCCTATTTTTGCGTTGCCGTTATATCTACTCATTACGTTTTGGTGTTACTGACCCCCTACTTTTATTGTTTCCCCCTCTTTGTTTATTTTGTGTAATCAGCAACTTCTGTCACTTCAACTCAACAGCAGATCGTAGTCCAGTCACTTCACTTGATTCAATACGTCATCGAAATTCAGGGAGCTAATGTGCGTCTAGTCTTGGACGGTCTTCTTCTTACAAAGTCTTGATGCCTTGTGAACTTCCGGCATGGGACTGCTTAGCTTTTTAGTATTTTTGTTCTAGACATTCCTAGTTAAGTAATTGAGATAGCTGTTCTTGTGTGATGACTTCCAGATTTTGGGGGATGAATATAATCGTATTGAATGTGTTTTTTATTAATGAGTTTAAGTCTTCCACTTTCCGCATTATTTTCTGTTGATAATATCTGAGATGTATGTTTAGATGGGTTGGTTCGCATCACATAGAGGGTAAAGTGGGTGCCATTCGCGTCCCTGATTTGGTCGTTACAAACGTGGTATCAGAGCATTAGTTCGTTGTCCCTCATCACACAAGAACAGGTCTAGTAGAGTCTTTAAGGACGTTGGGACGCCTTTACTTTCCCCTTGAGAGGCTATAGCCTGTTAGGAAAATTTCACTCTTTCAATTCTCCTCTCCTTTCGTGTCTACTCTTGGTCCAATTGGTATCTTGGGCGACGAATTGGTATCTGACCATCTTCACTCTTTTCGCAGAATGTTTAGAACTAGAGCAACGACCGGCACCTATCAAGCAACAACGAAAGACAAGAAACACTAGCCAGCCACTGGGGGCTTGTAGCCCGAGAAAGCAACCGGCAAAGCCCCGTGGGATAGGTCGTGGGGAGGACTTCCTCCTAGTGATATGACAAGCACCTCCCCATCTGATACTAGGGGCGGTGACTCCTCCACCGAACCGGGTAGGTGATAATAGAGGGGGAGGAAGGAGATGAACAAGGGCAGAATGAGGAAATCCACCCCAACCTACCCAGAGAGATCAACCAATTAAGTGCTTATCTTCTGTGGGTTATCCAATCATGGTCAGGCACCTCTCAGTGTTTTCTGTTCTTTCTGCACCAACACCTCCGGTTTCCATAGGTACGACGAGCGGCTACTATGGCTCCCCGCATGGATTAATCCATTGGGATAGGCACATTTCCTGTCTACTACTGGCCTCTTATGACAACGGATTCCGGCATGACTTTCAGTTAACTTCTTTGAAATTGAAACCTCCATCTTAAGGGCGCAGAATCAGAGGATGCCTACGATTTTTCTGGTTTGATTTGTCATGAGCTAACTACACCGAACCATAAAAAAAATAGGGTTTGTAGAGTAACGGTTGGGCGTCGAGTTCGTCGAGCTAGCAGTTTCAATAGGGGAACGCCAACGTGGTGTCGGTCACATGTTTGAGTGTCAACCACAGGGGCACCGCCTTGACTTGGAAATCAATTCTCCTACCCTGTTAGGAAAGTAATATCCAGACTTTGAGAGATGAAAAAGGTACGAGTTTTCTTTAGTCTAGAGCCAAAAGGAGGATGACAGTTAAGCTTAAGAGGCTTAGATTCGCGCACTATCCAGTACGCCACCCAACTTTGTTTCAGTCCACAAGAACGGATTCGCCGTTTTGGTGAAGGGTTGAGGTCAATTTGCGGTTTTGCAGCCTTACAGGTAGCGGCAAACGGGCACATCCTTCCCAGAGGTGGTAGACCTTTGTGATAGAGGGGAAAGATTGAAGCCAAGACGACTTCACCACCACGACATCGACATCGCAAAGTTTCGAAGGGGAGCGAGTTTAATGTTTCTTCTTCACTCTAGAGGACATAGCTCCGGCGGTTACTCAAGTCGCAGTTCAGTCTCACTACAGACTGTATTTGGGGTCCACCTGCAGCACGGTCAACACTACTCTGACATACCTATGCATGAACCCGATAGTGTTGTGGATGTGGGGATGTTTGACACATCAATAGGTAATTGTCCAAACCAGAGTTCGAACCCCACTAGCTAGAGTGGTAGGGTGGTCCTGTAGGGCCCTGCTTTTCTTAGGACGTGGGGTGATGTAATGGTGGTCATCACAACTGCAATAGGTGATGGGCAAAAATGGAGCCAACTACTACGCAACATGGTAGGGGCAATGGACAGACAACGATAGGCCCATTGTTACCTTTCCCTGGAAGAGATCTGAAGCTGAGGCGTCTTGCTGTTCTCACAGGTAATCTTTTGGTTGTGATTTCATGGGCATCTGTATATTTGACCCTGGAATCCACGTTTTTCATGATGTATCTTCATCATTTGCTAATGTCTAAAATTGCATTGGTGAATCACTGACAGGCCTAGTCGTGGTTTCGAAACAACCGGTGGGTGAGTCTGTGGAAGTTGAAAAGGTACATAGGTCTTGTTTGGTGAACTTTGTGGGACAAACCCTTATGTAGATTTGGTTATTTAAGCAATGGTTGCTTTGAGTAATTCTGGTATGACCCTTTTTTGGCTTTCTCTCAGAATTTTTGCGATCTTGGATTGTAATTCTAAAACTTGACATTGGTCCAAGCCTGGGACAGATCCGTTAGTGTGGGAGGGTGACTACACTTCCAATCCGTGCGTATCAACTCCTTTCTTCGTGCTAAGAAAATGGTTATTAAGGGTGTTTAGCTTTTCTTGGCACATCTCAAGGATGACACTACCAAGTACCCTCGATTGAGTTCGGTTTCGGTGGTCTCGTGAGTTTCCTGATGTATTCCGCAGATCTTCCGGGTATGCCCCCAGACAGGGATATTGACTTCTGTTTCGATCTGAACCCCGGCACCCACCCCATTTCTATACCCCCGTATATAATGGCTCCCGCCCCGGGTTTAAGAGATTAAAGGCGGCAACTTCAAGAGTTTTGAGTCAAGGGCTTCATTAACCAAGGCACTCTCCTGGGGTGCTCCGGTTTTGTTTGTGGTTTCGAAGGATGGGGTGATGGTAGCTCCTTCTAAGATTGAGACAGGGGGTGAAAATTGGGTAAGACCCCCTAATTTGTCAGAAATACGAGTTTTGTTTTGGGTTAAGCACTACTACCCGCCGCTTTTTCAAAGGATTCTCTTCTATTGCTTCCCAATTGGACGAACTTGACTAAGCAAGAATGTTCCATTTGTATGGTCCGATGAATGTAAGTAAAGCTTTAGAAAGCTTAAGACTTTTGTTGACTACCACCGGCACTAATCCTCACCTTGCCGGTAGAGGGTAAGACTCTTGTTTATTGTGATGCATCCTATCGGTTTGGGTGGCTTGCTACGGGCAAGAGAAGACGTGATTGCTTCTGTCTCAAGACTAATTAAAAGTCAATGAACGTAACTCTTCCAACTCATGACTTGAATTGGCCGCGTACGGTTTGCAGGAAGCCATGGAGACACTATTATAAATGGGGTTGTGTGAGTTATACGGATCATCGTAGTCTACAGTATGTCTTTACTCAGAAGATTTGAATTTGAGACAGAGGAGATGGATGGAACTAGTAAGGACCTAATATACGATAATTACGACCTCCTATTTGTGTAGCAATCCGGGGAAGCGAAATGTTGTGGCATATCCTTTAGTAAAAGCGGAAGCATGGGAAGCCTAGGCTCATTTGCACCTCTAGCAGCCCATTGGCTAGAGAGGTTCAGACTCTGGCTTAACACTTGATGAGGTTGAAATAAATTATAAGGGAGGATTGTTGGCTAGTGTGGTATTCAAGATCTTCTTTTCTTGACAAGATTAAGGGAAAACGTTTGATGTGAGAACTAAGGCGGATCCTAGATAAGGTGTTGGCGAGGAGAGGCTAAGAAGCAACAATCTACGAGGAGGTTGTTTTTTAGGATGTACGGGAGGGTAGTGTACCCCGCATTGATGATTTGATCAACACTATTATGGCAAAGCGGCATAGTTCAAGGTATTCTATGCATCCGGGTGCAACCAGATGTTATCGGCGACTAAAACAACACTTTTTGGTGAGTAAAGAAGGCATATTGTTGACTTATTCCATGGTGCCAACTGTCACAAGGAAAATATAACACCAAAAGGCGGCCGGAGGAAGCACTTTCAAAGATCCCATTCCTTAATGAAAGTGGGAGAGAATTGCACTGGACTTTGTGGTTGGTCTTCCAAATGAACATTGGGCAACTTCGACTCCATGTGGGTGAGTGTGGACAATTAACTAAGTCTGCTCATTTCATCCCGGTTAAGGTGACTTACAACAGAGAAGCTAGCCAACCTTTACATCTCAGAAGTTGTTCGATTGCATGGAGTTCCACTAATCCATCAGTATCAGATAGAGGTACGCAGTTTACTTCTAAGTTTGGAAAACATTGCATGCATAATTGGGTGACTAGGTTGGACCTTAGTACCGCGTTCCTCCTCAGACCGATTGTCAGTCTGAGCAGCTAACTTCAAGTGTTGGATGTATAGGCTTCGGGCATGTGTGATAAGGCTTGTTGGCCATGTGGGATATGCTTCTTACCTTTGGCAGAGTTTTCGTAGCAATAATAGCTATCACTGCTCCATTCTTGAGATTGGCTCCATTTGAAGCTTGTAGGGAGGAGGTGTAGCTCGCTCATATGGTGTGTTTGATGCATTCAGGGTAGCACCTTGGGTCCCGATCTCTTGAGGGATTCTTATAACAGGTGAAGGGCATTCAAAAAAGCTTCTAGCGGCGCAAATAGACAAAAGGAGTATGCAGACCGTAAGGTAGAGACTTGGATTTTCACATAGATGGTGACAAGTCTTGTTGAAGGTTCCCCCATGAATGGGGTGGCTGCGGTTGGCAAAAGGAGGTAAGCTAAGTCCAAGTATTTGGATGGGACCATTTGAGGTACTAAGCGGTAGGGGAAGGTGGCTTATGAATTAGCCTTGCCCCCAGTGCGTCCGGAGTGTGGCATCCGTTATTTCATGTGTCCCATGTTGAAAAGAAAACCTGGAGAGACACTACATTATCCGATTGGGATCAGTGTTTTTTGATGAGAATTTGTCTATGAGGAGAACCTGTTGCTATTTTAGATAGGGAAGTTCGCACGTTTGAGGTCAAAGAGATTGCAATCCATCAAGGGTCAATGGAAAAAATCGACCCGTTTGAAAGGCTACTTGGGAAGAATGGAGCGGATCTACAGAGAAAATACCCACATGTCTGGTTGTCACAGTTCAGGTACTCCTTTTCGCCATTGTTTTTCTTCTTTGATCGGTGGGGACTAACGATGGTAAATTGGTATCTATTGTAAAGACCGTTTATCGTTTTGAGCACAGATTTTTATTTCCTGGAAAAACCGCGGTACGACGGTGTAACGACGGACCTCATAGTCACGACGGCCCGTGAGGAGGTGTCGTCCCATGACACTTTATAGAGTTTTGAAAATTGGGACTGAAATCGACTCGCTGGTAAATTTGTGACTGACCTGCAGGACTGCCGTCACATCCACTGAACCGTCGTGATTTTTTCGTTGCAAACACTTCAACTGTTGAGAATTTTGGTAGCAAGAAAAAGAGGTTCTGACGTCATTACGGAGGATCAGGTACTGACCGTCACAAGGCTGTGACGTGTCTCAAGTCTATCGTGAGTTCGAGGAGCTGCGACTACCTGTGTTACTGACGTCCGCAGGCACGACGGCCCGTCACAGGTTGCTCATCCCACAAAATAGTATTCCTCTACAACAAACGTTTTTAGGTCGTTTTGGACTATTTTTCCTTAATTATAAAATTGAGTTTCATATAAAAGGTCTAATTACTTGGGTATAAAGAAGGTAACCTTAAGTAATTAGTGGGTTATTATTGTCAATCTTTTCATTTCTTATTATATATTAATTAAGGATAAAAGAAAGAGGGTTTGAATAAAGAAAAACAAAAGAAAAGTGTAGAGAAAGTCAACGAGAAAGAGGAGAAACGAGAGACACAAAGCTTGGGAAATAGCTTTTGATTCAAATTCGGTCGGTGGGGTAGGGTATGGTTTGGTTAACGATATTCTAGTGAAAACTCTTAATGTGAATATTATGTGTTGATATATGTAAACCCTGGCTATGGCTTAAGTTTGTAATTCTTGCATGATTATGATAATAAAATTGTGGATGAATTAACAAAGCATTATGAAGTTATTGAATCCCAATCTTGAAAGAACCCTACTTTCAATGATATATAATAATGAGAATGATGATGCCCTAGTATGAAAGAAGGCTTGATAATTATATAATGAAATATGATGGCCTTATGTAAAGATGCTGATGAATTAGGGGATCGGTGCCACGTTCCGGTCGCCAGGATAGAATATGAGACGGAGTGTCACTTCCACACCAGGATAGTAAATGGATCGGGTGCCACGTTCCGGGACCAGGATAGAATATGAGTGATCGGATTGTTCACGTTCCCGACCTACCAGGATATATATGGATCCGTGCCACTTCCGGTACCAGGAATGAATAGAGGATCGGAGTGTCAACTTCCTACACCAATGATAATTAAATGTATCGGGTGCCACGTTCCGTACCAGGGCTAGAAATTATGAGGAATCGGATGTCCGTTCCCACCAGATAGATAATTGGATATCGGGTGCCACGTTCCGTACCGGATAGAATGATGCTCGGAGTGCCACGTTTCCGCACCAGGATAGAAATAGAGGATCGCGGAGGTGTCGACGTAACCGCACACAAGAGAAACGAAGATAATATCTGAAAGATAATGAATATACTCAATCTAATGAACTTAATTCCCAAAATGAGTATGGTATTGAGGCTTGATCCTCATGTGAACTCGTGTTGTAGTTATTGATGAATTCCATGTTTTTATTGCTACGATGTTGAGTATGTAAGTTGATTTACATTATTTATTGATAATCTGTTTCCCTATTTTGATTGGCCGATGATCTCTACTCATACGTGTGGTTGTCCTGACCCCCATCTTTTATGTTTTCCTCTTTGTTATTTGTGTACTTGCAGCAAACGTTCTTCAACTCACTCACAGCAGATCTATCATGTCTTCACTTCATCGGAAATTCAGGGTGAGCAATGCGTCTAGCTTGGACTGGTTCTTCTTCTTCAAGTCTTGATGCTTTGCAACTTCCGGCATGGACTAGCTTACTTTTATTTATTTTGTTCTTAGACATTCTATTACGTAAGTTTGGATAGATGTTCTGTGATGATGACTTCCAGATTTGGGGAATAATAATAATAGTATTTTAATTGTTTTTATTAATGAGTTAAGTCTTTCCGCAGTATTTTTCTGTTGAATATCTTGAGATGGTTAGGTTAGATGGGGTTGTTGTCGCTCACGATAGGGGGTAAAATGTGTGTGGCCAGTCGCGTCCCTGATTTGGGTCGTGACAAACAATCTGTAGTACCTTCCACCTGTTTCATTATAAATCAGCACAACAGTTAAGAGACTCTTCAATTTGTAGACTCATTTAAAGGTAGTTTAGTTCACTGCATTATTGGAGTTCCGACATATTTTCATGATTGATAATTTCCAAGAGGAGAAACTAAGGGAAAACCAGGATACGAGCAGCTGAAAGAACCACTCCACATTTTAACTAAAGCCGATTTGCCGGGCAGCATTGTGGATATTAGATTGAGACAGGCACAGGAAATCATAGGGGAGTTGCTTAAGCCCGTGGTATGTATCTCAGATTCGTTCCCTCTGTGGTTTTGCATAACTTTGTAGCATATCTGATCGCACCCAAAAATGAAATAAGTTAACAGTTGATTTTAGAGGTGCTATAATTTTGGTTGCATAATCTTTTTTGGAAAAGGTCAACTATACCAGGACAACTATTTTAAGTAACTTGACCTTTAACATATTTACATATTGAGATACCACAAGTGGCTTCTAGATAGAATTTGTTTACTTCCCTTTTTTCTTTGACGAGAAGAAACCTTCTTTATTGCAGCAAAAGAGTGTTAGTTTTTGCAATGCCTTAAACTACAACATGAATCACAGGACTACATAAAGAGACGGCCGTTGCGTAAACTTGCGATGTTAGATTAAAAATTCAGGGAAGAGAGCTCTGGACCAAGTGGCAGTGTCTCTCCTTTCAATACTGGTGGCATGAAAACGTCCCAAAATGAGGAATTGAAGGTGTTGATGGTGAGAGATGTTTGTACAATTAGAGGCATGCCTCTCAACATACATCATGTCTGCTTCACTACCTAAACCCAAACTATAAATAGACAAGCAGCTCATTGTGGGTGAATGTTTTTGTTTGCTTAGTGGGTTTATTTTATTTTTTTTCCAAATCAAACCGCTACCCTCAAATGACTGGATGTAAAAAGGGAAATGATTGCCAAAGACTTCCAAATATTTGGTGCTTTGACTGGAGCTGGATTTGTGTATTCACCTACGAAGTGTACATTTAAAATTTAATTTCTTTTTCCTTGGTATGTATTTATTGTTCGTCTATTTGTTTCTTATCTCAAGAATAGAAATAGGCCCCAATTAGTGCACGTGCAAGTCTGGGTGGCGAAGCTAATTTTAGTGTCCATTTATTTCGTTTTTCCTTCTTCTTCAGAATATTTTCATTTTTTTCCTGTTGAACTTCAGACAAATTATTGTTTTCCTTTGTCATTTCCTTTTCAACTTCAACCAAATTACATGTAAATGTACTATGGTTGAATCTGCCTATGTTTGGTACTATCTTTAGGATTTTCATGTAGTAAAAATCTTGATTTATTTAATTAGTTATCAGGGATTTCCAACTACACGAATTCTCTACAAATAAAATAGAAAGTAGAAAGTTTGTTACTCAATAATATACATGATTTATGTACTTGTGTCAACTGAGGTGCATGTGGATCTATTCTCAAATTTTTAATGAAGTTAGACGGATTAAATTAGAGTTTTCGTTATGATAGTGGGTTGGAAGCAATTCGAACATAGAACTAATTGGATGAATAGATAAGTTCTTTACTAAATAAAATAAATTTCAGTCTTTAATTAAATAAGCAAGTCACGTTGTACGTGAACTTCCCTATGTATCTATCTGTTTCTTTTTCGTAGAAATTAGAAATACTTTAAAAGGTAGACAATTTCAATACATATATGTGAAATGAATTCATTTTGCACATATTAGGGAAATTTAGCTAACTATTCAAAAAAATCAACTTATTTAGTGATAATATTCATACTTTAATAATAATAGTAAACATGTCAAAAATGTCATTTTAAAAATAAATAATTATTCTGAATATTAATATTTAATATGTTGCTCATGTCATTAATTTACCACCCTTTTTTTGTCATGCATAGTTACCATTTTTCCTATATTTATGTAATTGGATCGATATTATGGTATTTTAATTTTTTCTCTCTCTTTTCTTAACTACATTTCTCTCTCTTACTTTCTTCCTACTCAACCCCAAATTTTCTCTCTTTCTATATCTTACGCTTCTTTTCAATTCTCTCTCAACATAAATTCGATTTGAAGATTTAAATTGATTTGGGTATTCTGTTTTTTCAAGATTATTATTTATTTACTTACTGATTTTAGTGGTTTTTTTAATTTTTTTGTTTTTGTTGGTTGTTCTCAAACTTTTTTTAGGTGTTGATACTACATAATTGTCTCTTCAATGGACGTTCTCAAGAGAGGTACTAAGAGGTAATTAGACAAAATATGAAGTTCTTCTGATTTTCCATCATTTAATTTTTTTACCTCAAGAATTAAACAACAATGTTATCCGCTTTTAATCTAGGATGATAATAGGACAGGGAAAATGCCTGAAGCCATCGATCGTGCAAACTCCCACACAAATTCAAACTATGAGTGAAGAAGTCAATTTGTTGGAGAAGAAGTCTTTTTTTTTTTTTTTTGCATGGTCCTGTGTTTTGCATGTATTTAATTTGTTTTATTTTTAAGATTCAACAAATTCATGTTTACAATGCGTTTGGAATGTAGATAAATTTTATTATGCTATGTTAGATTTATTTTGTATTACATATTGATTGTATTTTGTGTTCCTTTTTTTTTGTGTTAGTTTCCTGTCCAATGTAACCACATTATTGAGTTTGATTGTGTTATTTTCTAGTTTTACTTTTTTTGTATTCATAGATTTGGAAGCTATATTGAATTTTGTTGTTGTTTTAAAAAAAAAAAAAAAAAAAAACAGAAAAAAAAAAAAAAAAAAAAAAAAAAAAAAAAAAAAAGAAAAAAAACAAAAAAAAAAATGTTAGTCAGTAATGTATTTTTGTATTTCATTGTTTATTATTTTGTATCCATAGATTTTGGATTGTAATTCAATATATTTAATTCATTTTGTATTCTGTTTTTTGTGATGTTATGTCAATGTACCACAATTAGTATTTATTTTTGTATTTCTATAATGTAAATTGTTTATTTTGTATTCATAAATTTGGAAGGTCTATTTAAATCGATACTGTTTAGTCAGTATGTATTTTTACAATTAATAAGTTTTATTCATTCAAAATTCTGTTGGGGGCATTGTTTCTGTCTGATTGACATTTTTTCTATTTTTATTTTAGTCTAAAGGGTTATGTCCTTTTTTATGTATTTTATTTAAGAATGAGTACAAACAAATCTCAATTATTTTTCTTTTCATTTTATATTTCATTCACTTTTCATCATACGAATTTTGTGTATTCTATATATATATACAAACTTCTAAATAACAACTATAATAAAGAGAAATACATATTGAAATGATACATACAAATTTTTGAGAAAAAAATAACTACATAGGAAAAAATATATGATAACAAATATATTTCTTAAATGATTATATAGATAGACATTTGGCATACCGATTGGAATGAATACAAACTAATAAAAACATAATACACTATAATAGCATATATTGTGAATAAATGTAATTTTAATAAAAAGATAAAAATTCTGGAGAAAAAAAAAGAACAAAGTTGAATTTTATTTGAAAATTTAACTGAAGAGAAAATTAAGTGATCCTTACCTTTTTTTTTGGGGAATATTATGTTCCTTTAATTTTCTTCTTTTGTTCTTACATAAATATTTTATTCTTTAAATAAAACAAATAATAAAACCTAAATAAGACATACAAACAAACTAAATTGACATTTTACTAAATATTGCAAGTGTTCTTAATGACCCCTTAAATGTACAATATTGACATTTTGAAAAATTTTCAAAAATTAAATAGATCACTCATATTTATTTTTTTTTGAATGAGTTAACATGATCTTCAACAAATTTAAGCTTAAAATGGATTAACATGAAAATCCATATCCAGCTCCTATAACTAAGAAGAAACAATTTTTTTTTTATTTTAAAAAATAAAAAAATTTAGGGTCGGTTGGTGGAAGGTGGGAGTCGTGCCCTGGGGAGTGGGTTTGCCACGGAGGGTGTTAATTTTTTTTTAAATAAAATACAATTTTTTTGTTTTTGAAAAAAAAAAAATTTAGAGGTAGTTTGAGTGGAAGCTGGAGGGTGGGGGGGGGAGGCCCGGGAGTCGGGTGTCAAGATGAAGGGGTACCCTTTTTTCTTAGAAAAAATAGAAAAAATTTTTTTGTTGTTTTTTGAGAAACAAATTTTTTTACGGTAGGGATGCCCATACGGAGGGAGTAATATCCAAAAACAAAAATATTTTAGGAATAGATTGTGGAAGGGGAGAGGGGGGGGGGGGTTGTCCAGGGAGGGGGCTATTGTTGTCTCATAATTATGAGATTCTTAAAATACAAATATATTCAATTGCTTCAGAACGCGTGGGAGCACACAATTTTCCAACTCAGCCATTTTAATGCGATATAAGCTCGGTCAATTGTTAGAGGATTTAAAAATTTTAGTTTCATTGAGTTTAAGGGTTCATTTGATAAATTGATAAATAGGAGGATTTATCTTACAAACGGAGCCAAGTACACAATTTTCCAGGTTATTCCTCCTTCTTTTGATGCTAAGAATTCTTCTAATAATTCTGAGTTTGATCTTATGTGTACAATATTTTGTTGGCATGCGGAGGTAGACTAATGCTTATCAAACATGTTCTAGTCCACCTATACACGTGTGAAAGCTTTTTCCAAAGTTATTCATTCCAAACTTCGTCTATTAACAATGAGTCATTACCTTAGTACTACATAGAATATTATTAACTCTCTCTGGTGAGTGTAGTAATGGATTCTTGCTTCAGTTTCCTACTTGAATTATTACATCATCATATTGCTTTAAAGTAAATCAATTTCCTTACCATTAAAGGAAGACCTCTTTTTCGAAATCAGTCACGTCCGAAAATGTATTAGTCAATCATCGAGATATTCAATGAAGCTGGTATTGTATCTTCGAGCCCTACTAAACATACAACTCCCTTCTTTTCACCTGATACAAACCAGTCAATATACTAACCACTCTGCAAATCTCAATTTGGGGAGAAAAACTACATTGCTCCCCCGTAGACCTTTGCGTACACCCTATGGTATCACTCACTATGATCTTGAAGCATGCTTTCTTTGAATAATATTGTGTAATACACGAAGTAGTTGAGCCATCATATTTTGATCATTATATTTTTATGATAGCAAATACGAGGTTCATTATCTAAAAAAGGTAAGATGTAATGTTCGGTAGAAGATATTTGCGAGACAAAGAAAAACGTTGGAAATAAGGGTGACATAGTGATGTAACCATTCCCTTGATTGGAGGTTGGGACTCCTCTGTCCTTTCAATATTCTTTTTTATCTCTTTGGTCCCGCTAGCTTTTTTAGATATTTGTGTTTTATTTTGGGACACTTTCTTGGTCTATTGTGAGAGAACTAGATGTAAATGGCTAATAAAGTTAAATTTCTACGCTATGTCTCTTGTATGGATTAGATTAGCTTAAGTAAGATATGAGAGATTGAGATTACAACATTAGTATAGATATTGAGGTGAATCAATCGTTTTAAAAGATCAATTCAAACACGGTAAATACTTGTTTTGAAAGTGAAGTGGATGTCGACAAGAACCTCTTGAATCCATTTGGACAACTTGCTTTGTTTTACTTGAACATAATTGTAAATGAGTTTAGTCGAATGATAACTTTCTTGAGGACAAGAAAAGATCTTAAGTTGGAGGTATTGTTTCACGTGGAAATTAACTCATACTCTATATTATTTTCTTAGTACTTTGAATGTATATAGAATTTCTAAACATATTTTTTTCGTATATTTATGTCGATTTACTGTCTTGTAGAATTTTTATTTCAAAATGGCTAAAAAAACAAAATACAAAACACATTTTTTTAAAAAAAAATTGAGTGATTTAATAACACATTATGGATCAAAAATTATTTGACACAGTGTCATCTTTAGTTGTGAAATTTTATAAAGAGACTATAGGCAAAGGATGGAACATGAAGTTAAAAACGCTAAAAAGATTATTTGACGACTCCAGCTTCAAAAAAGGACCTAAAGAGTCCTAGAATATGTTAGACAATTGAGTGCATATGAAATCAAAACATACACAATAAAACATGAGGCCACATTAGGAAAAACAATGGACAATCCATGATGGTGTAAAGTTGAGTCTATCAACTATAAAAAAATTGATGGTCATGGATGGAGGTGACAAAATGGGTAAAATAATATGGGAATCCATTCATATTACCCATATTAAATGAATTGAGTATCCAACTCATTTGAAAATGGGTAAAAAATGAGTAATATTCATATTACCCATTTAAAATAGGTAGTTAAATGGATAAAATGAGTATAAGCAAACAAAAAAAAAGTTATAAAGGGTTGGATGGCAATTTTTTTTTCTTTTTTTAAAAAGTAATCTATAAAATAACCTGAACTTTTTTTTTTACATTTAATTGGGATAGGGTGTGGGTACGGCTAGGGTCGGTGCTGTTAGGTGTTTCGAGGGTGAGGTGGGCGGTGGGGGCTAGTAGGGGATATCGGGGGGGGGGGATAATTTTTTTTTTCTCAAAAAAATAGTATTGAAAGATTTTAAAATATGTTAATTTTTTTTGGGATAATTTTTTTTTTTTTTTGGGGGGGGGTGGGGGGGGTGGGGGGGGGGGGGGTGGGGGGTGGGTAGGGAAGGTGTTGTGTGTGGTAATTCTTCTTTTAAAAATTTGATGAGTTATTTTTTTAAATTTAAATATTATTTTAATGATTTCTTTGGATCTGGGTGTGTCGGTGCTGTTAGGTTTTGTGTGTGTCGTGCGGGGGTGGGGGGTGTGGGGTGTGTTCTAGTTTTTAATGAGAAGAGAAAGAGGGCAAGTGCGTGGAGCGGGTTGATGGTGATTTGTGTTTTTATTTTTTGACGGTTTTTTGTTTGTGATGATTGTAGTACTGGTTTTGTTTGGCATTCTTATGTGATGTGTTGTATTTTTAAGGTTTTTATTGCTTTGTATGTTATGTTTTTGTTTTTTATTTGTGTTGTTGTTTATCTGTTTTTTCCGTGTTGCTTGGGGTGGTAATGAGTATGTTCTTTTTTACTTGTTTTATTCTTGGTTTATTCTTTTTTGTGTGGTTTTTTGTGGTTAGTAAATAATTTGGTGTGTTTGTACATAGTGTTTTGATGTTTTGTTTTGTTTGTTTTGTGTTGTGTTTTGATTGCTTTATTTTTTTTTTTTTTGATATGTGTTTTATTGCTTTTTTTTTTTATTTAGTTTTGTGTGTGTGAGTGAGTTGTTTGTTTTTTGCTCGGGGTTTCGTATGTTTTTTGGATATTAGTTGTTGTTTGTTTTTCTTTGTATTCTGTTTAGTTGTGTGTTTTATTTATCTTAGTGTGGTGTGTTTTTTGTTTTGGTTTTTGTTTTGTTTTTTATGTTTTTTGTGTGTTTATCTTTTCTTTTAATTTGTATTTTTTTTTTGTTTTGTAGTGTGTGGTGTTTTTTTTATGGTCTTTTTTCTGTGATTTCTTGTTTGTTTTTTTTTTGTTGCGTTTTGATAGTTCTTGTTTTTTTTTATTTTGTTTTTGTAAGAGGGTTGTGGGACTCGTTTGTTTGTTTGTTTAAGTGTGTTGTTTGGTTTGTTTTGGATTTTTTTCTTTTTTTTATTTATTATTGGTTTTTTTTTGTGTGATTTTTACTTGCATTTGGAGTTTCAGTTTCTTTTTTTTCTTGTTTTTTTTTTTTCTCCTTTCTTTACCAGATTCTCTACTTTCTTTTTTTTTTTTTTTATTTTTGTTCTTTCTATTTTTGTTCTCACCCCCCTCCTCTGTTTGTTCTCCTTCTCTGCATTTACTCTTTTCTTCTTTTTTTTTTTTCTTGTCCTTTTCACCTCTTTTATTTTACTCTCATTCTCTTTTTTTTTTTTTTGCATGTCCTCTTCCTTTTTTTGTTTCTATTTTATATTTGTATTTCTTTATCTCTTTCGAGGTTTTTTATTCTCTTTCCTTTTTTTAGTACTTCTTTTTTTTCTTTTTTTATTTTTCTTTTTTTTCATTTTTTGATTTTTTTATTCTTTTCGTTTGTTTTTTGCTTTTGTACTTTTTCTTTTCCTTGCGTGTGATGTGTGTGGTGTGGGCGTCGTGTGTTTCTCGTTTCTGTTGTGTGTCTTTTTTTGTTTTGGGGTGCGTTCGTCTTCTGGTTTCTGCTTGTTCGTTTTGGGTCCTTTTTAGTTTTTGACTTTGTGTATGCTGTATTTCCGTGGGTACATTTTTTTTTTGTTTTTTCTCTTTTTTATTCTTTTAGGTGGTTTCATTGTTTGCTCTGTGTTTGTCTTTTAGTTTCTTTGTTTTTTGCTGTCTGGGTTGCATGTGTGGGTGGTGAGGGTTGCGGTGGCGGGCAGTGGTGGGGTGGCGTGGGGTGCTGTGGGCTTGGTGGTGGGTTGGGGTGTTGGGGGGGAGGGCTGGGGAGATTTTTTAGTGTTTATTTTTGGGGCTCGTTGTTTTGTTTCATTTGTTTTATATGTGTTTTTATCTTCTCTTTATCCTTTTCTGATTTTGTTTTGTTTCTCTTTTTCTTTCGTTTGTTTTTTTTTGTTCTGTTTTTTTTTTTTTTTTTCTTCTTTTCTTTTTTTGTTTATTTTTATTTTTCTTCTTTTTTTGTTTTTTTTTTTTTGTTTGTTCTTTTCCTTTCTTTTTTCTCTGTTTATTCTCTTCTTTGTTATTCGGTTTTTTCTTGTTCTGCTATCATCTTCTCTTCATTTATTCTTGTTCTGGCTTTCTGTTTTTTTTCTGTTTGTTTTTCTTTTTTTTTTTTTTTGCTTATTTCTTTTTTTTTTTCATTTTTTACTCTTTCTCTTTTTTTTCTGTTTCTTCGTTTTTTCTGTTGTTTGGGGTCTTTTTTTTTTGTTTTTTTTTCTCTGTGCTCTTGGTGTTTTTTTTCCTTTTTTTCTTTCTGTTTTCTTCTGTTTTGTGGCTTTTGGATTTTTACTTCTCATTTTTGTTTTGTTGTTCTCTTTGCTTTCTGTTTTTTTTTTTTTTTTTTTCATTTAGTTGTCTTTTTTTTTTCTTTTTTTCTTTTTCCTTTTTTCTTTCTTTTTTTTTATTTTCTCTTTTTGCTTAATTACCTTTCTTCCTTTCTGTTCGCTCTTTTTCTTATTTTCTCTGTCTTTTTTTTTCTTTCCTTTTCTCTTTTTTTTTTCTACCCTCCCCCCCCCACATTTTTTTTTCCTTTCTACCTATTTTTTTTTTTCTTTTTTTCTTTGTCTTATCTTTTATGATTTTTTTTTTCTTTCTTTTCTTTTTTTTTTTTTTGCATTATTTCTTTTTTGTCTTTTTTTTTTTTTTGTTTTTTTTTCTTCTCATCTCTATTCTTTTCGCTTTTTTTTATTTCATTTTCTTTCTTTCGTAGTTTTTTTTTCTTATGTTTCTTCCTTTTTTTTCTTTTCTTCTTTATCTTTTTTTCTTTTTTCTGTATTTTTATCCTTTTTCGCATTTTTTTTTTTCTTATTTGTTTTTTTTCTTCTTCTCCTTTTTTTTTTTTCTTTTCATCTGTTGCTTTTTGATTTTGTTTTTGTTTATTTAGAGTTCGTTTTTTTTCTTTTTTTTATGTTGTTCGTTGTTTTCTGTTTTTTATGCTTTTTCTCGCTATATTTTTTTTTAGTTTTTCTTTTGTTTTCTTTCTATTTTTTTTTTTTCTTGTTTTTTTTTCTTTTTTTTTTTTTTTCTTTCTTTTTTTTTTTTTTTTTTTTTGTTCTTCTTCTTTTTCTTCTTTCTGTTCCTCTTTTTTTTCTCTTTTTTTATTGTTGTTTTTTCTTTTCCTTCTTCTTTGTTTTTTTTCTTCTTTTGTTTTTTATTTTCTGTATTCTTTTTTTTTTTTTTTTTTTTTTTCTTTTTTTCTCTCTCTCTTTGAGGGTGGTCCTTTTTTTATCCCCCCCCCTTCTTGCTTTTTTTCCCCCTTGTTCATTTTTTTGGGCTGGTGTGGTGGGTGTGGGCGTGGTGGGCTCTCGTGGGTCGGGGGTGGGCGGCCTTTTTTTTTTCCCTTTTCTCTCTGCGGTGGTTGTGTGCGGTGGGGCTGGTCCCGGTGGCGTTGTTGCTCCTGTTTTTCTTTGTCCCCCTCTCCCCGGCTCTCTCCTCCCTCTGGGTCCTCGGTCTCTTCCTCTCACTCTCCTTTGGGTCCCCTCTTTTTTCCTCTTTCCCGCGCGTTGCGTCCGTCCCCTCCCCTTTTTCGTTCCCCCTACCCTTTGTTTGTTCCCCTCGTCCGCTCGCCGCCTCCCTCCCTTTCCTCCTCTTCCTGGCTCCTCCCCCGTGCCTTGTCCTCCCCTCTCTTGTGTTATTTCTGCTTCTCCTTTCTTAGACCATTATAACTAGAAGTATAGGCGTCAATTGAAAAGGAGAGGTGAGAATAGTAGTAGTAGATACATTTAGAGTATAGTAGTAGTAGTTCTTCTCATCCAAGTTGAAAGTTTTCATAGTTCTTGAATGAAGTCTTCAACATTATTAAAGCTTTCAACATTTATGGTAAGTTAATGGTTTCTTTTAGTTTCTCTAGTCATTATTACTTTAACAGTATGAATAGCTACATATTCTAATGGTTTTGTGAAATCCAATAAGATTGTGTGATTTTCATGTAATTGCATATTACTAGGGCCATTAGATATCAAACTTCATTTTGTTCTTAATTAAAAAAGATTAGTGAATGTAAAGATTAACCTACACTATAATATCTTCATCTATAAACTTGAAAGAACGAGTTAAAATTTTGTAAAGGAAGATTTACATAAATTTGTGGAGTTTACCCTAGTTTAATAAATGTACATTAGAAATAATTGGATCCCCTTGGTATAATAGGAAATTATTTTTAATATTTTATATAGTTG
The DNA here is from genome assembly GCA_027704765.1 of Solanum habrochaites. Lineage (NCBI taxonomy): Eukaryota > Viridiplantae > Streptophyta > Magnoliopsida > Solanales > Solanaceae > Solanum > Solanum habrochaites. Next base: position 42,240,050 of record JAKWJA010002497.1, on the reverse strand, counting down.
AAGAAGTATCACAGATAGACAAATTCGTTCATGAACTTGGAAGAGACTAAGTAAAATTGAAAGAGACCAAGTGAATATTTGTAACCTTTAGTGCATGTAATTGCATGATTATTGAAGAGCGAAATCAATTTAGTGCAGGAACACAATCTTAGTGTTTTAATCATTAATATTTACAAGCATATTTACTTTCAAAATATTTAATTTTTATTTATTAGTTTAAATACAACATAACATTTCAAGAAAAAAATAATCTCAATCAAGTTCAATACTTCAACGATTATATAACTCAAATCTATAAGGAGTTATTGTTACATCCCGTATCCGAAAGAGGGAAAATAGCAAATTTTCAGGTTCTACAGGAGCCAAACCACTCCGGCCACCCACGATCCGTATATCGGACAACAGACCGTAGGCATGGTCCGTGGTTGGCCTGCCAAAGCACAGTTCTAGGAGCCAAGAACCATGACATGAACAACGGACTGTTGAACAGACTGGTTTGTGGAAGGGGCTCATTGTTTGAAGCCCCAAGGGGCTCATTGTTTGAAGCCCCAACAAAGTAGTTGCAAACAACCACCCACGAGTGTGAAAGATGAAGTGTAGGGGGTCTCGTGGTTCACCTACTTGCAATTATTTTTAGGGTCAGTTGGGTTTTTTCTAATCAATTAATTCATATATTATGTTGTTTTGCCTATGTCTACAATACCTATATAAGTCTTTTGACCCTGAAATTCACCCCATTGAATTCCAAAAGAAAATAGATTCCTCTAAGATATTCTCTCAAATTTGAAAGAAGAAAACGAAGGATTCACCTAGGTTTTCAAGCTCATCTATAGAGTTTCTAAGTCTCTCAATTTCAAAAGGTAAAATTTCCTAACTGAGTTAGGGTTTTCATCTGTTATCATGGATTTTCTTTAGTATTGATTTAAATAAGTTAATTATGATCTTCTATCCATGAATTGATGAATTCAATGGTTTTATGATGAATTCCAATGTGAACCCATGTGATCCCTATGTTTTAAAGTTATGAACTATATATTGAGGAATTTTGATTTTCAAGAAAGAGTGTCATGAAATTGAGCATGCATTACTAGTTTTACATGAATTTATTTTATGCAATATATACAAATATTTTATGGGTTCTTTTAGGGTAAAGTACAAATGTTAATGTTTTGTTGTGAAAGGATATTATCACTAAAACACATATGAGCATAATGAGAAAGATTTTCTCAAATAGAAAGGATTCTTAGGTCGAAAGGTTTTCTCACCTAATTGAATCAAAGACTAAGAGCTATCATAATGAGACTAGCTTGATTCGATAGGCCAAGGGAACCGTTTCATAAGTAATGATGTTGAGTAAGAAATGCCTATTCAGTGGGAAATATATGCTTAACACCGAGTTGATATCGATAGTTAGATGGAAGCTCTCCCATAGTAGAGGTTGGGTTTCCAAAGTAATATCATGACATGGAAACTCTCTCGTATGAGAGAACGGGTTTCTAGGAGAAATCTTCTTATCCAATTACCATGTGCCCGCATAGGTAAATTATCTAGTTGATCCACTTAAGCAAGAAGTTCAAGAATCTACCTGCGACAAGTAGAACAACCATTTTTCGGTGTGGGGTAGACACCAGATTCCATGTTATAGCAGACATGGTCTCATGTAGCTTAAGGATAATTCCCCACAAGTAATAATAAACTAAGGTTACTTAAGGAGTATCAAGTATAGTCTAAAAGATGTTAAAGAAGAAGTTAGCTTGGATTGACCATGATTTATGACTTATGCTTTATAACTCTTTCATATGATGGTTAACTTGGTCAATTGTTTGTCATGAAATGAAATGTCCCCTTTTATCATGTTTTACATGTTTTTATGCATGTCTATCATACTTGGTACATTGTTTTGTACTAACACATACTCTTGCTTACTTTTTCCCCAAATGTAGGGTCTAATATTCCAGGTGCTCAATTTCGTGCTAGAAGGTGATTACATTGATTTCTGAGATTTTGTGAGTCCTCATGCTTCGAGGACGGAGTTTAATTGTTTAGTTTATTTCATGTATTCCCCTTTTAAACACGATGTATGGTTAGACCCAATTTCATGAAATTGTACTAGATGTCTATGTTGAGACAAGAGTTTTAATTTCTGCTTTCATTTTAATAATGTTTTCGACTTTCAATTATTTTCTCTTATTGTTTTTTTAGTTTATGAGATATAAGTGTCTTTTATGAAGATTTTTGGGGTTCTATACGCCATGTTACATCAGGGGGCACCCTTGGATCGTGACAAACTTGGTATCAGATTCAGGTTTAGAATGGTCCTAGGCTGTCTCACATCCAGTAGAGTCTTGTTCATGAGTGTGAAGCACACTAGATTTATGAATGTAAGGATACAATATGATTAGAAAAGTCCACTTCCTTCATTATCCATAAGTCTTGCGATAAAGTTTAACTCTATAACACTCATAATCTTTATCCTATGTTCTTTGGGATATGGCTACCCGAAAGGCTTATGCTAGAGGTAATGTGAGCGACAATGTGGAACAAGAAGATCCTCCCCAAGTTCTTCAAGTTTTGGTCGATCCTTTGGTCGAGCATGTTTCTAATACTTTGTTTAGGGTTGCTTTTCAAGTGTTGTCTCAAGGAGCTATGACCCAAGCTAATAGGGAAGTTGTGATTCCATCAAGCTCAAATGTGAATCGCTGGCTTCAAGAGTGAGGAATTTCTTAAGGATGAACCCTACGGAGTTTCTTAAGGATGAACCCTAAGGTTGAGGAAGATCCTCAAGAGTTTATCAATGGGGTCTACAAGATTTTAATGATCATGGGAATTACGCCGGTGGAAAAGGTGGAGTTGGTCGCTTACCAATCGAAAGGTGTGGCTCAAGTGTGTGGTATAACCAATGGAAATAAGAGAGGCCTGATTATGCTGGTCATTTTGATAGGGAGAGGTTTGAGGAAGAGTTTCTTGATAGATTCTTTTCCCTTGAGATGAGGGAAGCTAAGGTTCTAGAGTTCATTAACCTATGATAAAGGTGTATGCGTGTTAGGGAATAAGAACTAAATTCCACTCAATTTTCTTAGTGTAATCCATCAATGGTTGCATATTCAAGGTCTAAGATGAGTAAGTTTGTATTGGGTGTGTTAAAAATGATGGATAAAGAGTGTCAAACCGCAATGCTCATTCATGATATGCCCATATTTCGCCTCATGGTACACGCACAACAAATTGAGGAGGAGAAAATCAAGGAAAGCTCTAGGAAAGAAAAAAAGAAAAGATCGACGATGGTAATTTCTCTAACACACGGTCAGACAGACATGATCATCCAAAATTTCAACCAAGGTATTCCGGTCAAGGTTCCTCCAAAGTTCAACCAAGATAGGGTGTCTAACCCCAAGCGTCAAGGATGTAATGGTAGTGGATCTTTATTTCCTACGTCTATTTGCACTAAGTGTTGTAGGAAACATGATCGTAAGTGGCTAACCAGATTGGATGGTTGTCATAGTTCCTGTAAAAGTGGTCAAAAAATAAGGGATCGCCCAATGCTTACAACCAAGAGGAGAGAGTCCAAACAAGCTCCTACTAGTGGTGCGGGTTCTAATTCTCCTAAATTAAAACAATTCCAAGCTCCATTTAAGGTTTCTTCAAAGGGGGAGATGGGTACTTAGATACTAAGGTTTAAATGTTGACGACTTAAGGGAACATATTTTAGCAGAAGCCCATAGTTTGCGGTACTATATTCACTCTAGAGACACTAAGATATTGGTGGAATGGAATGAAGAAGGATATTGCTGGATTTATGGCTAAGTTTCCAAATTTCCAAGTTAAGGTTGATCATTAAAGACTGGGAGGTCTCAAGATATTAAAATTCCTCAATGGAAGTGGGAAGACTTGAATATGGACATTATTTTTGCTTTTCCACCCGTCGATAACATGAATCTATTTGAGTCTTAGTAGATTGGATGACGAAATCGACTCATTCCTGTCCTGTTAAGTTGTTCTATTCAGCGAAGGGATATGCCAAAATCTACTTGAGAGAAATCGTAAGGTTGAATGGAGTGCCTTTGTACATTATTTCTGATTGTAGTACCCAATTCACTTCTCATTTTTGGAAGTCATTCCAAAAGGGCCTTGGCACTAAGTTAAGCTTAACACAATTTTTCATCCCCAAACCGATCTGAATGTGGATCATAGGATCCAAACTTTTGATGACATGTTAAGGGATTGATTGATCTATTTTAAGAGAAATTGGGATGACCATATGCAATTGATTGAGTTTTCTTACAAAAATAGTTATCACTCAAGTATCCTATGGCTCCATTTGAGGCCTCATATGGTAGGAGGTGTAAATCTCCTTAGGTTGATTTGAGGTAGGTGAAGTTTCCCTAATAGGTCCTGAGCTATTTCATGAGGCTATTGAAAAAGTTTGACTCACTAGAGAGAGGTTGACAGAAACTTTTTGCTTTCTTTTTTTTTGGGCTACACATGTATATTCCTTCTGGCATACTTCAACTTTTCTTCTTCTTTTTTTCCGATCAAAATGATACTTATATTATAATATTAATGCATAGTATCATTTTATTCAATCATTACTAGGAAAGATCGTTCATAATAGTTTGGGTCACATCCCAACCATAAAAAATACTAATGGGTCAATCCTACCATAAATAGTTTTCTATACATCTGCATCAACTTCATTACGCATCCATGTGGGAAGAGTTGTCAAAAATGTTGGGTTGGTCAAAAACATCATTCGTGACCCCTTCTTATGATATCTTATCCTCCACTCTATTTTGTTCGCGAAACATATTCATAATCCTTGTTATTTCCTGTTTTCTCATCAAAAACATGCATTGAACAATTAGATCATCATAAAGCATACTATTATTAGTAAGCATATCGATAACATTAGAAAAGTAAAATCAATTTCAATTGGGCTTAGATTATGCTCCACGATTAATCTTAGGCCTCTCCATATGGCTTGGATTTCAGATTTAGTTAGGCTTATTATGCGAGTGTGTTCAGTGAAGCCCACCGCTAAACTTCCTAGATCATTTCTAATCACCCCAACCCCTTGGCCCAAACATGGTTTTTACTAAGCAGTAAACATTTAGCTTAAAGGTGTTATGGTCAAAGGGTTTCTATTTTATATGGATTGTGGTTTTAATAGCCTTACCTCTTTCTCCTTTAGTTATGGTCAGCTGGTATTCAGTTTCTTAAGAGATGGTCGGTAATGTTGGTGGCCTCTCTTTTATATTTTAAGGTTTTATTGTTCCTTGTAAACTAGATGATATAAAGGATAAATGGGAGTAGATTTACCTAGTTTACCCATCCATTGTACTACCTCCGTCACTTTTAATTGTCATAATTTCCTTTTTAGAGTCAAACTATAAAAACTCTTACTAACATTTAATTATGTATTTTTTCATCATATTAATATGTAACAACTTGCAATTTATACTTTTGGTATAATTTTTGAATATCTAAATAATTTATTTAAAATATGAAATTAATATTATCTAATTTAACTTTGAATATTAGTCAAATCGAATCTCGAAAAATGAAACATGATAAATAAAATGGAGGGATGAAGTAGCATTTATCCTTCTGTTGTCCTACTACTCGGTCCCATGAATTTCGTTGGTGCAGATAGTATTGGTGATGCTAGGGTTGTGACTTGTCAAAAGAATGTTACTCCTGAATAATAGGGAGTTTGGGCACTGGAAAAATATGTGAGTGGTATCCTCCTTCGAGTTGTCACTGTATTTGGGGTTAACAATGAGGGTCCTTATGGTGTAAAACATGATGTTTTGGGAGACTTTGATGGTAGAGGAGCCATAGGAAGGTATTGGTCTTATTTGGTGCCTAAGCATATCACATCCACTTGAAAATTTTATTGGGTTCAAGTCTTCTCTTATCATTGGTATATTCTATGTGCATGTAGGTAGTGCTCGTCAAGAAGAGTCCATTTTGAGTGAGCCCCCAAATCAGGGTGTCTTGTTTTGTTTCATCACTGAGGTTATAGCTGTTGATTACGAAATTAAACTCCCTTGGTACTGTGAATTAGAGTTTTTATCAAATTTTTATCCTCCATTTTGGTTAACTTCTTTTAATTTGAGGTGATCTTCTCTTTAAAGGAAGGGTCCATGGATGCTTTCTCGAATTGCATTGGAATGTGGGATCCAATAATACGTAATGAAATTTAGTTTGTTCCTTTTATGAACTCTCCATTCAATTGCCTTGATAGAATCTATAAAACCATTTTATATGTTTTTCCAAGTTATGGATATTATCTTCTTGGGTCCATGATCACTTCTTGGTTTCTAGTACTTGTCGGTAAGGATCTTTCTCAAAAGTTAGTTAGGGTTCCTCAAGGATCTCTAGGCAAGGATGGATAGAGTATCCCTATTCTTGAGTTCACTTTTGTTAGTCTTAGTCCCCTCATGGCACTTGTACTGGTGATTCTATCCCAATGGAGCATGTGTATTTTCCTCTTTTATTTTTTTTCTATAGTAGTTCCCACCACAAACTCCCTCTACTGCTTGTTGATTGTGTCACTTGTTTTTGTATGTATCTTTATGTATTGCTTCACATGGAAATGGATGTAGCTTTTGGAAGAAGAATCCTCCCAGTAATGTTCAAGAACTTAGTTTTCCAACCTACCAGCGATTTCCTCATGTTGTCAATGATCATTGGAAGTACACATGTACGAGTGTCTTATGGAAAATGGAGAATCACAAATATTTCCTAAAGGTCTGAGAAGCAGAAATACCTAGTGTTTTCCAACATGTTTCTTGATCGTGGTTTTTGTAGTTTCTTGAGAAAAATATTGTGAATTCAAGGTTCTAGCTCGTTGAACCATTCAATTGCAGAATGTATGAAGAATATTTGTATGGTGTTTTAATTCATTTGGTCAGATTTGGAAAAGAGGTAGAGCTCGTCTACAAAGAAAAGCTGAGTGATTTTGGGACCCTTACCAGAAATTTGAATGGGGTTTAGTTATTGTCTCTAACAACTTTTTCAATATCTCTTGAAAGTCTTTTTATTCAAATGATGAAAATGTAAGGGTACATAGGGTCTCCCTCCCTGTTTCACCTCAGAAGGTGGAAGTATTCATTTTTCCTTCCATTGAATAGCGTGTCTATGAAGAAAGTGGTGATGCATGACATGATGAGTTTGGCCAGGTTGGGGGAATGTTGAAATAATGTAAAGTGTCCGAAATGTGAGACCATTTCAATCTATAAAAAGAATTTCAACGTCAATCTTTAGAATCATATTAGGGATGTTTCCTTTCATCTTTCAGTAATGAGTAATATATTTCTAGACAATGATGGCAGTGTTAAAGGCCCTTCTATTAGAAAGGAATTCTTCCTTGCTAGTTTTGATGACGGATGGGAGGATAGACTTGAGCGATTGATAACAACTTTTCAACGAGTTTGTATGTGGTATTACAAAGGTAACTGTGCATTTAGGGATGAGGAAAAAAATAGAGAAGTTTAACCTAGGTGGCTTGAAAGAATATTCCAAAACACTTTTGTAGAAGACAATGTATTTTTCCTTGACAATTTCCAATATTTTTGGTAAAACATGTGGTGAATTCTCTTCGAACTAGGAGCTTTAGTTTCTTAAAATAGTGAAGGACTGTGAGAATTTCACTCTCCCACAAGGGGTGTCCAACAAATATGCGAGTCAGGGGTTAGAGAGTGGACAATTTGATTATTGGTTGAGAAGTTCTTGGTAGAACTAGAATGATCAGTAATATAAAGTTATTGGAAGAAGTTGGTGATGTGGTTTCTAATGTATTCTTGTTACTCTATTGGATTTCCAATTTTATTTTTGATTTAGACAATGCGGTTCTTTCTCCTTCTCCGAATGGTGGTTATGTGGAAGAATGTGTTATGATCATTATCGGTTAGCCAATTAATTCTTGATTTAGTCTTCTAAATTTTTTTTTGCATTAAGGATTTTATCATAGTCCTTAAGTAGGGTAGACTTAATATCCTAAAGAAAGGGTCTGAGGTTGTAGTTGGGGGATTTTTGAATTCAATCTATCATTGCAAGAAGTCTTCCCATTTTGAAGAAGATGTTGCCAAAGGTATTGATGTTCCAGTTGGTTGCTTTCTTTTAAAAGCAATCAATATCGTACTTAGGTTGTCTTGTCTATTTAAGCATGGTTTGGGAATAAATTATGAAAGAGGGATGTCCACATAACATGGGCTCAATTAGGAAAGTCTTCTTGCCTTTATTGGTATAGGTTTTGTCCCGCTCAACAAGCATGGGGAAGTGATCAGACTTAGTCCTAGGAAGATGAGTGACTAGGGAGTACTGAAAGAGTTTTACCTAGAGGTAGTTATGTATGCACCTATCAAGTCTCTATAGAATACGGCTATTTATATATGTATATCTTATTTGGGTACAAGTATGTTCATAACCTTTGAATCCTAGATCTACCATTTTACACTTGTTAATACATTTCCATAAGATACTTGTTCTAGTGCTTTTAAAACTATTACCTCCTAGCTTCCCACTGTTTTTCAAGACATCACTGTAGTCTCCAGTGATGAGTCATTTTCTATCTATACTTCTGAAGAGGTTACACAACTCTTCCAAGAAAAGTGTTTATTAAAATTTGGGCTAATATAGATAGCAGAAAATTTCCAAGAGTGGATGTCAGGGATTACTTAGACTGTGACATGGATTCCTTGTGTTGTCACTGTCAAATTCTCAAACATTAGAGCGTCCTCCTTTCACATGAATAATATTCCTCATGCAAGAAAATTAGTAGGTGTTTGAATTTAAGCATCAAACTTTAACCTATTTGTGAGATTGTTATGCTCTATCATATTTCTTTCCAAAAGCACAAGCATAACTGGTTTGTGATCTTTAACCATTGCTTCAAATAGGCACCGAAAAGTTTCATTATTGGGTCACCTCATGTTATATATGATGAAGTTCATCGTTGACCATGATTGTGATTACTGGTCATACATGCTCTTTTTTTTCTTCGACTGGTTCATATAAGTTTGTACACCCGTGGGGTTCAACTAAACAACTAGTGGTGATGACATAATCATTTTCCTCATTCTTAGAGTACACTTCTTTAATGTCTATAGAAAGAGTGCTATTACGGTGATGTTGATATGCTTTTTGAATTCCTTAAAAAAGGGTTTCTCATGTACGCAAGTTTTGATATTTTATCTTTATGCCTTATTAATAAATCTGTAGGTGTTGACTATTTCTTATAAGAAGCTCTAGGATTGAGGGTTCCTTACCGTTTAGGTTTCGGGTCACTCCCTAAGGAGTTGAGAGTTTATTGAATGTAGTATGTCCTGTTTTATCTTACAGATGAAGGTCGGGCTTTGATATCTCATTAGTTATGAGTGGGAAGGAAAGAAGGGCAATGTCTAGAAATTGTGCCCATTATGGTGTAGAGTCCTCCATGGACATCGTCTTGAATATTTTTCCATTTCGGCCTTTCCCTTAGAGTTTGCATCCAAATTTGCTTCCCTAATCCCCCTATTATTTTTTCCACTTTTTCGATGTAATATGTGATAGGTATACCAGATTCTGGAGGATTCGAGTCACCGGCTATCCTGCTTTGGTGACCTTGAAGGTTAGTTGTTTGTGCTATAATGATAATTCAAGACACAATGAGGGGGTGTGGTTTGGTACCATTGGCGTTGTTATGAAGTTAGAGGTTGGGGTATATTGGTGTGAGGCTCTTTGATTACTCTCTTAGTGGCATTGGCCTTTAAATTGGTGTATTTTTCCATGGTAGGGACAAAAAGGATGAGTTCTTTGATGCAACCTTCATTGTAAAATCATTCATAGGGTTGTGATGATTACTTTGATCAGTGAGAGTATTTTAAGGATGGTGGAAGGGCACCTTTTGTGTTCTCTGAAGAGTCTGACAAAACTTTATGACTTCGTTTCCAATTTGTGATTAATTTAGTTTGGCTGCTGGATACATGAGAATCTTTTTGATTAATTGGATTCTCTTTACTAGAAATTCACGAGTAAGTGGGATTACGAGCATTTAAGATCGAGGTAGGTAGGGATGCAACATTATGAGCAAATGTCTTGGTCCCATTATTACCATAATTAATATTTTCACAATCAGTTTTACTTTTTTTAATTTTCTTTGATCTCCTTGTCTGTGTGCTTGAAGTGGTATGGAAATTTAATTAAACTTTCTTGGATAGGATTGTAAGTTTTTACGTTGTGAGGATTTAGACTCATTTACGTTTTGTGATCCAATGATTTAGCTTAAATTTGCTCATGACTTTTTAATTTTTTGAAAGGAGATAATTTTTTAATTGTTTGCCTGCTTTATTTCGCTTGATGAAGGACTATTCTAACTATATTGGTGTATTGGGTGGTTATGTATATTTATTATGCAACTCCAAAGGTATGTCTTATCCTTCACAACCCACACACATAATTCCATCACCATCTTACACTATCTTTTGCCTGTGATTGTCAATGGTGGTTTTTTTTTTCAACTAGTATTTCTAGGGGACTTTGTAAGCATATTTAAGAACATCTCCTTTAATAGTAGTTGAGGTAAAAGTGTCCGTCTTTAGTAATTCTCATAACCTCTTTCCTATTTTTTTCTAGGATTTATTTTTTGTAGAACGTTATTAGTTGGGGCAACCTCATCCATATTATTTTATGGGTCATGGATGATTTGTGTCGACGAAATATGGTTATGATCTTTTGAATGATAAGAAGTGCCCAACTACGAACCATGCCCCTTCATAGATGTCCTTACTCATGTTTTGTACTTAGTTGAATTTGACGATATGGTAGTGACATCCTAGATCTATTAGAATATGTGGTTTTCAGAGTTACCATGGATCTATCAATTTGTTTTTCAGATAAGAATGTGATATTATTTTTCCAAATACTTTTATTATCACTGATAGGTAACATTATTATTATTGCCTTTGCTTATCTTCCCCAATTAGTGGAATTTCTCCCCACTGGGCAAGGAAGTCTTCCATCAGATTGTTGCTCTTTGGGCATTTCATTGGTCTGGGTCGGTGTGTTGTTTATTCCTAACATGATCTCTTTGAAGAACTATGGCCTATGTTCATCGTACACCATATGATCGCTCGAGTCTGGTGATTCTAGTGGGTCTGGTGGGATCTGAGCCAGTAGGTCTTTGTATTACTTCTAAGGTTTTGTTCTACTCTTACAGAGAAAACATATTAATTTGAGTGACTTGGTTTTTCCTTTCAAGTTTTTATTCTTTGGTTGTTGTAATATTTCATTCATTGAATTTAGACTTGGATAGATAGGGTTAGGGTTTTCATTTCCTTTTTTTGTCTTTTTTTTCCTCCAGTTTTTCATATTAACAAGTTTGCATGCTTAATTTCATTCATTTCATATTGTTAATGTCACATTTGTATGTCTTCGTATTTACATTCAAAAAATAAATGAAATTGGAAAGACAAGATGTTGGGAAAAAAATAGAGGAAGCTTCATATATATTTTTAAAATACTCATTTTTTTTAGATAAATTGTGATATCAACATACTATTAATGTAACACATCGGAAGTTTGAATGTTGAGAAAGGCAAGAAAAGGTCAGAAAATTATTTGAGGAAGAGGTCTACACGACATAATTATAGAAAGTAAGAATTCCAACGAGTTGTAGCAGTGGAATCGTAGGTTCTAGAATGGTATTTTGTAAAATTAACTTTATGAAGTTTGTCGTATGAATGAACAGGACAAATTGTAGAAAATTTAATGAGTCGTTGATGGGATCCATAGAAAGGTTTTAGATTTAGTAGATTTTTTTTCTAAAAATTAAGTCATGTGGATGATGTATGTGGACCGTATGAATTAAAATGGACCCTAGAAAAGTCTTGTGGGAAGTAATGTGCTTGGGTGTCTGAAGTTGGTTTTACAGTTGACTAGTACAGATCGTATAAAGTTTTATAGACCATAAGAACCATCCAATAGTTATTTTAAGGGTATCTAGGTATTATTCTATTCATCTAATACCTATAATACGTTTTTTACCCCCTATTTGTAGGTCCAAACTGTAGGAACCACCCGACAATTATTTTTAAGGGTAATTGAATCATTTTTGATGCATCTAATATATATACTACGTCTTTTTACTCCTATTTCTAAGTCATACAATTGGTTTTCTATTCCTAAAACTAACCCATCTCTCTCATTCTCTCAAACTCCTAAATTCCATCCACATTCATGCCTTCTAATTTTCTCCCAAGGTCATGTAGAAAAATCTCGGGTTTCAAGTCAAGTATCATTTTTCAGCAGTGATTTGGTGTTTTGAATAGAAATGCATACATGGATTAATCAATAGATTACATTTACCTATTGATATCCCAAGGTTTCTCAATCCTCCAAGTTAAATTTTAATCAAATTGATTACGTTTTGATGCAATTGTTCATGGATTCTATTTATGCCAATCCAATTGTTTGAATGTTATCTTATTATGATTATTTTATCTCATTTACATGCTTTCCAATTAATAATATGAAACTATGTATTCCTAATCAATTTTGACTATGAAGCCTTAAAATCATAAATTTATAAAGAAATAATAAAATATGATTTTATGTTTTCATGAAGTTATGCAAGATTTTTGAAAAGGAAAGTATTATGAATTAGGTTTCTTTAATATGAGTATAAATGAAATTTTGAAAGTTTTTTTTCTCACATACATAGGAATCATAATTTGATTAAAGGTTTTTTTAACCCCTAAAAGTAATTAGCTACTCTATGATGTTTAAGCTTGAACTTGTTTTTGAATTCTAGTTTTCCATGGATAAGGATATGTTTATGAAATTGACTATTCCATTTCTATTGAACTTAGCACCGAGAGAACTTGAGGTGGAGGCACAAAAAGGATAGTCTCTTGTAGTAATCTCTAGTTCGAAATTATGTCCCTCCGTAGTCTTGTCTTAAATGACCTAACTAGTTGATCAACATATAATATAGGAATAATGATATAAATTTCAACCAGGGCATATAGATTCTTCTTTCTTGATGTATAGTTACATCATATTCCATGCTATAGCCCTCATTCCATATGATAGCTCGCATGGTCTATTGTCGGTTAAAGTTAATATCAACAAATGATATATGTTTTAATCAAGGTTTTGATGAAGCTTAATTGATGATTTTAAGATGAATTCACCATGTTCATGATTTATGATTCTACTTATGATGGTTCCTATAATGCTTAGCTTGGTCATGAATTTCATGAAATCGATTGTTATCTTTATGATCATATTTCCATATTTTATTAAATTATATAATACTTAGTGCATTTCATATAGTAATGCATACTTGTACGTACATTGTTTTACTAATTTATGGAGTGATGATCATGTAGATTCAAAGAATTGGTGAGCGTTGATACTCCGAGTAGTATGTCAGCTTTATTGATTTCTTATATGTTAAGTTTTTGGATGTTTTATGTGGTATATAAGTTATGTCCCTACCACCTCTTTTGATGTAGTAGATGACTTTTCAAGACTGTTATTAGAAATCTTATTTTTGTCAAACACTTTCATTATATGAGATTTTTCTACTTTACTCTATTAAGTTGTACATATGTTTGTTAAGTGGAAATTGTAGGGACTCTCGGGGTCATATACATTATGGAATATATAGGGTGTACGTTGGGTCATGGAAAACTTAGAATTGGAGTAAAAGGTTTTTATAAGAGATCTTATGAGGTATGACAAGCCACGTTAAGTATAGTCTTATTCTTAGATGTAAAACGCACTAATTTTATGAATATAATGCTACAAAACATTTAGGAAACTCCACTTATTTCATTAATCTAAAGTCGTTCCATAGATTCATCTCTATGAAAGATCGTTCTCCTAATTCCCTTTGACTTAGAATGTAAACCCTCAAAGAGCTTAGGAGAGAAGGAATGTGGGTAAAAATGTGGGGCTTGAGGTCCCTCAAGTTCAATTTACCCTTTTGCTGATAAGTGACTCATGCCAAACTTTAAGCAACTTTTCAAGTACTGGATCAAGATATAATGGCCTACGATAATATAGAGGCCATTATTCTTAGGAACCAAAGTAAAGATACGATGGAAATGAGGGATAAGGAACTTCACTATGATTATTCCTTTGAAATTCCACTGTTCCATGGTTGATGAGAGTACTCAAAAGTTCATAGATTATGTGTATAAGATAGTAGGATTTATTGATTGTCTATGGTAGAGAAGGTGAAGTTGACCGTTTATCAACTTAAGGGTGTTTGTGAATTCTTGTTTTAACAATTGAATTGTGAGAGGGCGGTTGATGCAGGTCCTCTTGATACAGAGAAATTCAGGGGAGCTTTTGATAATCGTTTCTTTAATCTTCAAATGAGATAAGTGAAAGTTTGTGTTCATTAATATTTTACAAGGAATATGAGAGTGAAGGAGTATGCTTTGAAGTTCACTCCATTGCCTGAGTATGCCCCGACATTGGTTGCCGATTCTAGGTAAAGGATGAGTAAGTTTGTATCGAGTGAATCTATTGTTAGGTATTGTACTTCCATTTTGATTGAAGATATAAATCATCCATTTAATGATACATCCCAATACATTGAAGAGAAAACTCACAAATAAAGGGTAAAAGATTCTAAGAGGACAAGGGTCGGTGATTCTGATTTTTCACATACTAGATTCGGTGGACATGGGCATTCTATATTCTCATAGAAATTCTCAGGTCAAGGTTTTTCTTATGCACCAACTCCTAAGTTCAACAAAGATTTGGTGTCTAACCCTGAACCTTAAGGAGGTTGTGGTAATGGATCATCTATTCCCGCTTGCTCATGATGTGTTAAGAAACATGATGGAAAATGTTTGGCAAACACAAATAGTTGATTTTATTTAGGAAAGAGTTTCCACAAAGTTAAGGATTGTCCATTGCAAGCTATCGAGGGTAAGGATGGTAGGCGAGCTCAATCTAGTGGTTCTTTCTTGTGTGATCTTCCTCAAAATAACTTTTATTCCCCTTAATTTTGACATCGAGGGTTCCCTGTATGTGGTGTCCAATATGTTAAAAATATTTCAACTTGATGTATATGATTTACTTGATTTGGGTGCTACTTTGTTGATGTTACTCCTTATGTGGTCAGGAGATTTTGTATTAGTCTTGGAATGATTTCTAATCCATTTCATATCTCTACTCCTGTTGATAAATCTATAGTGGCTAAGCGATTTTTTTGATTTTTTTCTATTCTCATTTCTTATATAGTCACTCAAATTGATCTTGTAGAGCTCTATATGTTAGATTTTTATGTTATTCTTGGGGTGGATTCTCTTCATGCATGTTACGCTTCCATATATTATTGGAAACTATTAGTAACATTAGAGGTTCTGAAAGAACCTTTCATGTCATGGAAAAGGGGAAATTACGTCCTTAAGGAAAAATTTATATCTTGCCTAAATGCTAGGAAAATGATTTCTAAGGGTTACATTTACCATCTTGTTTGAGTTATGGATAGAGATTCCAAAACTTGTTCTTTGAAGTCAGTTTCAATTAGAAATGGCTTTCTGGATATTTTCACTAGTGATGTTAACGGTATTCCTCTTGAAAGGGACGTCAACTTTGATATTGACCTTTTCCTTGATGAACATCCTATCTGTGTTCCTCCATACCATATGTACCCGGTAGAACTTAAGGAGTTAAATGAACAACTAAATGATTTTTCGGATAAAGGTGTCATTAGAAAAAGTATCTCACCATGCGGTGCGCCAGTAATTTGTTCGAAAGAAGAATTATTCTTTTTGAATGTGCATTGATTATCAACAAATGAACAATGTTATCATTACAAATAAGTATCCTATGGAAAGGATCAATATTTTTTTCGATCAACTCCAAGGAGTGAGTAACTTATTTAGGATTGAAATCTAATAAGATTATATCCAGTTGAGGATGAAGGAGAGTGACATTTAGAATATGACTTTCCCAACTCGTTATGGTCATTATAAGTTTTTGGTGATTACTTTTGGTTTGAGTAATTCCCCCATGACATTTATGGAATTTTTTTGAATATGGTCTTTAGGCAATACCTTGATATGTTTGTGATTGTGTTTATTGATGATATGTTGATATATTCATGGAGTGAATATGAGCATATCAAACATTTGAGGATTGTTTTGGAAATTATCAGGGATCGTGAATTGTATGCCAAGTTTAGTAAATGTGATATTATATTGAGGTCCATTTCTTTACTTTACCATACTTTAATTGATGAAGGTATTAAAGTGATCCAAAGAAAATCGAGGTTGTCAAAAGAGATCCTAGACCTTTGTAGACTTAATATATACCGAGTTTCTTATGTTTTGCACTTTCTATAGAAGGTTTGAGAAAGTATTTATATCTATTTATTCACCTTTCAAAACATTTACTTAAGAGAAGGTAAAGTTTTTATGGTTTGAAACTTGTGGCAAGAGTTTCCAAGAGTTGGGGGATAGAGTTACTTTGACCCCTATTTTGGCATTACCGAAAGAATTCGGAAGGTTTTGTGGTGTATTATGATGCTTCATAGATTGGTCTTTTTTGTGTTCTAATGCACCTTGGAAAATTTATTGGCTACTGTTCAAGGCAATTGAAGAAGCATGAGAAGAATTATCTTAGTCGATTTGGAGTTAGCAACACTAGTGTTTGCTCTAAACATTTAAAGACATTACTTGTATGGTTTTCATGTGGATGTGTTTATTGACCACAAAAGATATGACTTGAGTTATTGTTAGATTATGACATGATAATATACTATTACCCCAGTAAGGCAAATATGTTGGTAGATGCTCTAAGTTGACTAGCGATGAGAAGTTTAGCTCATATTGAGTATGATAAGAAATAGTTAGTTTGTGATGTTCATAGATTGTCCCTGATTGGGTTTCAGTTGGTTCATTCTAAATGGTGTATTAGTTGTTCATAGTTCTGCTGAATCCACTTTTATATCAGATGTAAAGTCTAAGCAAGATCTTGACCCGGTACTTGTTTCTTTGAAGAAGTTAGTTTTTTAAAAAGATGTTGAGGACTACTCCAAGGGGGAGATGGTGTACTTTGATATTAATGTTGATTACGTGTTCCAACTTTGGATGGGTTGAGGAATCTTATTATCACAAAATCTCATAGTTCTTGGTGTTCTATTCACCTTAGAACCACCAAGATATACCATGACTTGTGGAAAGTCTACTGGTGGAATGAGATAATGAAGGATATTGCGGAATTTGTTACTAGATCTTTGAATTATCAAAAAGTGGAAGTTGAGCATCAAAATCGGGTTGGGTCAAAAGATTAGCACTCCTACATGGAAACTAGAATATTTGAATATGAACTTCATCACAGGTTTGCCTCACACTCATAAAAAATTCAATTAGATTTGGGTTATATTTGACAAAATGATGAAATCAACTAATTTTTTCCATTAAGACTTCATTTTTCAGTTGAGGAGTAGGCCAAGATTTATA
Source organism: Solanum habrochaites (assembly GCA_027704765.1). Lineage (NCBI taxonomy): Eukaryota > Viridiplantae > Streptophyta > Magnoliopsida > Solanales > Solanaceae > Solanum > Solanum habrochaites. Next base: position 42,222,585 of record JAKWJA010002497.1, on the reverse strand, counting down.
TCCAGGAAATTTTAAGATTGCATGGAGTGCCCGTGTCCATTATCCCCGTTCGTGGTAATTAATTTACATCTATGTTTTGGAAGTCATTTCAGAATGGTCTTTGAACGAATGTGAAACTTAGCATGACCTTTCATCCTTAAAATGATGGGAAAGCCGAACGTACGATTCAGACCTTAGAGGATATTTTAAGATCTTTTGTGATTGATTTTAAGGGAAATTTTGATGATGATTTGCCTTTGATTGATTTTTGTTATAATAAAACTATCATTGAAGTATTATGATGAACCCATTGGAGGATCTCTATGTTAGGAGGTTTCGGTATCCTATTGGTTCAAATTTGGTGAGGCTGCATCTTGCGATGGAGTTGGTAGACAATATGGAAAAGGTTGTACTTATTCGTGATAGATTTAAAATTATCACAAAGTTAACAAAAGCCTTATGCCGATGTTAGGAGAAGAGGTCTAGAGTTCGAGGTTAAAGACTGGGTCTGCTTAAAAATTTCACCCATGAATGGTGTAATGAGTTTCTAAAAGAAAGGGAAGCTTAGTGCTTGTTATGTGGGCCCAAATAAGATTTTGAGGCATATTGACAAAGTTGCTTATGAACTTGAGTTTCATAATGAATTAGCATCAGTACATCTGGAATTTCATGTCTCTTTGTTTAAGAAATGTGGTGGACATCCGACATCTATTGCACTTTGGGAAACCTTTTGCATTTAAGATAATTTTTCTTATGAAGAAGTTCTAATTGAGATTTTAGACCGACAAGTTTGGAAGTGCAGAAATAAAAGAAATTTTTTCCGTGAAAGTTCTTCAAAGGAATCAATTAGTTGACAGCGCTACTTTTGAGGTCGAAGCCGAATTGATATCTCGAAATCCTCATCTATTTCATTTCTCTCGTATATAGCTTGAGGTATTAGTTCCTCATGGTTTATTCTTCTGGATTCATGCATTCTAATTATTCTCATGCTTCCATGTGCATGCATGTTCATGAAAATATGATTTAGCTTAGAGAGGTTCTCCGTGTTGATATGCATTTTGATGAGATTTGCATTTATGTTGGGTTGTTCGTTTCTTTTCTACACTATTCATGCTAGGGTTAGTCCCATTTGATGAAGAATGTCCCAACAGGGAGATTTTTTAGCACCTCGAGAGATGGAAAGTTGAGAAAAGAAAGAGAAGTGTAGAGGTTTACGTGACATACGTATGGACGTTAGGATTATTACAAGTCGTAGAAATGGAACTGGACGACCTAGAATGGAGTTTTGGAAGACTACTTTTCTGAATTTTCCTACGAATGAATAGGACTAACCATAGGAATGACAACGAGTAGTAAATGGGTTCTATATTTAGATTTAATGAAATTTTGGACTAAAATTTTAGTCGTAGAGATGAGGTCTAAAGATTGTAGAAAGGTCTTGCAGAAAGTCAGGCGAAATTTGGGTTTCTGAAGTTATTTGTAGTTTATTGTACACTACAAACCGTCCAAAAATTATTTTAAGGGTATTCGGGTCTTTCCTATGCTTTTAATATTTATACTATGTCGTTTTACCCCTATTTCTAAGTCATATAACTGCTTTTTTATTCCTAAGACAATTCTACTCTACCATACTCTCAAATTGCCAAATCCCATCCAGATTCATCCATTCCAATTATCTCCTAAGGTCAAGAAGAAGAAGCTAGGTTCCAAATCAAGTCTTCGCTATCACCATTGCTTTTGAAATTTGATGATAAGGTATATAGGGTTTCATCAACGTGTTCCATTAAACCATTGATCCCCAAGGTTTCTCAATTCTCCAAGTTCAATTTAAATTAAATTGATTAGGTTTTCATTCAATTCTTCATAGGGTCGATTCATGTCTACTTTAACTCAATGACATACTTTTCAATAAAAATCACATGAACACATTCATTGGTCATGAAATTTGAATATGAACCCTAAAATACATGAATTATTCAAGAAATTGTGAATCTATGACTTAATATTTTCATTAAGTTATGAATGATTTATGAAAAACAATGTATTATGAATAAAGTTTCTTTATGATATAAATCAATGAAAATTTTACAGGATTTTTCTCACATACTACGAAATCATTGCTTGATGAAAGGTTTTCTCCCGAAAGCTTGATCCATTATTTAATTAGCTACTCTATGATGTTTTAATCTTGGACTAGTATTTGAATTGTACTTTTCCATGGATTATGATAACTATATGAAATTGAATATTCCATTGAGATTTAGTTTAGCAATGAGAGAGCTTTAAGGTGCAGGCTCAAATAGGCTAGTCTCTACTAGCAACTTAGAGCTCAAAACTACGTGTCCATATAGCATTCTCTTAAATGGCCTAGCTAGTGATAACCATATTGCATACGAATCATGATACAAAGAGGTTCCTTGCAAGTAAACACCCTTTCTCGTTGTGAGAGTTACATTGTATTTCATGTTATAGAACACATGGCATATTCTTTGTTACAAATAATATCCACAAAAATATGCTCTTCATCAATGTTTGAATAATGTTTACTGATGATTTTAATATGCATTCACCATGTTGATGATTTATGGTTCTACTTCAGATGATTTTAATAATGTTTAACCTTGTCGTACATATAATCTTCGATTATATCCTCTTATGATCATGTATCATGTTTTATTGCATTCCCCTATACATAGTAAATTTCATCTACTATGCATACTTTTGCCTACTTTTTTTTCACTAATGTAGGTGTGGCAATTACTTTTCCCTCCATTTGTCGCTAGTATATGAATGGTATAGATTCGAAGACTTAGTGAGTCCTGATACTTCGAGGACTATGAAACTTGTATTGCTTTCGTATGTCTTTACTTTCCAATGTTGTATGTTTTGTACAGATTATGCTCCGACCACTTATTTTTTTATTTAGATTATTACTTGTTAAGACTATAATAAAGATTCCACTTTATGTCAAACACTTTTATTATGTGAGAGTTTTCTGTATTATGTTGTGTTTATATATGTCAAGTGGCTTGTGTTGGGCCTCTTGGGGCCTAGTATGTCATGTTACATCTTGGGTGTACATTGGGTCATGACAGTTGGGTACGGTGAATTTAACTTTATTAATGAATCATATTATCATATATATATTTTTAATATAAATAAGTATATTTATTCTATGTTTAATTTACAATATTAATTTTTTCCCGTAGGATGCGGTTGTATTTGCTTAATCTCTATTCATTGTGCAATGATTTAAGTTAAAAGTCTATTTTTATATAGGTAATTTTTTAGTTTGATGTTATTACATTGTGAAATGATCTAGAATTATTGAATTTATATTTTAATAGTGAACATTAGTTTTATTGGAAAGTAAAATTATCACTATCAATGAAAATCACTTTACTTATTGATATCTTTTATGATATTAATTTATATGTTGATTTCATTATCTATGCATTTTTGGTTATATATGTAATATTATATTTATTTGGGAGAAATTACTTCATCTCCGTTTCACATTATTCCATTTGCACTTTCAATATAAGACCTAGTGTTTTCTCTAACTCAGAGCATATGAGAAGTGTATTACTCAGAAATTTTAAATATTATCTAGAGCCTCACATGAGAGTCTAAGTTTTGTAACACTATTATTAGGCCTAAAATAATGAATATAAATCAGTTAGGAGGTGATGGAGTTAAAACGTCATGGAACATCCACGACGTTTGGTGAATTTTTAACTTGGACTAATTTAGTGCCTTGATGGTTTTAAGAAAGTAACTAAAGGTTAATAATGGTGAGAGGTTGATGGTGAATATAGGTTCCTAAGAGGGGCTTAATAAACAAGGCCAAGTGATGAGTGACATCATTCAAGGGCAAGCCTTAGCCAAGAGGCCAAGGCTGCCCAAGAAGGGAGGCTACTGCCTCACTCTTCACGAGCATGACCACGACTATGGTGGGGAGATATTAAATAAGAGTTGGCCATGGGGGATAAGAGGTCATTAGACCTAGCTACTGTTCAAGACACCATGAATCACTATATGACTCGTGGTGAATTTGACTTAGAGCAAGGGGCTTCCGTGAAAATGCCTTATCCAAAATGGATGAGTTTGGTGGAGAGTTGGGGAGCTACTGCCTAAGATCACCACGAGCCACTTGACGGGACATGGTGCATCTTCACGGAAGGGGCCTAGGGTTCTCGTTAAAGTGACTTGGTGGGAGAAATAGAGGAGGCTCCTTTGGAGGAGCTACTGCCTTACCATTTCACGTCCACCATCACGGTCCATCATGCACTTCACCGACCATTAAGTGGGGCGTGAAGATGGATGGGCGTCTCATAGTGAAGTTATGTTGGACTTCACTTTTGGAAGTCCAACTTAATGTGGTGAAGTTTGGGTATTTTTGGGGTGGACAATATATTGACTTTAGGTCAATTTGTGTTCACATCCCACTCCAAAACACAAACTGTAATTGGAACCGAAATCTCTCCCACTTCTCTCTACTTTCTCTCTCTATTTATCCTCCATTGAAGAACAAGAATCTTTAGTAAAAAGACAAATTATTCATGGTTTCACTTAATTTTTGTGGGAAAATCTTCAATAAGATATGAGTTTTTCACTCTTGGGATTCCTTTCCCGAACAAGACGTCTTAATGTTGAATTTCAACTACTTAAATTCTTAGGGTTTTTCTCTACAAATGAGTTTTTTTTTAAAGTTGAAATTGATGATTAATTATGTTTAATTCTAATTGCCTATGACTAATCTAGAGTAGATTGTTGTGTAATTGATGGTTATTGTAGGAATTTTGTATAGATCATGTCCTTCCCCAATTTCCCTAAGTCTTGATTCTTACTTTTTAATTGAAGGGGAATTATGAATATATTGATTGTTGTAACTGTCCTATTCAATCTATAGCCTGCCTAGGCAGTGGTGAATCTAGAATTCAGTCTAAGGGGTGTAAAAATATAAAGAAATAAAATCGTGTAGAAGCCAAGGAGTGTCAATATGTTATATAAATATACATAATTTTTTTTTAATTCTAGCCACACGACGTAATTTTTCGATGAAGGGGTGTCAGTCGACACCGCTTCACTGCATGTGGCTCCTCCATTGTGCCTAGGGAAATGTATTGTTGTGATAAGACCTAGGTATTTAAGAATTCAAGATGAAACTTTCTCCCATAAACCCTAGGTTATAAACTGAAGTTGATTGGGATGATGATGATACAATTGGCTTAGTATTGTGTAGATTACTATCATATGATATTGTTACACCTATTGTTGGGTGGAATTGAGTGGTTGATGGTAAAACCATGGATTACTTCTTATGTAGGAAACTGGTTAAGTCTTGTGATCTCAAACCTTTACTTCAATTATGATTACTTATGTTTAGTGATGAACTTATATTGAATTATACCTTTTGATAAGATTGATTAGGGTTTGTATCATGTTGAATTGGAATGTTTTGACTTATTACTTGTGATTTGTTGGATATTATTTAATGATATAATGTCTGTGATGAATTGCCTATATGCCTTATTGTAATATGGTGATGTAAATTTGCTAACCTCACAAGTGTGAATTCTATTGAAAGAAAAATACTCATGCAATTCCTATTTAGATATGACCATGACTATATAAGGGATAGAACCTATGACCATAAACTAAGTTATGGTTATTCATAAAAGAAATTTCAAAAAGGGACTCTATCTTAGCACCGAGAACTCGAAGATGAGGGGTGGCATTTCCCCAATGTGGGGAGGTAGAGTTCACCATAGTCCTCACGAGGTGGATTGCCTCATGGACCAAAGGGAATAGAGTGATATTTACATATAAGCCTCCAAGTTCCATAAACTATATTCCTCCAATAGGAAATACTAGCTAGTGGATCCACTTTAGAATTCTATGTTCATGTTTGGTTCTACTTTGGCAAGTTGACTACCTTTCATCTGTGTAAGGTTTCATAACACCAATTCCACACTTAGCTCTTGTGATCTATGTCGGTTAAGGAATTTTTCCCAAAAGGTAAAATGAAGTAATAAAGTGAACTCTAATTAAGATGACTAAATGGGTTTGGCTTAGTCTAGGTAGGGGTATCAGACTCTACCTATACATTCGACTAGTTATCCTTAAGGGAAGTCTTAGAAGGATGTTCTAATGTGCTTATATGCTTATAAATGTAAATGATATGTGTATGTTGTTCTTACTTGTTAATGACATTGTATTATATGGGTTTCTCTTATGAACATGTGGTTGGTCTCTATTGCTAAAGTACGATGATGTCTACTCTTAATGATATAGTATGTAAATTTGGGCAATGATTATAGTTCTTGTTGGGTTTACTTGGTTTAGTATGGTTATGGAGCCTTACTTAGTGATTGCACTAGTGGACTAAATGGGGGTGTATGCGTGATTGTCTTGCTTAGATTATGATATCATGAACTCTTATGCATTCATTTTGATATTATTAGTTGATGATAGAGTTGTCTTGATTGTGTGCTCAATTTTATTCATATGCATGTTGACTTGAATAGACTTGATATTGTTGTTCTTGTGATTTACATGGTCTTAACTTAATGAATATGTTCTTTTTGACTTTTATTGGCTCTTGAATGCTCATAAAGTATTTCCAAAGTGACTTTGCAAGCTTTTGAATAAATGTCCCTTTTTGACCTGATTTCTATGTTATATGTGCATATGATCCTATACTTAGTACATGTGATTTTCTAACCCCAATATTTTAGGTTTTGTTTTTTAGGAGATTTTGGACATTTGCACAGAAGGGCTATAATCATTCTCCAAGTGAGTATGTCCTCAACTCCGAGGACGATTCCTTGTTATTAGTATAGCTATGTTTATTTGTTGTAGTCTAAAGATGATCAGTTCATTATACTTGTTCCAAGATATTGTATTAAGCTGTAAGTTCCATTTATTCATTGTGTAAGGGCTTATGACCATGTTGATTTGACTCAGTTCAGATGGTTTCATATGACACATCCCTTTTAAGACTATGTTATGTATATTATATATAGGTGCCATAAAAATACAATACTATGTAATCTTCTTATACGAAGGGTCTATGTATCGTAGATATGAATATATTATGTGTAAGTGAGAGGTCTAAGTAAACCTCATGAAGTATTGTAGATGAAAATTTTAAAATTTTGACGCATTTTAACCTATGAATGTAATGATGAATGCGAAGAGGCTAGTATTAGTCTTTATCGAGGATGACGATGCTAGTTACGCCTAGGGGGTACTCCTAGATGTGAAAAACTTGGAATCAGAGCTTCAGGTTGAATAATCCTAGCCACATCTATGTAGATTCTTATTCATAATTGTGAAGAGCTCCATACTTATGAATGAGAGATTATGTGACGATTAGAAACTCTCATCTTCTTGTATTCATATGTCGTGCCTCTAGAGTCTTGTTATGTGCTTTCACGAAAACCTTTTATCGTGGTTATAGGTATGAATACTAAGGTACAAATTAGGCATTACTAATGTGGGGTCTAATGACAACCAAGGTCCTCCACAAGAAAACCAAGTGCCTCCACTTGAGGAAGTTGCTATGGGTGATGAAGTTTCGGGTGTTCCACCACCTATGAGCGATGGAGAGATAAAGGCAAATTTTCTCAATTTGGCCCAAGCCATGATTTCTCAAGACAATTCTTTCACTTCTCAGTCAATCTGAACGACCCAGCGACTAGGAGGTTTGACGCCCGGTGCCCTATCATCCTGCTAGCGGATGCATGGTCTTCATACTTTTGTTCGAAAGCGTATGAAGACCCTCAAGATTTTAGGTCTATAAGATTCTCTGTTCTATGGGTGTGACCTCAATTGAGAAGTCCTAGTTGGTGGTCTATCAACTCAAAGATGTGTCCCAAACTTGGTACCTGCAATGGAGGGATAATAGGGCACTAAGAAGTGGTCTTCTTACTTTGGAGATCTTCAAAAATTGTTTCCTTGATTCGTTCTTTCCTAGATATTTGAGGGAATCTAAGGTGGAAGAATACATCAACCTTCGTCAAGGATGTATGAGTGTACTTGACTATTCCTTGAAATTCACTAAAATGTCCAAGTATGCTCCATCCTTGGTGTCTAACCCAAGGGATGAGATGAGTCATTTTCTTACGGGGTGTTCGAAGACTTGGTTGAAGAATGTCGTTTGACTATGCTTCATAATAATATCAATGCCTCTCGTCTCATGGTTCATGATCAACAAGTGGAAGAAATTATTCTAAGAAGAAAGAGAAGAGAGGCCAAGAAGGCAAGATGTTATGAAGGTGGCTTTTCAAGGGGTAGGCTTGACATTTGAGACATGCCTAGGTTCAAGAAGAGGTTCTCTAATAAGTTCCTTCCAAATTTCCCAAGGCTCCTTATGATAAGGTGTCTAACGTTAAGCCTTAAAAAGGAAAAGGTACTAGTTAACCTAGCAAGAAACCAACTTGTGAAAAGTGTGGCAAGCAGCATTATGGTGATTTCCTAATTGTTCCAGACAATTACTTTGGGTGTGTGAAAAGAGTAGCCACAAGGTTAGAGATTGACCTAATTTGAAGGGAAAAAAAGGTAGAGGGAAATCTCATGCTAGTCATTCTAATGTTGATGCTCCAATGAAGAATCACTTTTATGGTCTTCCCTCTAAGGGTGAACAAGAGTATTCTCCCGATGTAGTGACCGGTATGTTACAAGTCTTCTCTATTGATGTATATGATTTAATTGATCCTGGTACTACATTATATTTTGTTACTCCCTTGATATCTAGGAAGTTTGATATTTTTCCCGATGACCTAAATGATCCTTTTATAGTAATTACTCCAGCAGGGGAAGGGGGTGGTTACAAAAAGAGTATATAGAATTTGTCCTATATATTTTCCCAATAGAGTTACTCATTTTGAATTAGTAGAATTTGATATGGTTGATTTTGATGTCATTTTGGGTATGGATTGGTTTCATGATTGTTTTGCTTCCATTGATTGTAGAATAAGAACTCTCAAGTTCAATATTCCAAATGAAACCGTCTCAGAGTGGAAGGGGAGAAATTTTATTCCTAGAGGTCGTATCATCTCTTTTATAAGGATTGTAAAATAAACTCAAAAGGGTGTCAATATTTATTGTAAGAGTCAAAGATTTAGACTCCGAGAATCCTCCCATTATGTCGGTCCTCGTAGTAAGTGAATTTTTGGAGGTCTTTCTTAATGATTATCCTGGAATCCCTCCCAAATGGGACATTGGTTTTTGTATTGTCTTGCTATCGGATACGAACCTCATTTCAATTAATCCTTATCGGATGGCTCCGCCTGAATTAGAGTTGAAGGCTAAACTAAAGGACTTACTAGAAAAGGTTTATAAGAACTAGTATTTCTCCATGGGGTGCACCCATATTGTTTGTGAAGAAGAAGGACGGGTCCCTTAGAATGTTCAATTATTACGCTAACTAAATAAAGTCACTATTTAGAATAAGTAATCTCTCCATCATATTGAAGACCTTTTTGATCAACTCCTAGGGGCAATCTACTTGAGATCAGGGTGTCACAACCTTACGGTGAGAGGTGAGGATATACCAAAAAATGTCATTTCGAACAAGATATGGTCACTATGAGTTCTTAGTAATGTTTTCTTGTCTCACTAATGCCTAGTTGCATTTATGGACCTAATGAATATACCTAGATTCATTTATCATTGTGTTCATTGACTACATCTAGGTATATTAGAAAAATTGAAGGTGAGCACATGGACCAATTGAGAGTGGTTTTGCAAGTGCTTAAGAAACACAAACTTCCCAAGTATAGCAAATGTGAGGTTTAATTGAGGTCGGTGGCATTTCTTGGTCATATCATCTCTAGTGAAGGAGTTGAGGTTGATAAAAGAAAAACCAAGACAGTGAAAAATTGTCCTAGACCATTGATTCCAACCGACATTAGGAGATTCTTAGTTCTACCGAGTTATTATAAGAAGTGTTTGGATGGTTTTGAATCCATTGCTTCTACCTTTACCCACAAAAGTGTGAAGTTTGAGTGGTCCGAGTCATGTGAAAGAAGCTTCCAAATTTTGAAAAATAGGCTTACTTTCTCTCTGATAATGACCCAACTGGAGGCTACTAATGTTTCTATGGTATATTCTGATGCATCCCTAGTGGGATAGGGGTGTGTTCTTATGAAACACGGGATGTAGTAGCCTATGACTCTTGACATCTTAAGGTGCACAAAAATAATTATAAAACTCATGATCTTGAGTTAGTGGGCATGGATTTTCCTTGAAAATATGGAGGCATCTTGAATGGTGTTCATGTTGATGTGTATACCGACCATAAAATTCTTAAATATGTGTTTACTCAAAAGGAGTTAAATCATTGACAAAGAAGATATTTGGATTTTTTAAAAGATTACGACATGAGTTTACCCTATCACCCCTGAAAAGCCAATGTGTTTGCGGATGTTCTAAGTCGTATGACCATGGGTAGTGTGTCTCACATGGAAGAAACAGATAAATACATAGTTAAATATGTTCATAGGTTGGTTCATTTGGGTTTTAGATTATAAGATTCCCCAAATGGTGGTTTTATGGTTCATCATAACTCCGAATCGTCTTTAGTGGTGGAGGTGAAATTTAATACCTTCATCAACCATTGATGGAGTTGAAATAATTTGTTCTTGGTAAGCTAAATGAGTCATTCTGCTTATGGGGATGATGTTTTGAGGTACCAAGGAAGGTTGTGTGTTCCTAATATTGATAATTTGAGAAACTGGATCCTTGAAGAAGCTCATCGTTCCCATTATTCCATCCATCCGGGTTGTATTAAGATGTATCACACCCTTAGAGAAATATTTTGGTGGTATGACTTAAAGAGGGACATAGCGGAATTTGTTGCAAAATGTCCCAATTATCAATAAGTGAAAGCAGAGCACCAAAGTACGGGTGGTTTACTTCAAGAAATCCAACTTGTAACTTTGAAGTGGGAAGACATTAACATGGATTTAGTGGTAGGTTAGCCTCAGACTCAAAAGCAACATGACTCTATATGGGTGGTACTGGATAGATTGACGAAGTCCGCTCATTTTATTCCCATCAAGTCCACTTACTCGGTGGAGGATTATGCAAGAATCTTCATAGATGATAATATGTGATGCCAAGGTATTCTATTATCCATCATATCAGATAGGGGTGAACAATTCACATCTAGGTTTTAGAGGTCATTCCAAAAAGGGTTTGGTACAAAGGTGAAGCTAAGCACCACTTTTCATTCCTAAACGGATTGTCAAGCAGAGCATACTATTCAAACCCTTGAGGATATGCTTAGAGCTTGTATAATTGATTTAAAGGGAAATTGGGGTAAATATTTGCCTTTGGTTGAGTTTTCTTACAATAATTGTTACCATTCATCTATATCTATGGATCCTTTTGAAGATGTATGGTAGGAGATGTAGATCTCTTATTAGATGGTTGGATGTGGGCGAGTCTTCACTTTTGGTCCCAAATTGATAAAGAAGACTTTGGAGAAGGTTCATATAATACGTAATCAATTGAAAACATCTTATAGTTGGTAGAAGTCGTATGCCGACCATAGGAAAAGAGACTTAGAGTTTGAAGAAGGTGATAACGTGTATCTAAAATTTCACCTATGAAAGGAGTGGTGAGATTTGGAAAGAAATCAAAGTTTATTTCTCATTCTGTGGGTCCTTATGAATTCTTGCAAATGGCTGTCAAGGTTGCATATGAGTTGAGGTTATCTAGTAATTTGCTTCGGTTCATCCAGTGTTCCATGTCTACATGTTTAAGAAGTGTATCGGTGATCTCGAATCCATCCTTCCTATTAAGGGTCCAGGTGTGAAGAGAACCTCTCTTATGAGGAGGTTCTGGTTGAAATTATTGATAGACTAGTAAAGAAGTTAAGGAACAAGGAGATGGCTTCCGTAAAAATGTTATGGAATTGAGGGTGCTACATGTGAGGACGACCCCAACATGAAGTCTCGTTACCCTCAATATTTGATAATTAAGGTTACTTTTTCCTATTAATAGTAAAAATAATAAGTTTATTTGAAGTTTACTTGATTTTTAGAAAAATATTTAGATATGTGTATTATAACAATGAATAAGCATGCCTAAAGTTGAAACTTATTTGAAAAATTCTCTTTATTTTTATTGGCACTAATTGTGTGCTCGGTATGTTGTTTCCTTCATGAAATGATATTGAGCATGTTGGTAAGTTATGTTTTGGGCATAATTGATTCCTTAATGATACATTGAGCTTATGTTGTTGTGAGAAGGAAATTACTCATGTTATGATTGTGAGCTCTTATGTGTAGTCATTGATGTTTTTAATTGCTATGTGTAAATGACATGATTGAGTTGTAACTCATGTTAATTATGCATGTTGTTGGTTGGGCTGCTAGTATTGAGTCTATCCTTTCCCTTCAAAAGATTTTAGTATCATTCGGGGAGTAATGTTCCTTGAGGGGAGATAATGTTATACTCTGAAAGTCTTAAACCTAATATAGAGCCTCACATGAGTGTCTAAGGTTTGTAACACTTGTAATAACCCTAAAGTAATGAATATAAATCAGTTAGGAGGTGTTGGAGTTAAAACGTCAAGGAACATCATGGTGTTAGGTGAATTTGTAACTTGGACTAGTGTAGTGACTTTATGTTTTTAAGGAATTAACTAAGGTTTAATAATGGTGAGAGGATGATCGGAATCTAGGTTACTAAGAGGGTCTTAAGAAGCAAGGACAAGTGAGGAGTGCCAACTTCAAGGGCAACCCAAAGCCTAGAGTCCAAGGCAGCCTAAGAAGGGAGGATACTACCTCACTCATCACGAGCATGACCACGGCCAAGTTAGGCTTTAAGAATATGTATTGGGGTACATAGGCATCCCCATGCCCAATATTGAGAAATAATGGGCATGTTAGAGAATATTGTCTTAAGGGTGTTGGTCAATGTCTACACAAGTAAATTAAAATATATGTCGATGCCAAATACTCAAATCCAATCTTGTTTAAGAATTGTACCTGCAATAAAGAACCTAATATAAAATAACTATATTCTTCACATACACCCTCATTAGGTACTAGGCATCCAAATGTCAAGCCTAGGTACCATAGCACATGATCACTTAAAATGATTATATAGATTGAGCAGTGCCCAAAGACATATTGAGGATTCTTGGGACAATAAGTGAAATTTCCAAATGAACTTCGCATAGGTATCATTTAGGAAAGTGCACGGAAACCCATGTGCAAGCACATGTGCAAGAGAGACCAAGCTAACAAATTCGGTTAGAGACGTTAGAGGACAAGCGCACGTCCGGGTCAAGCCACGTGGGGACAAGCTTCCAAGCCGGTCCTAGGCTCTAACTAACTGAACTAACTATCTAACTAACCTAGTACTAACCAAAAACAACTAACTATTGTTCCCGATATCCTAAGACCAAATCGGGTGACACTAACTGAGTAACTAACTAAAGAAACATCCTAGTACCCAACCTAGGATGGTGCAAAGGGCTAGTTATGGTCCTAACTACTTAAAGGTATTTTAGTAATAAACCTAGGTTACTTAATTAATAGATAAACAACTTAAATAATTAAATTAAATGGTCAAACCAAAACCCTTAAGCAATTTACAGATTTTGGTTCAGTCAAGTGTTCTCCTATTTCTGGACAATTTAGGAGGGCGTGTTATTAACTAACTAATAAATTTTTTTAATTAAGTCTTTTAGACTAAGTTGAATTAGTTAATATTCAGTTCCTAATTACTTAGACTCATATTATTCATCAGTAAGCCCTATGACTAAATACAGTGAAAAACATAAGAAAAACCTCAAGCGATTTCAATGTAGTTCTTGAAGATTTTCGTGCAAAGTACTAGGTGATCTTCGTAGATTCAATTCTACAGTAAGGTATGGGTTTTATCTCATTGATTCCTTTCCCCAGGAGGCTTTTTAACATTTTAATATTAAAGAATCCGAAACTAGGGTTGTTCCCAATGAATCGCATGTTCATCTTCCTAGTTCTCCATATTTCTGATTTTAGTAGTTTGTATGATGTAAATCTCGAGCATGTTGTTTGTATGTTGATCTAACTTATCATTTTGTGTAGGTTTCTGTGATTTATAATGTCGAATGAAACTTAATAGTTTGATCCATATGATTAGGATATTATTTACTTGAGATAATAAATGTTGTAATGCCTATTTGTGTTCGAGAATATTAAATTGTTAAAAGTCATTCATTTATTGGTTCTTAAAGTATAATAAAAAGGTTAAAAGTTGGCTTGTTTAACATGATGAGATTACTATTATGTATTCATGAAGTGATTGACTTACTAGTGATAATATCATAGTTTGATTTATGCCAATAAATTAGCTACCAATATTATTTCAAAAATATGTAAAGTCATACCAATCTTAACTAAATGAACTCATAACATAGGGTATGCCAATAATTGGGACAAGTCCCAACATACCCTATCTACATGAACTTGTGAACGTAATAGAACATTGAATAAGTCCTTATAACTTTCATAAAAAAATGTATAAGATTATCAATTAACGTTGAACATGATAGGGTGAGTAATGAAATATCTAAAAAATTATGAGTTATGAAATTGACCTAAAATAGAGTGTTAAAAAAAGTGAGACAAGTCTCAACTAAACTTAAACGATTATGTCAAAGTTACTAACATAAGAGGGTGCTAGAAACCGTGAGACAAGTTTCACTCGCACCATGATGATAATGTAAGATTAAATTCACATTCATCAAGTATAAAAGAAAGGGGTGACTAGTCATCCATTGATATAAGTATACCTTATACTAGAACCCAACTTCCATAATGTTTGAGTCAAATCTAAAAGTTGTAAAGTATAATAAATCTCCGCTAAGCACCGATAGACTAGCAATGAGTTTCTGCCAACACATGTAAGCCTCATGAGATGAGATCACCAACAAGGTGGATCAGGGTCTCCGAAGTCTCCTAGACCTTGAACTGTGTTGCTAGCATAGGAAATAACTAGTGGATATTCTATATAAGAATGCTAGGTAGTATTCGGTTTCACTTTGATCGGTGATACTAACTCTTTTCGGTTTGGGGAAAACACTATATTTATTTTTTATCTCATATGATCTATGTCGGTTAAATTCTCAAGAAAGTAGTCGGTTTCACTTTAGTCGTAAACCACCTCTTTTCGGTGTGGGGAAGACACTAGACGTGGTTTCAGTTTAGCCGGTGAACCACCTCTTTTCAGTGTGGGGAAGACACTGGACTCGATTTCACCTTAGCAATTGAAACACCTCTTGTCGGTGTGGGGAAGACACTGGATTTCATGTTAGCTCACATGATCTATTTCAGTAAGAAATATTTCAGTAAGAAAGTAAGAAATAATGAAAGTAACATGTTCAAAGTGAACAACATATTAAAGAACAAGCAATGTATGCTCAAAGTGTACTAAGTAAGCAAGAACTTAAGAATATCAATCATCAACATTTGATAAGAATGAAGTCTTAACAGTTATTGGTTTATGCCAATATTGGAGTATGAATATATGCCCCCAAGATCTATATATTATGCAAATAATCAAAGAATGGCAATAGCCAACAAAAATTGGCTTATAAATACATTCATTCCCAATTTAACAAGAATGAAAAGAATGACTTGTAAGTAAGGTAGACAAATTATTTCCTTAGTCTTTTGGATTACTTACTCTATTTATTGTAGCTATGGGACTACAATGAATCATTTCACTTGCAAGTAAAACATAGGATCAAAGGAGATATTGAACTACACAACAAGAAGAATAAAAGGCTGAAAAACAAACTAAGGATGGGAAGAAGAGCTCTCGGCCTAAGAGGAGCAAATTTATTAACTTTTTCTTGAGTTCGAAAATTATGTTCATGATTTCAAGGTCATATGTTCCTATAGAAAACGAGTTGTGTGCTTAAAATGTATAGAAATATGTCATATTCATAGCATGATTCATAATTAACGAATTAAGAAAATGAAGTGAGGTAATTTTCCAGAAACGGCATGTTTCTATAGGAAGAGATTTCCTTGATCATGCATAGTCTTTATGTGTTTATGTGCATACACTACTTAGTACAAGTGTGTACTAACTCCTATACTATTACTATTTTTTTAGGTGTAGGTTTTTAAGATGATTGAAGATTCGTTGAAGTGGTTTTTATTAGCGATATCTAGACTTTGGTAGGTCTGTTGAGTTTGAGTATGCCTACGCTTCTAATCTAGCTTAGTACATTAGACATAGCTAGTGGATGTTGTCCCTAGCATTTCATTTCATACATTTGTTCAAGCGTTTGACACAAGGCCGATTTCGCAAACTATTATTATCATTATGATTCTTTACTTTAATTTTTTAATCTATTGTTAGATGGTTGCTTTAGTTTGAGCTTATTAGAATATCACTTTTATGCAAGATTATATGAAGTCTATGTACACTTCAATATGTAATAAAAAGTTATAATTTTTTTGCAAATTTAATTGTATGATTGTGTGAAAGCTAAGAAGAGACTTGTTTGCGACCTCTGAGAGGTTAACAATGCCGATCTCATTTGGGATCTGGATTCCGGGTGTAACAAACTTGGTATCAGACCATGAGGTTAAATAACTTAAGAACTAAAGCTCAAAGAAACAACATTTCGTAGTTTCTACCTTATGGTTGTGAAGTGAACCACAATCATGACTTAGAGACTAAGTGATGCTAGGAATCTTCCTTTCTTCTACACTTTATCGCGTTGTTTAGAGCTTTGACAGCTTGTTTCATTCTAGAATCTAACTGTCCTCTATCGTGTGTGTATTTGTAAAAGTGAGCACATGAAAATCAGGCTGGCTTGAGAAGAAGTTGTTGGGTGTCAATCTAAGCTCCTCCTCAAGCCCTAGCTGCTGGAGAGCAAGTGCCAGTTAACCCAGCTACATTGGCAAATGGATAAGATTAGAGCGGCACTAATTCAGATGGCCCATTGCATCACTGTTTCGGCACATTCTATCATACCACCCAGGCACTATAGAGGAGTGCTCTAGAGAACCCGCGCATGCTTTAAGGCATGACTAGTAGGATTGAGAGTTCAACAAGATCCTTCAGTTACTTCATGTGACAAGACGCAATTGATACCCCAAAGTTGTGGACGATGTTCCAAAAAAGTGGGTCTCTCTATGAGTGCTAATGATCAGGAGAAGGCTGAGTTGGCTGCATAACATCTCAAAGATGTGGCACAGGTGTGGTACAGGATGTAATGAGATGACCGAGCACCAGGAGAATTCCCTATCACTTGTAACGTTCTCAAGCCTTGTAACAACCCAAAATAAAATAAGCTAAGTAACTTACAAAGGACCCTAGAACCATCCACCCTAGAACCCTAAGGGTGAGGCTTCTCGGCAAGGTGTGGGAGGCCAAGGTCCCACGACTAAATACGTGTGTAACCGGTTCCCCGGGCCTATACACTCCCATAGACAACAAACTTAATGAGTTGGTTGATCTAGGTGGGACTAGGTTGGACAAGGTTAGGACTCCGAATACCCGAGTGTGTCCAAACCAGACTTAAAAGGGGCGACCTTATGTTGGTGGGTCTAGGGGTAAATTGGTCTTTTCCAGGCTAAGGGTAGTATCGTACTTACCCTAAGGAATTAATTAATTTATTAATAAATTTAATTAAGTGGTTGGTTCGTGGAGGGTCGACTCGAAACAACCCGTTTTCGCGATAAGGCTCCACCTGGGTTTGAGCCTTGGTAGGAGGATCGAGTAAATGGATGAGATGGTGATTTAAAATCTGATTTTTAATGGCATAATGATCCTTTCACGTGTGATTAAATTAAATCAAATTTTTACATTTAAAAAAACCTTATTTGACTGTCCCAAACTAAAATCCTAATCCTAGGAAAACTCTCATCTCTCATGATCATCTCCCTCATACCTGTACTTTTCTTTTTTAAATGTTCTTTCTCTTACTAAAAAACTACAAGAATATAAAATTTATTGAAGTTCTTAAAACATGAAGAACTTACACGAAAATATAAGAAAAAAAAACTAATAAAAATGCCAGGCAAAAGGGAGGATTATTTCATCGTTTTGGTGTTGAAGTTTAGGGGATTTGGACGTGATTTTTGGATAAGGTTTTGGGCAGGAAGTTAAAGGTTTAAACGTCATAAATTATGATTTTTGCCACCTTAGTCTCTGTTAAGTATTCCAAGGGAACCTCATTATGATGCATGTCAATTCTAATTGCGAAGAACTAGTTTTTGTTTCCTCTCGTTAGCTGTTCCTGTACTATCTGCTCCATTAATTCGTAGGTGGTGTTGGTTAGATATTAGGCTGTACGTGTTTTTGTGATGAATCTGTCATGAGATGTTGTTGTTTGGAATCAGTATCACTGACAACCTATCTTTTTTGAAATATGTGTATTGTTTGCAAAGTTAGCCGTTGTATTACGCCATCGCCTTTGATTTGAGTTCAAAATGGATGTAATGTTTTGTATTACTTATGTCAAAAACATCATGTAACTGCCGTGATGTTCACATGAAGTTTAATGTGGCTGATTTGAAGGAAACCTTGGCTAAATGGAATCCATCTCAAATGAACTAAGACGTTCTAACTAAACCATGAATTACCGCTCTAAAAATTAATGTGTAATGTTTATTGAACATATGCTGAAGAACTACAGAAATTTCATGCTACAATATTATGAGTTTCGTTCTAGTTCAAGTGGTCGCAAAATGCTATGAATAATACCTTAATAGTGAGGTCTTCCGAGGTTGAAGCCGGTGACGTCTTCACCTTGTTAAAAGTCTAGAATAATGTAAGTGAAAAGAATGGGCAAGGGGGATTCGAAACCGTGAGACGCTGAACTCTGAATGAAACTATATGAAAATTAAAAAAAAAGAGAGTATGGGATTCGAACCCCCAATCTCTCTGTTTGATCTTATAATTAAAGAATAAAATAAAGGTTGAGTTGTGGGAATCGACTGCAACTACTTGTAAGTTGATTAGAGGGAATTAACAAAGAATAAAGTAGGCTGTGAGATCAGATCCCTACCCTCACTAATCAACTAGTAGCAAGTCAATGAAAAAGAAATTAAAAGAAAATAGGTTGTGGGGAATCGATCACCACACCCTTTTGATGGCAAGAAAAACCGAATAAGTAAGAAATAACAATAAGGAAAAATGAAATGAATGGCGTTGGGGGGCTGCGATCCTCACCGGTTCCGCTCAAGCTTGTGGATCAAATAGATAATAAAAAAAAATGTAAAGTGCTGTCCACAGAGATTCAAATTCGTGTTCCGCATGCAAAATTCCATATGACTCATAAGTCATACGTGAATATGTTCAAAATAGTGCTGCCTACTCAGATCAAAATCACGATCTTGATATGTAGCAAGATGCATAAGTCTGTAGCCACATCCTATTAGGTTAGATGGGGGAAAGGAAAACGGGCTGGAGAAGACATAATATTTACACGAACTAATGAATAAATCTCATGGCTTGTATTGTATAGAGCCCATAAGTTAGGCATACGTTTAAACGTAAGTGCATCTAAGATGTATTAATGAAGTGATTTACCCGTGAAGCGTTATGTACGCAGTGTAAAACACACTAAATGGCCCAGTGTGGTCATCGCATATGATAAACTGAATATTCAGGTAAATGGGGTGAGTAATTACGAAAAGCAAATTTCTAGTATATTATGATGTGGTGAAAACATTATAGAGGTAATGTGAAGATGAGGGAGGCAATCTTAATGAGCCTAGACAGTAAATGTTACCACACTTAGTCTCGCTAGGAAAAAAAAAAAAAAAAAAAAAAAAGGGAAGTGTAAAATCTAATGAACAGAACAGTCTCTAGACAATCTTATGAAATAATTAAAATTAATATACACTTAAACTAATGATGAGATGAGTATCCTCTATTGGAGATATGATTATGCTCATAACTATTAAACTAACTTCCATGATGTATGAGTTTAATGAATGGAACTTTATGTGAGGTCACAAATAGGACAAGTATAGCCGTGATGCCTTCTTATCGGGAAGATTGGAGGTTTCACGGTAACTTTCATGAGATGAGACTCTCCGGCATGCCGAGTAATGGTCTCCTTATATCTCCTCCTAGTCTTCGAACCTATACTGGCCAATATAGGGTATCTAGAGGGGTTCAATTCCCATGTATACGCTATTATTTTTGGTGCACTTTGGCGCGGTGATATTCCACCTTCCACGCCTCTTTTCGTGTGGGGGAGATACGTATTTGCATATCTTACATATCTATGTCGTTTAAAGTTAAAGTTCCCCATTCAATGAATGAGGCCCACGCTCAATGATGCACCTAATGAAATGAATTATACCACATATGTTAGGAGGAATGATAATAAGATGGAGCTAGACTAAGGAATATGAAACTAGGTTATTTCTTGATGCATGCAAAAAAACTCATGAGATATTTTTAACTACATCCTCATGAATAACTAGTGTACACTAGCTTATGAAGTATTAAGTGAAGTCGTAAATGATGAATAAGGCATACTCTGTGTTTTCTAAGAATGCTCCCTATTTGAGTCCCATATGTTGTGGCCCCCTCATTTTTTGGAATTTTTGATGTCAGTTCCATGATTCCAAAGTTTCTGGGACAAAAAAAATAAAAAAAAAAAAACGATTGATATGAAAATGTTATGTGGCTAATATTTATATGTTATGTGCTCTGTGTAATGATCGTTATTGCTGTTTGCAATATATACGTATGATGATGCATGGTACTCTTTGTCATGACTTTCCTAATCCAATTTTGGCAGGTTTTCACTAACGTCGTGAACTTTCCTAGATGTAAATTTGGCAGTCTACTGACTTGACTTCATAAATCAATGTTTTTAGGAAGATCTATTTTTACTCATTGCCGATGTACTTGGTGTGTGCTTGCATATACCCTACTTATTAACCAGTGTGTACTCATCCCATACATATCTGTTTTAGGTGGGCTGACACAAATGGACTTAGAGGGCTTTCGGCTATCAGACACGTTGCAGGCATCCTTACGTAGACTTACATTTCAACTTTGTAGGTGTTCGGGGCTCCTCATGTTTTCGAGGATGTCTACAGTTATTATCTATCATAGTTATGTATGCTTTTATGATAGTGGAGCATGTTTCGCACTGATGTTACATTTCCTATTTCATCTTATATATTATTGGTGCTGGCTTGGCAATATATATGTCTAATGGGCACTAGAACTCTGGCTTCTTTCATTTGATTATCTCTATATTAGATGGTTGATTTGTGAACGCATATTATGTTAATTATAATGTGTTTCACATGAAGTAAGAAAACAATAAGCTCAAATTTTCCACTAAAATTAACTTAGATGAAATAAGTATGACGTCTGTAGTCTTGTCTGCGACCTTTGAGAGTTCAACGATGCCGGTCTCGTCTGGGGTCTAGATTTCGGTCATGACAAAGTTGGTATTAGAGTACTAGGTTAAATTTTGAGAATAATGAGTTCACATCAACCACATTTAGTAGTTTCTAAGTCATGTTAGTGGAGTGAACCACTATCCTGAATTATAGATTGCATGATGCGCAGGAAAATTCCCTTATTCTGATATCATTGTGTCTTTTCCTAATGTCTCATTTCTTGATCTTATGAGATTGTCTCACATCAATACTTGTTGTTTCAGATAATTAACTACTAGGTAGACCGGCTTGTCAGAGGAAAAGGAGGAGCACTGCTGGAGATCATGCGGTTCCGCACCCAGGCTCTAGTTGAAGAGTGCTATGGCCGGTTAACCCTGCTGGGTGACTGATGATGGTGTGGGTCATATTTATACTAAAGCCACATCAATCACTTGAAGGCTAAGCCATGACTATACTAGTTCAACCGACAGAATGTTCATAGGGAGACCCCCCGGTATTGTCATAGCATGGCTAACATGGGCTGGCAAGAATTCTCGAGGATTTTTTTCCGCCACTTTCACAACAGTCCAAGACTTCAAAGACCCGCAGAGTTCATGGATGAGGTAAGAAGATTTTTTGTCGCTGGGGGCTACAAATAAATATTATAAGCTGAGATTGGCTCCATCAGCTCAAGGATATAAATCAGACATTGTGGCAAGAGTGGCAGGGATAGGTTAGCTGAGCTTTGGTCGAGTTCCATGCCACTTTGGAGCAGTTTAAGACATCTTTGGAGTGATTTTTCCCAGGGAGATGAGGGAGGCAAGTTTGAGAAGTTTATCACCTTACAAGAAGATATAACAGTCAGCGAGTATTCCCTGCAGTTTGTTAACTTCCAGGTTTGCTACTCTCCCTTTGTATCTAAATAAAGGCAGGGATGAGATGAGCAGGTCTCTCATAGAAATCACGACCGGAGATCTAGAATAAAGTGTCGGTCGGCGATGGCTCCACAAACATGGACGGTCTCCAATTTGGATGTGCATGGCCCAGCAAATGGAGGACATGGCCGAAGAAGATAAAACAGATGTGTTCGTGATGCTAGAGGCCTAGCCTCTGATCAGGTTGCAGTCCTACAATGGGGCAACAATGAACAACTGGCGTCCTATTAGTTCAGCCTCCAAATATAAAAAGGGGAAACAGAGTTTAGGGGAACTCATAGTTTTTAGCGGAGTACAACACCTAAGGAGGTAGAACACCTGAGTGCCCGAAGACAGAATGGAGGTTAAATGCAGGTCATCCCATGAAAGGTCTGTGCTGGTTGGCGTGTCTCATAGTGGAGTGGAGTGGCAGACGGGGCATAGATGGCCTATTTTGGTTGTCTGGTAAGAGTGGGTAACTGGTTAAGAACTGCCACAAAAAAAGAGGGTAGGCTGGGTAATTCTTAGCCTGGACTAATCGGTCACGGATGCAGCT
Organism: Solanum habrochaites; assembly: GCA_027704765.1. Lineage (NCBI taxonomy): Eukaryota > Viridiplantae > Streptophyta > Magnoliopsida > Solanales > Solanaceae > Solanum > Solanum habrochaites. The sequence goes on along the minus strand of JAKWJA010002497.1, from coordinate 42,199,759 downwards.
CATCCGAGCCTCCTATGAGGAAGCACTTCTAACGCCGGCGTTAAGTGCTAGGGTGGAGGCAGGAGGAAGTCGGTATGTGGTCACACGGTATGGCTTCAAGTATTGATAACTTCTCTTATGCTTACTTGATCGCACATGGTTTAACACTTTCCTTTGTAACCGCTTTGCTTCTCACTTTTGAGATATTGGCTTGAAAGTTATCTCTGATTCTATAGTGGTTAGTACAACCTCTAGGGGAGAAATGAAGAACTCATAGAGTATATTAAGGATTGACCTGCAATAGTGATATGGGTAAACAATATGTGGTGCAGACTGGTTGAGTTACCCATGCATGATTTTGATCATTATCTTGTAAATGGACGGTCTTTCATAGTTGTTATGCTTGTATGGGGATGTCGTTGGAGGGTTGTGAGATTTGCGTTTCCCTAATGAAGAAGACCTAGTCTGAGAGGTTTGACAACTTGAGTCTCTAACCTTGATTTTGAATCTAAGGCTCATAAAATGATGTTCGAGGTTATTATTTCATCTTAATATGTTAAATAATATATATTACTTTCCTTCCAAAGAGTCTGTGCCGTAGTGAGTGAGTTCAGAATGTATTTCCTGTGATTGCCTGGAGTTCCCTCCCCTTGAAGATTTTACTTTGGTATCGATCTTAGCCGCGATAGCTAAACGATTCAGTTCCGCCTGTACAAGAATTTCTCCAGCTTGAACTTAAAGAGTTGAAGCTGCAGCTAAAAAAAAAACTCTCCCTCTTACGATAGGTTTCATTCAGCAAGAGGCATATCCTCCTAGGGGATCTGCCTGTGTTTGTTTGCGAAAAAAAGATGGAACGCCTTAGGATGTGTATCGCTTATCGACAGGCTCCCAAAGTCCACTATCAGAATAAGTATCCCTTCCCATAATAGATTGGCTTGTTCAATCCAACTCAAGGCTATAGTTTCTTCTTGAAGTTGATCTTCATTCGGTAGCAATCATCTAGGTTAGGTGATTGTAGAATACCCCAAACCTAGGCTTTCGTACGCCGTTAGGTCACTACCTCGATTCTCGCACAAGTTTGTTCATTTGGCTCTCATGAATGCACCTCCTCCTGCATTATAGATCTCCTGAACAGGGGTCTTTCGTGCAATCCGGACTTCTTTCGTCATACGTATCACCTCATGACATTCAGCTATCTACTCTAAGACAAGGGAAGAACATGAACAACATTTGAGACTAACCTTGCAGGTACTTAGACAACATCAACTATATGTCAAATTCAGCAAGTGTGAATTCTGGCTAAGATAACTGACCTTTCTAGGTCATTTGTGTCCGATCAAGGTGTAGAGGTGGACCCCAGAAACACTGAGGATGTTAAGAACTGTATAAAACCTGTTACTCCCATTGATATCCCTAGCTTCTTGGGATTGGCTGGTTACTACCGTAGATTCGTGGAGGGTTTTTCTTCCATTGATGCTCCACTGACGGCTTTGACTAAGAATGTTTCCATGTTTGAATTGAGGGAGACTTGTGAGAAGAGTTTCCAAACTAGGACATTATTCCTTCAGGCCCGCAGGTGTGCTCGTACTTTGTGGTTCCTAAGTTGGTGAGAATCTATCAATGGTTATTGTGATCCTAATCTATGGTTGTTTGGTTGTGTTATTATGTAGGGTGGTAAGGTAATACTTATGCGCTAGATCAGGCTAAAGGTTGCTGAGAAGAATCATCCCATATGACCTGGAGTTGGAAGTTGTGGGTGTTTGCCTGAGTCTGTGGAGGCAGTATTGTAAAGAGGGTTTAATCTGTATGTGTTCACATACCACAAGAGTCTCCAGTAACGTGTTGCACAAGAGAGTTACATTTAACTTCAGGGGGTCAGAGGTTGTTGGAGCTTTAAGGACTATGACATGATGTCCACTACATCGCATTTGGGTAAGGCTTAGTTTTATTGATGCTTGAGACGATGAGCATGGAAGTCATGTCCCACATTGAAGGGTGAGACGAAAGAGTTGGTAAAGATTACATATAGTCTTTCACTAGAGTGGGTGTGGTGGTTAGTTGACTCCTACTAGTGGTAGTGGGGGTGTTTCAGTTAATCCTAGTTCTGAATCATCCTTAGTATTGAATCAAGAAGGGTCAGCATCTGATCCTGTGTTGATGGAGATGACGGACTTGAGTGGTTGTTAACTGAATGAGTCTTTTTTTCTTGGGAGGTGACTACATACTTATTGGGGGAGGTATCCTAGGATAGCTGCGTGTACCAAATGTTGATGAATTGGCAGCCATATCATTGAGAGGCCGCATGATTCCATATATTCTATACATCCAGGTTCGGCACTCACCAATATGTATCATTATCTTAAGAAGATCTATTGCTGGGGTGGCATGAGAAGGACATTGTAGAATATGTGGCCAGTAAGTGTCGTAATTGTCAAAGCAAGGTTATATGGACTCGTGGTTGGTCTTCCCGAGGAACTAGGATGACAACATGGATCTATAGGTTCGTTTTGACAGGCATGACTAGTCCCTTCCGCACTTTCTCCTGTGATTGTCTAACGTACAGAGTAGGATTATGTTGGACTCTCATTTTTATGATGTTTGTGATATGGCATGGGATTCCTTTGTCTATCCTTTTAATAAAGAATCTAAGTTCACTTCACATTTATCTGGAGATCCTCCAGGACTTAGGGCATGGCAGATGAAGCTTAGTACTTCCTTTCATCCTCAGACTGATGGGTAGTTAAAGCGCACCATTCAGACATTGGAGGATATGTTGAGGGCGTGTATGATTAACTTCAAGGGTAGTTGGGACGACCATCTGCGTTTGATAGATATCTTCTATAATAATAGCTATCACTCTAGCATTGGGATGGCACCGTTTGAGGCACTATATGGTAGGATATGTAGGTATCCAGTTGTATGGTTCGAGGTTGGAGAGTCATCCATCTTGGGTCCACAGATGATTGATGAGTCCTTAGAGAAGGTAAGGGTGATTAGGGATAGGTTGGCTACTGCTTAAAGTTTGCACAAGTCTTATGTAGACAATAGAAAAAGCCCTTAGAGTTTGATGTAAGTGACCACGTCTATTTGAAGATATCACCTATAAAGGGGGTGATGAGGTTTGACAGGAAGGGAAAGTTGAGTCCAAGGTATGTTGGGCCATATGAGATCCTACAGCGTGTTGGTGAGGTGGCCTATGAGTTGGCATTGCCTGCAGATATGAAGACTTGTCCTAGGTGATCCAGTATCGAATTTACTATTGAAAGTTTGGCGGTGGTCGTGAAGACTTTCCTTGAGAGGTACGCTATTAGATATTGTAGCACACATAAAATTATCTAATGAACAAGTAGATGGGCCACATGAATGTATGTGGAGGAAATCATCTTGTTTAAGGTGCTAACTGTCGGAGGGCTCGAGGCGATATGAAAATCCCGCCCCGTCCTCATTCTTTTCATCGCCTTGAGGTTAGATCTTCCTATTCTTTAAGTCTATAGTTCCTTATTCATCTTCGCACTATTTGTTTTTGCTTGGTTGTGAATAGTATTTATGTTCTGTCTAACTAGCCTTAACACTAGATATTTTAGTTATTAGTGTAATTTTGGGGACAATGTTCTGGGGGGGGATAATGTAACAACCCGAAATCAAATATGCTAAGTAACGTACTAAGGACCCTAGAACCAGCCACCGAATCATCCTAGGGGTACCCACATTGAACATACCCCATCTTATGGCAGCTCTAACCTGTGAGGGTCGGCTCCGTAAAGAAGGAAAAAAAAAAGCAAAAAGGGGTGTGGGGGTGCTCAAGGTCGCGCACTACTCAATATGTGTTGTAACCTGGTACGCCTCAGTGCCTATGGCACTCGCCGAGGGAAACAAACTTGGTGAGTTGTTTGAGCTAGGTGGGACCAGTTTGGACAAGGTTAGTGACCCTTCTAATACGTATTAGTCCAACTAGATACACCGCGCTTGTCTCCAAATGCGGCTTGAAATGGGCAACCTCCCCATTGACGATGTTCTATGGGGTAAAATGGTCTTTTGCTGTCCAAGGGTTATATCGTAATGACCCTAAGGAATTAATTAATTTATTAATTAATTTATTAAATAATTTAATGATATTGTCGGTTTGGATCGGGTCTACCCGAAACAACTCATTTTCGCGATAAGGCTCCACCCGGGTTTGAGCCTTGGTGAGAGAATCGATTAAATTAATTAATTGGTGATTTAAAATTTGATTTTTGTGTGAGGAAATAATGTTCCTTTCACGTGTGATTAAATTAAATAAGATTTGTTCCATTTAACAAAACCTTATTTAACTAATTCCTAAACTAAACTTGTAATCCTAGGAAAACTCTAATCTCTCCCAATCATCTCCCTCACGTCTCTTCACTTTTCTTTTTCACGTTTCCTCTCTCTGTCCGACACATCGACAAGATAGAAATTGATTACATTTTCTTAACACTTGAAGACTCCCATAAACAAAAACCCAGCATCGAAATATAAGAAAAGTGAGGATTATTTCGTCGATTTGGTGTTGAAGTTGAGGGTATTTGGACGTGATATTTGGAGAAGGTATTGGGAAGCAAATTCAAGGTTTGAACGTCATAAAATGTATGGGTTTTTCTTAATCTTGGTTCCTTTCCCAAGAGAACCTTAAGATTCAGTAATATCTAATACGAAAACTAGGATTGTTTTCCTGTTGCATGTACCTGTCACTAGCTCCCATTGATTCGTAAATTGGGTTTGTTTGCTGATAGATATTAGGCATGTAATATGTTTTCTTGATGAATATGTTCATGAATGTGTGTTTGGAATCATATGAATGACTATTACCTTCTATTTAAGGTTCAAAAATGATATGTTATGGTTGTATTTGTACGTGCACAAACTTATGTAAATCGTGATGTTCACATGAAGTGTAATGTGGCTGATTTAAGTGAGAAACTCTTGGCTAAATGAATCCATGAAAATGCACCTAAGACGTTCTAAATGAACCATGAATTACCCTAAGAACTAACGTGTAATGTTGATGGAAAAGATGCTGAAAAACTACAAAATTTCATGCTACATATTGATGAGTTTCGTTCAAGTTAAAGTGGTATAAATTTCTATGAATTATGAATTAAATAAGTGAGGTCACTGAGATTGAACCCGTGACCTCACCTTGTTAAAAGTCATTGAATAATGTAACTTAAAAAGAATGTAGTAAGGGGAATTCGAACGGTGACCTTGAATGGAAAATAAAACTATGAAAATAAATAAATGAGAGGAGTGTGATTCGAACCTACATCCTCTTGGTCAGACATACGGAATTAAAATAAAATAAAGGTTGAGGTGTGTGGGAATAGAACCCACAACCTCTAGGCTGATTAAGGGAATTAAAATGAAAAAGTGAAGGAAAACAAACATAAAAGAAAAGAGGGAGGTTGTGGGGGATCGATCCCACAAACTCTCATTCCCAAGGCAAACGAATAAGAAAGAAAGAAAAAGAAGGAAAAGAGAAATGAAGGCGTTGAGGCTTGATCTCGAGTCTCCAACCCGTGTGGATCAAAATAGAACAAATAAAAAAATGTAAGTGCTGTCCAAGGGATTCGAAATCGGGTTCCCTTGCCCTATCCAGTATTGATACATAAGTCATGCGTGAATAAATGTTCAAAATACTGCTGCCTACTCAGATCGAAATCAAGATCTTGGCATATGTACAAGATTTAATAAAGTCTTTTACTCCACAAAAAATAATAAAAATTTTAAAAGGAAAAAAAAAAAGGACCATTGAAAAATCTTTTTTTCTTGTAAAGCGAACTATAACGAATAAGCAATCATGGCTTGTATGTAAGACACTTAGTCTAGCATACGTTTAAAAGTACGTGACATCCTGATGTATGTAATGAGTGATATAAACCTAGGAAGGGCTAAATCAAGTGTAAAACACACGCAATGTCGCAAATGCATTGGCATAATGAGAAATGATACTTCATGTAAAAAGGGTGAGTTATCTGAAAGGCAAATTGCTAATGTTAATATGTTTTGTGCAGCAAATATGATCATAGGCTATGTGAAATATCAGAGGCAATCTCAAATGAGCCAAAGTAACTGTTAGCAAACATAGCTCACCTATGGAGTATAAAGGCTAATGAATAGACCCACTCTCTTGTACACTGCTAATGAAAGTATGGATATTAATATAAACTTAATAATAATGTGAGATGAGTAAATCATCTATTTGAGCTTGATGTCCTCATACTAGAAGTCCACTTCCATATGTATGAGTTGAATGTAATGGAAATTTGATACTTATTCATTAGATAGACTAGGCTATGAGCGGTGATTGCCATCTTTGGGGAAGGGCAGAGGTTCACGTAACTCTCATGAGATAGACTGTCCGGCTGGCCGAGTAGGGGTCTCCTTATATCTTCATAGTCTTCAATCTATAACTGAAATATAGGGATCTTGCGGGGTTCAATTCCCATGTATCTAGTTTTGTTGTTTAGTCACTTTGGCTTGTGATTCCAGCTCTTTTCAGTTGGGGGGATTAGCAGCACTATGTGTTTCGCCTTTTCGTATCTGCGATCGTCCTAAGCGTTGCTCGTCGATAGAATATGAAGGTCCATGGTACGCTGCAGCTTTGGTCCTCTGATTTGCGGACAAATGTATATTGGGCTCACATTGGGCCTGGTTGGCCAAGAGGGGGATTAAGCGTATAGAAGGTGGGATCTCTAGAAGGGTAGGGAGGAGAAGGGGAGGGGGGAGGGGGGGATGCGGGCAAGCTGGGGGCATGTTCCAATTTCTTATTGCGAATTAAAAGGGAGTGCGAGCTTCTTGGATACTATGTTCAACGCGAATACAAGGAGTCTGGCGGGTGGGGAGAGGGTGGGCGTGTGTTGAGACGTCGAGTTGAGAGAGGGAGGGGTGTGGGGGAAGATTTGGAGTTGGATTACGATGTAAGAAGGGGGGCGATACTAGTGCGAGTTAGGTTGTGGGAGCGAGTGGGGGGCTGAGGTCGTGTGGAACGTGGAATCCGTTTCCAGTACGTAGTGGATAAGGGCGCTGTGTCCCGTGGGGTGTTGAAGCGGGCAGAACTAGGATAGCCGCTTTTGCCTGCTCTGGTTGTCGCAGGTTGGTTTGGTGCGTGAGGGGTTGCATTACATTGGCGGGATATAATGTGGTGGGGTGTATAAACATTTGACAGGTGTGTCGCGGTCGAAGAGGAGAGGGATTTGTGGGTTATATTTGGGGATTACGGGGGGTCTCGTCAGGCTTTCTGGGTTGACTTACGGGTCTCTGGGAGGGGCGGGTGGGGGGGGTCGGCTAGGTTATTTACTATGCTCAGAGCGGGTTTTAGAACTTTCAGGTTTCCTTCAGCACTCAGCGTTCATTAGATCTACCGTCGGGAGTTGGGCTGTCTGAGAAGTTGATATGTAAGGTTGACTGGGGTTGTCCGAGGTGCGTTATGAGACGTGGGGGGGAAGACGCGGTTAGGTTCGGGGTTGGTTTGTCGGGCGGGAAGGGCTGGGTGTGATGGGGGTAAGGTCGAGAGGTAATGGTGGAGCGTTTTGCATGGGAGAGAAGGTTAGGTAGAGGTATGCGGGGGGAAGATTTATTTGGGTGCTGCGTGCTATTAGCGGATTGGAGGGTGGGGGGTGGTGTGTTGGGGGTGGTGATGGTTAGGGAGGATCAAATGTTTGGTGATAGTTCAATGGGCGGAGGGTCTTGGGAGTATTGAGTGGGATGACTAGTGTGGGGGGGTAGTGGGGACGAGGGGGGCGGAATACAGAGACGCGTGCATGTGTTGAAAGGGGGGAGTGTATAGGGATGGGAGTGGTTAAGGGCGGGGGTGTCGATAGGGCATGTGGAGGTAAGGTGTGGGGATGGTGTGAGTCTGTTAGTAAGGAGGGATACTGTTGCGGTCGTGGTCGTTGGGGGGGGGGGAACTGAGGCTCTGGGAAGTGGTGAAAGTTGGGATGGGATGGTTTGGGGGTACGAGTTGAGTGAAGGAAATGGTTTCCGTGTCACGTGGCTGTTGGTTGTTATAAGCTAGTATCGCCGGGAGTTTTCGTCCAGTCGGTGGGGTAGTAGTGGCCATCTAGTTCCGCTGATGGTCAATAGTTTTTTTAAGGGATAGGAGCCGGTAGAGGTGCTGGATATGAAAGCCAGTTCGCGGTGCGCGTCAGCTCCGGTTCAAGTGTAGCTATCTAAATTTTTGTTTAACTAGGTTGTGATATTTTGAAGAGAAGTACGTTTGAATGCATTAAGCAAACTCTGTGCTTTTCTAAAGAAGCTCCCTAGTTAGGTCGCCATATGTTGAGCCTCATATAGGAAGTGTTGATGGCACGGTCCATCCTTCGCAAAGTTCATCTGGCTATATGAACGACGATATGAAAAGAGTGTCTGCTATATGCATGGCATATGAACGAACGATATGAAAGATGTTGTCTGTATATGTATAGCTATGTGCTATGTTACGGAGTTAGGTGTTTGTGCAATTGTTACGTATGATGATGCATGCTACTTCATGCCAGACTTTCTTATCCCAAATTTGGCAGGTCAATAAATTTCCTAATAGAAATTTGGCAAGGTTACGACTGATTTCCATAAATGATGCATCTACGAAAGAGATATTCTTACTCATGCATGTCCTTGGTGTGTGCTTACATCTAACCATACTTAGTTCAAGTGTGTACTAATCCCATATAGTATCGACTTTAAGGTGCAGGCACTGGTGGGACACTCGAGCTTATGGTACAGCCTTGCAGCTATCTGGACTTGGTAGGCCCTCATGCTTTCGAGGATGTCTACCATTATTATCTAGTTTCTATGTAGGCTTTAGATAGTGGATCATGTTCCACTATTTTTTCATTTCCAACTTCATTTCTGACTTTGTATTGGTGCCGTTTTGGCAAGACTACGTTTAATGTAACTATGAACTGCTTCTTTAATTTTATTATCTCTATATTAGATGGTTGATTTGTGAATGCCGATGATGTTAGGTATAATATGTTATTCATGAAATAAGAAAATAAAAAGCTCAAATTTTCCGCTAAAATTAACCTAAATGAAGTAATTATGACGAATGTAGGCCTGTCTACGACCTCTGAGAGGTCAATGACGCCGAATGCGTCTGGTGTCTAGATGCCAGTCGTGAAAATACTGCATTCCTGTAGAGGTTCTTTCCCAGAGAGTAAAGAGAGGCTAAGGTTGAAGAGTTGATTTACCTACGACAAGGAGGTACATCAGTCAAGGAATACTCCTTGAAGTTTGTTAAGCTTTCCAAATATGCTTCTTTTCTGGTGCGCAATAGCAGAGATGAGATGATCATATTTGTGATTGGTGTATCGGAGGATTTGGAGGAGGATTGTTGGTCAGCCATGTTGCATAATAACATGTACCTTGGTAGGTTTATGGTACATGCACAGTAGGTTGAGGAAAGTCGTCGGAGAAAAAGAGGCCCTGAGAGCAAGAAATCAAAGCCCTCAGATCAGTCTTGTTCGAGCATTGGTAGGGGTTTGTTTAGAAGGGGCACCAACACTCAGGTAAACCTACACGTTCAAAGAACACTAATTCCAAGAACGGGAATGATACAAAATCCCAGCATGACTGAAAGACGTGTGGTAAGTGTGGACATTCGCATGGAGGTGAGTGCATGGTAGGTTCAAATGCATACGATGGGTGCGTAAAGAGTGGGATATGATCAAGGACTCCCCTCATGTGAAGAATCAGGACAAGGAAGATACTCAGCCTCAGCCTAATCCCATTTCTGCAAGAGAAGTCAGTCGATCTGGTCACTGGTAACTTACTTGTATTTTCTTTTCCTGTTTATGCATTGTTAGATGCAGGATCTACCTTGTCTTTTATTACTCCGTTAGTAGCTATTAAATTGAACTTGCTTCCTGAGATCTTGCATGAGCCAATTCTAGTAAGTACTCCTATAGGAGACAACATTAGGGCCGAAAGAGTATGTAGAGATTGCCCAATAACTATTCTTTATAGAGTTACATATACTGACCTAGTAGAACTAACCATGGTTGATTTTGATATAATTTTGGGTATGAATTCGCTCCATGAATGCTATGCTACCCATAAACTGTCAAAATAAGGTAGTAAGGTTTCAATTTCCAAATGAGTTTAGAGTTGAAATGGGAAGGGCGTGGTTCAAATCTAACAGGCAAAACATTTTAAAATATTAAATCCAATAAGATGTTATCTAAGGGGTATTTATACCACTTAGTTAGAGTAAATGACTTAGAGCATGAAGTTCCTTCCATAGGCTCTATGTCCATAGTAAATGAGTTTCAAGATGTCTTTCCGGAGGATTTACCAAAAATCCCTCTTGAACGCGAAATTGAGTTTGGTGTTGACTTAGAACCAAACATCAAACCAATTTCTATTCCTTCCTAAAGGCTGGATCCAACAAAATTCAACGAGTTGAAGTTGCAGTTAAAGGATTTACTTGATAAGGGTTTCATCCAGCCGAGCATATCCCCATGGGGTGCTCCATTATTGTTTGGTAAGAAAAAGGATGGAATTCTTAGAATGTGTATTGATAATCGACAACTAAACAAAGTCACTATAAAGAACAAATACCCTCTATCCAAAATTGATGATCTATTTGATCAGTTTAAAATTTCAAGTTTCTTTTCTAAAATAGATCTTCAGTTAGGTTATCACAAACTTAGAGTAAGACAAGAGGATGTTCCTAAGACTTCCTTTCGTACTAGGTATGGTCATTACGAGTTTCTTTTCATGTAATTCGGTATCACTAACACACCAGCTTTATTTATGGACCTTATGAATAAACTCTTCTGTGAATACCTTGATTTTTTTGTTATAGTATTTATAGATGACATCCTCATATACTCTAAGATTAGATAAGATCATGAACATCATTTGATAATGACATTTCAAGTACTTAGGGAGCAATGACGTGAAAGTTTGTAACACCTCGGGTTCAAAAGAAGGAAAAAATTCAAGTTTGTAATATCTAGTGTAACTTTCGATGGAACAACATATGGTTCATAAAATCGCATCAGATACCATAAGTGGTAATTCAAACTTAGTTGAAATGTCAAGTCCCAACATTCTTTTTAGGATTCACCAAGACTATACATCGTTTAATATACTAGTCGTGGTATGTCTCACAGCTGAGTTCCACACTTTGTAAAATTTTAAGGAACATAATTTGGACTTACGGTTTCCATGTATAGAACATTGTTTAAACAATGCAGCGTACATGTTCCCTCGGTTCAAAGGTCAAAAAACCAGTTTTTGAAGGCACCGACGGTTGACTAGGACGGTTCATCATTGGACATGCGAACCGTGGGTGTAGCAATAAATGGAATCTTATAGTATTTTTTAAATGGTATATGGGTATTTTTTAATTTTTTTAACCCAATACTATGTCATTTTACCCTCTACCCTAAGCCCTATATATTAATTTTAGATCCCCAAATCACTCAACTCAATTCCCCTCTTACATTCCTAAAATTTGATCAAGTCATCGTCTAAAAATTTTTGCTCTCTAAGGAAGAATAAAAAGTCTAGGATTTCAATATCAATTCTACAATACATCATAAACTTTTGGCTTTGAATTCAAGGGTGATTCCTAAAATCTCCAATTTTGTAAAGTTAGATTCTCCAATAAAATTCTGCTTTTATTCAGTAAGGTCTAGGGGGTGGATTTTTAAGGTTTCTTCTTCAATTTTTAATGTATCTTCAATCAATAATGTCGGATGATGATCCTTTATCCTTAGTTATTCGTTCATCTAATGAGTTTAATCAAAGATTTTCAAAAGTGATTCAAAGATTAAAATTCCAAATTTTCAATCTAGCCATTGGTTCATTGTCAAATTGATTTCAAAGTAATTTTAATGGTGAATTTATAATTATTAAATGATTTAAAAATTATTTAAATCCAATTCAATGAAGAACCTATGATCTCCCTAATATTTCAATTTATGATATAATGTGGGTCTTGTGATCTTGATTAGATGATGATTCGAATATGCTTACATTGTAATTAATTGATAATTTTATTTTTATCTATGTCAATTTATTATGAATCATTGTGAATTGATCAATTGTGATCATAGCTTGTATGTATTGGTGAGTTGACCTAGATCTCTCTCCATTTAGTATATAATTGACATTGAGTTGTGTTTATTGGTATGGTCAACTTATGGTGGCGGTATTTATCTTCTTTTTTCTTTATATATATTTCTTTTGATCATATCCTTGAGTGAAAATTATTTTTGTGAAGTGTGGTTGTGATGATCACACATGTGAAGCTATATGTCTAGTATTCCTTTTTAGTTCATGATCTAGGGTACATTGATCATGTTATAATAATTGAATAAAGGTGTTAGGGTTAGGTATGGTATTTGTGCTTGTCACTAATTAAATGCTAATGATGAATGACCCCTAGATGTACCCCTATATTAATGTGTGATGTTAACCAATACTAGGAGTCTTAGATTCAAGTGTTGAAGATGTCTTGTCTCCTATGCTATAATTTGGTGTGTGGTCTACGTATGAATGTGTATTGTTGTCTTAAGAGGGTGGATGCATCAATATTATATTTATAGACATTATGTGATCATGTTATCCAATTTACACACACCTCATGCATGTTGATGAGAAGTATAGATTCATGATGTCTAATGCAGGGATAGTTCTCATGTGCACTAATGTCTACTACTATGCATGTAAAATATATGTCCATTAAAAGTTGCAAAATTAAATTTAATTAGGGATGACTGTTAGGTTATAGTGTTGTTGTCAAAAGGGATACGACTTTTCCCTACATTTCCACAGCTACTTGAAGATATTTCTAGGGTGATTACTCTATATATATGAATATGAATGCATGATTTAGCTATGAACATGACAGTCTAGGCTATGACCATGAAAGTATATGATATAATGAATTATGCATATGTGTAGTATCTAAATGTGTTGACGTGAAAGGTCATATCATGTAAGTATACATACACACACATTAATGCATATAATGAAGAATGTATTATATTCTAGTAAAGAGGGGGCATCTTGAAAGGTATTCTCAGTCGTAGTCTAAACTAGATATTGCTTGAATATGCGATGTCCGTGTGAAAGGTTTTCTCATATGATTTAGGTTGATGAAAGGAAAACTTCTCATCTATAACCTATGAGCTAAGCATATGAGGATTTACACCTCTTAAAGCCATTTTTATGAGGTAAATTAAATTAAATCTTTTCAATAAAGGGAATTTAGCTTAGCACCGAGTGAATGTGATGATGAGGGGTGCCCTTTCCAAATGTGGTAAAGCTTGTTTACCATAGTCCTGTGGATAACTACAATGCCGAATAGGCATAAAGAGGGTTTTGATATATACCTACAACTTTCCACTACTATGTTCCCCATAGGATCTAGCAAGTGATATCACCTAATATGCTAGCATGATAATCATGTCTTACCTTTGCAATTAAGATACCCTCTTTTGGTGTGAGGGGACGACACCAAATTCCATGTTTGGCTTAAATGGTTTTATTTTAGATTAAGGCTAGGATTTCCCTAAAGTAAAATATATAATGGAAGTAAAATAATGAACCCTATCTACGATAACCTAAGGGAATTTGCGTAGTGTAGGTGAGGGTATGTGACTTTACCAATGTATTGCACAGGTTAGTTCTTGCAGCGGAGTTTAGGGACGTTGTTTATATTGCCTAGATATGTATATATCTATATATATATAACATATATGCATATAATTCTAATAAAAGTGAACTAATTATTTTAGACATGATATTATGATGAGAAGGGTGTTGTACCGATTTATCTAAATTGATGTGAGTCTAGATGGCGAAAGGAAATTAGAGCTAAACAATGTATTATGGCATATATTTTATAAATATAAGAAGTGATGTTCTAGCATATGACGTGCTACGAAAGTTTTAAATTTATTGTTAAATTAAAATGACAATGCAATGAAAGATTAGTATTGACTTGTATAAGACCTCCGAGAGGTCAAGTACGCCATGTTACTTCTAGGGTGTGCCCCCCGATCTTGAAAAATGGGGTGTCAGAGCATCAATTATTTTTTAAGAAACAAGTTAATGAATAATTGTCACGACCCAAATCAGGGACGCGACTGGCACCCACATTTACCCTCCTATGTGAGCGAAACAACCCCATCTAAACCTTAACATTTCAAGATAGATCAACAGAAATAATGCGGAAAAGATTCAACTCATTAATAAAACCCAATGCAATACTAATTATTATCCCCAAATCTGGAAGTTCTCATCACCGAAATCATCTCAAAATTACGTAACTCGGAATGTCTAAGAACAAAATAATCAAAAGCAGCTAGTCATGCCGGAAGTTCAAGGCATCAAGACTGAAGAAGAAGACCAAGTCCAAGCTAGAAGCATTAGCTCACCTGAATTTCCGATGACGTGAAGATGGCTAGATCTGCTGTTGAGTTGTGAAGTTGACAAACGTTGCGCATTACACAACTAACAAGAGGGGGAAAACATTAAAAGTAGGGGGTCAGTAAAACCACACGTAATGAGATAGATCTCATCGGCCAACTCAACATAGGGAAGGAACAGTATATATCAATAATAATTGGAATCAACTACAATACCACATGTAGCAATACACATGAATTCATCAATAACTACAACCGAGTTCACACAGGAGGACGAAGCCTCATACCATACTCTTTGGGAATTAGTTTCATTAGAGTGAGTGATTATTATCTTCAATATTTATTAGCTTTATTCAATATTGGTCGGGACGTGGCCACTCCGATCCTCTATTTGTATCCTTGGGTCCGGAACGTGGCATCGACCTACTCTATACTACCGGTACCGGAACGTGGGACACCGATCCATTTATCTAACTAGGTGTAGGAAAGTGGACCTCCGTCCTCATATTCTAATCTGTACCGGAAGTGGCACTCCGATCATATTCTATCCTGGGTTCGGAAACGTGACACGTCCGATCTATATTCTATCCTTCGGTACCGGAACGTGCACCCGCGATCCATAGTCTATCCTCTGTTTGGGTCGGAACGTGACCATACGATCCTCATTTATTCATTCTATCCTGGTACCGGAACGTGGAACCGAGCCCCTAATTCATCAAGCCTTCTATCATTACTAAGGCATCATCTTCTCTTATATACTATAATCAAGTGAACTTTAAGGGTTTTTCAAGATTTGGGATTCCATAACTTTCATCATGCTTTGTTACTTCATCACAATTTTATAATCATAAATCATGCCAGCATACAACTTAAGCAATAGCGGGTTACAAATTATCAACACATAAATTCAATATTAAGATTCAGTACAATATCGTAACTTCAACCATAAACCACTCCACCGAGAATTGATACTGCAACAAGCTATCTTCTCAAAATCCTGCTCTCCTTGGCTCTCTCTCTTGATCGATTCTCTCTTTCTCTCTTGCTGTTTCTTTCTATTTTTCTTATTCAAACCCTCTTTCTGTTACCCTAATTATTAACTAAGAATAAAAGATGGCAATAATAACCCACTAATTAACTTAAGGTTCCCTCTTTTAACCCCAAGTAATTAGACTTATTAACATAAACCCTATAACTTTATAATTAAAGCAGGAGGGAAGGAGGAATAGTCAAAAACGTCCTTAAACACATGTAAAGAATCCGAACTAGAGAAACGGCGAACGAAAAGGGAGTAGAATGTGAAACCTACATCCTACACACGGTCTACAGAAGATTACAAGACGATAACCCACCCACAAAATTTCCAGGCACTCGTAGAACCAGGATAGCCACAATCAGTGATAAGGGCCGTCGCGCCGGCGACGGTCAGTACTGCTGTCCGTCGTATGACAGAGGAATTGGTTAAGTGGATGGCCTGTACGGGCCGTCGAGCCTGCGACGGTCACGTACGGCCACCAGTCACGACGTTTAAGAGAGTCGATTTGCCAGACCTAATTTCAGTTTTTAAGTGGTTTGAAACGACACCCTCCACGACGGTCCGTCGTTTGCCCTTGACGGTCCGTCGTGGCCGCAGTCACATCTGACCAGTTTTCCAGAATAAAATCTGTTGCTCAAAACGACTAAACAGGTCGTTACAATAGGACAAATTACCATGTTCGTCCCGAACCGATCACAAGAAGGCCAAAACAAGTGCGAAAGGGAAGACCTGATCCGGTAAACAGATGTGGGTATCTTTCCCGCCATATCTGCCTCCTTCCCCAAGTGGATCTTCAATCGGTCGATCTCCATTGCACCTTGATGGATGCCAATCTCTCTTGACCTCAACTTGCGAACTTCCCTATCTAAAATAGCAACAGGTTCCTCTCTAAGACAAATTCTCATCCAACACACTGAGTCCCAACGGATAAGGTAGTTTCCATATCCATGGTATCTTTGCAACATGGACACATGAAAATTACCGGATGCACTCGGACAGCCATGGGGCAAGGGCAAGGGCAATTCATAAGCCACCTCCCCTATTCGCTTTAGTACCTCAAATGGTCCACTATACCTTGACTCGCTTTACCTCTTTTGCCAAACCGATCACACCTTTTCAGGGTGAAACCGCAACAAGAACTTGTTCCCTTCCATGAAACGCCAAGTTACCTAACATTCCGGTCTGCATTTACTCCTTTTGTCTAAGCTGCGCCCGCTAGAAGCTTTTCTTGAATGCCCACCTTTTATAACGAATCCCTCAAGAGGATCGGTACCCAAGGTCTAAACTCGAATGCTCAAACCAACAATGGGAGAGCTAAACCTCATCCCCATAAATGAACTTCAAAAGGAGCATATAATACTGGAGCGATAGCATTATTGTACGAAAACTCTGCAAGGGTAAGAGAAGCTATCCCAATGGCACCGAATTCTATCACATGCAACGAAGAATAGACTCCACCACTTGAATCGTTCGCTCAGGAGCTGAACGTCGGTCTGAGGATGGAACGCACAGAGAGTTACTAAGATCCAACTGTACCTAATGCGCATGCAATGTTTTCCAAACACGAGAATTAAACTGCTCCTCGATCTGATTATGATGGATAGAGGAAAGCCATTGCATTCGAAACAACTTCTGAGATGTAAAAGTTGGGCTTAACTTCTCTGCATTGTCATCACCTTAACCGGAATGAAAATGAGAAAAGACTTGTTAATCTCCACAATCCCCCAAATGGAGTCACGAACGTGCCCAAGTCTTTGCGAAGGACCACCAGAGTAGTCCCTTGCAATTCTCTCCCATTTCCAGACGGAAGGGCATTCTATGAAGTGTTCCTCGGCCTCTGGTGTTCCTTAATTCACTTGTTGACAAGTTGGACATTGCAATAAATCCAAATATCACGCTTCATTTTCCCACCAAAAGTGTTGTTTTAGGTAGCGATACATCTTGGTTGCACACGGATGAAGAATACTGAACATGAGTTCTACCAGAATAGTGTTGATCAAAATCATCAATGCGGGGTACACATACCCTTCCCTAATCCTCAAAACAACACCTTCTATCGATGTTGCTCTTTAGCCTATAATCGCAACAATTTATATATATCGATTCGCCTAGTTTTCATAATCAAATTGTTTTCCCTTAAAATCTTGTCAAGAAAAAGAAGATCTTGACTCCACACTAGCAAACAATCCCCCTTATTTAGTTCCAACCTCATCAAGTTCGTTAGCCGAGGTCTGAACCTTTTAGCCAAGGGGCGTCTTAGAGGCTTTGGCAATGAGCTAGACTTCCATGCTTCCGCCGCCCTTTCTACTCAAGGCATCTGACTACAACAGCATTCGCCTTCCCCGATGATACAAATAGTGAGTCGTAGTCCTTAATAGTTCACATCCAATCTCCTTGCCTCAAGTTCAAATCTGATGAGTAAAGACAATAAATGAAGCTACGATGATCGTGTAGACAACACTTAACCCCATATAAATAGTGTCTCCATTGCTTCAATGCAGAACACTACCGACAGACACTTCCAGTCATGAGTTTGGATAGTTACGTTCATGCACTTTTAATGGTCTTGAGGCCATAAGACAATCACGTTCTTCTCTTGCAGTAGCACTTGCACCCAAAACCCCGAATCGGATGCATCACAAGAAACCAATGAAGTTCTTACCTCTTACCGGAAAAGTTGGATAGGTGCGGTTAGTCACAACGTCTTAAGCTTCTGAAAGCTTTCCTCCCACATTCCTCTGACCATACAAAAGGGACCATTCTGCTTTAGTCAAGTTCGTCCAATTGGGTAGCAATAGAAGCAGGAATCCTTTGACAAATCGGCTAATCGGTAGGTTGTAGCTAGCTAACCCCCAACGAGAGCTCTATTTCTGACACAGCATTATGGGTCGTACCAATCTTCACTGTCTCAATTCTTAGAAGGATCTACCATCACCCCATCCTTGAAAACAATGCCCCTAAAGAAAGGACACTGCATCTAGCAAAACTCACATTAGAGAACTTGGCGTAAAGCTTTTCTCCCTACATTTCCCATACATTTCAAATGCTCCTCATGTGTTCCTCCCGTACTTTAGAAGATCCCAGTATATAATCGTAAATACGATACAAAGAGGTCCAATTACGGCTTAAATAATCCCGTCATTCAAGCTCATGACGCAGCAGGGCTTCGTAGGACCAAAAGACATCACCACAAATTCGTAATGCCCATACCTGGTCCTCTAAAAGCAGTTCTTTGGCACATCCGCGTGCGTATTGTCAATGATGATAACGGATCTTCAAGGCGGATCTTAGAGAAGCACAACCCTCTGTAAACTGATCGAACAAGTCATCAATCGCGAGGAGAGGATACCTGTTCTTTATAGTCACCTGGGTTCAACTGCCGGAGTCTATGCAACATCCGAAAAAAACCACAGCTTTTCTATTCACAAACAAAACCGGAGCACCCCAAGGAGATGCACTTGGTCTAAGAAGCCTTTGCTCAACAACTCTTGAAGTTGGGCTTTCAAACTCTCTTAACTGCGCGGAGACATTCTATAGGGGTATAGAAATGGGGCGAGTCCCCGGTGCAAGATCAATACAAAAGTCAACTCCTATCTGGTGGCATACCAGGAAGATCTGCAGGGGGAACACATCCAGAAATCACGGACCACCGAAACCGACTCAATTCGAGGGGTATTGGGTAGTGTCATCCTTGAGATGCTGCCAAGAAAGCTAAACACCCGGTTACTAACCATGTTTCTTAGCAACAAGAATGAAATGATAAGCACCGGATGGAAGTTAGTCACACCTCCCCACTAACGGATCTGTCCCAGGCTGGCCGAATGTCCCGTTATCATTACAATCAGATCGCAAAATTTGGAGGAAAGCCAAGTCTACCCAGATTACATCAAGTCAACCATCTCTCAATAACCAAATCTAATTAAGTGTTGCTACCCACAAAGTCACCAAACAAACCTAGTACTTTTCAACTACCACAGACTCACCCACCGGGTAGAAACACGAATAGCCTGTCAAGAATTACAATGCATTTTCTTGTTGACCAATAGCAATGAGAAGATACATATGAAAACGTGGAGCCAGGGTCAAATAATACAGATGCCATGCAAAAACAAACCAAAAGATTACCTGTGATAACAGGCATCAGAGCCTCCGCTTCAGATCTCCCAGGAAAAAGCGTTAAACAATGGGCTGCTATCGTTGGTCGACATTGCACCCTACATGTTGCGTAGAAATAGTCGGCTCCATTTTGCCCCATCACCTCTGCCCGTTGTGAATGCCACCAGACCTTCGAACGACACGGTCCTCAAGAAAAAAAGGCCTATACCATGACCACCTCTACCTTAGCTAGTGGGGTTTGTAACTCTGGTTTGGACAATACCTCTTGATGTGTCCAACCTCCCCCCACAATCCATAAACCACCCGGGGCATGCATAGGCCTCGGGTAGTGTTGACCGTCTGTGGTTGGACCCCCAAACTACAGTGGTAGGTGGAGTGAAGGACTGAATTGGTCGATTGCGAGTTACCTCCGGAGCTCTTGTCTCTAGGTGAGAACCATTAAACTCTCCTCCCTTCGAAACTTTTCGATTGTCGATGTCGTTGGTGAAGTAGTTGGCTCCTCATTCCCACTCTATCACATAAGCTACCACCTCTTGGAAGGATGATTGCCGTAGCCGCTTACCTGTAAGGATTGAAATCCGAAACTTCTGACACTTCAAAACCTTCAAAAAACGGCCGGAATCCGGTATTGTTTGACTGAAACAAAGTTGGGTTGGCGTATCTGGATAGTGCGACGAAATTTAGGCATCATCCGCGTGAACTGTCATCCTCCCTGCTATAGACTCAAGAATAGTACCTTTTCTATCTCTCAAAGTTCGTGGGATATACTTCTCCATAACAGTGGTAGAGAATGATTCCAAAGTCATAGGTGGTGCCCCTGTTGGTGAACCTCAACATGTGACGCACACCACGTTTTGGCGTTCCCTTGAAAACTGATAGATCACGAACTCAACGCCAATACGGTCTTACTATACCCATCTGTGTAGTAGCTCATGCAATCAAACCAGAAAATCGTAGGCAGCCTCTGATTTGCGCCTTAAAAGATGGAGGTTTCAATTCAAAGAAACTACTGAAAAGGTTCATGCTGATAATTTTTGTCATAATGGCCAGTAGTCAAGACGTGGAAATGTGCCTATTACCAATGATGATCCCATGCGGGGAGCATAGTAGCAGCATGTCGCTACCTCGTGAAAACCGGAGGTTGTTGGATTGCGAAAGAAACCACTGCGAGGGCCTTGACCCTGATCGGATAACCGCACTAAGATAAGCAAGTACATGTTGGATCATTTCTGGGTAGGTTGGGGTGGCATTCATCATTCTGCCCTTGTTCATTTCCCATTCCTCCCCTCTTTCTTCACCTACTAGGTCGGTGGAGGGAGTACACCGCCCTTAAAGATAAGATGGCTAGTGCTTTGTCCTCTTCATCTAGAGGACGTCCTCCAGACCTATACCACTGCCTTCACTCGTGTCGTGGCTCTTCCTAGGTTAGCTACAGCCCCAGTGGTGGCCCAGTCGTTCTTGTCTTTCCGTTGTTGTTGCTGGGGCGGTCGTGCTCTAGTTTCTAACCATCTGCAAACAGAAATAGAGTGAAGATGCGGCTCAGAACCCAATTCGTATGCCCAGATACCAATGGACCAAGTAGTAGAAACGGAAAGAAGAATGCAGAGTGAAATTTTCCTAAAGTCTATAGCCTCTCAAGGAAAAAAGTAAAGTCGTCCCCCCCCTACCGTTCCTTAAGACTTACTAGAAACCTGTTCTTGTGTGATGAGACCAATGAACTAATGCTCTGATACAAGTTTGTCACGACCCCCAAATCAGGGACGCGCTGGCACCCACATTTCCCTCCTATGTGAGCGAACCACCCATCTACCTTAACATGTCAAACTCTCAACAGAAAATAATGCGAAGACTTAAACTCATTAATAAACACAAGTCAATACTATTTTATCTCCCCAAAATCTGGAAGTATATCATCACAAGAAACATCTATCTCAAATTACTTAACTAGGAATGTCTAAGAAAAAAACCTAAAAAGCTCAGCTTAGTCCATGCCGGAATAAGTTCAAGCATCAGACTTGAAGAAAAGACCAAGTCAAAGTAGAAGCATTAGCTCACCCGGAATTCCGATGAAGTGAAACTGGCTAGATAGATCTGCTGTTGAGTTGAACGTTGACAGAAACGTTTGCCTGTATTACAAAAATAAACAAAGAGGAAACATAAAGTAGGAGGGGCAGTACAAAACCACAACTACTGAGCTTAGATATCATGGCCATCTCAAAATAGGGAAAGTATATATCAAGAAATGTAAATCACTACAATTACTCACAGGTAGCAATAACACATGAATTCATCAATAACTACAACCGAGTTCACACAGGAGGACTCAAGAGTCAATACCATTTCCTTTTGGGAATTAAGTCACTTGATTGAGTGTATTCATTATCTTTCAAGATTTCATTATCTTTCTTTCCTCTGGTGTCGGTACGTGACACTCCCGATGCTCTATTGGTATCCTGGATGCAGAACGTGGCACTCCGACCTCATTCTATCTCGTAACGGAAAGTGGCACCCGTATCCATTTATCTATCATGGTGTCGGACCGTGACACTCGATCCTATATTCTAATCCTGGAACCGGCAAGTGGAACCCGATCCATATTCATCTCGGGTGTGTAGGAACGTGGACACTCCGATCCTTATAATTATATCCTAGGTCCCGAACGTTGGCACCAGATCATATCATTCCTGGTGTCGGAAAGTTGGACACTACGATCCCTATTCATTTCTTATCCTGCGTAAAGGAACGTTGGCACCGATACTAATTCATCAAGCCTTCTTTCATAATAAGCATCATCATTATCATTATATAATAGATCCAATGTGAACTTAGGGTCTTTCAAGATTTGGGACCATAAATTCATCATGCTTTGTTATTCATCACAAGTTTATAATAATAATCATGCCAGCATACAACTAACTTAAGCACATAGCAGGGTTTACGAATTTATCAACACATAATATTCACTATTAAGAGTTCATACGAATATCGTTAACTTAAACCATAAACTACCTCCACGAGAATTGAATCAAACAAGCGTCTTCTCAAATCCTTGCATTCCTTGCGTCTCTCGCTATTGATGATTCTCTCTCTCTCTTGTGTGATTTCTTTTTTCTTTATTCCAAACCTCTTTCTTTTAAACCCTAATTAAGATATAATTAAGAATAAAAAGATGGCAATCATAACCCCTAATTAACTTAAGGTTACCTCTTTTAACCCCAAGTAATTAGAATTATGAACATGTACCCTATAACTTTATAATTAAAGCAAGAGGAATAGTCAAAAAACGTCATTTAAAAAGTGTAAAGAAATCGACCCGAAATGGATTGGTTAGCCCGGACGGGCCGTCGCGCTGACGACGGGTCACCGTCCTGCTGTACGTCGTAGGCAACAGGGAAGAATTGTTTAAGTGGATGGCCTGTGACGGGGACGTCGCAGCCTGCGACGTCCATCCTGCACTCCGTCCGACGTTCAGAGAGTCGATTTTCAGTAACCACATTTCAGTTTTCTAAAAGTGTTTTGAAACGACACCTCCCCGACGGTCCATCGTGCCCTTTGAACGGGTCCGTCGTGGCCTCCGTCACATCTGCCAGTTTTTCCAGAATAAAATCTGTTGCTCAAAACGACTAAACAGGTCGTTACAATAATAAATTTTAAATGATTTATAAAATGCACTCTTGGGGATTCATGCCCACACCTTTAGGGTAAGTAAATAGTGCCTCACACCGTCGGACAAAAGTATGTTTATATGAGCATCATGTTATTAAAAAGTAGATTTAGGGTCAAAAGTCTCATATTGCCACGTCTACTAGAGTCACTTTCATCTTTGGTGATTCGCGACACATCTATAAGTGAGAGGCTATAGGACGATAATGTTTCCCTTCTTTACTATTCTTATGTCGTTCCATACAACTTAACTTTATATGATCTCTCTTTTATGTTTTCTTTTCTGGTGGTCTTTTAGATGTGATTGTGTCACATTTGGGGAGTACCCTTTAGACGTAACCGACCTCGTCGTCCTCTTTGATGACTAATACTAGTCTCTTACAATACATCATTACATTCATAGGTTAAAAACGTGGAAAACTTAAAACTTTTCACTACTTCTACATTGAGGTTTCCATAGACATCTACATACACATAATATTTCACATTGAGTACACAGAGACCCTTCGTATAGGAATATTACATAATATTTTAGTTTGATTGCATATAAGTATATATAAGATATAACATAGTCTTTAAATAGTGTCTCATTTCATAACTATCTAAGAAGATTATATCAATTTCGTCCTAGCCCATATATCAATGAAATAGAGACACATATAGGTTATACAATTCGTAATTAAATGATAAAGGGAAAGAACGTAAGAGTCTTAAAACTAAAACAACTTCATAGGTTCATATTGGCACCGCCCTCGAAAAGTGAGGACCTACACACTTGGATAATTGAGAAATTCCAAGTCTTCTTCAAAGTCGTCTCAAAAGAGTTCAACAGATGGAACCTTGAATGCTGGGGAAAAAGGGAGAAAATAGGGTTAGTGCACCACTTGTACTAAGTATGAGACCATATGTTAATATAGTATAAAGTCATGCTAAAAAGGGACATTCCATTAAAACATGCTATTTTACGGTTTGAAAGGCTTATACATATTCCAGATAACCATACCAATCAATAAATTATATTCATTAAACCAAAGCAAGTAACGTGTATATCAACATACTTGAACCCATAATCTATTACAACCCTATCATCATGTAATAACATCACAATCATGAATAAGAGTTCATCATTTGATAATAAAGCAAAACCATTACTCATGACCCTCACTAAGTCTATTTGTGCAATAACTAAAAAAAAATACCATAACCTTACTTAATCAACTTAACCTAGCAATAACCATAACCAATGTCCAAACTCTACATGATATATTAATAAGAGTTCATAGCATCATAGTTTAGTAATAGAGACAAAATACATGTTCATAAAATAATCATCATCACATAATGTCATTTACATGTAAGATCATCATATTATCATCATTTCCATTCCTTAGAATATATATACATAAGATCAATCTTATAAGTCTTCCCTCAAGGCAAACTAGTTCAAGGCATAGGTAGAGTCCCATACCCTTAACTACGCTAAGTCAAACCTCTCAAGTCACCCTAGTTGGTTTGTACTTCATTACTTCATTTTATTTTGGGACACTTACCTTAACAGACATAGACTACAAGAGTTAAGTGTGGATTCAGGTGCTGTGAAATCTTACACCGACGGAAGGTGGTCTACCGGCCAAACTAGTACCAAAAAGAAACATAGCTTTCTAGGTGGACCGGCTAGCTAGTTTTCCTATTGGGGCAATATAGTTTAAGGAACTAAGTGATAGGTATTTTCTTTCTACATGCCACTTGGCAGTTGAAGCCTCTCTCATGAGAAGTCATAGGGTGAGTATCCCTCATAGGGGAGTCAACACCTCATAATGAACTATAGGGTGAATCTTCCTCTATGGAAAGACAACACCTCTTAATGTCAAGTTCTATCGGTGCTAAGATAGAGTCCCTTTTAAAACGTCTTTTAATGTCTTTATTAATCAATCATAACGTATTGTAGGTCATAGGGCCTACCCTATTATAATCATCATCATCATAGATCAATAAAAAATCGCATGAGTATAAATTCTTTCATTGCAATTCAGATAAGTGAGGTTAACACATTTACATTGTCATTCAATACAAGCACATTGGTAGTCATCACCATCCTTATAGACAGGGACATCGTAGGTCAACCTCACACACCACAACCATCAGAAACCAACCCTTGCAATCCTAACAAAGATGATAGTCCAGCACATCATCATATAATCTTAAGCAGTCAAAATTGAAGTATAGAATAGGGATCATAAGACTTACCAAGTTTCCTTCATAATCCATATTCAAGGTCTTAACATAAAAACTTATTCAACCCAATAAGGGAGTACATCACACAACAATAACAAATATTATAACAGGTCCAATTGAATCACTATATCACAATTTAACGCTAGTTTATAGCTTAAGATAAGAGACTTAGGTCAATTTCATAACATACTTAATAACCTAGACCAACTACTCAAGAACTACCATTAGAGTTCTATAATTCATCTTAATGTATTCATAATTTTTACAATAACATAACATATTAGTAATTCATCCAATAATCAAGTCAATTGAACATACATTACGTAATTCATATTAAGATCACAACTTAGGGTTAAGGTGAATGGGTAATCTTCTACAATTTAGACCAATCCATCAAAGGAGAACATAATTAGGGTATTATACATGTTAATATATCCATAATATCGAAAATAAATCATAAATAAAGTAATTAACAAGCTCAATTTCGAGGTTGGAAAAGACCCACATGAAAACTCACTTTTGAAATCAATTTAAAGGAACCCTTTGGGGAAAGAAGTCCGGAAGTTGAAAGGAATACCATACCTTTAAGTCTGATGAATATTGATTATGAAATTTGACCCTTTACAGCCCTTGAACACACCCCTATCTTGATCTTCAATGGAGGTCTTCAACTAGAGAGAGGAAGAAGATAGAAGTAAGAGAGTTTTGTGTTTGTGAGTTTGTCTAATAAGTTTAAAGACATTATATAGGTTGTTAATTAACTTAATTAGACCTTACCTAACCCCTTATTAAACTCCTAACTAAACCAACTAATTAAATTATTTAATTAGAAACGAGCAGCAAAATAGAGACCTCACAGACGACACCACGATCAACTGATCGTGGGTCAATCGAGGGCCACTGTGCACCTTCATGTTGAAAATCCTTCCTTAAGTTCAGAGACTATGCAAAATGACATTTCCAAGATTTTGACTAAGTGACCATCAATGGATGCAATCGAAGTCCCATTGATTTGACAACGATCCATATGTGGCATCCGTAGGTGAAAATGTACATTGATAGGTTTTGATCACCTTTGAAAGGGTACTCCTAAAGGCACATTGGTTGGTACTTGGAGAGTCCTGTCCAGGAGTTTAGACTATAAATTAACTTTACAGCGTGTTAGACACCTTTTCACCAATTTTTATCATTTTTCGACCCTTAAAAGCTAGTCAAACAAGCTAAGGCACGCTAGTACATTATTGGACTATTTTCCGGACATCATGGACGTTCTTATACATTTTAGTTTATATCCTTCCTAAATGACGTATATAAATTAAAATAGTCCTTAATAAAGTGTATAAACCTTATTACACCTATGTTGTGTTCTAGAATACATATTAGACATTCGAACTGTTATAGATTTCTTTAATGAGATGGTATCTCTATATGCTTCAGGGAGAAAAAGGTGAGTTTTAATGATTATCTTGATTTTATAGTTTGATAAGTATATATTAAGTTGAATTTTAATATATGTTGATGTGATGCAATTTATGGCTATATATGTGATTTATGAGAAATGACATGTTATTGGAATGTTTATGCTATGATCTGGTTATAACTTCTTAGGAGTTATTGTGATTATTAAATTATTTTGGAATGAAAAATTTCTAGATAGTTTGAATGATGAAAGTATAATTATACGATATGGGTTTAAATGCTTTGAACAAGTGTAGTAATTAGCTAAAGATGCATGTTTCCTTTGTTAATGTGACATTGTTTAAAATTTGCCTTTTTTTGTGTGTGATTCATCATAGTTTCCTTATATGGATTGGAGTATTTTGTATAGGATTTATTCTAGAAGTGAATGTTGTGTGCTTACCTTGTAAGATTATTGTGGATTATGCTAGTAATGGGAGAACCCTTATGACTAGTTGATTGGTCCCTTATGAACTTATTCTAAGAGTGTCTAAAGGGGAAGAAAAGAGTTGTTCCAAAGGTTGGAGATTTATTTTTCCCTAAGGTTGACCTAGAGGGTAGTATGTATCCCTTAAATCCTAAAGAGGAGAAAAAATTGATGTTGACCTACTTTAAAGTGGTTGGTTGTATTTTAAGATTGATTCAAAGTACGGTCATCTAAAGAAGATGCTTAGATTTTACCTAGTCTTGGTTGCTTGGAATTTTCCACCAAAGGTAACGATATGCGTTGAAATGACTTCGAAGTTACCTTGCCTAGTGTTAAAATAAAAGAAAGAGGCCTTTATGGACAACTATCCTCAATTATTTCCCCTAAGGTTTTCGTGACCCTTGGTATTCATGGTATAGTTGAGACCTTATGTGGTTGGATAGTATGACCTAACTATATTTTTATGGATTTCCTTTAGGTGTTGAGCCTAAAGTCCAATAGAAGGGTGATGTGCTTCGTTGCTAAGATTGGTATGCTAAGTTTCTCTTATTGTTGAGACAAGATGCTTTTGAATGGGTTTACCCTATGTGGGGGATGATAATGTGAGTAGTAAGGTTGTAGATATCTCTGTCTTGTCTATCTATTCATACTTGAGCTTGAAACCAAAGATTTCCAAGTAGCTTGTTAATAATAGGAGTCTTGCATAAAAGTATAAGTTACATTTTCTTCATATGTTTTGTCTATCTTAATTGACAATATGTTATGCATGTTATGAAGATTCTAAATTGCATGAAAAAGAATTTTTGATCAAATTCATTTTTTTAAATGTTTATGGTGCATTTTGATGTCATTTATAATGTGTGGTGTTTTAAGACATTTATGAAAATTTGAGTCTCCTTTAAATGAAAAATTACAAGTCCCTTAAAATGTGTGAGTTTTATGTCTTGGAAAGTGTTAATGTAGTCTCACTCTTGAGAAGTGCTAGTGTGTTTACCTAATGTTCTTGATGTGTGCCTATAAATTGCAAGAAATTCCCTAATTGATGCATGCTTATGAAGAAGACTATTGTCATGTTAGAAATTAAAATTTTGTTAAATGACTTCCTATTGTTGTGATGTGTGTGGTATGACTTAACATTTGGAATGCATTATGAAGTAAAGATGAGCATGCGTTGCTTAAAATTAAGGAGTTTGTCGTTAAAATGAATAGACCTTTATGTATGTCTTTTATATGATCTCTATGATAACATGTAAGTATATTAAGGAGAAGGACATTCCTCCTTACACATAAATAAACATGTAGATGTTAAGTATGACCTTAATGATACTATGACTAAAAGGGTGAGGATATTTATTGAACTACATTACTCATGATCTATGTGCAACTAGTGTGAGTTGATTGTTTCTTCTTTAGTGATGTTAAATCTGCCAATGCGTGACTTAAAAGGTTTACGCATAATGAGCTCTTAATGAACTAAGATATAAAGACAATGTTATGATTAGGAGAATGATGTTCCTATTATGGACATGGCAAGAGACTATGTGTTTGATGCATTAAAAAGTGAGTGAATAAAGGTTGTGCTTGCTCGTGTTGCATTGAGTGAGAAATGGTTTGAAGTTTGTGTCCCTTGTATGTTTCGTGCATTTAATTTCTTGTGATGATGTGTTGACTATTATGAGTTGCTCTATTGGTCATTAAGTCCTTGAAAGTGTTATAAAATGTCCTAATTGTCATTCGAGGATGAATGTTCCCAAGTGGTGATATTGTAGACTTTCATGTGCCTAAAAAGGTTAATAATATTTTAATGAAGTATTTTACATTATGCATGATTGATCTAAAGTGGTTTGGAGGTCAAACGTCGAAGAACGTCCAAGATGTTTGAAACTTAGCCTTGAGACATGCTACTGTGTTCTAGTGTGCCTTGGTACGTTTTATATGATGTTTGGGTCAAAACGTGTGGGAACTACGCCCCAGGTATCGCCCTAGGGGTCCTTGAGAAGGACCCAATCTTGGGCCAACAAGCTGCCCAAGGCAGCATTGATTTGTTCTTCCATGAAACATATCCGCTCGCGGACTAGGGTCTCTAAAGGCCAAATGTTTGCTCCATTAAGGACCCTCAAAATAATGTTACTAGAGCCTTATGTGTGTCTAAAAAAGTTTAAAATAAGTTGAAATAAGTGTTTTACAGTACGCATGCTTTATTTGAAGTGATTAGGAGGTCAAACGTCCAAGAACGTTTGAGACGTTCGAAAGTTAGCCCTTGAAACGTGCTTGTTTCTTCTACTCTTGATTTGTATGTTTTATGTGTTGTTTGATGCTCAAATTTATATGAGAGGTTCTAACATGTATACGAGAGTATTTGAGGTTGAAACGTCGGAGAAAAACTCCCCAAGGACAAACCAAATTCTCCTTGAGGAGGACCCAACCTTTGGACAACAAGTTTCCCATGGCAACAACTTTTGTTCCTTTGTGAAATAGGAACAAAAATATCATGCAGGAACAGCTCCGCGTCGCGAACTTGCTCCCCGACGAAAATTTCAAAAATGAAAGTTGAGTTTGACATGTCTAAAAGTCCAAATAAGTGTGGGTTATTTGGTTATATTGAGATAAATTTATACACTTTTTTTAGACCTTATTTAACCCCTTTCCTAAGTTAAAACCCTAACACCCAATAAGAAAATCAAAACTAGAAATCTTTCTTCTCTTCAAAAATCTCTCAAACCTCCGTTTGAGGTAAAACTCAAGTTCAAGCTAGGGGCTAGATTTTCATAGTTTCTTCTCAAATTTCTCATGGGTATTCAATAAATAAGTTATGGTTATCGTTCATCCTTATTTATCCATTAACCTAAGGAGTCAATCAAGGATTTTCAAATGTGAGTTCAAAAACTAAAATTCTTATTTTTCAATCTAGTCATGAATTTTTTATCAAATTAATTCAAAAGCATATTTATGAAATTGATGATTCTATACTATTTTAAAGATGAATTTAATCCAATTTCATGATGAACCCATGATCCTCTTAAATTATCAAATTGTCCTATAACGTGGGTCTTGTGATCTTGATTCTATGTTGGTTGAATTTTGTTTAATTTCCTATTACTAGTTTTATTCATGGGAATTGAATATGAATCATGGAGTAATGATCCAAGGTAATCAATGTTTGAATATTTTGTAAGGTTGACCTATATTCCTATACTATCTATTGTTTAATGATGTGATGTATATAATGTGATCTTTATCTTATGATTAATGAATTGTGGATTTTTATTATGTTAGTGTACTTTTATCTAGTTCCCAATTCTTGAATTATGAGGATTGATCGATGATGATCAAAGCTTATGTAAGTTGGTAATATTACTCTACATCTCTACTTTCCTATCGAATTGCTAGTTGAATTGGCCCTGTATGGAATTGTATGGTATGGTCCACTTATGGTGGTTGTGTTTACCTTATTGTCATTCTATATTACATGTGATCATGGCCTTAAAGGCAATTGTATCTTGAAAGTTTGGTTATGATGATCACATAATGTAAAGTATTTTGCCAAGTCTCCAATGCTAGTTAATGATCTAGGTCATATTGATGATGCTTTATTTATGTTTAAATTACTATGTTAGGGCTAGGTATGGTCTACATGTTTATGTTTGAACAATATTTTGTGTAGTATGATCCCTACCTATGTACCTCTACATGAATGTGTGGTGTTAAGTATGATTAGGACTCTTAGATTCAAGTAATGAAGATGTCTTGTCTCCTACGTTATAATGTTGTTGTGTATGGTCTATAGTTCCTATTACTCTATATGTGAGTTACCTATGGTTTAGATGACTTTAATGTATATTGTGACCTTTGTAAGGTGGATGCCTCAATGTTAGGATAGTTGCCATTATGTGAACATGTTGTCCAATAGACACACACCTCATGCATGCTTACAAGTAGTATAGGTTCATGGTGTATAATGAAGGGATGATTCTCATATGCTCTAATGTCTAGTACTATGCATGTAGAGTACATGTCCATGAAGTATGAATGTATCTCTTAAAAAAAATTACTTGATAGGTATACTAGGATGGACAAGGGTATGAGACCTTGTCTACGCATTGCACATGTGTGCCTTGATAGGATAGTTGCTAGGTTGATTCTATATGTACATGAATGTGAATTAATGGTTAACTGATGAACATGTCTTAAATGCATGAATGAAGTTAAGTATGAACATGTGTGGGTCAAAGGTGTTTATGTGACAGCTTTGCTCACAAATAAGTACACAGAGACATGAAAACATGTCCATTATGCATGTATGATGATCTAATCAATAGAGGGGGTCTTGAAAGGTGTTCTCAAGAGTATCCTAAACTAGATGGTGCTTGAATATACTATGTCCATTGGAAAGGTTTGTCACATTAATTAGGTTGATGTAAGGACTCTCTCATCTATGACCTATGAGATAATCATGTGAGGGGTTAACTCTCCTAAGTCTATATTTTATAAAGTAATAACAATAATGACTTTTATATAAAGGGAACTTAGCTTAGCACAGAGTTAACTTAGATGAGGGGTGCCCCTTCCCAATATGGGAAAGCTTGTTCACCATAGTCCTCACGAGGTGGATAACTACAATGCCCCATTTAGCATAAAGAGGGTTTTCATATATGCCTCCAAGTTCCTTAAACTATGTTTTCCCCATAGGAACTACCAAGTGATAACACATAATATTCTAGCATGATGTTAATGTTATACTTTGGCAAGGTAGATCACTTTTCCTTGGTGTAAAGTTCTACAACTCCAGATCTATGGTTAGAACACATAATTTTAATGTAGGTTAAGGCTATAGTTTCCCTAAAGTAAAATGGACAATGGAAGTAAAGTAATGGACCATAACTAGGATAACTTAAGAGAAGTGGCTTACTGTAGGTGTGGGTATAATACTTTACCTATGCATCGCAAATGTATCTATTAAGGTGTGTTATAAGAAGGTTTTCTATATGTATATGTATATGTTTGTGTTTTTTATGCATGACATTGAAATATTGTATACTTATTATGATATATGCATGGAATAAGTCTTATTGAGTCTATGATGATGAGGTCGTACCTTATATTCATAATGTTGGTCTTTGTTACTATATGATGAAGGTCGCAGTTGGTATGTATGAAGTTGCATATACTTTCCATATTGATGTATGATGTAAATTTTAAGGATTGTAGTCTCATTGTAGGTTTACTTAGTACGAGTGAGGTTATGAGACTTTACATGTATATTGTATTACTAGGATTGGATTAGGATTATGACTAGAGTTCTATGATGTCTTTAGGAAGTGAAGGACAAAGTATGTTTTTTTTGACGATTATCTATTATGATGTTTTTGGTAGTGTTGACTTGTATGTGGTCTTGAAGTGAGTGTCAATGTGGTTCATGGAACATTATGGTTCATATGTGAAGTAGGTGTCTTAGGATTGTTATGTTCCTATGAATTCTATGTTTAAGTAAATGAAGTGTATGTGGATGTTCACGTAGGCGAACTTAAGGTGATGTTTGAGTGTGGATGGTGGAATGAGACACTATTCATACATTGCACAAAGTGTTACTAGAGGGTTACTTAAAGGTTAATGACTTGAGGTAAAGAATCATATAATGTCATGAAATGCTAAATGTTCCTTAAATGAATAATGTGGCTTTTTGTGATGTTATGAATAGTGTTCATGCCTAGGTGAAGTATATGAGATATGTCGTGATTCATACATCAAATTTTTATGAAGGTTATTTGAAAAGAAATGATGCATGGTTTCTAAAAAAATGTCATCTTTAAATGCATATTTTTGCATAGTTGCTATTATTAGTGCATTCTTGTAATAACAACATTTTTATTCATCTTTTTACAAAAACCTAGGTGTGATTACTCGAGATGTCTCTTAAATGGAACGGCTGGAAGCTTCCCCAAGTTTGGAAAGGGATCTTATTTTGCAAGGATTTTCCTAGTAGGTTCGATTAAAAAGTTCTGTAAAGGTTAGATAGGTGTATGTTGTTAAACGGATGTGTCCTATTCATTTCTCTGATGTGAGTCTACGATGACAAAAGAGACTTATAGTCTCTGATGTATTCTGACTTTAGTGAGATCTAGCGAGAGAGAGAATAGAGATAGAGAGGAGAGGATAGAGCAGAGAGAGATAGATAGACTAGAGTAGAGATATAGCTATATAGTATATATATATATATAGATAGATAGAGATGATATATAGATATTATATTAGATATATATAGATATATATATTAGTATATATATAGAGATGAAGATGGTTTTCTAGCATATGATATACGATGAAAAGTTTTAATTTTCCGCTAAATTTACTACGACTATGCGATGAATGATAACTATGGGCTTGTATAAGACCTCCGAAAGATAAAAAATTGTATGTTACTTGTAGGGGGTACTTCCGGTTGTGACAACTCTGCATCGCCAACACAATGCATACTCTACTGTCCCAAGACCTAATTCAAAAAAATGATGTTGGAACAACTCCTCATCGTGGACTTTCTCCCCGACGAATATTCCAAAAATGAAAGTTAAGTTTGACATGTCCAAACGTCAAAATAAGTATAGTAGTGTTTTGGTAGCTTTGGGAATCGGTTATAAACAATTTTTAAGACTTATTTAACCTTTTTTCCAAGTAAAAACCCTAACACCCAATAAGAAAACCAAAAATCCCAAAACTCTCTTCTCTTCCAAATTCTCTCTAACCTCCATTGGAGGGTAAAATAAAGTTTAATCTAGGAGCTGTATTTCTATGGTTTCTTCTCCAATTTTTCATGGGCCTTCAATAAATAAGGTATGATTGTCTTTCATCCTTAGTTATCGATTCATCTAAGGTGTTAAATCAAAGATTTCAAATGTCATTCAAAGACCAAAATTCCCATTTTCAATCTAGCCATGAGTTCATTGTCAAACTAATTTCAAAAACATTCTAATGGTGAATTTGTGATTAATCAATGATTTTAATATTATTTCAATTCCAATTCCACGAAGAACCCACGATATCCCTAATTTCTCAATTTATGATATAATTTGATTAGATGATGATTGGATTATTTTTAGATTGTAATAAATTGCTTAAATATATGTTTATCTATGTCAATTGATTATGAATTGTTAAGAATTGATCAGTGGTGATCATATCTTTGATGTATTGGTGAGTTGACCTAGATCTCTCTCTATTTAGTATAGAATTGACATTGAATTGTGTCGATTGGTATGGTCCACTTATGGTGGCGGTGTTTGCCTTCTTGTTTATATATCTATATTTTGTGATCATATCCTTGAATGTAAATTAATGTTGTGAAGTGTGGATATCATGATCAAACATGTGAAGATATATGCCTAGTCTTTCTATTTCATGATTTAGGGTGCATTGATAATATCATTATAATTGAATGAAGGTGTTAGGGTTAGGTACGGTCTTTGTGCTTGTCAATTATAAAATGCTAATGATGAATTACCCTTACCTATGTACCCCTATATGAATGTGTGATCTTAACAAACACTGGGATTCTTAGATTGAAGTGTTAAAGATGTCTTGTCTCTTATGCTATAATGTGGTGTGTGGTCTATGTATGAATATGCATTGTGGTCTTAAGAGGATGACTGCCTCAATATTATGTTGATAGACATTATGTGATCAGTTTGTCAAATATTCACACACCTCATGCATGTTGACAAGTTTTATATATTCATGGTATGTTCTCAGATGCACTAATGTCTACTACTATGCATGTAAAGTATATGTGCATGAATGTAAGAAATGTATTTTAACTAGGATGACTTTATAGGTGTACTGGTGTAGGCAAGGGTATCAGACTTTGCCTATATATTTCATATCTCCACCTTGATAAAATAGTTCTAGGGTGATTACTCTATGTAAATGAATATGAATGAATGATTAGGATATGAACATGAAAGTATATGGTATGAACATGAAAGTATATGATATGATGAAGTACGCATATGTGTAGTATCTAAATGTGTTTATGTGAAAGGTCTCATGTAAGTACGCACAGACACACGTGAATGCATATAATGCAACATGTATGATAGTCTAGTAAAGGTTGGGTCTCTTGAAATATATTCTCAATTGTACTCTAAACTAGATATTTCTTTTATATGCTATGTCCATGTGAAAGGTTTTTCACGTTATTTAGGTTGATGAAAGGACAACTTCTCATCTCATACCACACTTAAGTAAGCATATGATGACGTTACAACACTCCTAAATTACATTTTATGAACGTACCCAAACCGTTAATAAAAACATTCAATAAAGGGAATTTATTTACCGGCACGAGTGAAATTTTAATGAGTGGTGCCCTCTTCCCAACTTGGGAAAGCCACCCCTGCGCTCACCCCACCTAATCATCTGACTGGTGGCCACCCGCACTAAAACTGACCAATAGGCATAAAGAGGTTACAATAACCTCCAAGTTCTCATAAGTATGTTTCCCCATAGGATCTATCAAAGTGATCTCACCTAATGATGCTAATCCATGTTCATATAGGTCTGTTTCCCCATGAATCATTCAAGTGATATCAACCCTTATGCTACATGTATCATGTATTACTGGACAAGAAAGATTCCCTCTTTTAGTGTGAGCAGACGACACCAAATTCCATGTTTGTCTTACATAGTCTTATTGTCGTTGAGTCTAGGATTTCTGCAACGTAAAATGGACAATGGAAGTAAAGTAATGAATCCTAACTAGGATAACCTAAGGGAAGTTACTTAGTGTAGGTGAGGGTGTGTGACTTTACGTATGCATTGAACAAGTAGTTGTTGAAGGAATTTCTAGGACGGTGTTCTAAATTTATATGTAAATGTATATGTCTCTCATGCATGTCGTTATGGTATTTATGTAATTGTCTGATAATATGCATAGTATGAGTCCTATGGTGTCTATATGATGAGATATTACCTTATATGTGTACTGATGGTCTTATTGACTATATGATGAAGGTATTAATTTGTATATATGAAGTAATGATATGCTTGTGGTCTCTTTGTGAGTTTACTTATTTTGTCTAAATTACACTAGTCAACTTAGATTGGGATTATAATTAAAGTCTTATGATGTCTTTATGAAATGAAGTCCAAGTATGCATTTGTTGACTATTTCCTAATTCATGATGTTATAGGTATTGTTGGCTTGCATGTTGTCTTTGAATGGGTATTATAGGTGGTTCATGGAACATGTTGGTTCGCATGTGAAGTACGTGTCCTATGATATGCTATGTTTCTACGAATGCCTTTGTTTTAGTTAATAAGGGTTGAATGAATGTTCACCTCGGTGACCTTAAGGATATGCTTGAGTGAGGATTGTGGAATCATACATATTCATAAATTGCACCAAGTATTACTAGAGGCTTATTTAGGGGTTAATTTATTAAGGTAAAGTAAGATAATATTATGAACAAGAATGGTGTGGTTTAAATGCAATATATGTGGCTTGGTGTATTTTTCATGAATAGTGTATATTCTATATGGTGTATGTGGACTATATTGTGTAATTGTGTCAATGTTTATGAAGAATCTTTTTAAAGGAATGATTCATGGTTTCTAACAAAATGTCCTCTTAAAATGCATGTTTTTGCATGGTTTCTATACTTAGTGCATTCTTGTACTAACACCATTCTTTTTCATCTTTTTACACAAAGTGTAAGTGGTGATGATTACATGATGTCCATTAAAGTTAAGGTCTTGAATAACTTCCTTAATTTCAAGGAAAGGGATCCTTATGTTTCAAGGATTCCCTATGTTATGTTCTTAGTTAAATTTATGTAATAGTTTATTTTGATGCTAATTATGGTGTTGTGACTAGATGAGTATATGTGAAGAAGGATTTGGAAGAGTTTGTTGTGATTCCAACTATGACTATGTGTGATTTAGGAGGTTTGAGGCATCATGATGGGAAGTTGAATTTGATGTAGTTCTAGCTTTGTAAGAGTTATATATTTGAATGAAATCCTCTTTAGGGGAAAATGAGTTACCGTATGGTTGTGTGCAATGATAGTAGAAAATTATGGTGTAGACTTTAGGAGTGTTGGAAGAATGTGGTAAATAGTAAGAGTTGAAAGTTTCCATTTCTTAGGTGTAATGCTTCATAGTTGTCCTTGTGTTGAATTGAAGTTCTTGCGTAGGCTTAAATCCCAAGATGAGGTTGTTATGCCTAGTTATTAAGGTTGGTTTGTAGTCTTGTTGTTCATGAATTAGGTTGGCATGAGTTTCCACCTTATGAGAGGTATAGAGGGTTATGAAGTATAAGACCTTGAAGATGCTTGTTAAGGGTCCTAACAACATTTGATGAAAATGGTTTAAAAAGTTATCTAGAATAAAGTCCTAGGTGAGTCATAGTTCCTTATGGTGGTCTTGAATTGTTCTTAGATGGGTCTACATAAGTGTGGGAGAATGGTTTCTTGGGCTTCTTAGAGTAGATAATGATGAGAAGTTCCTTTTAAGTTTTTTTGAATTGATTATGAAGTTGTATTGATGATGATATTTCTAGGTGAGTCATTTAATAATTGAAAATGTTGTAGTGTCATACGAGGATGAATGATTTTCTAAGTGGTGGAGATTGTAACGACCCTCAAAATGAACTAGGATAAATTTGAGCTTCACGTGGGTTTCTTGAGTTAATAACTTTTAAAAATAATAAAATTCAACCTTACAACTCCGTTTTAAAGAGTTTCCAAGTCAAACGTCAAAGGATGACCAAGACCCCAATAACTAGCTTATTGTGTGCTAGTGTGTTTTAGTATGTTTTATGTGTTTTGGTGTATATTGGAGTGTAAAATAAGTTGAGGTGACCCTTGTGTCTTAATGATCTAGTTTACGGTCAAAGATTCCAGGCACAACTCCCCAAGGACTATCCGAAGGGCCATTGAGGAGGAGCCATGTTTTGGCAAAGGGGGCTGCAGGAGTGCGTGCATGAATTGTGCCTTGTGGCCTATGCTGCATCACGCCTCAAGAAATTAAAAGGAAAAAAGTTCTCTTGCGATGCGGTCTTGTTATTAACCTCTTTATCTCAAGTTAAATTCTAGAACCATGATTTGGAAGTGCCTCCGCGATGCGCAACCGTGTCCCTAATTTGGTCGCGTTGTTTTAAAGGCAAGTTAGACTTAATAAAAAAGGCCGAACTAATGCAGGGGTGTTTTTTTTGGTATTTTGGGTGCGTGTAATATATTGTTTTAAAGTCATTTTACACCTATTTACCCAACTTAAAACCCTAACCTCAATTAGAGAATCAAAATCTCTCTCTTCATCCTAAATTCTCTCTCTCTTCAAGTCCTCAATTGAAGAAGTTTCAAGATCCAAGAAAGGAGGTAAAATTTCCATGTTTCAATCCAAATTTAGTGGGTTTCTAGTACTAAGGTATGTTAATCTTTATCTAGAGTTATATTCTCTATAGAGTTGATTGTCAAATGATTTTCAAGTTTCACAATAATGATCAAAAACCTCAATCTTCCTCAAACTAATGGGTTCTTGTATTAAATGTTTTCAAACGAATTATTATGATTATATTATGGTTTAAGTGATGATTTTAAGTGAAAAACTCCTTGAGCCGATGGTCTCTTAAATTCATAGGTTTTGGCTTTCGAAGTGGGTTTGATGAATGTTGTTGGATGCTAATAGAACTGTGCGAATATTATGATGAATATTTGTTATCTATTGCTTTCCATGCATAATTATGATGAATTGTTCGAGAACATAGAAAAGGTTATCAGGTCTTGGGTGAATGGTAAGTTACCCTAAATATTTCAATTTCTTATTGAATTAATCTTATGTATATGAATATATATGTGCATTGTCGGTGTTTAACTAATGTATATGAATATATATGTGCATTGTAGGTGTGGCTTTGAAAGCATTTAATGTGAAGTAAAGTTATTATACGATATATATGCA
Organism: Solanum habrochaites; assembly: GCA_027704765.1. Lineage (NCBI taxonomy): Eukaryota > Viridiplantae > Streptophyta > Magnoliopsida > Solanales > Solanaceae > Solanum > Solanum habrochaites. Next base: position 42,160,494 of record JAKWJA010002497.1, on the reverse strand, counting down.
TAGAGATGTGTTATGAATTTACGAATGTGAGTTTTGAAGATAATATGACTAATTGAAGTATAATGTGAATATGAAGTATGGTTATGTGTGATATATGATGAATGTAGTTTGATAATGTTTAGAAGACTATCATGAATGATGGTGGTTATATGAAAGGTTTTCTCACATATATACACATAATAAATGAATGAATGAAGCTAATGAAATATAATTAATGTGAGTTTATTGAAACATTTTCTATATAGAACTCTAATGAATGAATAGGGGATTTGGGGTGGACACCCTTTGTGAGTAGAGATGAAGTGTCTAGTAACAACCTCAATATTTTTAAGAGATTTCCAATCAATGAATGATATGTTAGGACGAGTACTCTTCATGATTCGAAATGTATTACTTAATAGTAATCCTTTAACGTATAGACAATGAATATAATGAAAGTCTAAAACTCTTTACGAATTAATGTTTACCACCGAGAGGATTTTAAAATGAGTGGATACTTTTTGTGAGTAGATATGTAGTATCCAAAAGTAACCTCTTGAGATGGTTACTCTTTGTGAGTTAAGATGTAATACTTAGAAGCAATCTCACTATACCTTAACTATTCACCCACATAAGACTAGCTAGTGGTCTTCCACGTAAAGGCTAAAAGAATGACCCTAATTTATGCATGCAGAGATTGTCACTGGTAGGGGTTAATACCAAGATTCTATATTAATCTCCCATGGTCTATGTCGGTTAAAGGTATCCCCCACAAATGAATGTAATGAACTAGGTCTTTCTAAGGGTGTACTACTTAGGGTAGGTAGTGGAATAAAACACCATATACGCATTGCAAAAGTAGGCATTTGAAGGGAGTCTTTGTGGGTTTTTGTAATGTTAATGGATAAATGGTTTTCCTATATGATGTTAATGAGGTATGTTGGCTTTATTTCTAATGTTGGTAAGTCATGTTGGACTTATGTCTAATATTAATGAAGGTTATGTGACTTGTTGAGTTGTGATGGAAAGTAAATATCTTTATCTTTGGTAGGTTAAAGGAACATTTTAGTGTGTATTGAAGAGTTTATATGGGCGGTTTTTATATGTCTTACCTTTGTGGGCATTAACATAACTTTGGATATAGGTCTTAAATGGTTAATGGGTGACTTAATGAATATGGTTGCATGTTGAGAATTATAGTAGTAATACCTTGTATGTGAATGATTGACTTGTATGATGTCCTTTATAATTGGTTCATGATTTCTTTTATACAAAATAGCATGAAAATCATATTTCAACTAAAATATCCTTTTGCATGATTGCCATAGTAAGTGCTTAACTCTACTAACTCCATATTCTTTTATATTGTAACATGTATAGGTGAAAAAAAGTGAGGACGTTTGACTTGAATCTTTGAAAGTAGATAGTTCTCTCAAGACTCTTGTTATGTCCTCATATGTTCGAGGACATGGATGTTATTTCTAGTTTTCTTCTATGAAAGACTTTGTAGTAGGAATGAGCTTCTTTTCTATGTAACGGTCGTGACGCTATGATGATAAAATTTGTCTAAGATGACTTGTGATGAGGAGACTTAGTTTATCTTATGTAATATAAAAGAGTTTTCTTATTGACTTTGTTATTAAAAATTTTAATTTCTCACTACTTTTAAAACCTAGTTGATGAATAAAAGCTAAGAAGCTTATGTAAGACCTCTAAGAGGTTGAGTATGTCGTGTGACGCCTATGTGATACTCTCGGGTCATTACAAACTTTGTATCAGAGCATTAGATTATATATATAGTCTTAGGGTCCAATGTCTCCCAAGGAACATCTAGTATAGTCTTGTTCACCAGTGTGAGTCACCACACATCTATGAGCGAGAGGCTATAAGACAATAGAAGTTTAACTTTCTTCATTACTCTTGTGTCATGCCCTAAAGATTAACTCCATATGATCTCTCTCACTTATTTCCTTTATCCTTTGGTCTTTTAGATGGGATTACTTGGAAGGGGTGATGATGAAAGGTTTAAGGGAGAACGAGGTGTGTTTTGATGTTTATTCTAGTGTAGTGACTAAATGAGTATATGGGAAGATGGATTTGTAATAGTATATTGTGATGCCAACTATGACTATGTGTGATCTATGAGGTTTTTAGGTATTATTATTGGAAGTTTTATTGTGAATGTAGCTCTAGTTTGATAAGATTTCTATGATTGAATGAAGTCCTTTTGGGGGGGACAATCAGTTAACTTATGGTTGAGTGCAATTATAGTTGAAAGTTATGGTGTAGACTTGAGGAGTGTTGGAGGAATGTGGTAAATATAATGAATTTAAAGTTCATATGAGTAATGTTTCATAGTTGTCCTTGTGTTGAATTAATGTACTTGTGTAGACTTAAATCCCAAGAGGAGGATGTTATGCCTGGTTAGTAAGGTTTGTTCGTAGTCTTGATGTTCATGAGTTAAGTTGGTATGAGTTCCCACCTTATGAGAAGTCTGTTGAGTTATGAAGTATGAGACCTTGAAGATGTTTGGTAAGGGTCTTAACAAGATTTGATGAAAATGGCCTAAGAAGTTATCCGGAATAAAAGCCCCGGTGAGTCATAGATCCTTATGGTTGTATTGAATTGTTCTTACATGGGTTTAACCCAAGTTGGGGAGAATGAATTAAAGTTTTAAGGTGGCTGATATCCTCATATTTTCCATCTATTCTTATTCAAGTTTGAGGCAAAAATTCTTAGTAGTTTGGCTAAGTTCTAGAACTTGCATATGAGTATGACTTGCATGTATCCTTATGCTATGAGTACCTTTATGATCATATCTTGCATTCTCTTGTTGATGTTATCATAAAATTAATAATTGATCTATGTTACTCTCATGTTAATGTGCATCTAGTAAATTTGCTTATTTACCATATGAGTGGTCATGTTGATTAACTCTATGTGTGATTTGAAAGTTATTGCATATTGGGACTTATAATGAAATATGAACATGTCTATAGTTGGAGAATGTAGTTGCTCCATAATACACTAAAAATAATGAAGTATGTGTGTAGTATGAATAATGGAAATAGTTCAAAATTGATTGTGTTTCTTAGAGACCATATTTTGAAGTTGATGTTCCTTGTATATTTGGTGAATTAACTATGAAGTCCTATTTATGATGAGATGTTTTGTGAGCTGCTAGTTGAGTTATTTAGTCCTTGAAAATGTTTTAGTGTCATTCGAGGAGGAATGTTTTTCTAAGTGGGAGAGATTGTAACAACCCTCAAAATGAATTAGGATATATTTTTGCTTCACAGTGGTTTTTTGTGTGAATCAATTGTTAAAATAATGAAATTCACCCATAGAAGTCAGTTTTAAAGATTTTCCTTGTCAAACGTTAAAGGATGACCAAGACATCCGAAAACTAGCCCTGTGTGTGCTAGTGCATTCGAGTATGTTGTATGTGTTTTGGTGTGTTGTTTGGAGTATAAAATCAGTGAAGGTTACCATAGTTTCTTAATTATTGATTTTGCAATCAAAACGTCCGGCCACGACTCCCCAAGGATCAACCAAAGGGTCCTTGAGGAGCACCAGAGCTTTGGCAAAGGGGGATGCCAAGGCAGCGCTCAGGCAACCTGTTTTTTAGTCCCATGGTGCGTCGCGCCTCCACCACTTAAAAGGAAAAAAGTTCCCTTGCAAGAGGGCTTGTTATTTCTAGTTTTTTTCTATTAAAGATTTTGTAGTGGGCATGAGTTTGTTTTCTATGTAATGGTTATGACCCTATGATAATAAGATGTGTCTAAGACAACTTGTGATGCTTAGAATTAGTTCTTCTTATATTTTATAAAAGTGTTCCCTTATTGACTTTATTGTGAAAATTTTAATCCTCCACTACTTTTTATACCATTGTGATGAATGAAGGCTAAGACACTTGCATAAGACCTCTGAGAGGTCGAGTACGCCATGTGACTCCAAGGGGGTACTCCCGGGTCGTTACAAAGTCTTTTCCACATAAAGGATTCTTAGAGTTCCAAAAATTCTTAACTAAATTTGAATTATTATTTAGGAGCTATTCTAATGACACCTAGATTTTATTGTCTACTTGATGTGACTTATACGGACGATAAGATAAGCGGAAATTACCGATGATTCATACTAATAAGACTAGTAAACACTGCTAAATTTTCTAGTGAATTTATTCTTAGCACCAAGTGGAACAGAGGCGATTGCCAATGTACCATAAAATGTGTGCCTCCATAAATTTGTCTTATATAGACATTAACTAGTGGATCCACTTAACCTAGAAGGTTATGGTTCTTACCTTCGAAAGTGAGGACATCTCTTTTCAGTGTGGAATATACATCGAATTCTATGTTATTGATCTCATGGTTGATATGTCAGTTAACTCTATTCACGACTATAACAATGAGTAAGGTTACTTCTAAAAGTATCTCACATGTGTTTAAAGATGATTTTTATTTACACCAACCATGATCAAGTCTATGGTTCTAACCTCTTATCTTATGTTTTAACCTGGTCATTTCATATCATGAAAACTCCTTTTAGCATTATTTTTAACTCTTATACAATGCTATAAGACTTGGTATATTCTTTGTACAAACGCATAATCTTGTCAACATTTTTTCCCAAATATTTATTCTGTGGCTCTAATTCCAAATCCTCATTGATGGTGTTCACTTTAGTAGCTTGTTGACTGGTGAGTCTTTTTATTCGAGGACCGGACCCTTTATTGCTTATTGTATTTACATTATTGTATTTGTATGGTATGTATGGGTTTTGTACCAATCATCTTGATATACTAGATGACATTGAGATTGTTAGACTTCTCCTTCATTTTTGCAAATGTTTTACGATATGAATTGCATTTTAAACTCTTCAACTCTTTTATATTGTATAATGTATGCCACGTGGCTTGTTTCGGTGTTTTTGGTCCTACACTCCATACATTATCTAGGGAGTAATCTGGGTCATGAAAAAACATGTTATTTAGAGTATAATATTTAGAATGTTAAGTAGTCTCATAAGCTACGTTGAGTAGAGTCTTGTTCATGAGTGTGAAACATGCCACATTTATGAATAAAAAGATATAAGATGATTAGGAAACTCCACTTCTTTCGTTACACTAAAGGTGTGAATCATAGTGTCATTATATGTGACATTCTATCCTAATCCATGTGTAATGATTTTTAGGATATGACTCCTCGACGAGAAAACATTAGGAGGAATACGAATGTGAAGCTCTTCCTCAACCTCCTAAAGTTCTGGTCAACCGTTTGGCTGAACAAGTAACTAATACAGCCTTTATTGTTTCTTTTAAAGTAAAAGACAAAGCCATGATGACTTAAGACATTAGCAGATTTAGTGTTCCCATGAACCCAATTTAACGTAAGATGAGATCTATAGTGATAGCCTTTACAAGAATGAATCCTCCGAAGTTCAATGGTTCGAGGTTGAGGAAGATCCTCAAGAGTATATTGATTAATTGTACAAGGTGTTGATGATCATGAGAGTTATACTGGTCGAAATGTACCACCCAAAGAGTATCCCCTAGACGTGATATGATATAATAGTCCCCGAAGAGGTCTTCTGCAAGTCTCTTAGCATTCATTCATCACATAGGTAATAAAAGATAGTGCAAAATTAAAACTTTTCTCAATAAAACGAACAATAGAATACTCATAAAGCTGTGGAATACTAAAGTTTCACATGACCATCTTAGACACAATCTCAAAACATAATAGGGACACGACCCTTTACAATAGAAAAGAAGCTCCTAAATGTCTTTTTCTTTGAAATGAAATGTGAGAGTTCTTTGTCCTCAAATCCATGAGGACTTACCAAGTCTTGCAGGAATAGATATCCAAGTACACCAACTACCTAGAAGAAATAACTTGACGGAACCTACACTTTAGTTAAAATATGAAGAAAATGGTGTTAGTAAAATTAAGCAATAAGTATGATGACCTTGCAAAAAGATGTTTTGAAAACGAACATTTTCTTAAAAACCATAGATTATGTCACTTTTGAAATATCACTGTTCAATAGCATAAGAGACATACAAGACAAGTAGAATCATCATAACAATCATAATATCTCATTTAGACAATACCAACATGTAAACATTCACAATAAGGACGAAATGGTCTGATGGACCCTGTATTTGTATCAGTTTGTATTCTAAACCCTTCTACTTATCTATTTGTCATCAGGACCCTTAGACTCAATAGAACACAATATATCGGACCCTTCTTACCATTGACCACACTTATGTGGCATTAAGATGGTTGAGTTGGCAAAAGTGTGTTATTTCACACTCCTTAAGGAGAGTGAATGACATTTTAGGGTTAAAAAATTAAAATTGCTTAACAAATAAATTTAAAAAAAACGATTACTTAAAATTTCCTTCTTCTTCACGAAATATCCCATCCTTTTCACCATTTTCATCAAAAATGTATGGAAAAGCCATCACCACTGTCGTCGCCATTTTTGCTGACAAAAATGATAAACTCTCTCCAACACCTGTCTACATCTCCACCGCAAACCATCACCTTATTGCTTTCCTCCTCCAACCTCCACAAAATCAACAACCTAAGTCATCCCACCACCAGATCTGACCGAAAAATCTCTTCACCGCCATCACTTCTCACCCTCACCACCTCATTATTCTCTACATTTAGTGGTGCCGCCTCTCTCTCCCTTTCTCCACTGTGACATAGTGGTCTCCGGTGATTGCAATTTAGGTCTATGATGAATACCACCAATGACGCTTTCTATCGGCAGTGAATCAATGGACTCAAGTTATACCTAAGATTCGGTAAGCTTAGTGTTAATTCATTCAGAAGAAGGAAAGAAAAAGGTTATGTTTGGGATGAAAATGGCTGAAAATGATTATAAATAAGGGGGAAAAACTAGGGTTTTGCATGAAATTTCTCCATGGATTTTGCCAGTTAATTGGGAAATTCGATGTATGGAGGTTTCATCTTTTTCCATTATAGCTCACCATGATATTCACCACTTTTTCTATGATTAAAAAAAAATATCAATAGATCAAATAAAACACATAAAAAAATATGAAAATGCAAAACATGAAATTGGACTAATGAGGTTGAAGAAAAAGTTGAATAGAAAAATGTGAAATAATATTCTAAAACATAAATTAAGATTTTGTTATTTAATTTTTATTAAATAATTTTTAAAACTAGTTATGAAATAATTAAGACACGGCATTAATAAATCTAAAGTGGATATGACATGTCATTTATGTGAAGGAGAGTAAGTTACACATGATCAGAGGGGTTTCAAAATCTCATTTTAGTTAGGTTCAGGGGTCCAGATGACAAAAGGCTAAGTAGGATTATCAAGAATACAAACTTATACAAGAAGGAGGGTCCACAAGAGCATTCTGCCTCACCTCAAGTAACCCTCATGCTATACATTGTGCAATGTAGGGTAGCGTCCCATACAACCTCCACACTAAGGTCAATAAAAGTAAACACACCTTTCAATCATTTCAACCTTTTCACAATAAACTATTTAAGAGATGTCATAATTGTGTAACGTGCAAGTGGAATCCCATAATACTACTCACCTAAGGACTATTTTCAAGTCACCATAATCAATACGCATTCATATGCAATAATACATTATAAATAATTAACACGTGATATGATTCAAGTATAACATGAATCCTTACCTTCAAGCATATAAGAGTCAACATTATTCACTCATATAATTTAGATCACTTTCATTCATTAGAGCTTAGGTCATCATTCTCATTAACTTTAACATATGGGGACATTTAATGATTTGTAGGACTTAACACATTAGTCACTAAGACTTATGGAACTCATTAAAGTACTTTCAAAGCCTACTTGTGCCATGTATAGATAACACCTCATATTACTACTCACAGTGTGTAGTACTTATCTAGTAAGTAGATTACACATATCCCACGTGATGGGAATAAGCATTTAAATGACATAGACTATGAGATCTAGTTTATGAAATCCGGTGATTTATCCCTACACCATAAACATGTGGTCCCATTGCCTTAGGGCGACCGGTTCCTCTATCTTCAATGAATCCCTATCTAGGACCTATGTGCATATATTGTTGTGGGATATGAAAGACGTCCATTTAAATTCTATCTAATGTTTGGAGAAACTCCATATAACTATATTTTCTCAGTGTATAGCGTACATTTACATAGATTAGTTTCATTAACATTACATTGCTTTGATTGTGAGGGCCACCAACATTAGCCCTACCGACCCAACACACATACACATGAAGGCACACAACCATTAGGTCTACGATTGAAGTTACAAAGGATAGGTTGATCTTCCTAATAAGACACACCACAATTAGGTCTACCGCTCTTAAGTTCATCATTTCACACAGGAAGGAGGCACCACTATTCGGTCTACTGCTTCATGGTTTTACAATTAGATTAGCACCTATCATCCTCATGAAAGGCTACTACCATTAGGTTTACTAATACAAGGTTTAGCATAGAATTATTCATCACTACTTCATTTATATAGACGATACCAACATTAGGTCTACAAATAAAATACATTCATTGATTCGTTCATAAATAGTCTACCAATAATATATCTACCAATTCATGACCATTTAGACATTAAGTAAAGATACATTCATTATTCAAGAAGAGGATGCTCTAGCCTACATATTAAGGATACACATTCACCTTTACATTCATTTATAGAAGAATAGGATGGCTAATCCTACATATTCAAGGCATTAAACATTACAATATAGAACCATTAACATTCCATCAGTATAATTCATTCATGAGTATTTAGTGGGAAAATACTTTCAGTAGGCAATATAATCAATCTATAATTGAGATTACATGTATATAAACTTCAAGACATGATCATCATAACTTCATTGAATTCACAATCACATCACTAGCAAATTGGAACTTCCCCCTTTCAAGTAGATCCACATCACATTTAAAATTCTAATTAAATTGATCACAATTTGAATTCGATGCTTTAAATCTCAACTCACTAACACATCGATATAACAATACTGGAATAATTCACCATGATTAAGCATATATGATGATACGAATAAATAACTTAACTCAATTCAGGGATAGTTCGTCAATATTTATTCATGATCAATAAACCCACATCATAAAGCACAATTAAGAACCTGAGAGGGATAATGGGTTCATAGAGTTTTTCATCATAATCCATCAATAAAATAGTAATTCAAAAATAAAATTCCATTAATAACACTTATAATATAATTTGATGAGAGAACACATCAGATTGAGGAAAACTTGGTGATTCTCTTAAACTTGAAAACATTGGAATCGACTCTAGGGACGGAAGTTATGCCTAGGTGAAGGATAATCATACGTTATACATGAAGAATCCACAAAGTTCACTTGAAATTTTGAATAATTTTAACTTGGAACGTTGAGTTCTTCACCTCTAATTGAGATTTCCTTTAAAGAGAGTTTTGGATAAGAGAGGTTTCTAACTTTAGGGTTTTTCAAAATAATGGAAGCCAAAAATGTGTTGTAACACTTCTACTACACTGAAAATATCTTAAAGTATCTAAAATAACCGTCCATGCATTTTAAAGACTTGAGGTGAATTTACCGATTCACCCCTCACTTTGTCGAACCAAAAAAAAAGATTGCATGTCCATTTCATGAGTCTCCATCCGCGGATCATGGATGGGTTGACGGGACCGTACTGTCCATTAATGATTTGTATCATATCCCTCATTTTGGTTCTTAACCTATGGAGTCCATCCATAGGGTGTGGATGGACTAATGGGGTGTGAACTCTATCCCTAGGTCACCCCCATTGTGATAATCTCATGGTTTCTATGGTGCGTAAAGGTCTACACTTAGGGTACTCCTCAAGGACCCTTAGGGTAGTCCTTGGGGAGTCGTACATTGACGTCTAACCCTTTAACACCTCAACCATAGCTTAAGAAAACATACAACAATATAAAACACCCTCAACATTAGACCAAAGTAAAAAACACACACGTTGTTATATTATCCTTTACTTAAAAACAATCATCCTCAACTGGCACTAAAAAACACATTAGGGGTAACAAATAAAGACTAGCAGACCACCATTATGCATGCATTATAAATATAAATGCATTAACAATTCACAAAACTTGAAGGAATTATTCACTCCACATCAATAAGATCAAATAAAATTCATTCAATACAACCAACAAGAGACTACATATACAAACTCATTGTGAATAGAAACTCCATATTCATCATATCATTTGAGGAACTTCCTTTGGTATATCACATTTTGCCCATCTTAACAAAATTAGGAAAAATATGCAACCCTTTCAAGAATACATTTGAACATGCTCAACAAGTAAACTCATGAAGCACATAGAAAAATCATGATAGATGCATATCAACCTGAGTAAAAATAATAATGAGAACTCATTTTATCATTTTAAAGCAGAATTCAACTAACATTCAAATTCATTCATAAAGCAGCGGAATACGAAAGTCTCACATCGCCATCCTAAGTAAAATCTTAAAAACATCATAGGGATACAACCCTTTACAATAAAAAAAACTACTAAATATATATTAAATCAAAATTAAACATAATATTTTCTTTGTCCTCAAAACCATGAGAATATACAATGTCTTGGAGAATTGTAATCCAAGTACTTCAACTAGGTAGAAGTAATCACTTTTCAAAACCTAAACTTGCTGTAAAAAGATGAAGAAAGTGGTGTTAGCACAATTAAGCACTAAGTATGATGACCATGAAAAAAAAAATTCTTTATCAAGAGAAATTTGGCTGTAAACCATGCATTAATAGTGTTTTTAAATATCATTGCTCAATAGCATAAGAGCATATAACACATGTACTCATCATACAAGTCATAGTATCTCATCTAGACAATAGAAACATATTAGTCATTACATTTACCTTTAAACCTTCACCTCAACTAACCCTTCTACTATACCTTATGTTATGTATGATTAGCGTCCCATACAACCATCCACACTAAGACACCTCACTAAGTCATCAAAAGTTAACTCACCTTTTAATCTTTTCACGATAAAACATTTAAGAGACATAAGCATTTCATAAGTCAACTTGGCACATTAGGAGCATTACCTAAGACAACCCCTAAGTCATAATTGTGAAATGTGCAAGTAGCATCCAATAATAAAACTCATCCTAAGTACTCCTTTGAATTCACTATAAGAAAGACACATTCATATACAATAAGACATTATAAAGAAGAAACTCATGATACGATTAACGTATAGCACGCCTTCAAACATATAGAGTAAACATTACTGAATAACTTCATTTAAATCATTTTCATCGCTAGACCTTAGGTTATCATTGTCATAAAATTTCACATAAAAGGTCATTTATAAATTTAGATAACTTCACATATTAGTCACTAAGACTTACAGAATTACCTAAAGCCCTTTCAAATCCCACTCGTGCCATGTGTAGATATCATCCAATACTACTACCTACAGTTTGTAATACTTATCAAATAGATCGAATGCACATACCACGTGATCGGAATAATTGTTTAACCAATTTTTACCATGAGAGCTAGTTCATTGAATCATGTGTTCCATCCCCTTACCATAAAAAGGTTGTCCCCTTGACTAAGGGAGACTAGTTAATCTACCTTAAGTTGATCCATAGCTAGGACCTTTGTGGGAACATATTTGTGGGATATTAAAGACATTTTATACTTTGCCTAACATTGAGATAAATTCAATCTCACCATATCAGGTTGGTGCTTAGCCTACATTCCCATAGATTAGTTTCAATAACATACATTGGTGTGCTTGAGAGGGCCACAAACATTGTGCCTACAAACCCAAGAACCATGCACATGAAGTGTAACCACCATTAGATATAATTGTTCAAGATATAAAGGATATCTCATTGATCTTCCTACAAAGATCCATTATAGTTAATGTCATTCGAAGGCGAATATTGTTCTAAGTGGGGGACTATTGACACTCCCTCAAAATGATCTAAGGTATATATATCCTAACATGTTTATAAATAAGTTAATAACATGATAATAAAGTGTTTCATAGATTGTATAATTTATTTGAAGTCAGTTGGAGTTCAAACGTCAAAGAACGTTTAAGACGTTTGAAAGTTTGTCTTTCGACATGTGAGTGACTCCTTGTATGTTTGCCTTCAATTTATGTGTTTTTTTGGAGTTTAGAAGCATTGTGGTTGTCCTTATAACCTTAATAGACATTTTATGGGTCGAAAATTCCAAGTACGACTCCCCACGGACCACTCGAAGGGCTCCCAAGGAGTACCCAAACCTTGGACAAGAGGCTGCCCAATCAAGCGTACAGGAGCAATAATGAGACCTTGATCGTGAGGAGTGACTATAACGCACCTCACTGTCCCAAAAATTATTTGAAGAAGAGTTGGGAGGCTGCCCCACGATGCGCAGCCCACTCCAAGTTCTGCTTGCATCATTTTTTAGTCCATTTTGACATTTCTAAGAGCCCCAATTCGGGTGGGAGTGTTTTGTTAACTTAGGGGACTCTTTATCTACTGTTTTAGGACCTTTTTAAAAACTTTTACCAAGAAAATAACCCAAATACTCTTTATGAAATAAAATTCCCAAAGGTCTCTTCTATTCCAAAACCCCAAAACCTTCATTGAAGACGAAGCTCACGAACAAGCTATGGAGTTGGATTCTTGGATCTTTATGCTAAGATTCTCATGGGATTAATAATGTATAAGGTATGTTTATCGTTCATCTATATATAACCATTCATCTATGGATTCCTTTGAAAGGTTTTTTAAACATGAATTCTAACTCAAATATCCTAATTTTGAATCTAGACATGGGCTCATTCTCAACTTCATTTCAAAAGAATTCTAATGATTAATATATGTTTATATACTTATTTTATAATGAATTTCTCTAGAATTTTATGAATAACCACTGATCCTCGTAATTTCTCAAAGTTAGCCTATAATGTGGGTCCTATGATATTGACTTGACGTTTATAAAATTGTGATTAGATTATGTTGAATTGCTTATTGATATTACTTTCTTTATATATTGAATATGAATTATGGAGAAATTATCAAATATGATCATAATCTAGGAGATTTGGTAAATTTACTTGTTTCTTCTAATTAGCCTAGAATGTACATTGAATTGTGTTGATTGGTATGGTCCACTTATGGTGGCGGTGTTTACAATCTTGTACATATTTATATGTTAGATCATGAACTCAAAGGCATTATATGCAATATTAATTGATATGATTATTTATATGTTAGGAAGTTGAATGAATTATCCTTGATTCTAATATCATGTCTAAGTGAATTAATGTTATGCAATGTTATATGAATAGTCTTCTATACTACTTTTATAACCTAGGTTTAGATATGATACTATATATATATATGTGTGATGATCATGTTATGGTTAGATGTGATATATATGCTAATGATGAAGAATATCCTTATAGCATGACCCCTACCCATATGAACCCTATATGATTGTGTGATCAAAGTATTCTATGAGTATTATATTCTATTGTTGAATATGTACTTGCCTCCTATAATGTAATGTGAGAGTGTGTAGTCTATAGTCCTCCATACTCAATATATTTGTATGAATTGGGACTTGGAGAATGTTGTACATTTGTTATTATCTTTAGAGGGTGGATTCCTCAATACTATGTGATAGCCATTATTTGATAATGTTCACCAATGTACACACACACTTCATGCAATCTATGAAAAGGATAGATTCATGATGAATAAGTAAGAAATATTTCTCCTATGCATCATACCTATTTATATGCATGTAAAGTGTATTATTTTTGAAGTTATGAACATGTGTTCCTAAATGTATTTATGTGAAGTTAGATCTTACTTATATGTACACACACATATGAAAGTATGCATATTATATGATTATGTGAAAAGCCATTCTCCTATAAGGTAGGTTCTATGGTGAATGTAGAATTCTCATCCTAGATAACTTTGAGCTATATGATATACGAGGGAGTATGTCCCTAAGGACTATTCATTATGAATTATTGTTATAAAAAGGCTTAATGATGTTTAAAAATGGAGTTATTGCTTACCACCGAGTGAACATGACAAATGAGAGTGGGATCTTGACGTCTAGTAAGTTCATCTTTCCACAAGAGAACCTTCACGTTAGTAAGTCCAGGTTCCCAACCTTGATGTTGGCTCATGAGATGGAAACTTTCACGCTTAGTTATTCAATTTTTCTAGAAGCAATCTCATTTTTCCAAAACTATGTGCCCACATAGGAATCTAGCTTAGTAGATCCACTTAGAATATCTATGTAAGCAATGTTGCACCTTCGACAAGTATTCACCCTCTTTTTTCGGTGTGGGAGTAGAACGCCGGATTCCATGTAGCTCAGATGGTCTTTGTCGGTTACAGTTATGTCTCCCGAATATTAATAATTAACTAAGATAAGAATATGAACTCTACTCTATATTCCTGGAGAATTTTACTTGGTATGGGAGGACTATGGACCCTACCAATAATTACACTAGATGACTTCGAGAAAGGATAAGATTCGATACCCTTATGAAGTAAATTCTTAGGTTATATATGACTTGTATGAATGCATGTTAAGTGAACTTTGTATGTTAAGATATGAATTATGACTATGCACGTGAATTACACCTATGGCATCTAAATAAGCTTACTTAGTATATGTAGGGGAATGGGACTCCATATGTACATTGCACAAGTAATCTTGTGAAAGGATTATTAAGGTAGTGTACCTATGATATGAACTTTATTATTTATGACTAAGGTTGTGGTAAATTAAAGAGTTCTTATATGATGATATGAAGTATGTGTCTTTATTGCTAGTTGTACATGGATATGCTATGACTTATTGAATATGTTATGACTTGTTAAAATATGTTATGACTTGTTGAGTATGCTATGCCTAGTCTTGGGTGTATTCTTAGGTACACTTGGTGGAAGTAGTATTATCGGATTGTACCTACACATTGTACTAGCGTGACTTAGTAGTTATCTTAGTTGATGGTCTTTATGTGAAGTTGATGTCTTTGATGTGCTTATGAATTGTGAGTATATGAGGTTATGTTTATGAGACATATTATGAAATACTATTGTAAGGTGACCTCAAAGACATACATTGTACTAAGTACACTTGAGGGTTACTTAATAAAACAAGTAAAATAAAAGAGAGGTAATGTATGGTGTGTATTGAATATGCTTTATGTATGATAATTTTTCTTTATGCGTTATTATGAGTATAATCCATGTCTATATTATGTATGTGAACTATATTGATCTTATATGTTCCTATGTTCATGAAGTTTACTAAAAAGACATGTTGCATGATTCTAACTAAATGTCCTCTTTAGATGCATGTTTTTGCACTATTGTCATATTTAGTGCATTCTTGTACTAATACCATTCTTATTAATCCTTTTACACAAAGTCTAGGTGGTGATGGCTAGAGCATGTCTCTTAAGTGATGTTGGATATATTTCCCAAGTTCAAATAAAGGATCCCTTATGATTCAAGGGTTGCCTATGTCAAGATGTTTCTTCAAGTTGATGTAATAGCTTAGACTTATATTTTATGATATTAAGGATGGTTCCCTATTATATTCTTTTTAGTTGTGTCTTATGATGGCAAAAATACAATAGAGTCTATCTACGTATTATAATATTATATATATATATACACATATACATATATATATATATATATATATATCAAGTATGTTCTAGCATATGATATGCTATGAAAAAAATTAATTTTTTCACTATTTTTATGATTATGCAATGAAAGATCTCTAAGGGATTGTCTTAGACCTATGAGACGACGCCATGTTAAGATTCGAGAATACCATAAATTCTAGGGTATACCCTCGAGTCGTAACAAAAACACCCTCAAACATATGACTAAACTCAAACACACACATATAAGGTTCTAGTTTCACTAGTTTATTTTAAGGGTTGTTACATTATGCTTCACTTAGGAACATTTGTCCTCAAATGACACTTAAACACACATTAGTTGAATATATTAAAGACTATAAGACCACCATTATTGCATGATATATAAATTTAAGCATCAACAATACACAAATCTTGGGGGAATTATTAACTCCACATGAATAAGATCAAACAAACCTCATGCAATACAAGCAAGCAAGGACTACATCTACAAACTCATTGTGCATCGAAACACCATATTCATCATTTCATTGGCGGAACATCCTTATCCAAATTACATCATACTAATCTTAGCAAAATTAGGTAAAATATGCAACTCTTTCAAGAACACATTTGAAGATTCTCAACAAGTCAATTCATAAAAGATAGAAATATCATGATATATGCATATCAACATGAGTAAATATAATAATGAAAACTCAATATTTTACTTTAAGGTAAAATTCAAATAACATGCATATCTTTAAAGCATTAGACCTTTGAGTAGTCACATCAGGAAGACTAACTGACAAGGAATGAGGGAGAGACAGATTTTATGGATTTAAGCTCTATGGCATGAGACAAGAGTAATGATGAAAGTTAAATTTTCTAACGTACTAAGCCACTCACTCATATATGTGCCACGACGCACACCGATGAACAAGACTCTACTAAACGTGGCTTGTGAGACATAAACCAAAAGAACAATTCTCGAAACCTTATGCTCTGATACATAATTTTGTCACGCCTTGAGAGCATCCCCTAGACGCGACACAACGTACTTGACACAGAATGGGTCTTGTACAAGCTTTTTAGAATTAATTCATCACATAGTTGATAGAAAATAGTGCAGAATTAATACTTTTGTCAATAAAACCAACAATCGAATATTAATTCATAAAGCAACGGAATACGAAAGTCTCACATCGCCATCTTAAGTAAATTCTTAAAACAGAATAGGAAGACAACACTTCACAACAAAAAAAAAATTACTAATATCTATTAGATCAAAATGAAACATAAGATTTAGAAAGTGGTGTTACCACAATTAGGTACTAAGTATGATGACTGTGCAAAAACATGCTTTATAAAGGGAAATTTGGTTGGAAAACCATGCATTAATAGAATTTTAAAATATCATTGCTCAATAGAAAAAGAGAAATGCAACACAAGTAATCGTCATACAAGTCATAGTATCTTATCTAAACAATACTAACATGTTAATCATTATATTTACCTTTAAATATTCACACACATTTATTCATTCAATTTATTAATAAAGAGTCTACCAACAATAGGTCTAGCGATTCTGGATTATTTAGACATGAATTCATGATACATTCATTATTCTAGAAGAGGATGCTCTAGCGGACTCATTAACGGTACATATTCAAATTTACATTCATCTATTTAAAAATAAGATGCCTAAGCATACAAATTCAAGGTATTGAACATTACAATATAGAAACCTTCACATTCCCTCATCATCATTAATTCAAGAGTATTGTGTGAGAAAATACTTTCAATCACAACCCAAAGATAATACCCTAGATGAGACCTACTTCGTCGCCCTCTCAAAGGACTCAGACAAGCCCTTAGCATTCGCCATAACATGTGATCAGTAAACATTGCAGAAAATTTAAAACTTTTACGTGCTATTTGAAGTATACTTGGACTTCATACTTAACATTCATGATGACATATGATATTCTAAAACTTGTCCCACATATATAAAATCGTCTAAAGTGTACGAATCTGGACATAGACAATAAATATTCAATATGTCATATAGGCCTAAATACAAAAGAATCCAAAAAGAACATACATAGAAGTAGAATATTCTTAATTACTAAGTCTTCATAAGCTAGAATATGAAATATAGCAACCCCAAATATGAGAACCTACCATTACTTAGACAAAGAGTTCCAAGCTTCTTCAAATCGACATCCTTAAAGTTCAATGGTGAAACCTACACTGTAGTAATACAAAGTAATGTGGTTAGTAAGCCACATGTACTATGTACGAGTATATGTACATAACATGTAACGACATCCATGAAAAATGATCATTTATCATTTCTTTAGAAAGCATGCTATGTCATGTGAGTTGTTCAATGCACATAAAAAAGAACATATAAAAGTTAAAGAATCCATCAACATACAACATGATCAAAATAAAATTTTATAGAGTCATGTTACCATTTTATATTCAAAATATCAAAGAACATAACATACATGACACTTACTAATGATCTAATCCCCAACCTACAAGTTCAATTGTCATGTTAAGCCCCATAACCCCTCACAACAAAGTAGATAAGATAGGAGAACATGAGTAAAGTTTTGTTTCATATAACTTGTAACATAAGAAGTCATCACTTAATATAACAATATAACCGAATAACATATTCATCATAATGACCAACATCATATAAGAGCAACATCACGTATCATAGACATATATCTTTCATGTCACCATATTACATAACAACAATCTCCTATGACTTCCCTTAAAGTCAACTTGTGTAATGTCTACGTAGAGTCCTATACCCCTACCTATACTAAGTAGACTCTTCATGTAACCCTAGTAAATTTCCATTTATTTGTATTTAATTTTACATGAGGAAAATTTGCCTTCACCGACATAGACCATGTGAGTTAAAGATGCAATCCGGTGTCATAAAACCCCACAACTAAAGAAGGTGGTCTACCGGCTAATGTAGAACCTAACATGACATAGCTTTCTAGGTGCACACACTATCTAGTATCCTATCTTGGTAGTATAGTTCAAGAAATAGGAGATGTATTAGAGACCCATAAATCCACATTAAATGGAAGCCTCTATCTCATGAGAGTTATTGTAAACCTACCTTCACACTAGGGAAGGGACACCTCTCATATCTAGTTCATCGGTGCTTAGCTTAAGTCCTTTTCTTGAATAACCTTTAAGTTGTCTTTTATAATTAAATCATCATAGGTCATAGGAGATTAACTCCTTGTATAAACATGATCATGAGATTCTTAGGATTAGATGAGAATTTCATTTCATTCTAACCCTTCGTTTTTGATATTAACATAACATAGTAATCTTGTGTAAAACATCCAAGGAAATATCATAACATGTATTTTTTTGTGTTCTTATCATGACCTCACAAGTAACATGTTCATAGCCCAAGATAAACACATAGAAACATCATACGTACTTCCATAACATAGTATCATGATTTATAGGCTAACATATGCATTGTAGAGTAATCACGACTTTAGAATACTAACCTCTCTCTTCCAAGTTCCTTATTAAAGAATTTACGTTCAACTTACAACACTCATAACCATAACATAGTGAATACTCAATAGCATAACAAAGAACAACTCTTTAAATAATGTACAAGACCAATCCGTAATGTAGGATAAAGGAAGGGGTCATTTGAGTGTTCATTATAGTCTTAGTTTGAATCTTAACGTTTTCATATTATCAAGTAGTAAGTATAGCCCATTCGAAACCTTCAAATTAGTAATAAATATGCTCCACATGAAAATCTATCATTAAAGTAAAAAACTCAACAATATATGCGTAATTAAACATATAAAACAATTGCATTTCATCGAGAATCATAACACTAGAGTTAGAACAAAAATCAATTTTGTAGAGTAAAAACCCTAGAATTCAATGTCTTGAAAACTTATCTTTGAGAGGACCTCCTTGACAAAGGAATCCACAGAGTGAAAAACCCATATCTTATAGATAAAGAATCCACAAAAATTCGGATGAAAACCTTGAAGTCTTCATCTTCTTCCATAAACTCTTTTTTTTCTTCAATGGTGTTTTGAAAAGAGAGCGTTCTTGAGAGAGATGAGAGAAAAATTGTTTGATCTTATTTGGAACCAGTAAAAGTGGTCTAAAGATCACGTAATATCTATATATAGTCGTCCTATGAATTAACCAAAATACGCTAGACATAAATGGGTCTTTTTTATGAAGTTTAATTACAAAAACACAACTCAAATGATTATGGGATGTGGTTGCGTGTCACGGGGCTAAATCCCATCCTTTTTCTGAAATTTTGGGTGAGGCAGTGAGGTGCGTGTCAACCTCGCAGCCTGATGCTGCACCTAAGATTGTGGTCTTGACATACACAAGAAATCCATATGGAGTGGATGAACCTACAGGGCGTTAACCCCATCCATATGTCACACCATTTGAGGTTATCTCATGGTTTCCTTGGGGTTTAGAATTGGGGTCCTCCTCAATGAACCTTAGGGTGGTCCTTAGGGAGTTGTACGTTGGAATATAATCCTTACACACCTCAACTATAGTTCAAGACAACATAAAACAACATCAAACACCCTCAAACTTCAAACAAAACTTAAATGCACACATGGGTCATCACCTTTTGTGTAAACTTCCAACAAACTATGCATAGGTACAACCTAAGCACCTCCTGAGTAGACAATACTTAAGATCAAACATAAAAGATAACTAACCCCTTTAAAGTAGGTCAAAATGAATTCTCCTTTGCTTGAAGAGTTAAGGGTACACACTACCATGTCAGTCATTCTAGGGCAAAGACATAAGCAAACATATGGAATAAGATCCTTTAACCCTTTTCCCCCAATCTTAGTATAAGTTCATAAGGGAACTTAGTCAAATAGTCATAAGGGCTCTCTCATTTTGTAGAATATTTCACAACCACCTTACGTGTTTCAACACCAATCTTTCCTCCTTATTAAAATGTCTACACAAAAGACTCTAATCCACACAAGGGAAACTAGGGGCATTTTTCAAATAATAAGGCAATATCATTCTTTCACTATTTTTCACATGTGTCAAAAACATTTCAAGACTATACCATCACATTATTCTAACATCATGCATAACCATAAAACAACATATCCTTTAACAAGGAACTCCATTCAGTTACAAAATATATTAACAAGCTAGAACCATATCATAACATAACTTCTCAACATAATATAACAGTTCTCATAAGTATAATATGGCCATAAATGACATCACATCAAAAATCACATTAACAAGTACTCATCAAGCAAGTTCTCATAAGTATAATATGGCCATAAATGACATCACATCAAATATCACATTAACAAGTACTCATCAAGCAACAAAACTAAAGTAAGCATCGATACTCACGTTTTCTCCCTCAATATTTGAGACATCACCCTTTCAAAGAAATCACATCTAAAAGAACACATGACAAGGAAACATATGAGGTTAATTATATAGAGTAGTGAAGAAAATGAAACTCTATCCTCTTATAGCCTCTCAATCATATATGTTTCGCGACTCACTGCCAATGAACGCGACTCTCTACTAGACGTGGCAATATGAGACTTTGAAACCTAATTTTTTTCCTATAACCTTATGCTCTGATATTAAGTTTGTCATGAGCAAAGAGCGCCCCCTCGAAGTAACACAATTTACTTGAATCTCGGTCATCTTATACAAGACTTTAGACATCATTCATTGCATAATCGTAATAAAGATAGTGTAAAACATAACACTTTTCATAGCACATCATATTCTAGAATCATCACCTCATATACATAAAAATTATCATAAGTACATAAGTAGACTCTAATACTCGTTTGCCAACAGAAGACAAAACTCAATAGAATAGGATAGGGACACAACCCTTAAAAACAGAAAATAAAATCTAACTATTACATAAACATAATGAACATCCTTGACATAGGCAACCCTTGAATCATAAGGGTCCCTTTACTTGAACTTGGGTGATATATCCAAGCACTTCACTTAGGAGAAATCCTCTAGACATCAACATTTTAACTTTGTGTAAATATATAAAGAAGAATGTATTAGTACAAGAATGCACTAAGTATGGAAACCATGCAAAAACATGCATTTGAAGAGGACAATTCATGTGATATCATGCAATATGTCTTTTTAGTAAACTTCATGAACATATGAGCATATAAACACAATATTGTTCACATACATCATATATACACATGTATACTACTCGTAATATCACTTAAATCCAATTGCCATACTTTGAGGAATATCCAATAAATAAAATACATTACTTATCTTTTATATAACTTCATTCCATAAGAAACCCTAAAGTGTAGTTGATATCACCTTGAGGTCACCTTATAGTTCACATACATCTTCCTTCATCTTGGGGACAACTCTTTTTTCTCTTGAAATTCTTGTATTTCATCTTCATAATCAGTGTGGAAGGTGGATTATACCTCTTCTTTATCTTCATTACTATCTAAAGATCGAGTATCTTTACCATACTCATTATCCGATGCTATATTGATATATTAATCCACTTTTTAAACTCTCATTTGTTATCCTTATTGTTCAGTTTCGATCCATGTGTCATGCTTCTTCTCTTCTATTTTTTTAGTCCATCTCTTCTTTTTTTTCTCAGTCTTGTCTTGTATTTGTTGTTATTGGTTTGAGGAGATCTTTATTCAACCTCTCTTTGAATCTCCTCACAAAGTTGCTGCCTTGTGTTGTTATCTGCAGGGGACTGTGTTTCAACTAAGCTTTGATCATAATAACCTCGTCGATGTAGACTTTCACTTCCTTCCAGATCTACACAAATTTTATTAGTTTCACAAATAATAGGTATGTGTTGTGATGTATAACGAGGTGGAATCTTACCTAGTACGTATATTACATTTTTCACATTACCTACACTAACTCGTACATGGCTTGCATGGATTGTATGACCTATATTGTCTGTTTGTTTTAAATTGTGATATGCGTGTACAATTTTGGCTGCAAAACGGCTCATATTCAGTGGTTCTACTATAATTGTATCATGTTCCCTCATATGCGGCTGTATTTCTCCTAGAATAATTTATTCCCTGACTGCATGATCTGGTTGCTGTAACTTCTAAATTTTGATGCCTTCTTTTCGTGCTTGCATGCTAGTCTCTAGTTGAGATGTACCATGTTCCTGTGTATCTAGATCAATGGAAGTGTTAGAAGAAGGGACATTATATGTTATACCTGTTTTTTCTATAACGTTGCCCTCTAGCAAAACTTCTAGTTTTGTAATTCCTTATCTTTCCATGCAGTCTCAGGGACCTGTTCTTGCTTCTTAGTTTTGTTTTAAGTTGTTTCCGTTAATCTCCTTGAACTAGTATTTCATGAGCCTGATGTATTGATGGTGTGTTACCTTTATGGTGTTTCCCTTGATGTAATTTAACTGGACCATTACTATATTTGTGTTCTGCATTGGCACTACTTTTTTATGCAGCTTCTATTTTCTTTCTTTTATACGATTCCTCATCCCTTAATTTCACTGTATACTCCTCGATCATGTGTCCTTGGTGCTTACAGTAAGGACAATAAATCCAGTAAGTTCTCATATTCAATATTTTTCCACTTACCTTTATTAAGATCCTACTCATCATAACCAAGCCACACATACTTAGGTCTATCGTTTGTGAAATCAAGATGGATTCTTACTCTTGCTATCCAACCCTTTGTTTTATTAACTGTTGCATTGTCTTAATATAATACCTTAAAGATAGGAGCTAGCATATCAGTAAGTATTTCCTTATCATAAAAATGAAAAGAAAGCTCTAGAAGAGAGATACAAAGAGGTGCAATAGGTGTTTAATTAATAGATTTAAAAGTGGGAATCCAAGTTTGGATTCTCTTAGGTTGTCGCTCAATAATATTCATTGCTTGGTCAAAACTGTTACAATGACTAGTTCATTATCCAAATCAATGTAGACATGACTAGCATGGAAGTTGTAACAATCCAGAAAATGTACTTGTCTAGTGAAGAGTCTATTAGGCTTTAAGAATATGTATTGAGGTTCATAAGAATCCCAATGCCCAATATTGAGTAATATTGGGCATGTTAAAGATTATTGGCTTAAGCGTGTTAGCCAATTTCTATGTATACGCAAGTAAATTAAAATACACATCGATGCCAAATGTTCCAATCCATGCTTGTTTCAAAATTTTACCTGCAATGAAGACCCTAAACTTAAATGACTATATTCTTCACATTATACACATTAGGTACTAGGCATCCAATTGTCAAGACTAAGTACCATCGCACATGATCATTTAAAATGATCCTTTAGATTAAGCAATGCCCAAGGACATAGTGAGGATCATTAGGACAACCAGAAGTGAACTTTCTAAGTGAAAACAGAGTGCACGATTAGGATAGTGCACACAGCCGAGAGAAAACGCCCAACCAATTCGGTTAGGGCGAAGATGCACGTCGAGTCAACCACGTGGGCTCAAGCTTCCTAACTAGTCGTAAACTCTAACTAAGTGACTTAAATTGCTAACTAACCTAGGACTAACTAAAATAAACCAGCTAGTGGATCCGACAACCTAAGACCTAACTGGGTGACACTAACCGCGTAAATAACTAAAGAAACATCCTAGTAAATAACCTAGGATTGGCCAAAAGGGTTAGTTATGGTCATAACGACTTAGGGTTACTTAAGTAATTACTCTATGTCAAATAATTAATTAAATTAGAAACTTTATTAATTAATTTAAATTGTCAAAACTGAGACGCTTAAGCAAAATTTTAGAATTTAGTTAAGTCAAAAGTTCTTGTATTTTTGGACAATTTAGGAGGGACGTTTTGGTAATTACCTAATTGATTTTTTTAGGTAACTTAATTAGTATAAGTTGAATTAGTCATATTCAGTTCCTAAAAACTAGACTCACGTTTAATCACTACAGAATCTACGACTGGAAAATAGTGAACAACGTAAGAAAAAACCTTAGGTGATTTCAAGGCGGTTCTTCAAGGTTTACGTGCAAATGCAAGGTGATCTTCGTAGATTTTATTCTATAGTAAGATATGGGTTTTCTCTCTTGGACTCCTTTCTCCAAGAGGATTTTCAACTTTTTTGAATTGAAGAAATAGAAGCTAGAATTGTTCCCAATGATCAAATATTCAGACCCCTAGTTCCCCCTATTCCCTATTCTTGTAGTATGTATAATGTTAATCTCGAGCATGTTGTTGGTATGTGGTGCTAACTGATCATTATGTGTATGTTTCCATGATTTATAATGTAGAGTGAGACCTACATGTTAGATCTGTATGTT
Organism: Solanum habrochaites; assembly: GCA_027704765.1. Taxonomy (NCBI): domain Eukaryota; kingdom Viridiplantae; phylum Streptophyta; class Magnoliopsida; order Solanales; family Solanaceae; genus Solanum; species Solanum habrochaites. The sequence goes on along the minus strand of JAKWJA010002497.1, from coordinate 42,135,413 downwards.
AGGGTATTATTTACATGAACAAATAAATGTTATAATGCCTAATTGTGTTCGAGAAAATGGAATATTTCTTAAAGGCTAATCAAAGTTTAAAAGTTGGCTTGCTATACATGATGTGATAACTAAATTATATATATACATGAAGTTAATTTACCTGGCTAATAATAATCTCATGGAAAATGTTTGGTGATAATATCATCGTTTGATTTTATGTCAAAAAATTGGATAGCAATATTATGTCCTAAATATTATTAGAATAGGCATATATTAAATCATACCAATCCTATATGGCCATTGTATTGTAATGCCAAATACATGTTTGACAAGTCAACTTGACAAGATGTAACTCAATGAACTCATAACCAAGGGTATGCTAACGGTTGGGACAATTACCAAGATACCTTATCTAAATGAACATTAACAAAATAATAACATTGAATAAGTCCTTATAACTTTCATAAAGAATGGTACAAGACAACCAAAACACATTGAACAAGATAAGGTGAGTAATGAAATAACTAAAAGCTTATGAGTTATGAAATTGACCTAATAAAGAGTGTTAAAGGAAGTTATATAAGTCTTACTTACAACTTAAATGATTATGTTAAAGTTACTCACATAAGAGGGTGCTAGAAACCGCGAGACAAGTATCACTCGAACCATGATGATAATGTAAGATTAAATTCACATTCATCAAGTATTAACGAAAGTAGTGACCAGTCATCCATTGAGCTAAGTATACATCATACTAGAAGCCAACTTCAATAATGTTTGAGTCAACTCTAAAAGTTGTAATGTGTAATAAATATGATCTAAGCACAGATAGACTAGCAATGAACTTGTGACGGAACATGTAAGCCTCATGAGACGAATTAATTACCAAGGTGGATAAGGGTCTCTAAAGTCTCCTAGTCTATGAACTATGTTTCCAACATAGGAACTAGCTAGTGGATTATTCAACCTAAGAATGCTAGGTAGTATTAACTTTCACATTGGCCTGTGAAACCACCTCTATTATGTGAGGAGAAGACACTAGATTTCATGCTAGCTCACATGATCTATGTCGCTTGATGATCAAGAAAGTATTCCTTTTTACTTTAGCCTTGTACCACCTCTTTTTTGTGTGAGGAAGATACTGAATTTGGTTTCACTTTAGCTGGTGAACCACCTCTTTTTGGTGTGGGGAAGACACTAGATTTGGTTTTACCTTCGTCGGTGAACCAAATCTTTTAGTTGTGGGGAAGAAACAGGATTTCATGTTAGCTCACATGATCTATATCAGTTAATGCTACATATTTCTTTAAGAAATTAAAAAAAGAAAGAAAGTAGCATGTTCAAAGTGAACAACCGATCATAGTAGAAGAAATGTAAGTTCAAAGTGAACTAAATAAGCGAGAGCTTAAGAATATCAATCATCAATGTTTGATAAAAATGAATTTTTGATAAGTTATTGGTTTATTACAATATTGGAGTATGAAAATATGCCCCAAGATCTATATATTATATAAATAATCAAAGAATGAGAATAGCCAATAATCCTTGGCTTATGAATATATTCATGCCTAATTTAACAAGAATGAGAAATATAACTTGTGAGTAGGAAAGCCAAATCATTTCCTTAGTCCTTCGGATTAATTACTTTATCCATTGTAGGTATGGGACTACAATGAATCGTTGCACTTGAAAGTAAAACATAAGATTAAAGGAGATCGTTGACCTACACAATAACAAGAAGAAAAAGACTGAAAAATGAACTTAAAAGGCATGGGATAAGAAGCTCTTGGCCTAAGGGAGCAAAAATAATAACTTTTATTTCAGTTGTTCTAAAATTATGTTCATGATTCCAAAGTATTATTTTCATATAAAAAATTAGTTGTATTTTTTAAACACATGAAAACATGTACTATTCACAACATGATTTACAAATGAAGAATTAGGAGAGTATAGTGACTTATTTTCTAGAAATGACATGTTGCTATAGGAAGAGATTTCCAATATCATGCATAATCCTTATGGGTTTATGTGCATACGTCCATTGTTAGTACAACTATGTACTAACCCCTATGCTATTACTATTTTATAGGCGTAGGCTCTCGAGAAGACTGAAGATTCTTTGAAGTGGTCTGGATTAGCGATCTCTAGACTTTGGTAGGTCCTCTTGAGTTTGAGAATGCCTAGGCTTATTATTCTAGGTGTAGTACATTAGCTATAGCTAGTGGATGTTGTACCTAGTATTTTATTTCAAACATTTGCTTAAGCGTTTGTATTAGGGACGGTTTGGTAAACTATTATTAATATTATGATTTCTTATTTAAATTAGTTTATATATTAATAGATAGTTGTTAAGTTTGAGCTGATTAGTATATCACTCTTATGCAGTAATTATATGAAGTTTGAGTACACTTCAATAAGTATTTAAACGGTTTAAATTTTCCACAAATTTAACTGTATGATTGTGATGAAAGCTAAGAAGAGGCTTGTCTGCGACCTCTAAGAGGCTAACGACACCGGTCTCATGTGGGGTCTAGATTACGAGTGTGAGAAACTTTGTATCATAGCATTAGGATTAATTACCTAGGAACTAAGGCTCAAAATAATGACGTTCCGTTATTTCTAGCTAATGGTTGTGAATTTCACCACAATCATCACTTAGAGACTAAGTGATGTTAAGAGTCTTCCATTCTTCTACTCTTTATTATGTTGTCTAGAGCTTTTACATTTTGTATCATTTCAGCATCTAACTTCCTTCTTGTGTGTGTAGAAAATCATAACAAGAAGAAACGCAGGAAGGAGAGTTGAAGAAGAATCCTCTGGGGAAATCAAGCTCCTTCTCAAGCCCTAGCTACTGGAGAGCAAGTGACTTTTAACCCAGCTGCGTTGACGGGTGGAGAAATGAGAGCAGCACTGGTTGATGGACCAAGACATCATTGTTCAGGCACATGCTATCACAACCCATGCCACTAGAGAGGGTTCTCCCAAGGAGAACCTGCATGCTAGCACCATGGCTTGTATAATAAGAGATTTCACCAGAATGAATCTTCTAGTCTACTTTGGGTCCAAGACAAGTAAGTATCCCCAGGAGTTTGTGGATGAGGTTCAGAAGATTCTCTGTGCTATGGGTGTTAATGAATAGGAGAAGGCTGAGTTGGCTGCATATCAGTTCAAGGATGTGGCTCAGGTGTGGTACATGATTTGGGGAGATAGCCTAACACCAGGAGAAGTCCCATCACTTGGGACATTCTCAAGACTACATTCCTGGATAGGCTCTTTCCTAGAGAGAAGAGAGAGGCCGAGGTTAAGGAGTTTATCAACCTATATAAATGAGGTATGTCGGTCAAGGAATACTTCTTGAAGTTTTTTAAGCTTTTCAAATATGCTTCTTCTCTGGTGTCCAATAGCGGGCATGAGATGAGAATGTGTTTGACTAGTGTATCAGAGTCTTTGGAGGAGGAATGTCATGCATCCATTTTGCATGATAACACGGACCTTGGTAGGTTGATGGTTCATGCACTGCAGGTTGAGGAATGTCGTCGTAGAAAGAGACGTCGAGAAGGAAACAAGAGTAGGCCCTCAGATTAGACTAGTTCTAGCTGTGGTTAGAATTCGTTTGGAGTCCAGGACAGGCCAAAGTTCAAGAGAAGGCACAAGAACTCAGATAATCCTACTTCCTTTAATAACACTAATGCAAAGAAGAGAAATGATATAAATGCCCTGTGTGATAGAAAGTCATGTTGTAAGTGTTGTCGTTCACATGGAGGTCAGTGCATGGTTTGTTCTAATGTCATTTGTGGTTGCGGCAAGAGTGGGTTTATGATTAGGTACTGCCCACATGTGAAGAATCAAGACGAGTCCAATGCATAGCTTTGGCCTAATCCTACTGCTGCAGGAGAGCCTTCCAAGAGGAACCAGTTCTATGCGTTGAAAGGAATAGAGGAGCAGGAGAAGACATCTAATGTTGTCACTGGTAACTTGCTTGTTTTTTCTTTTCCTGTGTATGCATTTTTATATAAAGGATCTACCTTATCTTTTGTTACTCTTTTAGTAGCTTGTAAATTTGAATTGCTTCCTGAGATCTTGAATGGGCCTTTTCTAGTTAGTACTCCTATAGGAGACAACATTAGGGTTGAAAGGGTATACCTAGATTGCAAAATAACTACTCTTGATAGAGTTACAGATTCTAAACTAATAGATTTAAGAATGATTTATTTTGATATAATTTTGTGTTTCCATGTATGCTATGCTACCATAGACTGTCAAACAAGGTAGTAAGGTTTCAGTGTCCAAATGGGTTAGAGCTGAAATTGGAAATGTGTGCTTCAAATCTAACAGGCCAACTAGTTTCCAATCATAAAACCAATGGGATATTATCTAAGGTTATTTATGCCATTTAGTCAGAGTCAATGACTTAGAACATTAACTTTCTTCCATAGATTTTGTGTCCATAGTGACTGAATTTCAAGATGTCGTTCCGGAGGATTAAACAGGAATCCATCTTGAACGCATAATTGACTTTTGTTTTGACATAGATCCCAACACCAAATCAATTTATGTTCCTTCCTATAGAATGGCTCTAGTGGAACTCAAAGAGTTAAAGTTGCAGTTAAAAGATCTATTTGATAAGGGCTTCATCCAGTCGACCATATCCTAATGGTGTGCTCCAGTGTTGTTCGTTATGAAAAAGGATGAAATTCTTAAACAGTGAATCGATTCTGTACAACTCAACAAAGTCACTATAAAGAACAAATACCCTCTTCCCAAAATCGATGATCTATTTGATAAGCCTCAAGGTTCAAGTTTCTTTTGTAAAATAGATCTTCGGTTAGGGTATCACCAACTTAGAGTGATACACGATACCATTCCAAAGATTGCATTCTATACTAGGTATGGCCATTACGAGTTTCTTTTCATGTCATTTGGTCTCACAACGTACTAGCCGCATTTACGGACCTTATAAATAGAGTCATTCGTGAATATATTGAATCTTTTGACATAGTATTCATAGATGACATCCTCATATAGTCTAAGACTAGAGAATAGCATGAACATCATTTGAGAATGACATTGCAAATACTCAGGGAACATCAGTTGTATTCAAAGTTCTACAAATGTGAATTTCGACTGAGATCAGTGACCTTTCTTGGTCATATAGTTACCGACCAGGGTGTAGAGGTTGATCCAAAAAAGATTGAGGCAGTAAAGAATTGTTCGAGACCCCTAACTCCTACAGATATTCAATTTTTCTTGGGTTTGGCTAATTATTATTGTAGGTTTGTTGAGGGATTTTCCGCAATTGCTGCTCTATTACGGCTTTAACAAAGAAGAAGGCGAAGTTTGAGTGGTCTGAAACTTGTTAAAAGAGCTTCAATGAGATCAAAGAACGAATCACTTCGGCCCCAGTTCTCACATTGAGGATGAGTGGTGAAGGTAATATGGTGTAGATGTTTATGTATTTACTCACTATAAAAGTGTTCAATATGTTTTTACACAGAGAGAATTTAATCTTTGTCAGAGGAGATAGCTAGAGTTGCTCAAGGATTATGACATGAGTGTCCACTATTACCCAGGTAAGGCCAATGTAGTGGCCGATGGTTTGATCCGATTGAGCATGGGCAGTGTGCCTCATATCAATAATGAGAAGAAGGAGTTGGTTAAAGAAGTACACCAATTTTCTAGGTTAGGTGTGTGTCTTGTAGGTATACCAAATAGGGGTGTTTCGATTCATTCAAGTTAGAATCCTCATTTGTTTTAGATGTTATACATAAGTAGCATCTCGACATAGTATTCATGGAGTTTAAAAATTCGATTTTGAGTAAGCTTAATGATTTATTCTCCCAGGGGGGAGGTGATGTTCTTAAATATTGTGCATACAAAATATTGATAATATGAGGCCTAATGCTATCGCATAGGATCAAGGCTCCAGGTATTCCTTTCATCCAAGTTCCACCAAGATGTATCATGATCTGAAGGAAATTTATTGGTGGGAATGTATGAAGCAAAATATCTCTAAGTTTTGGAGGAGTGTCCCAATTGTCAACAGGTTAAGGTCGAACACCTTAAGACTGGAGGTCTTACCCAGTCGATTGAGATCCCAACATGCAAGTGGGAGGCTATTAATATAGACTCTTCTGTTGGTCTTCCCAAGACCCCAAAACTGCATGATTCCATTTGGATCATTGTTTACAGGATGACTAAGTTTGCTCACTTCATTCGTGTGAAATCTACTTACAGAGCAGAAGATTATGCCAAGCTATATGTTGATGATATCTTGAGGTTGAAAGGGATTCTTTTATCGATCATTTCGGATAGGGGAGCCCATTTCACTTCTCATTTTTGGAGATCTTTCAAAAATTGCTTGGGTACAGTTGTGAAGCTCAACACTACTTTTCACCCTAAGACGGATGGACAAGTAGAGTGTACGATTCAGAACCTTGAAGACATGTTGAGAGCATGTGTTATTGACTTCAAGGGGAGTTAGGATGATCCCTTGACACTAGTTGAGTTCTCCCATAATAATAGCTACCATTCCAGTATTAGGATTACACCTTTTGAAACAAGTTAAGATAGGAGATGTAGGTCCCTAGTTTTTTCATTTGAAGTAGGAGAGTCTGCCATCCTTGTCCCTTAAATCATACTTGAGGCCGTGGAAAAGGTGAGAATGATCAAAGATAGATTCGCTACTTCTTAGAGTCGTCAAAAATTCTTAGTTGATAACATGATGAGAGCTTATGAATTCAAGGTAGGTGATCAAGTTTACCTGAAATTATTACCCATAAAAGGGGTGATGAGGTTTGGTACGAAAGGGAAGTTGACTCTGAGATATAAAGATCTTTATGAGGTCTTATAGTGAGTAGGGAAATTTTCGTACGAATTGAAGTTACCAAATGACTTGGCTTCAGTTCATCAAGAGTTTCATGTTTCGATGCTTAAAAAGTGTCTAGGTGATCCAACATCCATCATACCTGTTGAGGAGTTAGGAATCTATGAGAACCTTTCTTATGAAGAGGTTCCAGTTGATATTTTAGATCGCCACGTGAAGCGGATGAGGAAAAAGGATGTTGCCACTGTAAAGGTGTAATGGAGGAACCACCTTGTTGAGGGATAAACATGGGTGGCCGAGGCTGATATGAGATTCAGTTACCTGCACTTGTTCAGTTCTTGAGGTGATATATACTCTTCCTAACTCTGAGGTTTTTTATGAAACTCTAAATATTAGTGCATTAGTCGGTTTTTGTGCTTTAAGTCCATAATTGTGTGTTTTATACTTGCACCATATGAGTTAAAATGAGTTCATGCTTGCATTCATTTTGCTGTTTTTGTATAGAGTTGATGTGATTTTTGTGTCGCATGAGTTGTGATGTGCTTTGAGTTTAAGTAAGATTGAAAAGGAAGTTCCTCAATCTTAGACATGAAGCCTCAGATAATCTTTGAGTGATTTGCATCATCTAGAGTAAGGTGTGAATAAGATATTCACAAAGAGTAAATTTTCAAGTATGTTGATGTGTTTTCTCGAAAATACCCTCTTTGATTCAAATGATGTGTAGTGTCGTTCGGGGACGAATGTTCCTAAGGGAGAGAAGATAATGTAACATTCTAGAAAATGTAGTTGCCTATTGAAGAGTCTACTAGGATTCAAAAATATGTATTGGGGTACATAGGAATCCCAATTTCCAATATTGATTAATATGGGCATGTTAAAGATTATTGGCTGAAGGGTGTTAACCAATTTCTATGTATACACAAGTAAATTAAAATGCACATCGATGTATAATGTTCTAATTCAAATTTTATTAGAAATTGTACCGGCAATGAAGACCCTAAGCTAAAATATTATTCTTCACATTATACATATTAGGTACTAGGCATCCAAGTGTCAATCCTAAGTACCACAACACATTATCATTTAAAATGATCTTGTAGATTAAGCAAAGTCGAAGAACGTAGTGAGGATCCTTTGGACAACAAGAATTGAACTTTCCGACTGAAAACAGAGTGCGCGGTTAGGAATGTGAATGGAAACACATGTCGAAGCACATGTGCTACCGAAAGAGAGACAAAGCCCAACAGATTGGTTAGGGCGGTTAGGGGGCAGGGGCGGGTTGGGTCAAGCCTCGTGGGGCAAAGTTCCTAACCAGTCCTAAAATCTAACTAACTGAACTAACTAGATAACTAACCTAGGACAAAATAAAATGAACTAGTTTGTGGATCCGACAACCTAAGACATAACCGGGTAACACTAACCGAGAAACTAACTAAAGAAACTTCCTAATACCTAACCTAGGGTAGTCCAAAAGGGTCAGTTATTGTCCTAATGGTATGGGTTTTCTCTCTTGGATTGCTTTCTCCAAGAGGATTTTAAACGTTTTGAATTCAAGAAATATAAACTATTATTCTTCCAAACTATCGAATGTTCATACCCCTAGTTCTCCCTAATTCCGATTCTTGTTGTATATGTAATGTAAATCTTGAGCATGTTGTTGGTATGATGTTCTAACTGATCAATATGTGTATGTTTCCGTAGTTTATAATGTCGAATGATACCTACACGTTAGATCCGTATGATTAGGTTATTATTTTCATAAGATAATAATTTTTGTAATGTCTAATTGATTATGAGAAAATGGAATTGTTCTTAAAGGCTAATCAGAGGTTAAAAGTTGGCTTGCTTAACATGATGTGATGACTGTAGTATAGACATGAAGTTATTTGACTTGGCTAATGATAATCTCATGAAAAATGTTTGGTGATAATATCATAGTTTGATATAATACCAAAAAATTGGCTAGCAATATTATGTCCAAAATATTATTAGAATTGACCAATATTAAATCATACCAATATAATATGGCCAATGTATTGTAAGGCGAAATAATGTTTGATAAGTTTACTTGACCAGATGTAACTCAATGACCTCATAACAAAGGGTATGCCAACGATTGGGACAAGTTAAAACATACCCTATCTAATTGAACATTGTGAATATCATAACATTGAATAAGTACTTATAACTTTCATAAAAAATGGTACTATACTACCAAAAGACATTAAACAACATAAGGTGAGTAATGAAATAACAAAAAACTTATGAGGTATGAAATTGACCTAATACAAAGTGTTAAAGGAAGTGAGAGAAGTCTTACTTACGTTTAAAAGATTATGTCAAAGTTACTCATATAAGAGGGTGCTAGAAACCGAGACAAGTATCACTCGCACCATGATGATAATGTAAGATAAAATTCATATCATCAAGTATTAACAAAAGGGGTGACCAATCATATATTGAGATAAGTATACCTCATACTAGAAGCCAACATCCATAATGTTTGACTAAACTCTAAAAGTTGTAAAGAATAATAAATTTGAGCTAAGCACTGATAGACTAGCAATGAGCTTGTGCTAGCAAATGTAATCCTCATGAGACGAAATCATCACCAAGGTTGATTAGGGTCTCCGAAGTCTTCTAGTCTTTGAACTATGTTTACAACATATGAACTAGGTAGTGGATGATTCCACCTAAGATAACTAGGTAGTTTTCGTTTTTTATTTGGCCGGTGAAACCACCTCTTTTCGTAATGAGGAAGACACTGGATTTGATGTTAGCTCACGTGATCTATGTCAGTTAATTCTCAAGAAAGTATTCGGTTGACTTTAGCTGTGAACCACCTCTTTATAGTGTGGGGAAGACACTATATTTTTTACTTTAGCCGGTGAACCACTTTTTTTCGGTGTGGGAAAGACACTGGATTTCATTTCACTTTAGCCAGTGAACAACCTCTTTTCGGTATGGGGAAAACATTGGATTTCATGTTATCTTAGATGATCTATATTATTTAATGCTAAATATTTCTTTATGAAAGTAAGTAAGAAAGAAAGTACCATGTTCAAAATGCACAATAGATCAAAGAATAAGAAATGTAAGTTCAAAGTGAACTATGGAAGAGCTTATGATGGTCAATCATCAATGTTTTATAAGAATGAAGTTTTAACAAGTTATTGGTTTATGCCAATATTGGAGTATGAATATGTGACCCAAGATCTATATATTATGTAAAAAATCCATGAATGGGTTTAGCTAATATAGAGTGACTTATAAATACATTCATGCCCAATTAAACAAGAATGAGAAATATAACTTGTGAGTACGGTAGCCAAATTATTTCCTTAGTCCTTCGCATTACATACTGGACTCATTGTAGGTATGGGACTACAATGAATTATTGCAATTGTAATTAAAACATAGGATCAAAAGACATAATTGAACCACACAACAAGAAGGAGAGAAAAACTTAAAAATATACTAAGGCATGGGAGAATAACCTCTTGTTGTAAGGGAGAAATATAATAACTTTTTTTTGAGTGTTTCTAATATTATGTTCATGATTCCAAGGTCTTATGTTTATTTAGAAAATTCATTGTGTGGGTTAAATGCATGAAAACATGTCGTATTCATATCATCATTCACAAATAATGAATTAGGAAAGTATAGTGACTTCATTATCCAAAAACGACATATTGCTATTTGAAGAGCTTTCCTTGATCATGCATAGTACTTATGTGTTTATGTGCATACACCTATACTTAATACAAGTGTGTACTAACCCCTATAGTATTACTATTTCTTTAGGCACAAGTTCTTGAGAGACTGAAGAGTTGTTGAAGCGGTTTTGATTAGCGATCTCCTGACTTTTGGTGGGTCCTCTTGAGTTCAAGGATGCCTACGTTTATTATTCTAGAATTAGTAAATTAGATATAGCTAGTGGATGTTGTCCCTAGTGTTTCATTTCAAACATTTCCTCAAGCATTTGTATTAAGGCAAGTTTGGCAAACTATTATTAATATTATGATTCCTTATTTCAACTGTTTAATCTATTGATATATGGTTGTTTGGTTTGAGCTTATTCGTATATCACTCTTATGCACTAATTAAATGATGTCTAAGTACACTTCAATAAATATTAAAAGTTTCAAATTTTCTGCAAATTTACCTGTATGATTTTGATGAATGCTAATAAAAAGGCTTATCTACGACCTCTAAGAGGTTAACGATGTCGGTCTCATCAGGGTCCAGATTCCGAGTGTGACAGAAGTGTGCAATTTTAAATCCTCCAGATAACTGAGTTTAGTTGAGAAAAATCTTTCTAATCAAGTTACTCTAGGCACTGAACTACTGAGCTTGACAATTAAAGTAAACTTACACCTATCAAGCCTCTTAACCATAAAGTCTTCCTCACGAAAAATTACAACAGGTTGACCTTGATCAGTGGTTATTTTAGGAGTCGCAAACAATATATGAGCAACAATTTTAGTGAAATTACATCGAAGTCTAGAAACATATGATTGAATACTAGTATAAGGTGCAGATTCTTGCATACGAAACTGGTTTTTGTGATCCTTAGCTGGTATACGCTTTTTTTGTCCTTTTTGATTAACCTTATTGTTATGTCTAACAAAATTGTTAGAAATTTGAGGATGTTGTTGAGGCTTCTTGACGTTATTCCTACCATTTTTTATAGAATTCGAACCCCCATTCCCGCTGCTACCATCTACAAAAACATCAACATTCTCCACAACATTCACAACATTCTTATTCTGATTACTATTAGGAATTTAAGGAATTGCACTGATACTTGAATGAATTATTTTAGTATTTGTAATTGCAACTCAATCTTGTAAGCTTAGTGCTGCCTCAGACACATGTTCTTTTCTTTGTTGAATATCTAATAATTCTCCAAGAACGTGTTCATGTCATTGATTTTTAATTTCAAGAAATGATTGTCCATCCTCCCCTATTTCTTTTATGATTATTAACTATCCCTGTACTTCGAGTTTGGACAATGAAATACTACCCATTTCAAAAATCTATTGGATAACTGCTAAAATTTTCTGATCCTTGTGTGGATTTGGTTTTTGCAGCTGCAAATTAGTAGGAGTAGAGTTGTGTGGGTTAGGAATATCAAGATTTACCTTAGTATAAGCACCTTCAATTTTTGGACTACTTCTTTGATAACCTTTTTCAGCAATAGTTATCAAAGCACTAGCGCCGCAACCTCAACTTTTTATATTACCAATTCCTACACTGATTTGCTTCAATTTTACATTATGTTGTATGCCCTTATAAGGACAACAATCCCCAATACTCGAATTCACATTTACTATATCAGAACTGGATCAATTTTTAGATCTCTCGGCAATGGATACTCGATCTATACTATCGCGATTCGATCTTCCGATGGGGGAGATAAAACACGCTGATTTTTCAATAGAAAATGAACCTGTTGCAGTAGATTAAATTTCATCATTTAATAGAACCTTTAGCAAACTAGAATTCGCCATCTTAATTATTCGTCTTGCCCAGCCAAATTCTTCCTCTGAAATTGTGACAGGAGTCGCTTCTTCATGTCGTGAATTTAAAAAACTACCTGATGCATTTATGTCATATTCTTGAGTTTTTCGATCAGTGTTAGAACGTTGAGAATATTTATCCTTATCAGGTGGCCGATATTCCGACGAATTTTCCATTCCAAAGAGTCTCTAGAACCAACTCCTAAAGTTGAACGCAAGAACCAGCTGCTAAATTTAGGTCTTAGGTGATTTTTAGGTTTATTATTAAGATTAAGTGTTTTAACTAGGTTTTTTTTGGGTATAGGGCTTTGGGTTTTTTAGTTTTATGGTTTTAACGATTATACCAATTTAGTGTTTAAGGCTTAGAGTTTTTTGTGTGTCTTTTTTGGTTTCACATATGCGGTTTAGGGACCTAAAGGGCTTGGATCTTAATCTTTTTCAGCTTTAGGGTTTTAGGGTTTTTAAGGGTTAAGTGTTTCCCAAGGATTAGGGTATAGGGTTTTTTTCTCTACTATTGGGTTAACGATTTGCATATTGTTAGGATTTTTATTTTATAGTTTATTATAGAGTTTAAAGGATTTAGGGTTTAATAAGGTCTATAATTTAGGGATTTAAGTTAGGGTTTAGGGCTTTTAGGTTTTATTTGTTTGGGTTTTTAGGTGAAGGTTTTTAGGGTTTTATAGGTTTAGGGTTTAGGGCTGAGGATTTTCGCTTGTGTTTTTAAGGCTTTAACCTATATACTATTTAAGACTTTATAGGGTTTATAGCTAAGAGATTTGTAGGTTTAGGGGGTTTTAGGTTGTCTAAGGGTTAAGTCTTTCAGAGGGTTTTATCGGTGTTATGTTTAGCGATTAGGCTATTTGGTATTTTTTTAGGTTTAGGATATTTAGGATTTAAGGTTTGAATCTTAGGTATTTTAGGGTTTTTAAAAGGTTTGAAGGGTTTATAGGTGTCACGACCACAGAGCAACCCCTAGATGTAACCGCAGGCATCGTTCTCGAAGAGTACTTAGACAAGACTGTAAGCATTCATCATAACATATTATAGGTTAAAATATGGAAAATTAGTTTTTTTTTTCATATTAAGGTGTACATAGACCTCTCACATATAATGTATGGAGTTTACTTAGACTCCTCGCACAATGAAGCTTACTTAGGCTTCCCGTTTACCCAATATAATCAATACATAGGAACTTAGACTAATACTTTGTCTCACATTGAACAATCTTAAATGAAGTAGAACATTCGGGAATAATCCTCATACAAAATCATAATTTTCATAGGGCTTACAACAATATCTTCAACAATAGGAAAGAAATGAATGTCTTTAGACTATAGAAATACTACCAGAGTAAAATAAGTGGCACCATCATGAAAGTAGAGGACCTACAAAAACATGGGGAAAGTCCAAGTTGTCATATCCCGAGAGTACACCCTAGAAGAGAACTCTCAGAGAGTCACATGGAGTACTTGACTTCTCGGAGGTCTTGTACATGCCTTTTGACATCATTCATTGCATACATGTACTTAAAGTAGTGCGAAATTGGAACTTTTCACACAAAATATCTTAAGACAACTTTCATATAAAATCACAGGAAAATACTAAATCTCAACATATTCTAGTATCAGACTCAAGTATACTTGGCACACGACCCATACAATATGAAATATACAAACTTAGTCTATTACAATTCTGTGAGTAAAAATAAATCTAAAAATATTTATGTCCTAGAGTCAAGTGAGGACATACTTCAACTTTGCTTAAAAGAATCCTAGTTTCCACGCTTTACTTCGAGACGCCTCTCACCTTCCAAGTACACCTTTAGATATAAAAAATTGGATGGAATTATTACAATGCATATACTTAGTATGGCATAATGCATAAAATCATGGGAAATAGACATTTGTGAGAAAGATGCTCTGTTTGATTAAAACTTCATATTATAAGCATATGAATCACATTTAAACATCAATCATAACATTTAGAACATATTATAAGTTATACACAATTTATATCCAATTATAGTATAATACAATATCATTACAGTAAGCCTTACGTAACTTCACTGTAAATTCAAATGAAACTCATACCTCACAACATAGCATCAATAACACATCCCAAAACATAAACATGATATCCTCCTACCAAAGGTGATTCTAAGGATCACTTTACTGATTTATGAAGAGAACACCCATACAATCCATTCACACATACCTAGGAGACCCTTTAGACTACCTAGAATAAAATCAATCTAATAACAAGCAATAATATATAATATGACATTCTCCTCCCTAATTTTATCAAAAACATACTGAGGTAATTCAAGAATAGGCCGCCCATACACCCTTTCCATGAGTACCCAAATAGTCTTTAAGACTTCCTAAGTTTATATCATATCTACTTTAACAATTTACTTTCCTATGTATAGTTATTCTTAAGACTTCTCTAGGTTAGACATGAAGATACCATTCCTATGCCCCCTTCACACCTTAACTAGGAAACCCTTAAATTATTCTAGGTAAGTACTTATTCATTAACATGCTTTCCAACTTAAGTCGTTATCTTCATTAATGCAATTAAGAGACAGTCAACACATAAGGACATTCAACTAGTTGTTTTGGAGAAGACCTAAGGACTCACTCGCTAACATCTTCTAATGCCAATCGCTCAATGTCTAGTATTGTGCCATACCACCACCTAAAATTCATAGAACTTCTCAAACACTAGTAGATATCTCATTTGATGAGAATATGCATTAACAACATAGACTATACTAGTTGTACATGGAATCCACATTCATGACTCTACTCTGATGGTAGGTGTTCTACTTGCCAATGGTATAACTAGGACACATCCCATGTAGGAACATGGTTAGGGAATATCCACATTTTTTAATTCTCTCATATCATTTTAGTTCGAAAATACAAAAGTATACTCACTCAGTTCTAGCCTTTGTTTTCATAAAATATTTAAATAAAGAAGTACGTGAAAAGGTTCCATATCTAGTTCACAACTAAATCACATTATACCTTACCAAAGAGTGTCCACAAAGGCTACCTACAATAATGAAGAGGATAGCTCAATAACTTTTCTAAAGATGATTTCATGTCATTCCATCCACTCAACCCTAAGTCCACCTTTCACACAAGAGGGATACCATTACGACTTTCAACTTCAAAGATATAATAACCTTCCTTCTAGGGTTAAGGTTCCACATAAAGGACCTTCATCAGTATTTTCAAGGTCACAAATAATTCACACATACAAGACTAAGAAGCTTTAACATACTATGTACGGAATTTATATTCACATTCTACATGTATCAAGTAAGGGACACAAGTCTACTAAAACAACTTACACACATACTTCACATATATCATATAATTCAAGAAGCACATAAGCATAACAAGTGTTATTTATAGGTCACCCTATTAACTACTATAGAATCATCAATCTATGTTATCACAAAACTCATATAAGTCATCAAGAATAATAATGCATCAACATCAAGTAATACACCTAATGACTTTACTATAGCCTACTAGAGACACACATCATCAACTAAATAAAGTATGATTTAACTCCATATAAACACATAAGTCATCAAGACAGTCAGAATATTCACATATTCATGTTATAACATTATAAATCCATAATTCATTAATCAATGTCGATGAGTCCACAATGTTTCACAATTCATAAAGTAATGTCAATAAGGCCACATTAGTCAAAAGTATAGCACATAAGCACCGCCACCATATTTTGAACTTACAAAACATCATTATCAACTAAGACCTATACTACACAATATAGATAAATTTAGGTCAATATACCATTATTCAAATCTCACAACTTCAATCAATAACAAACTCAACAAAAACAATACTCAAAGGCTCTTACCAATGATATGAGTTTTTAATTCAACCGAACAATTACAATATACAATGAATCAAATTTATTACCTACTAACAATTCTACCATGATTTTTTCAAAATTCATTAGGCATAATCAAACTACAAAATAATACAATAACATAAAGATATTATCAAATCGCTTACAAAGTAGTCAAAACTAGGGTTTCATGAATTACATGGGTTCATAGAGTTTTTAGGTTAAAATAATCAAAGTAACATCAATTAAATAAATATACAATGATTCAAAATGTTTTAAGAAAGAACCCTGACTAGATTACTATCAAGTTGATCTTTTGAAAAATATTTTAAAAAATCACTTCGAAGATTGGATCCTTTAATAAATTAGATTCAAGGACGAAATTCATACCTCAATTGATGCTAGACCTCGAATTAGATGATTAATTGATGGAAAAATCACCAAATAATTTCCAATCAAAGATCTATCTTGAGTTTTTGCTCCTATGGAGTTTTAGAGAGTTCTTTCGGGAATTTGTGCTTTGATTTTGAAAATGTAACATTTAAGAAAATGTACTTGCTTAGTGAAGAGTCTAACATGTTTTAATAATATGTATTGGGGTACATAGGCATCCCAATGCACAATATTGAGTAATGTTGGGCCTATTAGAGAATAATTATATAAGGGAGTTAGCCAATTGCTATGTATTAACAAGTAACTTAAAATACACTTTGATGTTAAAATGATCCAATCCAAGCTTTTTTAGGAATTAAATTAAAAATTTTAATTTCATTGGTTACACACATTAGCATCCAAGTGTCAATCCTAGATACCATAGAACATGATCATTTAAAATGATCATGTAGATTAAGCAGTGCCCAAGGACATAGTGAGGATCCTTGGGACAAGAAGAGAGCTTTAAAAATGCAACTACAGAGTGCACAGTTAGGAATGTGAACGACAATACATGTACAAGACCAACTGATTCGGTTAGGGCGGTTAGGGGCCGGAGCATATCGGGTCAAGACACGTGGGGCCGAGCTTTCTAACCAATCCTAGACTCTAACTAACTTACCTAGCTAGCTAAATAACCTAGGAATAATGAAAATGAAATCACTAGTGTGCGCGAAATCGTAAGACCTAACCGGGTGACACTAGCCGCGTAGCTAACTAAAGAAACATCCTAGTAACCAACCTATGATGGTCCAAAGGGGTTAGTTATGGTCCTAGTGACATAGGGGTACTTTAGTAATTACCCTAGGTCTCTTAATTAATAAAATGATCAACTTAATTATTAAATTTATATTAATGGTCAAACCCAAGACATTTAGCAAATTTTAAGAATTTGGCTAAGTCAAATGCTCTCCTATTTTTTGTCAATTTAGGAGAGGCATTTTGGTAATTAGCTAATTGATTTATTTATTTAACTTATTTAGCCTATGTCCAATTGTCAATATTCAGTTCCTAAGACTTAGATTTATGTACAAACTCAAGATTGTAAGACCATAAACAAGCGTTAGAAAAACAGAAAAATACTCTTGGGTTCTCCTTCGGCGATTTCAAGGCAATTCTTCATGATTTTTCATGCAAAGTAGAGGTTGATATTCGTAGATTCAATTCTACAGTAAGGTATGTCTTCTATCTCTTGGATTCCTTTCCCAAGAAGCTTTTAATGTTTTAAATTCATGAAAAAACTAAAATTACGGTTGTTCACAATGAAATTTTTGAATGTTCATCTCAATTGTTCTCCATATTTTCAATTCTAGTAGTATATGTAATGCGAATCTCGAGAATGTCTTTGTAATGTAGTTCTAACTGATCATTCTGTGTAGGTTTCTGTGGTTTGATAATGTTGATTGATACCTAAGGTTATATCCGTATGATTAGAGTATCATATACATGAGATAAGAAATGTTGTAATGCCTAATTATTTTCAAGAGATTAAATTGTTATAAGTCATTTATGAAATTCAATTTAATGTTGAAAGGAATGAAGGTTTCGATGACTATGTGTGTTTCCAGTAGATATGATTGTAAGTGTTTGGAATGCAATGCTTCGATGAAGTAATAAGAATTAGAATCAAAGCTAGTTAATGAATCTTCAATGTCAAATTAACTTTATAGCTTGGTCAAACTAAGCACTGAATTATTTTTATAGGCTAATCAAATATTAAAAGTTGTCTTTCTTTAAATGATGATATTACTATACTTTATGCATGACGTTAATTGACTTGGATTATGATAATATCATAAAAAAATTTAGTGAATGTTTTGTTTATGCCGATAAATTGGCTAGCAATATTATTTCAAAATTATGTAATAGAATTGGCCAATGGCTAATACCAATCATATATGGCCAGCGTATATTATGATGTTTCTTGTAAGGACAAATACATGTTAAGAATAGACTTGACAGATGTAACTCAATAAACTCATAACCTAGGGTATGCCAATGATTGGGACAAGTCCCAACATATCCTATCTAAATGAACTTGTGAACATAGTGGCACATTGAATAAGTCCGTATAACTATCATAAAGAATGGTACAAGACTACCAAATATCATTGAACAAGACAAGGTGAGTAATGAAATTACTAAAAACTTATGAGTTATGAAATTAAACTACAATGGGGTGTTAAAGGAAGTGAGAAAAGTCTCACTTGCACCTAAGCAATTATGTTAAAGATACTCACATAAGAGGGTGTTAAAAATCGTGAGACAACTCTCATTAACACCATGATTATAATGTAAGATTTAAGCTCACATTCATCAAGTATAGAAAGGGATGACTAGTCATCCATTGAGCTAAGCATACCTCATACTAGAAGCAAGCTTCCATAATGTATGAGGCACCTCTAAAAGTGGTAAAGTATAATTAATCGAGCTAAGAACCGATAGAATAGTAATGAGCTTGTGCAATCATATGTAAGCCTCATGATATGAATGTACCATCAAGATGGATAAGGGTATTGAAAATATCCTAGTCTGTGAACTATGTCTCCACCATAGGTACTATATAGTGGATCCACCTAAGAAAGCTAGGAAGTATTCGGTTTCACTTTGGCCAGTGAACCACCTCTTTTTAGTGTGGGTAAGACAATGGATTCCATGTTAGCTGACATGATCCATATCGGCTCAATGCTCAAGATTTCTTTAAGAATGTAAGAAAAAAAGAAAGAAAGAACTAGAAATATGAGGAGCGTTTGGCTAGGATGACAAATTAGGAAAGTGAAGTTACTTCACTTTCCAAAAAATGGCATGTTGCTATAGGAAGAGTTTTCCTTGATTATGCATAGTCCTTATGTGTTTATGTGCATACACCCATACTTAGTACAGTTGTGTACTAACCCATATACAATTAAAATTTGTATAGGTGCATGTCTTTGAAGAAGATTGAAGATCAATTAAAGCTGTTTTGACTAGTACCTCTAGACTTTTGTAGGTCCTCTTAAGTTCGAGGATGCCTACGCTTTATTTTCTAGCTTTAATAGATTAGACATAGCTAGAGGATGTTGTCCCTAGTTTTTCCTTCCAAACATTTGTTCAAGATTTTATATTAAGTCCGGTTTGACAACTATTAATGATATTATGAATTCTTCATTTTATTTGTTCAATATGTTAATAGATGGTTGTTTATTTTGAGTTGTTAATTATGCAAGAATTATATGAAGTCTAAGTAAACTTTAGTAAATACAAATTTTTTTTAAATTTTTCGCTAAGTTTAACTGTATGATTGTTACGAACACTAAGAAGAGGTTTCTCTGCGACCTTTGAAATGTTAATGACGCCGGTGACAGAAAAATGAATTCATCTAAGTGTTTCAGACTTACAAACCCACTTAAAATACCCACAATAACATGAATAATTCATCCAACTAATTTTAGGAAGGCTAGGTCAAATACCCAAAATGTCCTTGGGCTAGCGGAGATGCTGCAGGAAATTGTAGACCATCAAATGACGATCAACACCTTCATGGCATCGTCCCATCGACGGCCTATGCTAGTCACCGTTGTTATGTACACAGTCTTAAAAATGGTAGAGTAATATCCCTAGTCAAAGTCCTCATCGACGTCCACCACCTACGGAGTGTCCAGCATGCTACTGGGCATTGATTGCCCTCCGTATGTGGTACTGCCTTAGGCAATTTGGGAAATCAAGATGGGTCCTTCCTCAAGGACCCTTGGTTGGTCCTTGGGGAATTTTTCCCGGACATTTCCAACTCGAATATGTTCTTATACATGTTTAGGACGTCTCACACCAATTTCATCCAAAAATGAACATGTAAATCTCGACGAAACATACTAAGGAACATAAACACGTTTCAGGGCAAACCTTTCGAACGTCATGGACCTTTTTTTACGTTTGACCTCCAAAATTCCCAAAATTTTTTAAAATGACTCCTAAAATCTGTATAACCCATTTAAAACTTCAAAATATCAAGAAACAAGTATTAGACTCTAGTATCACCTAACTCGTTTTAGAGGTTTTACAATCTCCCTCACTTGAACAACATTCATCCTCGAATGAAACTTGCTTCAGTTTAAACACTTTCAAGAGATAAGAAACTCAAGAATAGCCCCACAGAAACATACCACAATATAAACAAAATAAATTTTTGAGGAACACCAATTTCACATACTTAAGAGTTTCAAAATATAACAACATGATATAAACAAATCTACGCCTCATCATGCAAATAAGACTTACATTGTTCAATTCAAATAGGAACATTCCTACCAAATTCATTATCATTATGATATACATAAATTCTATACACACTATAACAATTTTTAACAAAAACAGAATTTAGTCAAAATTTAAAATTCTTTACAGTGAACTACTAAGGCAAGACAGTGAACTATTCCAAAAATGCAACTCTTAAGCAATTAATGATGAAAGAATGACAATATAAAAGATATAACTAGATAAACTCAATTCACAACATAATTATAACTTCATAAAAGTCACAATTTAAGAAATCCATAAAATTCAATTCCAACAAGACTCAAACACAATGTAGCATGCAACATGCTACTATGACTTTCTAACTCTCAAGATTGAGTTGAGTATAAGAGACGATAAAATCAATAAAAATCTTAATAATCGACATACACCCCCACTTAAAAGGAACTCATAAAAAAAATTAGAAGATATAAGTTACCAATATCATCTTCATCATCCGTCTTTGATCCCCCAGCCCAGAGTGCATAAAAGTGATTCTTCCTTGGAACATCATCACCCGAAACACTTGGAGGAACTTTCTTACCTTCGTTTTCTCTAATTTCAATAGTAGGACTATCCCTCACCTTATGTCCATCCTTACCACAAGCATACTATTTCCCATACTAACTCGACATTTACCATAGTGCTTCTTCCCACAAGTAGGCTTACCACCTTCTGAACCACTACCCTTCTCAAGTTTGACCTTAGGATCTGTAGGTTCATCTTGAATTGGAGCCCTTTTCTTGAAACTAGGTTGTTTTTACTCACTTGGTCAATATCTCTTCAAATTTGTAGAAATTCACAATCTTTGACTCCCTCCATTGGATTGAGACCTGACCCATGATCCCTAGATAACGGTTCCCTGTCCACCAGGGAGCATGGTTGTACGCCACTCATATTTCACAAGGTCGGCAACACCAATCATAAACCTAATCATCTCATCCCTAGGGTTAGACACTATGGATGTAGCATACCTATAAAACATGGTGAACTTCTAGGAATACTCCTCAACACTTATATTGCCTTTCTTGAGATTAATAAAATCCTCATCCTTCACCTCCCTCCTCTCAAGGGGAAAATACTTTCCTAAGAAAGCCTTATTAAGAGCCTCCCACTCTATGGGACCCGAATCAACCAGCCTATTTTCTTTCCATTGAGTGTACCACACTTAAGCAACCTCCCTCTATTTTTACCAAGTAGACTCTGCCTTCTCCCAAGAAGTCACCCCATGGCACTCAACACCTTTTACGCACAATCTAGAAACTTTTGGGGACTCTCTTACCTTATAGAAAAGAAAAATAGGAGGATTAATCCTCACAAAGTCTCTAATTTAAGATCATAATACTGGGGGGGGCTCCGGCCTAGTATCATCTCACGGTCTAGTTCACGAAACAATTCCACATGGGTAGTGGTAAGCCGCAGGGAATGGGAATTCATGGACTAGAGACCGCGCTTATAGGTAGCATAGGGGGGAGTGAGTGAGACCTCAATGAAATAAAGTACTCCCCCATTTCTTGCAAGGTCTACTCTGAAAGAAAGAGAATGAAAATAGTGGTGATGATCAGATGGGATAGAGGAGAAACAAAAAGAGGAGTAAACAAACAAGGAAGGGGGGAAGGGGATGGGAGGAGAGAGAGCAGAAAGGGAGGGCATATCACAGATTTCACATAATGACCCGGATAAAGGATACACTGGCGAGAAAGTTCCCCACTCGGTACAATGAAATACCCATTTCAGCCCCTTGGTAGCATCCTTGTTATATTTAACAAATAGCGGCTTTTGGTAGCTAGATTCACCTGTAAAATGCCGCTTGTAATGCCTCTTGTTATCCCAACAACAGAGCTAGCCGGGGCCATGTCGTCTCGAGCATCGAATATCTCTAAACTGCGGACGAAAGAATGTGATTAGGCATACAAAGCGTATGTAATAAGGACCCGGGGGTCGAACGGAAAGTACATCAAAAAATGCACACAGACCAGTTAATTAACGAATTAGACAAACAAGGAATAAAGCCCTAGTAACGTAACTTTCTCAAGGGATAAGACCTCTAGTTCGGGCACTAAGGAGGCATAACAAAACTAATGGCGAAAAGTAACCAAAAAACGCTATTGGCGTAAGCACCCTTCATAGAACTTGGTACACACGATTCCGAAACGACAATCTCGGATAAAGCCGAACCCTAGGCTCTAATAAGCCATAGCTGGGTCCACAGCCTGAACTAACCTGAGAAGTATGGCCTCTTAGGAAGCACATTGGCAGAGTGGTAGGGGTTACCTCTCGCGTTAATTTTGGGACAATCCAGCTGAGGGAGAAAGCCTCAGGCAGTGCATATATAAAATAAGTCAAAAGTAAAAGGGGCTGATAAATACGCTGGGAACATATCTGGCAAACAAAACCGAGGAAAACATACAAGGAAGGAGCTGTAAGGAAAAAAAAAAACAAAGAGGACGCTATCTAGTGAAAAAACTCGATACGGGATCTGCTCGATGGAGTACAAAGAATACCCAATCAGATCTCAGAGAAGAGTCGCTGATGGAGAATATGAAAACAACTGCGAGGAGAAAGGATATCCTCAGAAGGTCTTGATCGCGGAATTTTATTCCGATCACCGAGCAATGAGGAAGCAACTCAGACTAGTCGCCTCCTCCTTTTTAGATTTGAGATCTAGACAACATCTACAAGCCTACAATAAAAATTTAGAAAGATAAAAAAGATTCGACAAATTTCTGAAATTTTAGATCTGTCCTGGTATGTTTGTTCTCACATAAACGCTATTAGTATTTTCATTTGCTTGGAAAATGATTAGTTTCATGAATTATCTATGTTATTACTGATTCATTTTTGTGAGCATCGTTTGTTAATTTTTGTTGATAAGAATTGTTATAGTTTAATAATTTCATCACTATGCTCCTGTTTTCATTGTGATAAACTCTCTGTTAAGTTATTTTACATGTAAGTCATTTTACACGCTATTCATAAAAGATGATGATGAACTGCTATTTGATTCATTTCTTGCCCCTTGCTGACATTAAAACTACTTCAATGTTACCCTTTAATTACTCCATAATTGTGATTTTTTCCAGTGATTTGGGGGAACTTATTGTGTGCATTATTTGATTCCGTTCTTGAAATAGTAGATTGGGTAATTAGCATAATTATGGCGTAGACTAATTTATATACTAAATAGCAGGTTCATGTACCGTAAGTTCAGATCTTTATTCTTTTTGTATTGACTCTTGACGTAGCCTCTATCTTTTGGTTTGTCTTTTGAGTTTAACTGTTCTATTTTGATTAATAAATATCACGTTTATGATGGTGTATTCTTTCTAGTTGTGATTCTGAGAATTGTAATTTGTTATTTATTATAATTCAATGTCTTCCATCCTATGGTTGACCCTTTTTCAATTGTAGGTGAAAAAATGAGCAAAGCGGGAATGAAAGCAGCAAAGCCCTTACTTAATGAGAATTGGTTTATCTATATATCTACAATCATTCTAGCACCATTTTTACTTTTTGGCCTGATTTTTTTGAACTTGAATGAATTCCAATTTTTGAACATTCTAGGATTATTTTTATGTTTAGGCTTTAATTTTTTGAACATCAATATATGTTAACTTTTGAATTGTAAATCAAGATCATGTGTTTTTATCTTTATATATGGGTGCGAGTAGTTGTAGTACAAATTAGTTTAATATTTTACATCATTATATTATACTTTATTTTAAAAAAAAAAATTTACACAATGGCTTTAAATAGCCTGCAAAACCCATTTAAAAAGTGTATTGCAATACCTTAATAAAATTATTGCAATAGTTTAGAAGAACCATTGTAATAAAGTAGATCTAGTTATATAATAAAGTTGTTGTTATAGGTCTTTTGCAACGGTTCACAATTGTTGCAACAACCTTTTAATATTGTCTTCCTACACTAAAGAATAATTCTTTCTACAGATTGTATGTTGCACAGTTTAAGAACTAGTGTTTAAAACTTACATAATACATATCTCAAACATGGTTCTATAACCACACAAATTTCTGTTTCCATAATTCAATTGCAATACTTTTTGAGTCTATGTCAATGATTATTCTTGTGTTGCAAAAAACCTATTTTATAGTAGTAACAAGACCAACATCACCGAAAATTCAAGTTAATATGTATAATATCAGTATAAGTCATACAATGATTAACAACATCACTTTGAATTCAAATAGACATGAACAACTTGTCACGTCCTCAAAGTACACCCTAGAAGATATGGCACTCACATGGTGTGACATGGCGGACTTTGACCTTATTTCGGAGTTCCAGTATTATAACCCTTTTGATACTTTTCACTCATTATTCATAACCTATAGTTCCACGTAAGCGCAGAATTAAAAATTTTCACTAGAAATATCTTAAAACATCTTTTATATAAAACCGTAGGAAAATACTAAGTCTCAATACATGTCAATCTTAGACTCAAGAATACTTGTTACACGAGCCATACAATAAGAAATATAGAAACTTAGTCTATTACTTAAATTTGTTTTAAAAGAAATCTAAAGATAGATATGTCCTCGAGTCAAGTGAGGATATATTTAAACTTTGCTTGAAATTATCGTGGCTTTCAAGATTTGGTTCAAGACACTTCTCACGTTCCACCTACACTTTTAGATTTAACAAAATGAATGAAATTAGTACAACGCATGTACTAAGCATGACATAATGAATAAAACTCACGATAAACGTACATTTATGAGAAAGATACATTAAAATTTCATATTAAAAGTATAAGAATCACATGCAAACACCAGACATGACATTTAGACCACATTTTAATGAATTTCTAATTTATATGAAATTATAAAATCGTACACTAATATTACAGTGAGCATTACAGTGACTTCACTGTAACAATGTAGCATCAAGAATATCTCGAATACATAAACATCAGATCCTCCTACAAACGGTTAATCCAAGGCTCACTTAGGTGATTATGCAAGCCGACCAACCCACCAATCCCCTCACCATACAACTACGCTCTCTTTCAGCTCCCCAACATATAATGATCAATTCTCATTTCACATAGTAGTATATAAATAATATGACATTTTTCCCCCATATGTTATAAAAAGACTTACTAAAGTAATTCAAGAAGATACCATCCATACACCCTCTCCAAGCTTACCTAAATAATCCTTAAGACTACCTAAGTTTAGATTATCCATTCTTTATCAATTTCAAGACGCTCCTTTTATTATATCCTTCTTTAATACTCCCCTTTTGTCATACTTTCCTCGACGCCCTTCCTCTCCCCTCCCCGTTACCCTCGTTGTCTCGTTTCTTATCGCCCTAATGTTGGCTCTCTTTCCTTCCGTATCTTCCTTTGTCCTTCCTTTTGCAATTAAGTCAATTAATGCCTTTAAGTTTTTAATAAGAGACATTAAACACATAATGACATTCAAGTAATGGTCTTGGAGAATACCTAAGGACTCACTCACTAACATCTTTAAAACCTAATCATGCAATGTCTAGATAGCATCCCATACCAACACCTAGAAACACTAGTTGGTATTTCATATGATGAAAATAGGCTATAACCGACATAGATCATCCTAGTTATGCATGTAATCTATAGTCATGAACCTACTTCGATAGAGGGTGTTCTACTTTCCAATGGTATGTCTAGGACACATCCCATGTAGGTACACGGTTAAAGAATATCTAGGGTTTCTTTGTTCTCTAATGTCATCTTAGTTAGACCAACTTCCGAAATAACACTCCGATGCTGATACCGTTGTTCATTATCACAATTTACCATAACTCATTACAAATTAAGTTGTTCCATATTAGTTCAACAAAACATCACACTACATTACACCTTACCGAAGATTGTCAACTAATGGTACCTACAATGGTCAAGAGGATAGCTCAATGACTTTCCAAAGGATGATTTCATTTTTTTCCAACCAATCAATCCTAAGTCCACTATTCAGACAATAAGGATACCATTACGACTTTCAACTTCAAGGATATAATAACCTTCTATATAGGTTGAAGGTTCCACATAAAGGACGTTCTTAACTATGTTCAAGGTCTCATGTCAATAATACATACAAGACTAAGAAGCTTTAGCATACTAAGTATAGAAGTCATATTCACATTGTACATATATCAAGTAAGGGACACAAGTCTTACAAAATAAGATACACACATACTTCACTATACCATATATAGTATGTCATTTAAGAAGCACATAGGAATAACCAATATAATATATTGGTCACCCTATTCACTACTAAATAATCATCAATTTATGTTATCAAAAGTCTCATAGAGTCTATCAACAAACATCATACTTCAACATCAAGTAATACACATAATGAGATTAACCCTATCGTCCTACTAAAGACATGCAGCCTCCACTTATAAGAAGTCATTCCTTTGACTTACGCATAACAATAAGGCCCATCCGACCTCACAATTTGCCACATACGCAAGTATAACAATAAAGAAAGCCATAATCATAAATTACTGCTGACAAGGCCACATTATTTCACAAGTAAAGAAACCAATAAGAACCGCCACCATTGGTCCAACAAAACATCATATGAACCTAAGAAACTATAAATCCACAATATAGAGAAAGTTAGGTCAACTTACCCTCAATCCAACCTCACTAGTCCATCCCAAGCCTTAATGCGATGCTTAGATAAAGTAGCGAACCTCATTAATCAAGAAGCCCGTGTTACAATACCCCACAAACAATTTTACGATTTAAAATACCTTCATCTCATGCATGTTTTTCAAGATATATAATATATATCATATATAATACATATATATAGATATCACTCTATATATAGATAGGAGAGAGAGAGAACTAATACAATATACATTAATAAAACTAAACGTTGTATAGGATCAACACATTGTAAAGTCCCCAACATACAAACATTTTCCTTTAGATCATAAGTACAATAAGAAACAACCACCTAGGACTTCCCTCAGTTTAAAACTTTTTTTTGCCATGTAATATGTAGAGTCCCTATTACCCCTAACCTACACTCATAGTTCCCCTTAATCAACCATGCCACATCAACTTTATTACATTTTTTAGTTTCGGGAACAATTGTTTGGACCCACCTAGACAATGTTAGCTAAACAAGGAATCTGGTATCATGAAACCCTACACTGAAAGAAGGTTGTCTACTTTCAAAGATAGTACCGAAACATGAACATAACATTCTAGGTCGATTCACTAGCAAATATTACTATGGGGGAAACATAATTCAAGAACTAGGATACATGCTAGAGACACTGCTTATGCATAATTTCAATGTAATCTCTATGGCATCAGAACCATTGTAAACCTACCTTCCCACATTGGTAAGGGACACCTCTAAAAACTAGTTCACTGGGTGCTAAGCTGAAGTATCTTTTCGAAATGTCTTTAAGTTATTATTAATCATCGTAACGTTTTATAGGTCATAAGAGACTAACCCCTTCTATATTCATAGTCCTTGAATCATTAGGTGTTGCATTATATTATCCTTTCGTTACAACCCTTCATTATTGAGATTAATACACCATCATCAACAAATCATTGTAAGGCACATAAGTGATTCACAATCAACCTTCTATCATCATACCTCAATCATAATCTGACATTCATATAGTCAAGACATTTTAATTACATTCATCATTCCATCACCAACCTAATATAATCACATGTTATACTTCAATTGAACATCATCATCAAGTATAAGGTATCATAATTGAAGTAAGGATTCAAGATCATAAAGTCTTAACAATTAAACTTCATAAGCCATCTTCAATATCATATTACAAAAATCATACTCACACATAAATATACTCAATAAAATCATATAATAGTAATAAACACAAGATAGTATCATCACTAACCAACTAAACATCAAGTCATAAACTAGGGTTAAAGAAATAGGATCATTTTATGATTTCTTACATAGAACTAGGTCAAATACCAAGAACTACAAAAATTAACCATTAATAAATATTAATATATCATTAATAATCAAAGGAAACCAATAACAATTCAATTTGAAAGATCAATTTCGGAATAAGAAGGAAATGCATGTTTTTGACATTTTTTGAAATCAATTTGAAAAAGCAACTTGGGGAAAGAAGTATAAATAGTGAAGAGATTCCATAACATAAAAATCCTTCAAGATTGATGGAGAGAATGTTGAAATATTGGATCCATAGTGACCATGAAGCTTGGTCTTCAATGGAGCCTTTGAGAATAGAGAGAGAAAGTAGAGAAAATGTGGAGAGAATTTGGGTTTGGGAATTTAATTGTATTAAGTTTGTTCATCGGAGATTAGTTCTTAAATAGTCCCTCCAATAAACATAATTAGCCAACGCTTAACCTCTAATTAAACCCCTTACTAATTAACTAACTAATTCACTAACTTAAAAAAATGACAACAAAACAGCCCCCATCGACGACTCCTTGACCCACGCCCTATAGTCCCATTGAACGCCCATGCTTGAAAGTCGTTGATTGGATTAGAGACTCTCTTTTAGGAGCATTTTTTCCAATTTACTAAATGTCAACCTACAAGACCATCAACGACTCGTCAATTGTCTTAGTGGGTGCACATTGTCAATTGAAAACTTTTTCGTTAAATTGGATGGGTCCTTCTCAATGACAAGAAGGATGGTCCTTAGGGAGTCGTACCTGAATGTCTCGACCCTGAACACACTATAACACATGTTAACACCTTTATGTAAAATTTTCATTAAATTAATACTTTTAAGACCCCTTGAAACATTCCAAGGCACACTAACCTCAATTTCACTAGTCTTCGTACGTCAGGGACGTTTCTTGACATTTTCACTCGAACACTTCCTATTTAGTTTCAACACCTTATTTTAAGCTTGTAAATAGTGTTTCAAGTCTTAGTTCATAATGTGAGGCTCTAGAACAAGACATGGATTTTTGGAGTGTTACAATATCCCCCCTTAAGACGATTCATACCTAAATAACATAAAAAAAAAAAAAACAGAACGGATAGACTCAATACTATCAGCCCAACTAACAACCCTTATAATTAACACGAGTTACAACTAAAAGGAGTAATTTAGAACTACATACAACATATAACCATGGCATTTACACATAGCAACTGAAAACAAAATTTAACACATATAGGAGCTAAATATCACAACATGAGGAACTACCTTCTCAATCACAATATGAGATCAACATAAACATCAAGAGACACTTATGCCAAAACATCTTTCAAAACACATCAACAAGCTCAATACTATTTCATGTAGGGAACAATACACAAATGAGTACAAGCTCAACACACATGAAAACTTCTTATAGCATACACCTTTTTATGATAATTATGCATATTTTTTCAAAACAAATCAAATTAAAATTTATTCATTATTTCCATTATTAATAGGAATAACTAAACTTAATTAGGAAAAAGATGAGTACAACAAGACTTCATGTCAGTCTTGGCCTCCCATGTTGCTCCCTCACCTAGGTGGTTTATCCATCAAACTTTTACGGAGGTCACCTCTTTGTTCCCCAACTTCATGACTTGGCCATCAAGAATTTCCAGCAGAACGTCTTCAGAGGAAAGGTCTTCATCCACAACTAACCCTTCAATAGGAAGAATGGACACATGGTCGCCAATACACTTCTTAAGCATAGAGACATGGAATACCATATGAACAGATGCTAGTTCACTAATTAATTTCAAATCCTATGCAACCTTAACGACCCTTTGCAAAACCTCATAGGGACCCACATACTAGGAACTTTACTTCCCCTTTTTGCCGGATCTCATCACCCCTTTCATAGGTGAAATCTTAAAATGCACCTTATCAACCACTTCAAATTCAAGGTCTATTATTCTATGAGAAATAAATAGAAAAGAACTATTTGGATTATATAAATGTTTATTACCTTTTGAGCCATATATTGTTTATAAAAAATTTAATGTAAGAACAGATAATACGCAAGTAAAATGGTGGATAACGCGAAAATTACCAGACTCAGTGACAACAAAGGAAATAATAAGGCTTGTATTAAATATTCAAAGAATTGACCATTTACAATTGACGGTAATAAAAACTGACGCAAATTCATTGCAGAATACCTATAGACAAAGGATACCAAAACTGACCAAAAAAAGATACAATGGAAGAAATGACTCAAAGCCATTACTAAACTTTCTATAAAAGAAACTGACAGGATGGATAAAGGTTACAAAAAATGGAAAATATAAGTCAGCAACATGACTAAAAAAAATGCCAGAAGCTATGTCGATCGGAAGACAAAAAAATTTCGGCGCTACAAGGGAGACGTTGGGAAACTCCATAAAACCATGACAATGTTTGTTTTTAATGCAGTACAGCCAACACATATACAAACAAAAGGAGTCAGGAAACTAGATTAATGAATTTCCAATAATAAATTAAAATCTTGATAAACCATTTATTCCAAAAACACAAAAGACATTATTATACAGCACAAACAACTTCTACTCGGAAAGTTTTAAACCAAAGATAAAAAACCCTGCAACCACATAACCCGCATGTATTCAAAAACCTATAAAATTTGAAAATTATTTAAATCAACACCAAGGTCTCCAAATGCCAAAGACCCTCATACTAATTTTGTAACCCAAAAGCTACAAGGATAAGCAACGAAGCTCTTTCTCTAAAGAATTTTCAGAAATTCTTTTATATGTTCATCTTGTGTTTTTGAGTGTAATAATATATCATCTATATAGACAATACAATTTTCTAATTGATTAAAATATTTGACCATAAAATGTTGATATCTTCTTGGTGCATTTTTATATCCAAACAGTAGAACATTCCATTAATAAAATCCTTGTGGTACAGTAAATGCTTTTAGCTGTTTTGATTCTTCGTCTAGTTTCAAGTGATAAAATCCTGATTTACAATCGAATTTGTTGAAATAGTTATATCGTTGTATTTGTCTTATTTTTAGTATATTATTTGGTATTGGGTAATAATATGTTTTAGTTTTAGCACTTAAGTTGCGATAATCTATGGACCAGTTCTCTTTTACACGTTTTTGTTCTTTATGTGATTAACTATAAATGCCTGGACTGTATGTTACTATTGCTTTCTTATCTATTAATTATTCATCAAAGTTCATCCTTATGCATTTGTGAATTTTTCTAAGTCTTCAAAATATATTTAATGGTTTGTGTTATTATACTATTTTCATAGATTAATCAATTTGTACTTAATCTTATGACTTTTCCCATCATGTAAGGGTTTTCACTACCCCGCATAATTCTAATTGTTCGTTAATTATTTTAAACTTTATCTTTCTATTGTAATATATAATTTATAATTTATTTTTTAGTGTTATTGATTTGCTCTACTTATAGTTTCCATTTCCTAGTTATTTTTTAATTCCTTTTATCCATCTGTGGTTCCGTTGCTTGTTAGGTAATCTTTTTTCTCTTATTGATTTGCGCATGGTGTGTAAACCCACCAATCTGGTTTTTGTTATAATATGTGGGTAAACTCTTTCTAAAACGGACATTCCTAATAACATATCTTGTATTGTAAAATTCAAAATTGTTACTTTTCTAAAGTTACTATTTTATCCCATATTTGTATTTTATATTTTTTGCTTTATATGTAAGCATACTACTTCATTATTAAATCCGGTCAGACCATAGGGTGTTTTTAATTTTTCTCATTTATATTCTAGTAAACAATGATATTTACAATATATTGCTTCTGCTACTATATCTATCATGGGGTTATAATATTCTGTTGTGGTATCCTTCTACAATAATTTTCGCAGTATATCTTATTTTGATTTTCATTTTGTTCTTGTGATAATTAGTTTCTTATTTTGGAATAATTAGTTATTATGTCACTTCTATATATTATATGGTTTAAATTTTTCTAACCATTTTATGTCCAGGGTAATATTCTGGCTTCTTGGGTAGATTTAAATGGTATTTAATATGGTATTCTCATATAATTATTTCTTTTTTTATTTTTTTTTCGTTTGTTGGTTATTATTTACTAGGTAATCATGGGGCATAATGTCATGTTTTATAATTTGTTCTAATACTAATTCTCTCGAGATAATTCTCTTCTTGTCATGTGGTTTATTAGATTTTATATTTCTTTGGTCTTATTTCTGTTATAAATAGTGGTATGGTGTTATCTCTCTGTATTTAATAAAATTTTACGCATTTCATAGTCCTTTAGATGTGCTCGTTCTTGATGAGGTAGTTAGAATTAATGTATTTGGTACACTTGAAGTACTCAGTGTTATTTAACAATTTAAAATTTCTTCTATATCAAAATTCTTTATAAGCTCTAGTCAGGGGTGTCTTATTAGTAATATTCTTTCAAAAGGATTTTCTATTTATTTATCAATATTATTGCTTGCCGTACTTTATGTTTTGTTGTTAGTAGCATAAGTTTTACATCTTGCTGTAAATATTTTATGCCTGGTGGCTAGTTCTTTCCAACATTTTACAAAAGAGAACTAATGATTATCTATTTCTATTTGTTAATGCTACTGAGAGTGACACTATTATTAAAGTTTAAATTTTTGGTCATATTAAGTTCTTTAATAAACTAATTACACTTTTTTCTATCGGGTATATTAATTCTACATCTGCCTAAATATATTTCAATAGTTTATCTATTCCTTCTCTAAAACAAGCTTGTATCAATATTTCTGTTCCTCCTAAGCGTACGTATTTTATGGGTGTTTTAGCTGTTTATATCTGTATTTCTTTATTTATTCTTCTCTTATTAGTATAGGTATTTGTGGTTTTCATTGTATATTGACAATCTATGATGTTTTTTCTTGGATAACTACATAAATTCATTTTTGTCTCTGACACCCAATTTTAAAGTAGGTTGTATTTCAAGTACTTTTTCAACAATTAAATCTTTCTAATGACTTTTCCTTTGAATTTGTTCAATGATTGTATTATCAAATATAATTGTGTTCTGATAAATCTTCATTTGATAGTCTTCTTTGTATATTAGTTTTATGTCATCCTCAGACATTATGATTTCTTCGTTCATTACACATGATCTAGACTAAATCAATTTGTTCTTCATCTTCTAATTCAATTTCTATATCTGATATGCATTATATACTATAATTTTCATTAATCATAGTCTATATAATTATCTGCATGTATTTTCATTATCTGATTAATGACTTATGCCAATTGTTTTCTTTTGGATTTTTAGGTAACTTACAATCTCTATCTAAAAGGCATATCTTTCTGCCAATTGTAACAAGTTCATTTTGATAGTTTCTCTTGGTCATGCATCTTTGTGTTTAAATTTTTTCCATAATATCGTTGTATTGTTTTTTTGTATTTATATATAGTTTGGTTTTTCTATAATTTTTAGGTCTGGAGTCTGTATTTTTGTATAATATTTATTTGTACAACCAAAACTTGCAGTGTTGTGTTATCTTTGCAACATGACTAGTTTTAATTAGTACTTTCTCCATTTTTATTTTTTCTTTTGGTTTTCAAACATAATTGTACAAACCACTGGTAGAAATTTTATTCTAGCTCCTAAAGTATCTGTTACTCCTTCCTTGTTCCAATCGTTAATTATTTTGTAAAAATGGTTATGGTAGTTTTGCTACATATTGTTATCTGATCTTTTGTCATTTATATTCATATCGTGCATTGTAAAATATTCTTTAATGCACATGGAATGTCTATATATAACACATTTACCATATAGCTAATTTTGTCATAAGTTGTATATTTATTATTTTTTCTTCGATTTTGTTCTTTTTTTTCTGTAGTCATGCCACCAAATTCATTTTCGTATTGCTAATTCATATTTATCTAGTTATCGATATTGTTGTGATTGGAGACCCATCTATTTTTTATCACTCCTACGTTTCTAAAACCTTTCTGGGGGGTAAATTTCCATCCCATAATTTGTGTGTTCCACAAATGTTCTATCTATAATCATGGCGTTTCTTTTTTGTATTTTGTTATCAATTAGTTGTTAGATATATTTCATTACCCATAGTAAGATTTCTTTATTTAGATTATAACACAATATAGATCTAAAAAAAGTGATATTGTTCAGTTATAGGTCTAGGCGTCCATTTTTATTATTTAATCTACTCTTCCATATTGCATTTGTTCATCTGATCGTTCATGATTACATCTGTAAATAAGTTGGTGTGGTCCATGGTCACGACCCAAAACGGGACGCGGCTGGCACCTCACACTTATCCTACTATGTGAGAAACCAAACCAATCCAATCCTAACTTTCAACCATAAATAACAAAAATATATGCGGAAGACTAAACTAATAATGAACAATCAAGTAAAATAATTATAAAAAACTCAATACTGATTATTCCAAACCTGGAAGTCAAACCACAAGAACATCTATCCTCAAATACTAAATCTAAGAATATC
This sequence comes from Solanum habrochaites, assembly GCA_027704765.1. Taxonomy (NCBI): domain Eukaryota; kingdom Viridiplantae; phylum Streptophyta; class Magnoliopsida; order Solanales; family Solanaceae; genus Solanum; species Solanum habrochaites. The sequence goes on along the minus strand of JAKWJA010002497.1, from coordinate 42,100,022 downwards.
TCGGAGGAAAACTAAAGATAATAAACAGATAGTCATGCCGAAACTTCAAGGCATCAAGACATGAAGAGAAGATCCAGTCAAGATAGAAGCGTTATGCTCAACACTGATATCGACGTGATGAAGACTGGGCTAGAGTTGCGGTTGACTTGAAGACGATGGTAATTTGCTGCACTCAACAAAAACAAAGAAAGAAACATACACGTACGGGTTAGTACAAAACACAAGGACTGAAGGTAGTACGGCAACTCAAAATAGAGAACGTATATATCAAATAATATAATACAATCCAACCACAATACTCAACATGTAGCAACAACAAGTTCTCTAATCATTAATAAGCCCGCCAAGTCACCCATGGGAGCAAGCCTCAATGCCATACCCATTGGAGTAGGTCATTAGCTTGGATATATTATATCTTTCAAGATTCATTAGTTTATTTCTCTTGTGTCGGTGTACGTGACACTCCGATCCACCTACTTTGCGTGTCGTTCTGACACCCGATCACTTAATTCTACGTGTCGGTTCGTGGACACCCGATCTTAATTCTACGTGTCGGTTCGTGACACCCGATCCCCTAAGATACGTGCGGTTCTGACACCGATCCCCTAATTATACGTGTCGGTTCGTGACAACCGTTACATAAATCTACGTGTCGGTTCGTTGACCACCGTTCCCCTAATCTCATCACTTTAGTTCATCAAGCCTTCTTTTATTACCAAGGCATCATCAATTCTCTAACAAGGTAGTTAGGGTTTCTTTCAAGATAAGATTCAATCAGCTCATCATGATTATTTATCACAATTATGGGAATCACATTCATACAAGCTCAATTAAGCATATAGAAGGGCTTTACAATACTAACCAATACATATCATTCGTTATAAGGTTACTAGAATATCATAAAAACCATAAAACTACTCTCCACCGAAGATTTGTGATCAAGCAATACTACTTTTCCAAAGCTTTGCTCCCTCTTCGTTTCTCCTCTCTCTCGATCGTTATTCACCTTCTCTCTGTTCTTTCTATTTTTCTTATCAAACCTTTTATTTTACCCTAATTAGCATATAATTAAGTATAAAAAGATGACAAACGTAACCCACTAATAATTTAAGGTTATATCCTTTAACCCTCAAGAAATTGGATTATTAATATTAAAACCACTAAACTTTATAATATAAGCAGGAACTAGCCAAAACGCCCCTTGATTATTTAAACAGAAATCCGACCATACGGGTCACGCAAGCCTGTTGATGGGGCCGTCGTGCCTGCGACGGTCGTCGTGCCTGCAAACGGTCCATCGCTGCTCGTTTACAAAACTCAGAGTACTAGAGTCAGTAACACGTCCGTGACGGCCTGTCATGAATGAGACGGTCCGTCCTGACACCCCGTAGTGACGTCAGAGAGTCGATCTAGTTCACAAATTGCTAAATTCTAAGTGGTTGGAACGAGACCCCCATGCTGGTCCGTTGTTGACTGCGACGGTCCGTCGTGGGATCCTCGACTCAGCCAGATTTTCAGAAATAAAATATGTTCGATCAAAATGACTAAACAGGTCGTTACAATAGATACAAAATTACCATCGTTCTTCCTCGAACGATCAAAGAAGAAAAACAAGGAAAAAAGGGAGTACCTGAATCTGTAAACAGATGTGGGTATCTTTCTTGGCATATCAGCATCCTTCTCCAAAGTGGATCTTTAACTGGTCGATTCTTCCATTCGAACTTCGATGGATGCAATCTTCCCTTGATTCTCAACTTACGGATTTCTCTATCCAGAATGGCAACAGGCTACTCCTGATAAGTCAAATGTTTAATGCAAGCAGAAATGAATCAACGAATGATGTAGTTTCCATCCATGGTATCTGTTAGCTATAGATAATGAAATTACCGGATGCACTCCTGACAGCCCTGGAGGCAAGGGCTAATTCATAAGCCACTCCCCTACTCGCTTAAGACTTCAAAGGTCCAATATACCTCGGGACTTAGCTTACCTAGTTTACCAACGCATCACACTCTTAATGGGTGACCGTCAGACAAAACTTGATCACCCTCACATGAAACTCAGTCCCTAACATTTACGATCGGCATACTCCTTTTGCCTAATTTTATCCGCTAAAAGCTTTCTGGACAGATTTTACCTTCTCTAATGGAATCCTCAAAAGGTCAGTACCCCCCAAGGTTAAACTCGAAATTGCATCAAACCACCAATGGAGATCTACATCTCCTCCCATACCAAGGCATCGAAAAGGAGCCATATCAATACTTGAGTGATAGAACTATGATTGTATGAAAACTCTGCCAAGGGTAAGAAGTTATCTCAATGACCACCAAATTCTACACACATTGACGAAACATATCTCCAACACCTGAATTGTTCGCTCAGGACTGCCCATCGGTTGTAACGACCCTGTTTAGTCGTTTTGACGAAAACTTTTATTTCTGGAAAATAGGACTGAGGCGACGTGACCCCACGACAGACCGTCATGGAACGATGACCGTCGCAGGGTCTCGTTTCAAAACCACTTGGAAAATCTGAATTGGTACGTGAAAATCGACCTTCTGAATTTCGTCAACGAAATGGCAGGACGGACGATCACGGTGTGACGGACCGTCACAGAGTGTTCATGGAAAATCCACTCTCTGAGGATTGCGATGACCTGCAGGACGGCCGTCGAGGCACAGACGGGCCGTCAAGGTTGCGGTAATCACCAGTCTGGGTCGGATTTCTTTACACGTTTTAGGGACGTTTTGGACTATTCATACTTTAATCTATACGTTAATGGGTTAAGGTTAATAAGCTAATTACTTGGGGGTTAAAGAGGGAACCTTAATTAATTAGTGGAATTATTGCCATGTTTACACTAATTATATGTAATTAGGGTAAAAGACGAGGGTTTGAATAAGAAAAAATAAAAAAGAACAAAGAAGACAGAACAAAGGAAGAGAAGAACGGTAGAGAGAGAGAGAAGAAAGGTAGCAAGGATTTTGAAAGATAGGCTTATTGATCGTCAATATTCGGTGGAGGTGAGGCTTATGGTTTTTAAACCTATTCGTAGTAAACTCTTAATAGCGAATGATTGTGTTGGGTAGATTTATAGAGTATTCTTATGCTTAATTGTGTGTAGCCTGATGGGATTTTATATATATGATTGTGATGAACAAGCATGATTGAAGCTATTGAATCCAAAATCTGATAAAAACATAATTCTCTTGTGAATATGAGGCCTTGATATAAAAAGAAGGCTTGATGAACTAACAGTGATGAGTGCTGGGCCTTGGTATAAGGAACTCAAGCCTCCATACCATACTCGTTTGATACTGTCTTTAGATTGAGTATATTAGCATCTTTCAAGATTCATTATCTTTATTCCTCTGTGTCGGAACGTGAACTCCGATCCCCTACTCCTATGTGTCGGAACGTGACACTCCGATCCTCTAATTCAATGTGTCGGTACGTGACACCCGATCCCCTACATCTACGTGTCGGTTCGTACACCCTTCCCACAATTCTTTGTCGGTACGTGACACTCTGATCCCCTACATCTACGTGTCGGTTCGTGACCACCCGTCCCACTAATTCTATGTGTCGGTACGTGAAACTCCGATCCCCTACATCTACGTGTCGGTTCGTAACACCCTCCCACTAATTCTATGTGTCGGTACGTGACACTCCGATCCCCTACATCTACGTGTCATTTCGTGACACCCGTCCCACTAATTCTTGTGTCGGTACGTGACACTCCAATCCCCTAATCTCGTTCTATTAATTCATCAGCCTTCTGTTTATACGCGAATAGGCTTCATCATNTCAGTACGACAATTCAGTCTTCACTACAGACTGTGTTGGGGATCCACCTAGACCCGGTCACAGTTACTCTAAGAGAACCCTATGCTGACCCTCAGGGAGTGTTATGGATGTGGGGAGACTGGACATATTAGGAGGCATTGTCCAAAACAGAGTATAACCAGCCCAATAGCTAGAGTAGGGTGGTCATGGCTTGAGGAGGCTACTTCTGGGAACGCGGTGCCGAGGTAATGGTGGTCACCCAAAACGGCAGCGGGTACGGTCAAACTGGAGAAACTAGCAACATGAGGGCAGGCAACAGTGATAGGTGCGCACTTGTACGCCTCATACCTGTCTTTTCCTGCCGGGTTACTCTTCGATGCCACTTGTTAATTTCGAACATCGGCTCTAGGTTAACTTTTAGTTTGTTATTGCATGGCTTCTGTATTATTTGATCCTGTCCACATTTTCAGTTTATTTGTATCTTCTCTTTGCTACTGGTCTTAATTTACATTGAATTGCTTGACATGCCATTCGTGGTCTCTATCCGTGGGGAGTCTGTGGTAGTTGAAGGTGTATAGGTCTTGGGCTGTTGTGATTTTAAATGGGAGAAAATACTCATGTAGATTAGGTTATTTTAAAATGGTTGACTTCGACGTTAATTACTGGGTATACTTGGCTTCCTTCCCAATCTTGCAATCTTAATTGTATGCTAAAACTGTAACGTTGGCCAAGCCTGGGACAGATCTGTGTGGGAGGGGTGGACTACAGTTCACTATCCGTTCGTATCGTCGCCTTCCTTCTAGGCTATTGAGAATGGTTATCAGGGTTGTTTAGCTTTTCTTAAGGGAGCACCTCAGGGATGATACTACCCAAGTACCTTAATTGAGGGTCGGTTTCGTAGTCCGCGGGATTTTTTAGATGTGTTTCCTGCAGACCTTCCTGGTATGCCACCGTATAAGATATCTTGACTGTCTGGCACGATCTTGAACCGGGTACTCGTCCCATTTCCATACACCCCCATATAATGGCTCCCGCTGACGTTAAGAGAGCTAAAGGCCCAACTTCAAGAGTTTGTTAAGTAAGGTGGTGTTAGACAGATAGACATTCCCCTTAGGGTGCTCTTTTTTGTTGTGCAAAGAAAGAGGGGAGTCCTTCAGATGGCATGATTACCGCAACTAAATAAAGTAACTGTTAAGAACATGTATCCTTCCTTCCCCTCTTCCTCCATTGATGATTTTGTTCGATCAGTTCAGGTCGCGTGTCCTTCTCTAAGATTGAACTTGAGGTCTGGTTACATCAATTGAAAATACGGGCATCAGATGTGCCAAAATTGCTTTTCCGAACCAAGTATGGGCATTATGAATCTGGTAACTGTCCTTTGGACTAACGAATGCACCCTTCGCTTTCATAGCTTGATGAACGGAATTTTTTAAGCCATATCGGATCCTTTGTGTCTCGTATTTATTGATATATACTGATAGACTCCAAGAGAGAACGAACAGAGGAGCATTTGAGAATTTGTTGGAAACTGTGGGTGAGGGAAAAAGTCTTAATGCCAAATTCTAAGTGTGAGTTTTGGCTAGATTCAGGTCCTGTCTTGGGGCACGGGTTTACTAAGGATGGAGTTTGGTGGATCTTCTAAGATCGAGTAAGTGAAGAATTGGGTACAGACCTACTAATGTGTCAGAATAAGAGGAGTTGTTGGTTTAGCCAGTTCTACTCCGTCGTTTGTCAAGGTGATTCTCTTCTATTGCTTCCAATTGACGAACTTGACTAAACAAGAATGTTTCCATTGTATGGTCGGATGAATGTGAGAAAGCTTTCCGGAAACTCCAGAGCCTTTGCTGACTACCCGCACCTATCCTACCTTGCCCAGTAAAGGTAGACTTCCATTGTTTATTGTGATGCATCCTATTCTGTTTGGTGGTGAGGCTAAGCAAGATACGAACGTAATTGCTATGCTTCGCGGCAATTAAAGGTGCTGCAACGTAATTTATCCCGGATCCAGCATGTTTGGATTGGCATCGGTAGTGCTGGATTAAAGCATGGAAGGCACTATCTTATACTGGGTGAGTTAAGTGTGCAAGTCTATATGGAGATCATCTGCCTACCAATAGTCTTTACTCAGAAATATTTGAATTGAGCAGAGGATGGATTTGGAACTCTGAAGATTATGAGTTACCATTTGTTCAATCACCCGGAAAGGCTAATGCGTTTGGCAGACCCTTAAGTAGAACAAGCAGGGAGCATGGTATTTAGCCCACTTACAAGTTTCTGAAGACGCCCATTGGCTATAGAGGTTAGACTCTGGCTAATGACTTTGGGTAGAAGTAATGAGAGGGAGATTTTTGGCCAGTTTGGAGGCGAGATCTTCTTTTCTTGACCAGATCAAGGGAAAACATGTGATGACGAGAAAACTAGGCCGATCTCGAGAATATGGTGTTGCGAGGAGAGGCTAAAGAAGAGATAATGGATGAGGAAGGCTGTGTTTGAGAATTAAGGGAAGGGTAATGTTTCCCGTGTTGATATTTGATCCACACTATTCTACAAGAGGCTCATAATTTCGGATATTCATACATCTTGGTGCAACCAAATTTACCGTGACCTTAAAGCAAAGAATTGGTCGGACTGCGTAACCTCCTAAATCTAAAACCCTGTCCTCTAGAGATAATACCATTAAACACTCACCTCCCCGTTCGAACCTTTTTTGATGGTCCGATGCATGGTGAAGTCATCTGGCTCCTCCCTTTCAACCTCTCTCACGAAGTCTACCACTTTCTGAAAGGATTTTGCCGTAGGCCTCTACCTGTAAGGCTGAATCCGCATTCTGACCTCAACCCCGTCACAAAACGGCGAACCCGCTTCGGGTGTACGAAACATATTTGGGTGGCATACCTTGGATAATCGCGAAACTTTCTCATACATTAAACCGAACATCCTAACCTTGCTCTAGGCTCAAGAATCTCATCTGTTTCCCTATCTCCTCAAGTCCGGGGGATTACTTCTTCTCCATAAACAACTAGAGAATGATGGCCAAGTCATAGGGTGGTGCTTCCGTGTTGCACTCAACATGTGACCCCACCATTTTGGGCGGTTCCTTTGAAACTGAGAAGTCACAAACGCAACACCAACCGTTCTCTATAACCCATCCGTTAGTAGCTCATGACAGTCAACCCAGAAAATCGGTAGGCAATCCCAATTCACACCCTTAGAAGACTGGAGTTTCAATTTTCAAGAACTTCTGAAAAGGTTCATGCTGATCATTTTGTGTCATTATAGGCCCTGTTGTAAACAGAAACGTGCCTATTTCCAATGGTCATCCATGCGGGGAGCCAGAGTAGCTGCATGTTGTCCCTCCGGAATCGGAGGTGTTGGTTCAGAAAACACTGGAGGCGTCTGGCCCTGATCAGATAACCCGCGAAAGATAACAAGAACCTGATTGATCATCTCCGGGTTCGGTTTGGGTGGCATTCCTATTCTGCACTGTTCATTTCTCCCCATCCTCCCTCGCGAGAACCACTTCCTCAGTTGGTGAGTAGTCACGCCCTGTACCAATGGGCTAGGTGCTCGTCCTCTTCCTCTAGAGGACGTCCCTCCTACAACCTCTCCAACGCCATCTTGTCACTACTCCTCTTCGAGCTACGCCCAGTGGCTGGCTCAGACGCCCCCTGTTCCTGCCGTGCTGGTGTGACGTAGTCGTGCTCTAGTTCTAACCCATCTGTGACATAGAGTGAAGATGGTCCAATACCAATTTGTATCACCTATGAAAATACAATTGGATCCAAGAAATAGCACGAAAGAAGCAAGAAAGAATGAGTTTTCCTAATGTTATAGCCTCTCAAAGAAAATTAAAAAGGGCTCCCCCTACCGTTCCTTAAGACTCCTACTGACCTGTTCGTATGTATGAACCCAGAACGACACCTGCTGCTCTGATACCAAGTTTGTCACGATCGAAAACGGGCCGCGACTACTGGCACCCCAACCACTACTCCTACTAATGTGAGCAGACCAACCAAATCCAATCCAAACGTTTTCAAAAACCATAAATAACAAAATATAAATGCGGAATTACTTAACCATTAATTAAAACGATAAGTAACCTATAAAAACTCATACTTATTAAGTGCCCAAAACCTGAAGTCCCCACCACAAGACATCTATCCCTCAAAATACTAACTAAGAATATCTAGGAAACTAAAATAATAAACAAGCTAGTCCATGCCGGAACTTCAGGCATCAATACCATGAGAAAAGATCCAGTCCAAGCATAAAGCGTTTAGCTCCCCCTGATCCGACGTGATGAAGACTTGCTACTTTGCGGTGAGTTGAAGACGATGGTACGTTGCCTGCCACTCCAAAATAACAAAAAAACAATTACAAGTAGGGGTCAGTACAAAACATGAGTACTGAGTAGCTGTGGGGTGGGGGTGTTTTTTTTGTGTTTGTTTTTTTTTTTTTTTGTTTTTTTTTGTTTTTTTTTTTTTTTTTTTTTTTTTTTTTTTTGTTTTTTTTTTTGTAGGTTTTTTTTTTTTTGTTTTGTTGGTCTTGTTTTTTTTTTTTTTTTTTTTTTTTTTTGTGTTTTTGCTTTTTTTTGGTTTTTTTTGTGTTTTTTTTTTTGTTTGTGTTTTTGTGTTTTATTTTTTTTATTGTGTCTTTTTTTTGTTTTTTCAAACAACCACTACCCCCCCACCCCACCCCCCCGCCACAACACCCACCACCGCGTTTTTTATGTTTATGTGTGTTTTATTACCCCCCGCGCCCCCCGCCCGCCCCCCCCGCCGACTCCCAACCCCCCCTCGCCGCCCCCCCACCTCCCACCCCCGGATGGCACCCCCGAGAGCCCCCCGTTCTCGCGGACCTTTGGAAGCTGCCCCCCCCCCCCACCCCCCTTCCAACGCACAATAGAAAATTAGTATATATCAAAATAATGTCATCCATCAACTACATACTCACCATGTAGCAAAACAAAAGTTTCTATAATCATAATTAAGCACCGCCAATTCACCCATGAGTACTCAAGCCCCAATGTCATACCCCTCTTGGGAATAGGTCATTATATTGAGTATATTAAACATCTTTCAAGATTCATTTCTTTTGCTTATTTTTCTCTCGTGCGGACGTTACACTTCTCCGCTCTCAATACTACTGTCGGTTTCGTGACACCCGCTCCACCCTAATCTGACGTGGCGGTTCGTGACACCAACCCGCTCCCTTAATTCTTACGTGTCCGGTTTCGTGACCACACGATCCCCTATACTACGTGTCGGTTTGTGGACAAAACCCTATCCCTAATTCTACGTTGTCGGTCGTGACACGCCATTCCCCTAATTCTACGTGGCGGTTTCGTACACCCGTTCCACTAATCTCATCACTAGTCTCTCAAAACCTTTCTTTTATACAATGCATCATCAATTCTCATTAACAGGTAGATTAGGGTTTCTTGTCAATAAGATTCAATAGCTTCATCATGCTTATTTTATCACAATTATGTAATCCCCTTCATACAGCATACAATTAAGCATTAGAAGGGTATACAATACTACCCAATACATATCATATCGCTATTAATAGTTTAGTACGAATAGCATAAAAACCATAACCTACCTCCACCGAAGATTTGTGATCAAGCCTCTACTTTTCCAAAGTTTGCTTCCCTCTTCGGTTCTCTCCTCTTGCCTCCTCGATCGTTATTCTTTATTCTCCCTCTCGTCTGTTCTTTGTTATTTTTTAATTCAACCCTTTTTCTGTTACCCTAATTAGCATATAATTACGTAATAAAGATGACAAAAAGTAACCCCCTATAAATTTAAGGTTATCCTCCTTTACACCCTCAAGAATTGGATTATTTAATATTAAACCACAAACTTATAATTATAAGCAGGAATAGCCCCAAACGCCCCTTATTTTTAACAGAAATCCGACCCAGTCAGGGTTCACCAGCCTGTGACGGGCCGTCGTGCCTGCAAACGGTCCGTCCTGTTGCTCGTCACAAATCTCAGAGACCTCGTGTCGTAACAGGTCCTTGACGCCCGTCATGATGAGATGGCCGTCTGCCAACCGCCGTCGTGACTTTCAATAGTCGTTCTCATACCGAAATTTCTAAATTCTAAGTGTTTTGGAAACGAGACCCCCATGACGGTCTGTCGTGCCGGTGTGCGACGGTCCTTCGTGGATCCGTCTACTTCAGCCCAGTTTTTTTATTCCAGAAATAAAATATGTTGCTTCAAAACGACTAAACGTCGTTACAAAAAAAAACCCTCTGGGACTATCCTCTGGGGTACTATTTATCCGGGGTTTTAAACTCTTGATGTGCTAGTTATTTATAATCTCCTTATTTATTTCTATATTTTTGGCTTATTTAACTTGTTCAAAGAATTCTGTGTATGTTTTTCGCTTATTCCACTTTTTCTGATTTTTATCGTTCATTGTATCTGTTCATTTATGTCAGTAGTCATTTCAAGTTCTTTATCTTTTTCTATTTGTTTTTTCTTTTTGTTTTGGTTTCATATAAGAATGTTAGCTTAAGCTAATTCTTTTTCTAATTCACTTATTTTTGTATTTTTTTAATTCCTCTAGATGTTTTACTTCCTACTTGGCGTGTGTTTTTTTATTTTTTCAGTCTCTTTTGATTACTATGTCTTCATTTTCCTTGTTATTTTTACCATAAGCTGTTAAACTATATTCTAATTTGTTGTTTCTTTCTTTCTTTTTCTAACATTAAATCAATTATTTCCTATTTTTTATATCGTCTTCCTAAATTTTAAAATATATTTTTATTACTAACCCGTCTTGCTTTGGTATCTGTTTTTTTCGTCTATATAGCACATTCTCGTCATTCCTTAGATTCATGTTGTAACTATATCATGTTGTAATTTATATTCAAGGCAATTTATATTTGTTATTTCCCCATCCAGCATAAATATTACTTTATTTTGTGCTACAAACATTGATTTTTTACATACTCCTGCTAACTATTTTCTTCCTAGTCTTCCCTTCTTCTATATTTTTACCTTGACCTTTTTTCAATTATTTTTCTATCAGTCGTTTCTTATATATTTCTTTGTGTCATATTGTTTTTTTCAGATAACAAACATATGTATATTCTATTTTTGAAATTATATCCTATCAAAATATTGTCTTTTGCTAGTATTTATTTCAGTAGAGGTTTAATAATTTATATATCTACGTATAAGGTTTTTAACTTTGTTCTGATATCTTTCTTACTTTTTCTTTCTATCTTGAGTTTTTTATTATGGTAGCTTCCTTATTTGAATGTTTGCTTATCCTTCATATATTTTAAGAATAAATATTGGTTTCATAATATGTCTTTTTTAAGTAGATCGAATCGTTGTATTTCATTAAGCTGTTTTCAATAGTTCTAAATATTTAATTTTCTCGTAGTTCTCAAATATTTTTAATTAGTAATTTTTCCACGTATTCTATTTCTTCTTTATTCTCCCTTTCCAAGAATTGTGTATAAATAATCTAATCTTGGGATCTATGAATTAATTCTAGATCATCATATAAATATATGTAAAAAATCTTCTGTATATTAATTCTGCCAAACCTGGATTGTTGTTTCTTAGATTATCTCGTATGTTAATATTTTTATAACACTTTTAGTTTTTATATCTTTATAAGACTATTCAATATATAGAGTATTAATATCCTTGTAATTAACATCATCCTCTAGTAATAGATTAATATTTCATTATTTTCGATAAAAACAGGTTATTCCTTCTAACTCTAATAGATTATACTTTATTTTAATATGCCCATAATCATTATTTAATATCAACTAACTCGTTTGGTCACTACTAACGAGTTTTCTCTCTTTCTTCTTCTTTGATCGGCTACCCTAACAGCCTCAACGGCTCTGTTCTCTCCCCTAAACGGCCTTCTTGGGCTACCGTTTCAACTTTAGGATGGCATATTCTGGGCATACGTACTCGCAGAATATTTCCGTAGCAACTTTCTAAAGATGTTTAATTATAACATTAATAGAATCATGATAACAATTATAATCAACAAGAGATTATTAGGAAGAATATTTTCTTACTCCTGAATTGTAATTGAGTATACCTGTTTTTGTATGTTTGTCCATTTCTGATCTCGTTCTTTTCATAGCTTATTTTTATTAACTAGCTTGTTTTTGTAGTTTTTTCATTTTCTATTTTCTGATCCTGTTTTTCATAGCTTAATTTGTTAGCTATCTCTGATAACCAATTTGGGAGTGGAGCGGAATTAAGAAGAAGAGAGATTTTCTTTTCTTGGAAGGGCTTATTTTATTAGAGGGGAAACCATTTGGGAGTGGAAAGCGGAATATAAGAATAGAGAGAGTTCTTGGAAAGATTATTGTTTATTATGATGGGAAACCCTCCTTTTTATATAAAAAAGTACGCTCTTTCCCAAGTGGCCGACACTACTTTACACATGACCTTTTTTATTTTGGCTGACACTAGAAAACAAAAGCCTTTTGTATTTTGACCCACACTAGAAAACAAAAAACTTTTACATAATGACTATTACTATTTACACATTACTCTTACTATTCACATATGACCTTTAATTAAAGACTTTTTCTGTTCATGAATGATTCTTACTATTTACACATGACTCTTACTATTCACATATGACCTTTCATGAACGACCTTTTCTTTCTATGTCCTTCTTTTTCTGTTTTCCCCGTATCTTCATTAAATTTGGACATCTGGTATGACATTACCTTTTCCTTGACATTTATAACATATATGGTCGGGGTATTTTTGTCCAATAATTTTGCAATATCTGGTTAATAATTCCTTCAAAATAAACTATTTCCTTAATGATCTTGCTGTTGGTTTTTTCTCTTGCTTGAGTGAACTGAGTATCCATTGGTGTAATCTCCTTCCATATCTTGTTTCTCTAACTCCCTAATTGAACATATCATACTTACTCCCGTTTATAATAGCGCCATAACTGATTTTTCCGTTTAAATAATTGTGGTTTCTAGTTTTTCATTTAGAATGGGGGGGGGGGGGGGGGAGTTGCGAGCTCAATAACTCTCCTTCTAGCGTAGAATTCGAGTATCTCATTCTCTGTAGTTCTTGCTGTGTCCTACGATATCTTTCGAAATTATCATGTTCTGGTCAAACCAATCTTTATACTTGTATACTTGGCTTTATCCTTCATAAATATATCTCTGCTGGTGCTGAATAAACTTTATATAAATTAATATTCTTTAGTAAAATTCTTTGATAAGTTCATAAAGGCTTTGATATAAGCGCAGGTAATGGTCGATATTTCATCTCCTGTTTGTGTTTTAAACTATGTTGAGTAATCCATTACTATAACCGTTTTTACCTAGATTTGCAATTGGTGCCCTGGTTGCGCTTATTAACTTATTTAAATCTTTGTATCTTTCGGGTTAAAATCAGTATGAGGGGTCTTTTGGCAGTTGGAGATCTTGGTTGTTGAGTGTAAATATTTTGGATTTTAAAGTTGAAAAATATGCGGCGGGTTATGTGGTTGTAGGGCATTGTTAGCTTGGTTTTAAAGACTTTCCGAGTAGATTTGTTTGTGGGGTATAAAACTAATTGGTCTTTTTAGTTTTGCGATAAATGATTTATCGACAGATTTTTGCTCATATTTTTAACTTCGTATATCTTATAACCACTGACTCCTTATGTTGTAGATTGCTGGCTGTTAGCTGCATTTAAAAACAACATCGCCCTGAGTTTTAATGGATTTTCCCAACGTCTCCTTGTAGCTCTGGAATTTTTTCTGTCTTTCCGATCGACAACGCTCTGCATTTTTATAGTCATGAATGCTGACTGATATTTTTTCATCTTTTGTAACTCTTTATCCAGACTATCCACTTTTTGTAGAAAGTGTATGTATGGCTTTGATATTTCTTGCTATTGTATCTTTTTCTGTCTTAGTTTGGGTTTCCTTTACTCGATAGTAGTCTTCTTATTTGCTTTTGTTGTCACCGGAGGTCTCGTATTTTTCTGCGTTATCCACCATTTTACTTGTGTATTAATCTGTCTTACATAAATTTGTTATGACCAAGATATGGCTTCAAAATCTATAACCTTTATACAAATCCAACTAGTTCTTTTTTTTATTTATTTCTCGCATTTTAAGTGTGCTTCTATATATGATCCAGATGGATATCTTCATGGTGTTCTAATTTTTCTTTGTTTATATTTAAGATTTGAGACTCCTTCATACTGTGATGTTCGAATCTGTTTTCACACACTATAAATAATAATTTGTTTTTCATTGGAAAAATATAGTTTTGGTAGTTTTTTTACATAAGTTTTTAATATTCTATATATTCCTATCTCTTTTGTCAAAATAATATTTGACATCTTTCTATGTTTTTTTTGTAATGTTTTAAATGTTCTGCTAAGTTTTGTATGTATTTCCTTACTTGGGTTACTATCTAAGAAGGACTGGTATTTCTTCTTTGTATCTATTTTTCATCAGGGTAATTTATTTTCTCTGTACTATGTTGGTTTGAATCTTTATCCCATTTTTATCTATTTGTATTCCTAGTAAATTCATATCTGAGGTTCATAATTTCTTCGTTTCTGTTTACTTAGGCTTATACCAAGATTTTAATTATGTGTATAAATTTTAATTGGGTAATAACCTTATATGGTTAATCCTTGGTATTTTTTAGTATAATAATATATCCTCTTTATAGACATACAATTTTCTAATTGGATTAACATATTGTCCCATACATGTTGATATCTTCCGGGTTCATTTTTTATATCCATGGTAGAACAGTTCATTCATAAATCCTTGTGGTACAGTAAAACGTGTTAGCTGTGTTTAGATTCTTCTCTAGTTTCAAGTGATAAAATCCTGATTTAAGTCGAATTTACTGAAATATTTATATTCTTGTGTTTGTCTTATTTTTAGTATATTATTTTGGTAATTGGGTAATTATATGTTTAGTTTTAGCATTTTTAAAGTTGCGAATAATCTAATGACCATTCTACTTTTACCTCGTTTTGGTTCACTATGTGTTATTCACTATAAATGTTGGACTTGTTATTTTAGACTATTGCTTTCTGTATATAATTACTTTTTCAATAGGTCATCTATAATGCATTTTGAATCTTCTAAATCAATCAAAATTATATTTAATGGTTTTTGTGTTATTTATACATTTTCTCTATTAATTCATTTTTTTACTTCTCTTATGTTTTCCCACCCTGTAATTGATGTCACTATATCATAATTTAGTTGTTCGTTAATTATTTAACTTTATCTATTGTAAATATTATAATTTCTATTGTAATTATTTTGATTTTTTACTTATTTTTTCAGTGCTTGTGTATTTTTCCATCTCCTTTATACATTCTGTGGGTTCACATTGCGTGTTATTTACTCTTTTTGCTAGTATTTTATTTCTGCATGGTGTAGTAAACAACCAATGTATTTTTCTTATAATATGATGTGTAAAATCTTTCTCAAACGGCATTTCTATACATTATCTTTTGTTTTAAAAATTCAAAATTGTACTTTCTTACTATTGTTGATTATTTTATCCTATATTTCTAGGTCTATCTTTCTATGTTTTGGGTGTTTTATATGTAATCATACTACCTTCCTTATTTAATCAGGTTACTATCATAGGTGTTTTTTAATTTTTACATTTATCATGGGGTATAATATCTGTTGTTGGTATCCTTCTACAATAATTTTTGCAATATATGATATTTTTCCATTAATCAGTTTGTTCTTTTTGATATTATTTCTTATTTTGATAAGTTATTGTTACTTATTCAATTTTCTATATTATATGTTTAACTTTTTTCTTAACTTTTTCTAAACCATTTTTATTCCTAGGGTAATATTCTGGTTTCCTTGGTAGAACTTAAATGGTATTACTATGGTATTCCCCTATAATGGTATTTCCTTTTTCTGTTATTTCTTCTTTTGTGGTTACTGATTTCCTAGGTAATCCGGGGCATAAGTGTCCTGTTTTTATAACATTTCCTAATTCTTCTGCTTCTAATACTAATTCTCTTGTATATAAATTTCTTCTTGTCGTATGTTTTCTTAAAATTTGATATCTTCTCTTCTTGTGATCTATATTCCTGTTTGTAAAATTGTGGTATGGGGGTTAGTTGTTCCTTTCTGTATTTAATGAAATTTGCCTAAATTTCATAGTTTCTTTTAGATGTACTCATTCTTGATGAGGTAAGTTTCTAGTTAATGTATTTGTACATTGGGGAAGTACTTATCTTTCTTTTACAATTTCTAAAACTTCTTCTATGTCGATAGTTTTTAAAGCTATATCATTATTTCTATTATTTCCTCACAAATCCACCCACAAGAGTCGTGAGTGTCCCCACAATACCCTACTAGGTGAGCGAACCAACAAAATCTAAAACACCCCAACCTTACCAATTTTCAACTATAAATATATAAATTAATGCGGAAGCTCCAAAGATAACAGAAACCAATTTAAATAATTTTTCCTAAGTTTATAACTTATCATCCCAAAATCTGATAGTCATCACATCAGGACATCTAATACCAACTACTAGTCTAAAGAAATATCGAATACACTAAACTAAAAGAAAAATGGTATGTGTCCGAGAAGTATAGGACATATGTCATGACCGTAGAGAATAAAACAACGAGCTTGAATGTATAGCCACCCAGGAACTTATATGCGGGAGATGGCTAGAACTGCGGAAATCAGAAGTCCATAGGTATAGCTCGTTTGGCATTTCTAAAAGGAAACAAAGAAGAAAACAAGTAGGGCTCAGTACGAGGCAACATGTACTGAGTAAGTATCATCGGTCAACCCAAAATAGTAACTAATATACAAATAATAATAGTATTAACCCAACTATAGCACTTAACATGTGATAAGCAACAAAAAACATGAACAAGTGTCAATAACAATAAAGTAAGCACGTATTAAGTCAACGGTATCAAAATCACACATGAGGACTCATGCCTCCAAACCAAACCATTTTAGGAGTTAAGTTCTTTGAGATCGAGTATCTTCCACTATTTCAACATATTTCTCCTTTAATATTATCGTGTCGGAACGTGACACTCAAATCCAAAAATATCGTGTCGAAACGTGACACTCCGATCCAAAAATATCGTGTCAGAACGTGACACTCCGATCCAAAAATATCGTGTCGGAACGTGACACTCCGATCCAATAATACCATTAATTTAACATTTAATATCACCACTTTTTCATTTGTTAATAATATTTCATAGAGCCTTCTTTATTCAAGGCATTACTTCGATAGAGATGGTTTAAGATTATACATTTCACGGTCTCAGGATTTTAGACCAATTAGAAAACACACAACCAAGCCACACAATCACACAATCAAGTACATAGAAAACATTACAATATCATTCAATGCAAATCAGTCACTATAAAGAGTTTACTATCGAATAGCATAAACCATAACGTACCTCCACCGAAGAACTGAAGTCAAGTAACTACTTCTCCAATGTTTTTCCCTTCCTCAATGCCTCCGAACCTTTCCAACCTATCAAGTATATATATCCATTTGTAAGTTTATGAGTCTAGAAACACCCAGGTTATTACTATATGTCTATCCTAGACCCAAAAATTCACCTAAATCTATAATCAATTCCTAAAGTTCAAACCTAAGGATAAGTCCAAATTTCTCCAATTAGCATAACTTTAATGGGATTGAAATAATTCGATACACATAATATTGAATTACCGATCTCAATATATAACGATATCATTTATAGAATAAAAGAAAATAACCTCAGGTTGATATAAGTTAATTATAGACCACTAATGTTAACCACAAAATCATCTTTGTCATCTAATTCGCTGTATTGTTTTACTTTCCTCTAATCATCATATTATAATTGTATAATAATCTTCCCCCTAATTAGTTGTGATGATGTATGGCTGAATTGACATGAAAAAAACAAACAAAAGTGGCAGTCACTTTTGTTGCCACGTCAATTTGAGAACAACTTCACTTTGATACAACTTACTAGCATCAAAGTCTATCCATGCACATTATTGATTACAATTAATTTACAACACTGCTATTTCTTCTAATCTTGTCATTAATTTCCATAAATTGACTAACATTCACATCCGAACCATTACTCCGACAAATTTCTTCCATGTCCAAGTCATTTAAGTTACTGGCTATTAACGAAAGACAATTATCCATCAAGTTATTCATATTCACACCAACCATGAGAAATTTTATACTCTAATCTCTTTTCAACCAACACAATGTAATAATAGTAATACATACACCAACATAACCATTTACTAGCAATAACCGTTTTTACTAAACAATATTTTAATTAGAATTATCGAAACATACCTGAATGCAGAGCCGACCTTCTCCTTATCAAACCGTAGTTTTCTCTCGTTCCGAATTAGTTCACCTTATAATCACTATTTGTAACTCTCACTCGACCAAGATTTCATAGCCGGTAATAAATATTCTATACAATCTTCACCTTTAACTTTATAAGTATATATATAATGAATGGTTCCCTTAAAAACTCGTCCTATACGGCTACCTGAATATTGCCATTTATTAAGATTATTAATCCTAACAATCGATGTTCATAATATAAAATAATACGAAGATTAAGTCGCACCCTGAATTTGCGTCCTTCTTCGAGCTGGCTCTGCTGTCTTCTCCTTTTCTTATTTTCTTCTTGTCCAAAGACAAACTTCTACCCGAATTATCATATAATCAACTACACAGATTTTGATAAAAGTGACCCATTTATTTATTTTAATATTAATTTTCTTAACCAGCAACTAAAGGTAAATTAATAACACTACCTTTAAATTTCATAGTTATAATTGTAATAGTCTAAAACAGACAGACCCATTTAAATCTACGAAAAAGTATTTTCTGGACATGAAATTCTAGCTTCTCCAAACGATCGAAAATGTCGTTACAATTTTTTTTTTTTTAATAGTAATGTATGCTTTATCAAAAAATTTCCTATTTTTATTTTACAATTTTATTCTTGCCGTTACTGATATAGTTTTTGTTGTTATGATATATTTTGTTACACTCTTGCTTGTAAGATATTTTACTGCTTGTGCTAAGTTCACTTGTTAATGCTATTGAGTGATGACCCTTATTATTCATTTATTTTTTTGGTTACAATTAGGAAGTTTCCTTTAACTGCACTATTAACGCTTTTTCTAAGGTGTGCTATAATTCTATCGTTCTGTTAAAGATATTTCAATGGTGTATCTATTGCTCTCTAAAAACAAGCTTTTATCCATATGTCTGTTCCACCTAAAATTGTAACGGATTTTATGGGTGTTTTACTTTTAGATCTTATATTTCTTTATTATTACCTCTTTATTTAGTATAGGTATTTGTCGCCTTTGGGGTGGCCTTGTATATTTAACAATCTATGATTGTTGTCTTTTGGCTAACTACATAAGTAATTCAATCGGTTTGTCTTTGAACCAATTCCTTAAGGTAGGTAGTTTCAGTTTATTTTTCCAAAACACTAAGCTAATTTCTTTTCCTTTTATTTGTTCCAAGATTTATTATGCAAATATAATTTTTTTGTTCTGATAATTTTGCATTGTGATAGCTTCTTTCATTTTTATGATATTAGTTTTATGTCATAGTGAACATTAGAATATCTTCTTCATTAATCTATATCATATTGTTTTCTTGCATTTTCGGATTTATTTTCGCTTGTCCTATATCCGTACTTGTCATAATATACTATCATTTTTACTTATCTAGTCTCTGCTTAATACTATTTAGCATGTATTTAGCACTTGTCTATAATTACTTCTCCAATTGTTTTCCCTTTACCTTTTGGGAGTTTTAGTAGGTACTTACAATCTCTGCTAATGTCCTATCATTCCGCATTTGTAACAAGTATATTATGATAGATTTGTCTCTTTCTTCTCTTTGTCTATACGGATCCCTTTTTATTTTATATTTTTACATAATATCGTTGTCTTGAGTTTTTTGTTTATATCTAGTTTGGGTGTTTTTCTAATAATTTTTTGTGTCGTTTTGAGGGTCTTGTTTTTTATAATGATTTATTTGTCACAACAACCTAGTGGTGTTGTTTTTATCTTTACAACATGCTGATTTTTAATTAGTACTTTCTCCATTTTTATTTTTCCTTTTGATTTCCACTATTTTAGCAACCATGATGTAGAAATTTTATTCTAGCTCCTAAAGTATCTGTGTCTCCTTCATTGTTCCAATCTTTTAATATATTTTTGTACTACATGGTTCTGGTAGTTTGTAAAATATTATTGTAAGTATTTTCTTTTATTCATTAACATATCCTATCATGTCTTATAATAATTTCTTGGGATGCACATATGTATTTCTTCTCCATAGCAAATTTTACATATAGCTAAATTTTGTCAATAATAATTGTTTTCTTTATATTTTCTCTATTTTGTTCTTTTATTTTCTGTGGTCTAGCCCACCAAATTCATTTCGTATTGCTATTAATAGTTAGCTAGTTTTTTAAAAACAAAAAAAACAAAAAAAATAAAATCCCTGTTTTTATCTTTGGTTTTTGAGTGAGCATCCATCTATTTTCCTTATTTGTCACGATCCAACACGAGCCGCGAGTGGCATTCACACACATGTTTTATCTTCACAATGTGAGCGAACCGACCAATCTAAACCCCACGTTTATCCAGTATATAAATTTTGAATAGTAAACTTAAAATGCGGGAAGATCCAAAACTCAATTACGAAATGCAATTAGATTAGCTTCTTCTAAAAGTGTAGACTTTCATCCCCAAAATTTGGAAGTCATCACATCAAGAACATCTATCCTCAAATTCCTCAATCCTAAGAAGTATTTTAAGACTAAAATAAGTAAAAGATGGTCCAAATGTCCGAACTTCAACATCAGACGGAAGAGAAGAATCCAGCCCGGCTGAGGAATATAGCTCACCCTATATCTGACTTTCTGACGCTGCTTAAGCGTTGGAGGGACGAGTCTAATCAATGGTGGCCTTGGTGGACTCCACAAACAAAAGAGGATAAAGTAGGCGGTCAGTACAAGGACACGTACTGAGTAGGTATCATCTGGCCACTCAAAATATCAAGCAATATAGAATGATAATATATAAATCAACCAAAGTACTTAACACTTGACAATCAACAATTACAACAAGAACCATGGACAAACAACACCAATTCACCCTATGAGGACTCAAGCCTCCACTCCACCAGACTCATTTGGGAACTGAGGTTCTTTCGAAATTTAGTATCTTCACATAATTCAAGACGTACTTCTCCTTTATTCTTATCTGTCGGAACGTGACACTTCGAATCCCTACTGCTACGGTGTCAGAACGTTACACTCCGATCCATTATTACTACCAGTGTCGGAAATGTGACACTCGATCCATTATGCCTACTGTGTCGAATGTTTGACACTCCGATCCGCACCCTAAATTGTAGCTACTTGTCGTAACGTGAAGCTCCGATCCAATATTACCCCTCATATTTTATTTTTTATCAGTCTTCCTTATTCAATGCGTCATCTTCATATAGAGGATTTAAGGCTGAAGATTTTGACATCTCATCAATCATTCTACATCCACCGACAATTACACATTCACATCATACAAACACAAAATCAAGCATATAGAAGACTTTAGTACAATACTAACCCATATATATCAATCACTATTTTATAAGTTTATCTAGCCGTAGAAATCAACAGAAACCTACCTCCACCGAAGAATCGGATAGAGAAAGCTATCTCCCCAATGCCTTTTGCTTTCCTTCCTCTGCGTTCTCTCTTCCCGCGCTCGTTCCCTCCCCCCCCTCTCTCTTCTTTTTACTTTTTCTCTCCAGATTCTTTTTCTTTTACCGTTTGTCATATAATTCATTATGAGTAAAATTACCCATAATTTATTTCAAGGTTACCTGTACGACCTTTTTAGTCGTTTGACGTCAGCAGATTTTATTTTTGTAAAACTGGCTGAGACGACGGATACCCGACGGAACGTCATGGTCGCGACCTGGACCGTCGTGGGGGTCTCGTTCGCAAACACTTAATTTCTAAATTTGGTACTACAATCGACCTCTCAACTTTGTGATGGAATGGCAGGACGAACCGTCACAGGCGTGACGACCTTAACAGCCCTTTCAGTAAATTTCAAGTCCCTGAACTCTACGACGACGCTCAGGACGGACCGTCGCAGGCACGCACGGCCCGTCACAGGCTGCGTAATTCCCAGGCTGGGTCAGATTTCTGTTAATATTTTAGGGGGCATTTGACTATTCCCTGCTTATAATATAAATTTAGTGGGTTATGTTAATACTTTAATTCCTTGGAGGTTAAAGAGACAACCTTGGAATAATAGTGGGATACTTTTACCAGCTTTTATACTCAATTAAAATATTAAGTAGGTAAAATAAAAGGGTGGTGAATAAGAAAATAGACTGCAACAGAGAGAGAAGAGATTACCGTCGAGAGAGAGAGAAGAACGAAGAGGAAAGCAAAGACTTTGAGGATTTTGCTTGCTTGATCACTAATCTTCGGTGGGAGGTAGGTTTATGGTTTATGCTATTCGTAAGTAAACTCTAATAGCGACTGATATGTTGGATAGTATTGTTACACCCTCTAGATGCTTAATGTATGCGTGTATGAATGTGATTACAGATACTTGTTATAAAATAAGCATGATGAAGCTATTTGAATCCTAAATCTTGAAAAAACCTAATCTTGGCCTTGTTAATGAGACCATGATTATAGCCTTGGTATAAAGCGGCTTGATGAACTAAATTGATTAGAGTAGGGATTGGGTGTCACTAACCTACACTAGAATTAGCGGGATCGGTGTCACGAACCGACACTAGAATTAGGGGATCGGGTGTCACGAAACCTACACGGCACATTAGGGGATCATGGTGTCATAACCGACAAGTAAATTAGGGGATCGGGTTTCACGACCCGACACGTAGAGAAGTAAGGGATCCGGGTGTCAACTACCGACCTTCGAATTAAAGATCGGGTGTCACGACCGACCCGTAGTTATTGAGTGGAGTGTCACTACCGACACGAAGAAATAAGCAAAATGGACTCTTGAAGATGTTAATAGAACTCCATCTAAAATGAACCTACATTCCCAATGGTAATGCATTGAGGCTGAGTCCTCATGGGTGAACTTGGCGGTGACTTATTAATGATTATGAACTTGTTGTTGTACATGTTGATTAATTGTAGTTGATTTATGATATTATTTTGATCTATACTATGTTTTCTATTTTGAGTTGGCCGAGATCTACTCATTACTCATGTTTTGTATTGACCCCTACTTGTATTGTTTTCTTTGTTTATTTGTTGCGTGGGCAGCAAACGTACCATCGTCTTAACTCAAACCTCAACTCCTAGACGGCTTCAAATCACGTCGGATCTCAGGGTGAGCTAATGCTTCTAGCTGTACTGGATCTCTTCCTTCTGTCTTGATGCCTGGACGGGCCGGCTGGACTAGCTTTTACTTATTTTAAGCTTCTTAGTACGGTTAGATTAGTAATTTGAGGATGATGTTTCTTGTGGGTATGATTCCAGGTTTTTGGGAACTGAATAGTATTGAAGTTTTTAATAAGTTATTTATCAGTTTTCATTAATGAGTTTTAGTCTTCCGTCATTATATTGTTTTATTTAATGGGTTGAAACGTTGTGAATTGTGATGGGTTGGTTCGTTCACATAGTAGGATAAGTGTGGGTGCCAGGATCTTTCGAACCTTTTGGGCGTGACAAACGTTGTTACTCGAGGAGCATTTAGGTCGTTGGTCTCAGCAGAAGACGGTCTAGTAGAGATCCTTAAGGAACGGTATGGGGACGCCTCTTACTTTTCTTTGAGATCTATAAGACTTCAGGAAAATTCTATCCTTCTTTCTCTGTTCCTTCGTGGCTATTTACTTGGATCCAATTGTATCTAGGTGAACAAAATTGGGTATCATACCATCCTTCACTCTCTTCTCTTCAAATGGTCAGAACTAGAGCAAATGACACGTCAAACACCAGCACCGGTGGACCAGGGTGCGCTGAGCCATCCACTGTGGCTTGTTGCTTGAATAGGAATAGTGACAAAGAGGCGGGCCGTGGTAAAGGTCTTGGGAGGAATTCCTCAGAGAAGAGGCGCTAGCACTAGCCCCTCTGGAACTAGGGCGGTGCCCTCCTCCAACAACTTAGTAAGTGGTTAAGCCGAGGGTGGATGATGTTGCGATGACAAGTGCAGATATGAGAATCTGCCACCCCCCAACCCTAACCCTCAGAGATGATCATCTGTTTCTTCTTATCTTAGCGGGTTATCTGATCAGGCCATACGCCTCCGTGTGTTCTGCAACCCACACCTCCGGTTCCGGAGGTACAACATGTCAGCTACTATGGCTCCCCGCATGGATTCCTCATTGAAATAGTCCACGTTTCCTGGTCTGACCCAGGGCCTATAATAAAATATCATCATGACTTTTCAGTATGTTCTTGAAATTGAAACCTCCAGCACAACTCTTCAAGGGTGCTGAATGCGAGGATTGCCTACGACTTTTGGTTGACTGTCCTAACTCTACAACAAGATGGGTATTGTAGACCGGATTTGGTGTTGAGTTTGTGACTTATTCAGTTCAAGGGAACGCCAAATGGTGTGGCGTTCCATTTTTGAGTTTCAACCAACAGAGTCCCCACCTATTACGTGGGCGTCGATTCTCTAGTTTTTTTATGAGAAGTATATCCCCCGTACTTTGAGGGATAGGAAAAAGAGATGGTTCTTAGCCTGGAGAGCAAGGTACGATGTCTGTTACTGCATATGGAGCTAAGTTTTGTCGCATTTCCAGGTATGCCCCCCAACGATGTTTTCAGTCCACAAGAGCGGGTAGCCCGTTTTGTGGAAGGGGTTTAGGTCAAATTGCGAATTTCAGCTTAACATGTAGCGGCTAAACGGCAAAATCCTTCAATAAGTCGTAGACTTCGTGATAGAGGGTGGAAGGAGTGAGCCATTACTCACAGCACCATGGCATGACATCAAAAAGGTTTCGAGGGATCCTGGGAGGTGAGTTTAGATGGTTCTTACTACTCTAAGGACGGGTTCAGGCTGTTGCTCTCAGCCGACCAATCAGTCTCCTACAGACTGTAGTGGGGGTTCCACCTCGACCAGTCAACACTTACCAAAACACTTCTCTGAGAGACCTATGCTTACTTCCAGGGAGTGTTCTGGATTTGTGTATTACTGGACATATTAAGGAGGAATTGTCCAAACAGAGTTTATGACCCCCAATATCTAGAGGTGAGGGTGTCCTGGTAGAGGCCGTATTTCTGGATAACGCGGTGGCCGAGGTAATGAGTGGTCCGGTTCACAAAACGGCCGGGGTACGTCCAAACTGGGAGCCACTATAACACACATGGCATGATTAAAGATCGGTCGACATGTTGATAGGAGCCCATTGTTATGCTTTCCCTGGCGGTCTGACAGCGGAGACATCCGATACTCTTTAATCACAAGTCAATCTTTTGGTTGTGATTGCATGGCTTCTGTGTTATTATTTGTCCGGCTCCACCTTTTCATATTATCTCGTTCCGTCATTTGCCTACTGGGGTTCTTAATTTTACATTGTGAATTGCGTTGCACTTGGCCTATTCGTTTTCTACTCCGGTGGTGAGTCCGTGGGTAGTTAAAAAGGTTGTATAGGTCCTTGTCTTGTTACTTTTGTGGGGAGGCATTACCATGTATCTTGGTTATTTTAGAATGTATGACTTCGACGTACTTCTGGGTATGAACTTTGGCTCTTTCTCGACCTTTTGGCTTCTTAAAGTGTAATGCTAAAACGGTAACGTGGTCCAAGCCTGGGAACATCTCCATTAGTTGTTGGGGAGGTTGACTAACTCTTCCACTCAGTTTTGTATCATCCCTTTCTTTTCTTCGTGCTAAAGAAAAATGTTAGTAAAAGGTTTTTAGGCGTGCTTGGCACCCTCAAGGATGATACTCCCAAGTAACCTTCATTGAGTCGGTTTCGATATGTACGCTCGTTTTTAGATGTGTTCGGTGCAGAACCTTCCTGGTATGGCCCACCTGATAGAGATATTGAACTTCTGCATCATCTTGAACCCTGGTACTACTTCGCCACATTTCTTACCCCCTTATAGAATGTCTCACCCGCTAGTTAAGGGATTCAAGCTCAACTCAAGAGTTGTTTGAGCAAACGGCTTCATAGACGAAGTGCATCACCTTGGTTGTCTCCTTGTTTTGTTTGTGAAGAAGAAAGATGGGAGGGCTTCGTATGCATATGATTACCGGCAACTAAGAAGTAACTGTTAAGAACATTTATCCTCTTCCTCGCATGATGACTTTGTTCGATCAGTTCAAGTGCTTGTACCTTCTCAAAAATTGACTTGAGGTCTGGTTATCATCAATTGAAAATACGGGCAGCATATTTGCCAAAGACTGCTTTTCGCCCGTCTGGGCATTATGAATTCGTGTTAAGTCCTTTTAGACTACGATGCCCTGCTAAGCTTTGCATGAGCGCTTGAGACTAGATTTTTACGGCCATATCTGGCTCTCTTGTGATCGTATTATTGATGATATACTGAATAACTACTCCAGAGTAGAAGGAACATGAGGACATTTGAGAATTGTGTTGAAAATTTTGATGGAGAAAATAGCTTTATATGCCACTTCCTCCAAGTGTTGAGTTTTGGCTAGATTCCAGTGTGCCTCTTGGAGCACGTTGTTCTAGGATTGAGTGACATGGTGTGATCCTTCTAAGATCGAAGTAGTAATAATTGGGTACGACCTACGTATGTGTCGAAAACAGAAGCTTTGTTTGTTTAGCATGAGTTACTACCGTCGATATGTCAAGGGATTTCTCTTCTATTGCCTTCCTCCCAATTGACGCATCTATGGACTAAAGAAGAATGTTCCATTTGTTGGTCGTATGAAATGTGGGAAAGCTTTCAGAAACTCAAACCTTGCGACTACCGCCCTATCCTTACCTTGTCAGTAAGGGTAAGAACTTTATTGTGTCTTGTGATGTCATCCTATTCTGGTTTGGGTGCAGTGCTACATGCAAGAGAAAAATGTATTGGCTATGCTTCGAGGCAATTAAGTGGCATAACGTATTATCTTGACCCACGATTTAGAGTTGGCTACGTTAGGTTTGCATTAAACAATGGAGACACTATCTATATGGTGGTTTAAGTGTGAAGTCTATACGGATCATCGTAGCCTACAGTTGTCTTTCCTCCTGAAAGATTTGAATTGAGTACATATGATGGATGTAGCTACTGAAGAAATATGATATTACCATCTGTATCACCCAGGAAAAGCTAATGTTTGGTCAGACCTCCCTAAGTAGAAAAGCAGAGTATCCCAAATGGGTAGTTTAGCTCACTTGCAAGCCTCTAGACGCCCATTGGCTAGAAGGTTTTCAGACTCTGGCTAATGACCCTATATGAGGATTGGAAGTAAATGAGAAGGGGTGGGGTTTTTTTGGCCGTGTTGAGGCAAGACTCTCTTCTTGATAAAATTAAGGGAATGTGGTTTACTGAGAGAAAATGATTCGGATGCTAGATAAGGTGTTTTGCGATGAAGTCTCAGAAGCAATGAATGGATGTGGAAGGTGTTTATGAGAATTAAGGAAGGGGAGGTGTGCCCCTTTTTGATGATTTTGATCCACACTATTCTTACCCGAGGCTCATAGTTCCGGAATTCTATCCATCCTGGATGTAACCAAGATGTACCGTTACCTAAGCAACAACGTTGTGAGTAGAATGCAGCGCTACCGACATTGTTGATTTTGTTGCCAAATGTCCAAATATGCCAGCACGTAAGTATTAACACCCGAGGCCCGGAGCAAACTTTAGAAATGCCCTTCCTGATGGAAGTGGGAGAGGAATTGCAATGGACTTCGTGGTTGGTCTTCAAAGACTTGGGTAAAGTTTGATTCTATTTGGGTAATTGGTAATAACATATTAACTAAGTTTGCTCACTCATTTTCGATTAAGAGGTGACTTAGCAAGCAGAAGAAGTTAGCCAGACTCTACCAATCTCTCCAGAATTTGTTTGATTTCATGGAGTTCCACTGTCGATCATATCAGTAGAGTACCATTTTACCTTCTAAGTTTTTTGGAGAACATTGCACGCGGAATTAGGTTACTGAGGTTGGACCCTTATAACTGCATTTCACCTTTCACCCCCGAGAAGACGATGGACAGATCCTGAGCGAACGATTCTAGTATTGGAATATTGCTTCGAGCCATGTGTGATAGAATTCGGTGGTCCATTTGGATGAACTCTTTACCCTTAGCAGAGTTCTTCATACAATACTAGCTATCACTCAAGTATTAATATGGCCCCTTCGAAGCATTGTATGGGTAGTTCAGATGTAGGTCCTCCCATTGTTTTGTTTGATGCCTTTGAGGTTGACCATGGTGTATATGATCTTTTGAGGTTCAGTAGAGAAGGTAATCTATTCAAGAAAAGCTTTTAAGCGGCTCAAAATTAGGCAAAAGGATTAAATGTCAGATCGAAGGTTAGGGACGTTGGAGTTTCATGGAGGTTTAGCAAGTCTTGCTGAAGTTTCTCCCATGAAAGGGTGAGTGCTGTTTTGGTAAAAGAGGTAAGTTAAGCCCAGGTATTTGGACCATGTGAAGTACTCCAGCGAGTAGGGTAGGTGGCTTATTAGTAGCCTTTCCTCCGGTCGTCAGATGAGTGCATCCTTTATTTCATGTGTCTAATGTTTGAAAAATACCATTTGATTGAACTACATCATTCGTTGGGATTCAAGTTCTGCTTGATGAGAAACTTGTCTTATTGGAGGGAGGACCTGTATGCCATTTTAGATAGAGAAATTCGCCAATTGATATCAAGGTAGAATTGCAATCCATCAAAGTCCAATGGGAAGAATCGACCCAGTTGAAGAGCCCCCTTGGGAGAAGGAGGCCTTGATGATGCAAGAAAGTGCCTACAACCTGTTTTTTACAGCTTCAGGTACTCCTTCTCCTTTTCACTCTTATTTTGCTTCTCGTGGATCCGTTCGGACGAACGATGGGTAACTTGGTATCGTATTGCACGACCTGTTTAGTCGTTTTGAGCAGCAGATTGTAATTTCGTTAAAAACTTTCTGAGACGACGGTACCACGACGGAAACGTCATGGTTGCGATTGACCGTTTGTGGGGTCTCGTTCCAAAACACTTAGATTTCGAATTTGGTGTACTGAAATCGACTCTCCCTGAACTTTGTGAATGGAATGGAAGGACGGACGTCACACAAGCCCTTCAGTAAATTTCAGTCCCTGAACTCTGTAACGTACTCAGCATGACGGACCGTCCGCGGGCACCGACGGCCCGTACAGCTGCGAAATCCCAGCTGGATCGGATTTCTCTTAAATATTTTAAGGGGGCAGGTTTTTGGACTATCCTTCCTGCTTATAATTTATAAAGTTTTATGGGGTTAATGTTAATAATTTAATTACTTGGGGGTTTAAGGAGACAACCTTGGAATAAATAGTGGGTTTCCTTTTACCTCCCTTTTATACTTAATTAAATATTAAATTAGGGTAAGAAAAAGGGTGTGACTAAAAAACAGAAAGAACCCTAGGAGAATAGAGATACGATCGAGAGAGAGAGAATACAAACGAGAGAAAGCAAAGACTTTTGATGAATTTGATTTGCTTGATCACTAATCTTCGTGGAGGTAGGTTATGGTTTTTATGCTATTCGTAGTAAACTCTTAATAGCGAATGATATGTATTGGATTGTATTGTAAACCCTCTATCATGCTTAATGTATCTTGTATGAATGTGATTAAATATAATTTGTGATAAAATAGCATGATGAGCTATTGAATCCTAAATATTGAACAAACCCTAATCTGTCCTTTTAATGAGATTTGATGATGCGCCTTGTATCAAAGAAGGCTTGATGAACTAAAAAAAATGATGAGAGTAGGGGATCGTGTTATCACGAAGACACCGTGACTTAGGGGATGGGTGGCACGAACCGACACAATAGAGATTAGTGGGATCGGGTGTCACCGAACCGACACTATAATTAGGGGATCGGTGTCACCAACCGACCGTGAATTAGGGATCGGGTGTCACAACCGACACGTAGATAGTAAGGTGGCGGGTGTCACGAACCTAACACGTAGAATTCGGGATCTCGGGTGTCAGCCTAATAGACACGTATATATTGAGCAGAGTGTCAACATACCCGACACGAGAGAATAAGCAATGAATCCTTGAAGATGTTTTAATATACTCAATCTAATGAACCTAATTCCCAAATGGGTATGGCATTGAGGCTTGCGTCCTCATGGTCGACTGACCCACAATTCGTCGATCGTGGTATCACAAGTGGTACAATAATTTTCCTGCACGTTTTTAAATAAGTTCTAGATAATTAATTAAGTGGTTTGGTGGTAAGTTTGGGGATTATGAAAAAATAATTAACTTAATTAACCCCCCATATAAAGACCCCAAACCCATAAGTCTAATAATAACTATCAAAACAAAACTCTCTTCCTTCTCTCTTATTTCTCTCTATTGGAAAACATCATTGAAGACTAGATAAGGAAGGGATTTGATTCTGTAAAGGGACGATTTCACAACCAAATCTTTATAAAACGTTGAGGTATGACTTCTAATTTACATTTGAGACCTCTTTCCTCAAAGGGTTTCTTAAAAATATTTTCAAAAGTTGAGTTTTTATTTGGGTCTTTTTCAATCACGAAAATTATTTTATTAATTTGGTCTTTTATGTTTTATATTGGATAATATTAATTGATTAAGATATATTCTAACCTAATAATGATGTATCTTGAATGTTTGGTTTAGTTTGTAGAGGATGACCCTTGACTCTTAAACTTAGGTTTGATTTTAATATAACTAAGGTTGTATTTGGTTCAATTAACTTAGTTATTGATTCTGTTACTGTTAGATGATGTTGTTATATTAATGATTAACAAATTAGAATGAATTGTAGTGTTTCATGATAGTTTTTGAGAAGATGATCTAGGTTAGAAAGTGAAATGACCTAAGTATCTTGTCTTAAGCTATGATCTAGTATTGAATTTTGATGTAGTGATTCTTCTAGTCTTGTTATTATGTTGATTATTTATTTATGAGGATGTATACCCGAATTTGGTTGAATTGAGGGTTTATGGTAAGGTCTTGATGATGAACTATGAAGGAGACATGGTAAGTCTTATGATCTCTATTATTTACTAGAAATTCTAGTTAATTATGATTAAGTCATGATGTTGTGTTGGAGTATGCCTTGAAGTAGGACTGATAGGGTGGTATAATGTTAAATTTAAATGTCTTAATTATGATTGTGAGGTTGATTACGATGTAATTATTAGAAGGATGGTTATGATTACAAATGTGGTTTAGTATAAATAATAATGAAAATGTGCTAACCTCACTTAAGTTAATTATTATGAAACGACTAAAATCATACAATTCTTACTAAGCTATGAAAATGATGATTCTACAAGGGTTAGACCCTATGAACAACAATAAGTTATAATGATTAATAAAGATATTAAAGACATTTCAATAAAGGGACTTAGCTTAGCACCGAGTGAACTTGACAATGGAAGGTGATGACTTCCCATAGAGGAAGATTCACCCTATAGTTCTAAAAATTGTGTATACCCCAAGAGGGATACTCATCCAATGGATTCCCATTAGAGGAGGCACAATTATCAAGTTGTATGTAGAGGGAGAATATCTATCTCTTAGTTCTTGAACTATGTTGCCCCCAAATGAAGACTAGGTAGTGGATCAACCTAGAAAGCTATGTTTATGTTTTGTTTTACTTTTGCCAGTAGACCACCTTCCATCGGTGAAAGGTTTTACAACACCAGATTCTACACTTAGATAATGTGGTCTATGTCGGTTAAGGCAAGTATTCCCTAAATTAAAATGAACAAATGAAGATAAACTAACTAGGTGACTTGAGAGGTTTGACTTAGACTAGGTAGGGGTATGAGACTCTACCTTTGACTTGAACTAGTTTGTCTTAATGGAAGCTTTAGAAGGTTGATATTATGTATGTATATGATAATGAATGCAAAAGATGATAGTATAATGACTTTTGCATTAATAATACTATATGGGATTGATAAGCTTAATGAACATTTAATTGGTCTATGTTGTTAAAAGTATAATTGTTTGTATATCCTTAACAGTTTATGTTATCAAATTTTAATATTATCCATGAGTCTTGTTGGGTCCTTGATTGATTAGATATTCATGGGGCTTTGCTTTATTATTGACTTGTTGTCTTTATAGGATTCATTGGTAGTAGTCTTGCTTTATTATGATATGAATGACTCTTTGTCCATGCTTGTGATGTAAGTACTTATTGTAGTTTATATGGATTAATGGGGGTTAAGTATGTTGACAAACTGTTTATTTTCTTTCTTTTTTCTTTGACAGATGCCTGTAAGCTTTTAAAAGAATAAAGTAGCATGTTTTAATAAACTGTCCTTTTTAGCATGATTTGAGCTTATATGTGAATATGGTCTCATACTTAGTACAAGTGGCGTAATAACCCATTTCTTCCTTTTCCCAAAACTTTTAAGTTGTGGTCATTGAAGTGTATTGGAGGCGACTTGAAGAAGGCTTCGATCATTTGATCATCCAAGTAGGGCAGGACCTCGTTTTTTAAGGGAGATTATCTTGCACACCAAGACTCTCAATAGGAAGAATTAACTCGGGATCACCAATAAACTTTTTAAGCATGGAAACATGGAGATTAAGATGAACTGAAGCTAATTCACTAGGAAGTTTCAGTTCATAGGAAACCTTACAAACCCTTTGCAAGATTTCATAGGGACCCACATAACGAGTACTCAACTTTCCTTTCTTGACAAATCTAACCACCCCTTTCATAAGTGTGATTTTCAAATACACTTTATCACCTTCATCAATTTCCAAATCAATTTTCCTGTGATCGGCATAAGACTTTTGCCGACTATAGGCCATTTGCAACCGGTTCCTTATGATATGAACTTTTCCTTAAGTATTACATATCAAATTGGGACAAAGAAGCGAAGGCTCACCCACTTTAACCTATCCAAAAGGATACCTACACCTTCTATCATACACGGCTTCATAGAGAGCCATGGAAATGGATGAATGAATAATATTATTATAAACAAACTCCTCCAAAGGCAAATGCTTATCCCAATTTCCTTAGAAATCAATAATACAAGCCTTAAGCATATCCTTAAGGGTTTGAGTAGTACGTTCCACTTGACCATCCATTTGGGGATGAAAAATGGTACTGAACCTCATTTTATTACCCAACCCTTCTTGGAATGAACTCAAAAAACTAGACGTGAATTGTGTACCCCGATCCGATATGATGGATAACGAAATACCATGGTGACACACAATCACATCTATGAAGATCCTAGCATAGTCTTCCGCTGAATTAGTACACTTGACGGGAATAAAGTGAGCGGACTTGGTCAACCTATACACAACGACCCTTTTACAGTAATATTGCTTTTGAGTCCGAGGTAAACCCACTACAAAATCCATATTGATGTCTTGCCATTTCCAAGTAGGAACTTGTATTTCTTGTAGTAAGACAACGACTTTTGATGTTTGTCTTTTGCTTATTGGCAAGTTGGATACATGGAAACAAATTCCGCAATGTCCTTCTTCATACCTTCCCACAAATATACTTCCCTAAGGTCATAGTACATTTTTGTCGAACCCATATAAAAGGAGTAGCGGGACCCATGGGCTTCCTCAAGGTTCCAGTTCCTCAACTCATCTACCTTTGGAACACACAAGCTTCCTTGGTACCTCAAAATACCATCACCCCTAGGGAGAAGCCTCATTAAGCTTGCCAAGGATTGATTCATTAAACTTCATCAATGATTTATCAAGGTGTTGTTTGGACTTCACCTCAACTACTAATGATTTATGAACCATGAAACCACCATTCGGAGAATCTTTCAACCTCACATCCAACCTAGCAAACACATGAACATCTTTCACTAGGTCTTTCTTGGCTTCATATCTGTGAGACACACTACCCATATTCATACGACATAGAGCATCCGCAACCACATTAGCCTTGGTGGTGTGATAAAGTAAATTCATATTGTAATCTTTCAACAATACTAACCAGCTTCTTTGTCAGAGATTCATATCCTTCTTGGTAAACACATATGGAGACTCTTATGGTCGGTATAAACAAAAACATGGACACCATACTAGTAATTTCTCCATATTTTTAAGGGAAATATCACGGCTGCTAACTCAAGGCCACGAGTTGAATAGTTTCTCTCATGAACCTTAAGTTGACTAGAAACATAGGCAATCACCTTCTGTGTTGCATAATCACACAACCTAAACCCACTCAGAATGCGTCATAATATACAACAAAAAACTTTGTATCCTCCGATAAAGTCAACACTAGAGCGAAAGTAAGCCTATCCTTCAACATTTGGGAGCTTCTCTCACATGCCTCCAACCACTCAAATTTCTTTCACTTTTGGGTCAAAGTAGTCAAGGGAGATGCAATGGATGCAAAACCTTTCACGAACCTCCGATAATAACCTGGTAAACCCAAGAAACTCATAATGTCGGTTGGAGTCAATGGTCTAGACAAATTTTTCACCGCCTCTATTTTTGTTGGATCAACCTCAACTCCCTCACTAGAGTTGATATGAAAAACAAATGTCATCGATCTCAACCAAAACTCGCATTTGCTATACCTTGCAAACAATTGATGTTCCTTATGTACTTGCAACACCACCCTAAAATGGTTCATGTGATCACCCTCATTTTATGAATAAACCAAGATGTAGTAATGAAGACAACGACAATTAAATCTAGGTAACTTAAAAACACCCTATTCATTAGGTCCATAAAGGTCACCGGAGAATTTTTTGAGACCAAAGTACATTACTAAGAACTCATACAAATTTACTCCAGACTTAAAAAAGATCAATAAATGGTAGGTTAGCCCAAAGAATGCTTTGAAAAGAGCTTGGTATATAGACACATACAACACTAGGACAAAGGGTCTTTTTCAACGCAAATGGTTTAAAAGATATAAAGTTCAAAACGGAATTGGAATTCTTCAAATGGTTGAAGCTATCGGACAAACGGTGAATAGCATTTCATCTCTTCAAGTCCTTGTTAACAGATTGCATAAATACAAGGACAATGTTGTTAAGAGTGTTACTCCGCCTTCTTGAAGGCTTAAATATCCCTTACAGGAAAGATGTCCTTTAGGCGCCCCTTTCAAAAACCCGTGTACCCAAAAAACTGAATTTGTTTATGTTTTGAAGAGAAACAAGGTTTTGAACAGAATACTTATACTAACCAGGTTCTTCATGTGGTTTCAAAAGCAAATTGACGATCAAAGTATAATTACAATGGGTACTACCCAATTGGTAACAAACCCCAGTTCTTCCAATCATGTTTTCAGTCTAGAAATCATCTATATTCAAAATCCCCATAAATTTTCCCGCATAGGATTTTCCCAAATCCAAGCAGTGAATTCAGTAACTCTCCTAAATCGTTGAAAAGATAGTGAACAATTACTAAATTAAGATTTCTCAGGTGTGATAAGGTGGGGCTGTCAAGCAAGAACTCCCATATTCCAAGAACTTTTTATCATACGTCTTTTCCAAATATCCAGTTTGAGGAGAATAATATACACCCAGAGTGTTTGCGGATTGTACAGGTATATAACCGAATGGAATAAGACTGTGATGGATGACTGACAATAATAACACTCCAAGACATGGGTATGAATGTTCCAATCTTACAAGTGGAAGGTACCATCTGATCAGCAGCGCTAATAGATAGTTGCAGGTTTTACTGGTACTTTAAGAAATTTGGTTGGGCACAATTATCTCACAGAACTTAACAGAATGATATCTTTAATGTTGTTGCACGCAGAATGTTGTTAACGTTGGGAAGAACATAACTACTACTACTACTACTATTTTTGTCAACCTTCTTGCTTGCAACGCATTAAGAATATCATTTCTCTCTAAGTTCCGTGAGATAAGTTGGTCCCACCAATTGCCTTAAAGACTAGTAAACCTGCAACTATCCTATTAGTTGCATGCTTATCATGGTACCGTTTCCACTTGTAAGCTATAACATTCATAACCCATTTCTTGAGTTGTTATAGATTTGCCGCAACCATACCATCTCATATTCCATTCAGTTATACTTATCATCTGCCCACTCTGTGGGGTGCATATTATTATTCTTCAACTAATGTCTGGAAAATAATATATGGGATAAAATTTTTGGAATGTGGGAGTCTTTCTTTTATAGCTCCCACCCTTATCTCCCGGAGAAATCTTACTTCTCTTAAGCTTGCTCACTAATCCTTTCACGATCGCAGAGAGTTTTTAATTTCATCTGGTTTTTGTTTGTGAGAATCTCTGGGAAATTTATGGGATCCTAAAAATAGGATTGGTTTTCTAGATTAAAAACCTGATTGGATGAACTGGGTTTGTTCCACTTTGGCTGGTACCCGCTGTAAATATGCTTTGAGTCTTCATTTTGTTTTGAAACCACATGAATAACCTGGTTAGTATAATTATTCTGTTCAAAAACCTTGTTTATCTCTTCAATAGTAACAAGTTCCTTTTCTTCCATTTTGGGCTCTCGGTTTAGTTACCCAATCATCACGACCTTATGGAACTTGATTAGAAATCCACCTCTTAAATCTAGGCTTATCTAATATATGAAGCCTATTCTTTGAAGAAGCTCCATCAAAAGATATTGCCCTATTAGAATCTCTACTCTTTCTCTTAGCCTTTTCTTCTTCCACATGTTCAGAATGCGCCATAAGTCGAGAAATGTTCATGTTTTTATCTAGCATAGACGAATGACACTCATCTTGCAAATCATCCGACAACCCCATCGAAAAGAATTCCATTTCATATCTAGGATCGGAAACCAAAAAAGGAGTATATTTTGACAATCAAGTGAAATTCAAGGAGTATTCATGAAAACTTATACCTCCTTGGTGAAGGTTGATAAACTCCACCACATAAGTTTCCCTTAACTCCCAAGGGAAGAACCGATCAAGAAAAGACTTCTTCAAGATCTCCCAAGTCACCGGACCACTCCCTAATGGCCTATTATCCTTGCATTAGACATACCATACTTGAGCTACATCCATGAGTTGATAAGTGGATAATTAGGCCTTCTCACTAGTAGACAACCCCATGTCCAAGAGTATCTTGTAGACTTTATCAATGAACTCTTGGTGGTCTTCTTCAACCATAGAACCGTAGAATGTGGGAGGATTCATCCGAGTGAAATCCCTTGGACGGGAGAACATAGTAGGAACTTGTTGATGAGGACGGGGTACAACCTCCCGGTTAACTTACGCCGTCATATCTTGGGCTTGAGCAAAGGTATCTTGGGACAACTGGATTAAGGAAACATTTATATCACTATACATCAAGGGTGGAGGATTGACCAGAGCTTTTTCAACCACGGGGAGGAGCTTCCGCATAGGCAATCTCCTCTTCAAGCCTTTGGGCAGCATTACTTCGAGTGTTCATTTCCTAAAATCACAACAATTGGGTTAAATACAAAACCACACCATAAGTATTCTCAATTGGGACAATATTAGATTTCCAAGAAAGTGAGAGTTTCCTAGGCATCACGTAGATTCCTATCCATAAGTGTGTGCGTTTCACAATTATTATTATGAACTTACATAGACGTGGTTGGAAGAGATATTTACAAAAACATAATTCAACCTCATGCTTTAATACCAAGTTTGTCTCATCTGAGTTTACCCCATAGACATAACTAGCATCATCGTCCTCTTTGAGGACTAAGACTAGCGTCTTAGTTTACATCATTACATTCATAGGTCAAATGTAGCAGAAAATTTAAAATTTTTCATTATTTCTACTTGGAGGTTTACATAGACCTCTACATACACATAACATATATATATATTGTGTACACATAGACACTTCGTATAGGAAGGTTACACAGCCTTTTACTTTTATTGCACATAAATATATATATAAGATAGAACAAAGTCTTTGAAGATTGTCTCATCTAATACTAGTTAACACATTACATTTTTTGGGCATAGCCATCATTAATTTCCATATATCCACATATAGGGTTTATACATTCCGTACTAAAAAGAAAGGAGATAGAACATAAGAGTCTTAGAACTAAAAAAACAACATAAGCTCAATATTTGTATCGACCTAGGAAAACGAGGACCTTACCTACTTCGATGATCAAAGGATCCAAGCCTTCTTCAAGTTGCCTTCCGAAACACTTCAACAACTAGAACCTAAAATGTTTGGCAAAAAAAAGAATTGGAGTTAGTACTACACTTGTAATAAGTATGAGTCCATGTTCACATATAAAATCAAATCATGCTAAAAAGACATTTTATTAAAACATGCTACTTTTTTCTTCGAAAAGCCTTATGCATCATCAAGTCAAAGCAAATAACATAGTTGTCAACATACATTAACCCATAATCCAACAAACCCTACAATAAAGTAATTACATCACAAGCACGGATAAGAGTTCATCATATCATAATAAATCAAGACTACTATCGATGAATCCTCATAACGCAAACACTGCAATACCAGCAAATCCTCTAACATACTCATACTGGACCCTATGAAGAACCCCCCTCATGGATAATATTCAAATTAACACAACATAGTCTTTTAAGGATATACAACATCATACTTTTAACAACATAGACCAATTACTTGTTCATAAGAGTATCAATCACTATATAATATTATTTATATGTAAAGTCGTCATACTATAATCTTTTGCATTCATTATCATATACATATATAATGTCATCCTTCTAAAGCTTCAATCAAGGCAAACTAGTGCAAGGAATATGTAGAGTCCCATACCCCTACCTAGGCTATGTCAAACCTCTCAAGTCACCTTAGTTAGTTTATCTTCATTCGTTCATTTTAATTTGTCTTAACGACATAGACCACAAAAGCTATGTGTGGAATCCGGTGTTGTAAAACCTTACAACGATGGATGGTGGTCTACCATCCAAAGTAAAACCCAACATAAACATAGCTTTCTATGTAGATCCACTAGCTAGTCTTCCTATGGGGGAAACATAGTTCAAGAACTAAGAGACAGGTATTCTTTCTCTAAATACCAGTTGGAAATTGGGGCCTCCTCTTATGGGAATCCATTGGATGAGTATCCCTCTTTGGGGAATCGTCACAACGTTTAGAACTATAGGGTTAATCTTTCTCTATGGGAAGTCATCACCTCCCATTGTCAAGTTCACTCCATGATAAGCTAAGTTCCTTTATGGAAATATCTTTAATGTCTTTATTAATCATCATAACTTATTTTAATTCATAGCGTCTAACCCTTGTATAATTATCATCATCATAGCTTAGTAAACATTGTATGAGTATAGTCCTTTCATCACAATTCACATAAGTTAGGTTAGCACATTTTTATTTTTATTCATAATAAGGCACATTGGTAATAATCACCATCCTTACAAAAATTACATCTTTATAAACCTCACATTAATAATCAAGAAATTTAAATTCAACATCATATAACCCTATAAATCCTAATAAAAGGCATACTACAACACAACATCATGACTTAATCATCATTAACAACAATTTGAAGTATATGATACAAATCATAAGACTTACCAAGGCCTTACCATAAACCCTGAATTCAACACAATTCAGGTATAAATCATCATAACTCAATAATCAACATGATAACAAGACTAGAAGAATCACTACATCATAGTTTAATACTCGATCATAGCTTAAGAAAAGGTACTTAGGTACATTCACTTCCTAACCTAGATCATCTTATCAATACGTACTCAAGACTACCTTCAATCTAAGTTGTTATAGATTATATACTAAACACATTATATACTAATTAAGCAAGAGACCAAGTTCATTGACACCAGAATACAATTTAATTCATATCAAAATCAAACGTAGGTTTTTTTTTTTTTAAGGGTCGAGGGTCATCTCTAACACACAAAACGAAACCATCAATATATCATACTTGGTTATAATATATGTAAATTACATTCATATACCACATAAAACACAAAAAACCAATTCAGACATAATTTTTAGATTGAGAAAGAACCATATGAAAACTCAACTTTTGAAAATATTTTGAAGGAACCCTTTGAGTAAAGAGGTCTCAAAGGTGAATTAGATCCCACACCTCAACGTTTAATGAAAATTTGATGGTGAAAGAGTCCCTTTACAGCCCCCAAGTACCTCCCCTAGCTAGTCTTCAATGGTGTCTTCCAATAGAGAGAGAAAAGACAGAAGGAAGAGAGTTTTGTTTTAAGTGTTATAATTAGATGAATGGG
Source organism: Solanum habrochaites (assembly GCA_027704765.1). Lineage (NCBI taxonomy): Eukaryota > Viridiplantae > Streptophyta > Magnoliopsida > Solanales > Solanaceae > Solanum > Solanum habrochaites. The sequence continues at coordinate 42,059,839 of JAKWJA010002497.1, read as the reverse complement.
TTTGGGGTTTTTATAAGGGGGGTTAATTAGTTAATTATTCTAACCTAATCCCCAAACTAACCACTTAATTAATTATGTAGTACTTAACTTAAAACGTGCATGAAAGTTATAGTACAACCGAGGACACCACGATCGGCGTATCGTGGGTTAGTCGACGGACCAGGACTCCTTGTGCTGCACATCCGTCGTCCTTGTCCAAGATTGTGCAGGTGAGGGCCTCAAACCAATTTGTTAAGTGTTTCTCAACGGTTGGCATCGACGCTCCATCGATCAACACACGCACCGTCGATTGCCCTTTTGTGGGTACACACTGCCTAGGTAGTGTTGACAGTAACGTGCAAGGGTCCTCCTCAAGGGACCTTGGTTGGTCGTTGGGAAATCATACCTAGAACTTTAGACAACAAATCCACACAAACACATTTGACCCATAAAATCTAGTTAAATAGTCTTACGCACGCTAGTACCTCCTAGAACTAGTTTCCGGATGTCATGGATGTTCTTGAATGTTTTATTTATATACTTTCTAAATAACTTATAAACAGTAAAATAGGACTTAAAATAGTGTCTAGACCTTATGACAACTATGTTACGCTTTGAGACATGCCTTGGATTTTTGAAATGTTACTGGATGGTGCCACAGACTTGGACATGCCCCTGGAATAGACGATGTCCAGTTTGGGGCCATATGTACCATGAAATAGTATCTTAGTCTCATGGAAATACTAATAAACACACAAAACAATCAAACCAGAAAAATGAAACACAAATCACAGTCCAGTGCAGAACTGCAAAAGACTGTTGACGTTAACACATGGCCTCATTGTGACTGCCCGCGGCCAGTCGTAGTCAGCCATCGTTGAATACTTAGGAATTATTAAGTATTAATTCATTAGACCTCTCAGTTTGAAACGATGGACCTGCAAAATGGCACATCGATCAATCAACAAACCGTAGTCCACTTCCATCGTTTGACACTTAGAATAAATTTTAAACTCTCATAAATTAGGATTTCAGTTTGAAATGACGGCCGTGAAGAATGGCCCGCGGATCAATCCAAGGACCGTTATCAACTTCCATCATCTCAAAATTCAGCATTTTGAAGGTTGATCAATCGACGGACCCCATCGACGGCCCATTGACCAATCGACAATCTACGATCCGTTGACGGGGTCGAGCTGTTGGTTAGAGACATATTATTGACCTTGTTTATATCTCAGCCATTTTGACATTTGACACCGTTTTAGTACTCTTCAAATTTTTTACCCAACACAATCAACAATACAAGACTGTTCTTCATCCGTAGGGTTGATGATTTCGCGAAGTTCAACAAACCGGATTCAACATGCTAGCTACCAAACTCTAAGTGTAAATGAAGCAATCATAATTTTTAAACAATTACAAAACACCACTACCCATTAACTTTCCATAATTATAAGGGACGTATTGCCCATTTTTTAACAAGCAAAAACATACAAATTTGTCCCTAAGTAAAGACCCACAGTCTAATATTCTTTTCCAATAGAAAATGAAGGACAATTCAGTTAGAAAAGGGAATTGAAATACATGAAAATTGTAATGGATTGACTGTTGAGTATATTTATCAACACCTACGTGCGTGCCTTGAACAACCGATGAAAATTCAAAGAAAGAAGTAGAATTCAGTAAGAAAGGGTTTTAGGAGTTTTTGGGCTTTGGGAGTTTTGGGCTCTTTGATGAAAATGGAAGGTGGAGTTATGATGCTTTATATGGAAGGAAGGAATAAGGGGAGGGCGTGTTGGAAGGATTTGAAAAGGTTTTGGAGGTTATTTGAAAATTTTTCATTTTTATACCGCCGGGTCGGTTCGGTTTCATGCTTCCTTTGGACCTAACGATACCCATCGAAGACCTAGGTCCCAGTCAATGGATCGTCGATTGCATAAAAACATAGAAAAAATCACATGGCATACCTTTGATCAATGAACACTATCAACTTTTCGTCGACGGAACGAAGACCTGTTGATGGGGTATGTAGATTTGTGCACTAAACAATTTTCTGTAGAATTCTTTGTTGTGGTTTCTGTACATTGAACACCTATTAAGCTATTCTTTTTTGTGTTTTTCTTGACACTTTTGAGACACGTACCCTAAACTAATCTCTAACCAACACTAAAAAAATATCACCATAAAAGGAGTAAAACAATGTCAAACAACAAAAAGCAACTATTCCCACAAAGAAAATAAAAACCTATTGTTTGCTAGAGGATACACCTTGTGTTGCCTCCCAAGAAGTGCTTGATTTAACATCGTGGCATGACGCATGATCCTTGATTACTCATACTTCATCAAGATGATATAACTAAACAAATTCATGGACACTTTCCACATGCCCTTTGTAGATCTTAATTCTTTACCCGTCGACATTGAACATTGCACCCTCCTTGTTATCCAACTCAACCGCTCCATGAGGAAACACTTTAGTAACATGGAATGGTCCCATCCACTTTGACTTGAGTTTTCCTTGAAATAAGCGTACCCTAGAGTTGAATAGAAGCACCAAGTCCCTAACCGCAAATTTTTGTTTTTCAATCTTTTCGTCGTGGTCCTTCTTCATATTATCTTTGTAGATGGCTGAACATTCATATTATTTTAGTCGAAACTCATCAAGATCATTCAACCCATTCAGCGTTTGTTCCACAGCTTCATCCCAATCCATATTCAGTTTCTTCATCGCCCACATACCTTTGTGCTCTAACTCAACTGAAAAGTGATAAGCCTTCTGATGTACAAGTTGGTATAGAGACATACCTATGGGGTCTTGTATGCAGTACGGTAAGCCCAAATAGCATCATCAAGCCTCCCTGACAAATCCGTTCTATTAGCATTTATCATTTTTGATAAGATTAGCTTGATCTTTTGAGTATACACCTCAACTTGCCCTCTAATCTGTGGATGGTACATAATTTCCACATTATGGCGAACCCCATATTTATTCAATAGCCCTTTGAACAACTTATTGCAAAAGTGAGACCCAGCATCACTAATAATGGTCCCAAGTGTGCCAAATTTGGAGAACATGTTTTTTTCAAGAAAATAGTTACACTCTTCCCATCATTGTTAGAAAGCGTTACGGTTTTCACCCATTTTGACATGTAGTCAACCGCCACAAGTATATATTTCATACCATGAGAACTCACAAACTGGCCCATAAAATCAATTCCCCATACATCAAATAACTCAATTACTAGTATGGGGTTCAAAGGGAGCTCTTGCCTCTTCGAAATTCCTCCATCTCTTTCACACCAATCACATGAATTGGCGAACTCATGATCATCTTGATAAATTGTTGGCCAATAGTACCCACACTAAAAAATCTTGTGGGCAGTCTGGATACCATTATGGTGCCCACCCACAGGCGAGGAGTGGCATGCCTCCAAAACACTTAACATCTCAACTTGTGAGACGCAACGATGAATATGCCCATCAGTACAACTCCAGTATAAGTAAGGATCATCCCACAAGAACTTTTTAACATCATGCATGAGTTTCTTCCTTTGATGGAATGACAAGTCCAATGGGACTATATCACTAGCTAGATAATTCACAAAATCGGCAAACCATGGAATCAACCAATGAGAAGGGATAATATATGATAATCAGGGAAGGTATCATCAATTTTAGACTTTTCACCCAACTCTCACAATCCTTCATCTGCCAATCTGGACAAATGATCGGCAACTTGATTTTCTGTCCCTTTTCTATGTTTTACCTTAAAATCAAACTCTTGCAATAGTAACACCCATCTAATAAACCTTTGTTTTACATCCTTCTTTACCATCAATTACATTAACATGGAGTGATAAGTATGCACTATGACTCTCGTGTAGAGAAAATAGGAAAGAAAATATTCAAAAGCAAATACCACAGCAAGAAGGTCTTGTTCAGTCACACTGTAGTTCTTTTGTGCTTCATTTAGGGCCTTACTTACATATTAGATAGGGTGAAGGATTTTATCCCTTATTTGTCCCAACACCACACCAAGTGCAACCCCAATAGCATCACACACAACCTTAAGACTTACTCCAATCTGGAGAAATAATTATGGACGCAAACACCAACTTCTCCTTCAACCCTCAAAACTCCTTCAGACATGATTCATCAAAATAGAATTTACATTCATTCTCAAGTAATTTGCACAGAGGATGTGCAATTTTGGAGAAAACCTTAATAAACCTCTGGTAGAAATCCGCATGTCCAAGAAAACTCCTCATTCCTTTTATAGATATGGGTGGAGGAAGTCTCTCTTAACTTCAACTTTTGCTTGATCAACATCTATTCTATTTTCCAAGATGCGATGGCCCAGTACTATAACTTCTTTCACCATAAAGTGATATTTTTCCCAATTAGTACAAGATTGGAATGTTCACATCGTCTGAAACTAGCAGTCAAGTGACTTAAACACCGATCGAAGGAGTCGCCAACAACTGAAAAGTCATCCATAAACACCTCTATAGTGTCCTCCACCATATAAGAGAATATTAACATCATACATCTCTTGAAACTGGCCACCACATGAATACATAACCCAAACGTCATCCTTTTGAATTTGAACGTCCCATAAAGGCAAGTTAAGGTGTTTTTTGTTTTATGCTCTGGCAATAAAGATTTGTTTGTAACCTGAATAGCCGTCAAGAAAACAATACTATCCTTTTTCTGCGAGTCTGTCTTACATCTGGTCCATGAAGGGTACAGGGAAATGGTCCTTCTAAGTCCATGCATTCAGTTTCCGGTATTCCATACAAACTCTCTATCTAGTCACCAACTTCATTGGAACAAGCTCATTCCTCTCATTGGGAACTACTGTTATTCCCCTTTTTGGGCACACTGAACAGATAAAGAATTTGTTTACATCTCCCCGTCCTTTCACTTCAGTCCTTTTAACTTCCCCCCCGTCTCGCTTTCTCTTCCTATCCCTTCCTACATTTTGGCCTCCCGGCCCCAACTACGGTCTCCCCCCTTCATCGCTTTCCTGGCGCAACCTCTTTTATATCCTCCGCTTCCTCCTTGGCTTCTTCCGTTTATTTCATACCTCCTTAATTCCTCAATCCATGATGCGCTGTGCACTCCACGCGTAAGGGGGTCCCGGCTCTATCTGGGTCATACAATTATTATCGCAATAGGATATATTACTCCGACCTCTAAACCACTTATGTCTCCTTCTTCACTACCCTCTCCCATAGGTTGGATCAACCTTTGGCTGGTGCTCAATACGTTGCTTGTGATCGGTCATGATATGGATTTTTTTGAACAAATATCGGGAGGGATCCCAATTGTCCGCACTAGTCCTACAAATGGATTCGTTTTGTAACCCTCAAAAACTCCACAAAACACACTACTCTACTTGTTGCCAACCCCGGTACAATCCAATGCAATTATTACCGGAAAAGTGTCATCTCTACCCAAGAATACATACCTCAGATGAGGTGGTAGAGCCTTAAGTTCTAATTTTTGAGCCTCTTAAATAGATGGTATCGCCAATGGAGAATCGTGATGCTTTATATCTAACTCCAATTTCTTTGGTTTGGACTAATATTCACTTTGTTCAATTGTCGCAACAAAGACCCATACTATTCAATACCATCACTCTCAAAATTCATGATCAATGCCGCCAGTGTCTTGGTACCTAGGCTCTCTTAGATTTGTACCTTAGACATACTCCCAATCTTATAGGATATAGAAGATACCGATTGGAGCTCACCACTGTGCTTCATGGACGTACAAATGATGAATGTTGCTTCTTCATTGTTCAACCTAAACTTCATCTGCCCTTTTTCCATTTAAACCAAGGAGCGACCCGTAGTAATGAATGGCCTCCCAAGAATAATAGGGACCTCAAAGTGCACCTCACAGTCAAGAATCAGAAAATTGGCCAAAAATACATAAGACTCCACTTTCACAAGCACATCATGGAGTATTTCAATGTGCCTCTTCACTGTTCAATCGGCCATTAGTAATCACATTGAAGTGGGCTTTGGGTTACCCAAACCCAATATCTTATAAATGAAAATAGGCATGAGATTTATGCTTTCACTTTGCTCACACAGTGCTTTGGCAAAGTGTAATAAATTGATGGTACATGGAATAGTCAAAGCGCCCAGATATTCCTTCTTCTACATAAGAGACCTTGTTGTAATAACACTACAATGGTGCATTCAGTCATCATCCTCAAAACTTACCAATCTCTTCTTTGTAGCTATATCCTTCATAACTTGGCATAATCGGGCATTTGCTCCAAAGCTTCTAACAAAGGGACATTGATGGAAAGATGCTTCAACAAAGTAAAAGAATGCTCATATTACCATCCAAAGTCTTCTTCACCAATCTCAGGGGAACGGTGGAGGTGGTATAGGAATGGGCACCACTTTTTGGTGTACCTCTGTTTCTTTTGCCACTTTATCTACCAATTCACCCTGTTTCCACCACCGTCGTCGGTCGTTTCTAACCCTCAATCTTCTAACCATGACTGTAAATAATTTTTCTTACCTCCGATCCCTCGTAGCGTCTTTACTGCTATGCAATGTCCTTATTTTTTTAGGATTTTGTAATGGTATTGCAAGTTCCCTGATTGTTTGTTGGTTCACAGTAGTATCCATTGGGCCATTTGTAACTCACGAATGCTTAATCGGACGCGCAATGTGCATCAACTTTTCCCCTATATTGAGCCAACACCTCTCAGCCTCCTTTGGTTTGCCTCATCACTACATCAAACCTTCTCATCATTCTTCGAAACATATCTTTCAACTCGGCACCATACGACCATCCTCATTGCCCTTGAAAATTTTCCCGATTTTGAGGTGGAACATAGGGCCAAGTTCGATCATTTCTATTACTATAATTACCCCGATTGAAGTTGTTGTCACCGTTGTAGTTTCCATCTCGAACATACTTGCCCTATCTTTTGTAATTCCCAGTGTTCTTACCTTAGTTTCTTTGACTTTGACACCAATTTTCCTTATTAGAGCCTTGGGCATTTACCTTCTCTGCACCTATTGTGACATGTTTCAATACCAACCCAAGCCAGTTCTCATTTGAGCTATCTCTTAACGAATCTCATCTGCATTTGGGTTGTGTGTAGCTTGCACTGCAAAGGTGTTTCTCCAAGTGTTAGACTTTATAGTACTTCAAGTCTTATTATTGCGAGAGATTTTCTCCAACTACTCTGCAATCTCTGCATGTATGCACTCACCATAAGAACCACCTGAAATTGTGTCGAGCACTGCTTTATTATTATAATCTTGTCCCTAATATAAGTACTCTTTCAATGACTCATCATCAATGTAGTGGTTTGGGACACCTCTCACGTAAGTAGTAAATTAGTTTCTAGAGCTACTTACAGACTTCCAGGTACTGCCACAAAATTGTTCACTCTATCTTTGTTGTTGAGGTTTGTGGACATCGGGTAGTTCCGTGCTAGGAACACATCCCTCAACTACTCCCAGATATAGAAAGAATTAATTGGCAATTTAGTAAACTATATTGCATCCTCTACCATCAGTGATAGAGGGAACACTCTCAACCAGATGACATTCATGTCTAAGTACGGGCCCCCGCACAAATCCTCCACACCGATGTTAGTTTGGCTATGTGAGAATGGGGATCCTCAAGTGTTCGCCCTGAAAACAAATCCCTTGCAGTGAGCATCTGCATCAAGATCCTAGTTACCACGAACGTGTGCCCCTGTAGTAGAGAAGGTAGAACAAGAGACCCTGCAGAATCAGTGATATTGGCGTTGCCCCTATAGAACACTTGAGGGCATGGGATGAGAGGTTGCATCCTCAAAGCACCATCAGCCTGATTTTCTGCAACCATTTGATTCAACTCCTCAACTGGTGGTGGGTGATGGCGATTGATGCCATCACCTATATTAGCTGGGTTCTGCTGATTATTCATTCTTTGAAGTGTACGGTTCAATTTACGATCGAAAGGAATTATTGATTCTTCTCAACTCCATGTAATTGGCATACACTAGAGCTAGACCTAGAGAAACAAAAACAAAAGAAATAGTAAAAAAAAAAATTTAGACTAAATTTCACTAATGTTATCAAGGTTAATCTAAAAGCCACTTTCCTTCCCTTTTCCTCCCTCTGCGCGGCGCCAAAATTTTATACGCTCAAATTACACCTTTATAAAGAAGTATAACCGGTCGTATCAATTAAAGAACCCAACAATTATGTTGGGGTCCATCCTTTGAGGAAAATCGGTTAGATTTAACTTAATGTACGATTACTTCTATTTAGTCAAGTCCTTTTTGAAAAGACAAAATTAAAGGGAGGATTTTTTGAAACAAAAGTATTTTAATATCTCTAAGTGAAATAATTAACAGAAGTAAATCTTTAGTGTTTATCAAGTTGTAAGAGAAACTAGGGTTTAAGTGTTCCCTATAGGTTCATAATGTCGTATTCCTTACTATAACAATTATTACCTAGTGTTTTCCATGCAAAGTGATAAGTTAGGTATCTGTAATTCCTTGGTCCGACACTTAGAGAATTTCACTCTGTACCTTGGTCCGGCTACATGTGTCTAAGCTACTAGCCCTTACCTTTACTTCATATTAAGCATCATATTCGATGTATGACTTAGTTATTATTTCTCACCAATCGAAACTAACCTATTAGAAAGTATCCAACTAAATCTATGTTGATAAATTTTTTCCTGTTAACTAACTCCTTGGTTCCGCAAGTAGCAAAAGGCGAGTTATAATGTGTGCACTGTTTAAAAAGACTTCTAAGCAAAAGAGTTATCAATGCATGCAATAAACTATGTAACACCTTCAAAATCCTAGACAAGTCTTAGAGCCTAACATAGGTTCTATGGTGTATAAAAACTATTTTAAGACCTATTTTAATTAAAATAGGTCATTTAGGAAGTTTAAGAACCAAAATATCCAAAAACATCCATGATGTTCGTAAACTAGTTCTAAGGGGTACTAGCATGTCTTAGCCTATTTTACTAGATTTTTTGAGTTGGAAATCCATGAAATGAGGTGTTAGAGTTTATAAAAATTTTTTTAAGGTAATTATTAGTTTAATCATCCGGGTAAGACTCCCCACGGACCAACCAAGGATCCTTGAGGACTCTAGCACTAGGAGGCAACACTACCTAGGCAGTATGAAACCACGAGAAGCCATCAACAGCTTGTGTGTGGATCAACGGGGCGTCGATGCCAACCGTCGTATCACACCTAGACAAAATATTGGAGGCCCTCAGATGCAAAGTCTCTGAACTCAATGACTGTTGTGCAGCACGGAAAGCACAGTGCCCGTCGACTCACAGACGACCCATCGACGGGGTTTCTTCTGTGAGGATCCATTTTTCTACACAATTTAAGTTTAGTCAAATTAAAAAAATTAAGGGGTTTAGGGTTATTAAGGGATTAATGGAATATTATTTATCTAATTAACCCCCCATATAAGACCCAACCCTTATTCATCTAAACATAACTCACAATAACTCCTCTTCCCTCTTTCCTTCTGTTTTCTCTCTATCTATTTTGGAAGCCGACCACCAGTGAGAAAATCTAGGGGGAGGTTTTGGTGGACGTAAAGGAAGATATTCTCAATCAATCTGTACGTAAACATTAATGTATAGGATCTAATTCACCTTTCAGACACTTTCCTCAAAGGGTTCCTTCAAAATGGATTTCAAAAGTTAAATTTTCATATGGGTTTCATCCGATTAAGAAATTGATGTTTTGAACTGAGTTGTTTATGTTTTATTTAGGGTGTAATGGATATATTAACATGTATTTTAACGTGATTATGATAAATGGTGATGGTTTGACCTAAATTGAAGAATATGGTCCTTAACCCTAGGTTGATCTTGATGTAAATTGGGTAGTGATTGAATATATTGTCCTGACTATGGGTTAAATCACTATTAGATGATGTTGTTTAAGAAATCATTAACAAATTATAATGAATTATTGTCTGTCATGCTAATCTTCAAAAGTGACCTAAGTTATGGAAATTGGCCAATGTAACCTTGTTTTAAGCATTGATTTGGTATTGAATTATGGTGTTTTTATTATTGTTATCATGTTTTTTATTTAAATATGATGTTGAAAATCTATATGGGATTGAATTGTGGTTTTATGGGAAGGCCTAAATGATGAACTCTGAGGAAGACTTGGTAAGTCTTTGAATATCTATCTTTACTTCCAATTGTGATTAATTGTTGTTAAGTCATGATGTTATATTGGAGTATGAGTGATATTGGGATTATAGGGTGGTACGACGTTGAATTGAAATGTGTTGAATATGTTGTGAGGTTGATTAAGGTGTATGTGATATAAGTCTGGGACTGACTACCACTGTGTACTTATTATGATTTTATGCATGTGTTAAGCTCACCGTATGACTCGTGATAAAAGGATTTATATTCTCATACAATTCTTATTGAAGTTATCGATGATGATGAATTATACTAGTGGTAGAAAACCTAGTACCTAATAAACGATGATTGATATTAAAGGCCTTAAAGACCTTTCCAAAAGGGAAGCAGGCTTAGCACCGATTGAACTAGACTGAGAAATTTTCTCTCCTACATAGAAGGTAGAACACTACATCACTCTTGAGATGAGACTATAATGCATGGAGATTAAAGAGGGACCCAACTATAGTCTCCTACGTTCTTGAAGTATGGGAGAGTTGCCCCCAAGGAAATATTATCTAGTTGATGTAACGTAATTGCTATGTTTCTTTTTTGGGTACTTACCTTCGGCAATAGTCGCCTTCCTTCTAGTAAGGTTTCAGAAATTAGATTCCAACACTAGCTCATGTGAATCTATCTCGGTCATGCAAGAATGTTTCCCAAAAGGTAAAATGAATTAAAGAAATAGAACTCTACCTAGGCTACCTAAGGGTTTGGTCCTTGTGTAGTATGGGTTGGGACTCTACCTAAGAATTGCCAATAGTTTAGACTGAAGGGGAGTCTTTATTAGGATGGCTCTTTATATATGAGTATGTTTATGATGATATCAATTGTACATGATGAAACTGTGCACATTGTTTTGTTAATACATGTTGAATTAGTTCAATATATGAATATGTGTTGCGTTCTATTGTTAAAATAAGATAAATGTCTATCTAAATGTTATATTATTTGGAGTTTGGACATTGGTTATGGATTCTTGTTCGGCTACTTTATTAATAAGGTTATGGGCTTTCTTGGTCATTGCACTTTGTTTTACTATATAAGGATTTAAAGCATTACTGTTTGCTTATTATGATATTGGTTAACTCTTATTCTCTTTGATGTTATTCCTTGATTGATAGGGTAGTGGTTGTAGTAAAGAATGGTTCAAGGAGTGGGATACTATTATTTTTTTTGACTTAGTAAGCATGCTTTGTTTGATTGATATGGCTTGCTTGATTTGCATTAGAACCTTTTAGAAGGTAAAATTGCATTTGACTAAATGTCCCCTTTTAAGCATGTTTTTGCTGTTTATATGTTAATAGGGTCTCAGACTTAGTACATGTGGGTACTAAACACATTGTCTTTCTTGATCCTTTTCCCAAGAAATGTACGGTTCCGGTCGTTGTAAAGGCTCATTCGAGACAACTTGAAGAATGTTAGATATTCCTATCATCCAAGTGGGTGTTCCTTCACTTTCCGAAGGCGATGCCAATATCTTCCTATGAGTTCTATTGGTTTTTTCTATATTTTTATGTTTCATTTGTCACTTTTATTTGTGTACGACATGTTACTCCATATGTTGCTGCTTCCTTTACATTTGATGTAATGGCTATGCCCACATTGTTATGAAATCATGTTAGATGGTATGAGATGAGAAAATCTTTATTGAGAACTTATTCTCTTTTAAATTATGATGTGCAATAAAAGTATAAGGCCTATGCGACTCCTAAAAAATACGAAGCGTCTATGTATACTCGATCCTATATATTATGTGTATGTAGAGGTCTATGTAAATCTCCAAGTAGATGTAATGAAATGTTATAAATTTTTCCGCATTTTCAACCTATGAATGTAATGATATGAGACTTATAGGCTAGTCTTAGTCCTTGAAAAATTTCAATGCCGGTTACGTCTAGGGGGTAAACCCAAATGTGATTAACTTGGTATCAAAGAATGAGGTTGAATATCGTTGAATTATGTCTCCCTCTCTCTCTACCACATTTGTGTAGGTTTGTATTCATAATTTTGAAGCGCGCCACACTTATGAATAGGAAGCTATGTGATGCCTAGGAATCACTCTCTTTCTTGGAAATCCTATATTGTGCCATTAGACTATAGTTATGGTGTGGTTTGCATATAATCCTATTTATGTGCTTATAGAGAGAATGAACCCTCAATGGAATGCGGCACGATGACTTGAAGAAGAATTTACCAATGCGAGAGCTCCTCCCCGTGGTGCGCAAGTTCCTCCGCATTAAGAATATGTTAATGTTTACCAAGCTCCTGTCAATCCTCCACCCTTTACGGATAGAGATATAAGGTATTCCCTTATTCAATTAGCTCAAGACGCCACTATCCAAGACCAAGCTATCATGGGCCAAGCCAACTGGGATCTTGTACCCCGTCCTCATAAAAAATTCACTACTATGGCTTCCCGTCTAAAAGGCTTCACTCAAATGAACCCTCCTACTTTTTACGGGTCTAGGGTTGAGGAAGACCCCCAAGAATTCATTTATGAAGTCTATAAGATATTTTTGTCTATGGGGTTGTCCACTAGTGAGAAGTCCGAGTTGGCCACCTATCAACTCAAGGACGTGGATCAAGCATGGTTTGTGCAATGGAGGGATAATAGGCCCTTGAGAGGTGGTCCTTTGACTTCGGAGATCTTCAAGAAGGGTTTTCTTGATTGGTTCGTTCCTAGGCAGATTAGGGAGGCAAAAAGTGGTGGAGTTCATGAACCTTCGCAAAGGAGGTATGAGTGTTCATGAATATATCTTGAAATTTACTAAGTTGTTGAAATATTCTCCTTCTTTGGTTTTCGAACCTAGAGTGAAAATAATTCTCTTTGTGATGGGGGTGTCAGATGATTTGCAAGAGGAGTGTCATTCGGGCTTGCGTACATCGCCAACATTAACATTTTCTCGTCTTAGGGTGCATGCCAGAGACACGTAGAGGATCAAGGTTCCCAGGATTAATTAAGTAAATATTCTATAACAGTGTCATGATCTTTTGATTGGGGTTTCTTCAATAAAAATTAAGGCTTGAGATCAAGAAAAGCCTAGATTTAAGAAGCAGGTTTCAAGTCAATTCTCTTCCAGTTCACAAATCTAGTGGTGATAGGGTGTCTAACCCAAATTCCGAAGGGAAAAGATCTCATCACAAACCGAGAAGCGAACTTGTGGAATTGGCAAGAAGCACTATGGTGATTGCCTTAAGGACGGATAATTGTTTTTATATTGCAAGAGTGGCACAGGATAGGATCTGCCCTAATGTGAGGAGTCATACAGGTAAGTTGTCAATCTCAATCAAGTGGTTCTAATGAGCTCCAAAGAATCAACCGATGTGTATGCTCTCTTCTGTAGGGGGGGCAAGAGACTTATTCTCCCAATATGTCTGCAGTTAGTTTTAAAAGTTTCTGTATTGGATTGTATATGCCTTACTTTGATCCCGGCCTCTACTTTAAATTCCTTTTTACTCCTCTAGTATCCAATTTTTTTGATATTTTTACCCAATTTTTTCATGAACCTTTGGTATAAGAGAGGAGGTTCACTCCTGTGGTGGAGTCGGTTGCAAAAAGGTATAATATAATTTTCTCAATACTGTTTCCCATAGAGCTTCTTATGTTTTATTCTAGTAGAAAATTTTGATATGCTAGATTTTATATTAATTTGGTATGATGGGTTGCATGCTTGCTTCCTTCTATTTTATTGTGAGGACAAGGGTGGTGAAGTTAACTTTCCAAATGAACCCGTTTGTGAATGAAGTGGGGAAACTTCTCTCCTAGAGTCTTAATCACTCTGGTATAAAAGCATGAAAATTACCTCCATGTTGTCTTATCCCATATTGTAAGAGTCCAATACCTAGACTCCTAAATACCTACCATTGAGTCGGTCCCCAAAGTGAGTGAATTTTCATAGATTTTTCCTAATGACCTTCCCGGTATTCCTCCCAAACGGGAAATTAATTTCGGTATTTATTTTCTAATGGATTCAAATCCTATTTTAATTCCTCCTTATTAGATGGACCCGGCCGAATGGAAAGTGTTGAAGGCTCAACTCAAGGATTTACTAGATAAGGGTTTTACAAGAGCTAGTATTTCTCTGTGAGGTGATTCAGTTTTGTTTGTAAAGAAGAAGGATGGGTACTTGAAAATTTTTATTGATTACCGCCAACTCAATAAGGTCACCATTAAGAATAAGTATCATCTCCCTCGGATTGATGACTTGTTTGATCAATTCCAATGAGCGAGCTACTTTTTTAAAATTGACATGAGATCGAGGTATCACCAAATTAGGGTGAGAAGTGAGGATGTATCAAAGATGGCCTTGCGAACTAGATATGGTTACTATGAGTTCTTGGTAATGTCTTTCGGTCTCACTAATGCTCCGGCGTCCTGTATGGACCTAATGAATAGAGTGTTTCTAAATTTCCTAGTTTTATTTGTCCTTGTCTTTATTGATGATAACTTCGTATATTGGAAGAATGAGGGTGATCGCATGTGTCATTTGAGGGTGGTATTGCAAAACCTTAAGGTACATAAATTGTTTGCCAAATATAGAAAGTGTGAATTTTTGTTGATGTCGGTGTCATTTCTTTGGTACATAATCACTAGTGAGGGAGTTGAGGTAGACATAAAGAAAATAGAGGCGTTGAAAAATTGGCCGAGACCATGACTCCTATCGACATTAAAGTTTCTTGGGTCCTAGTTGGTTATTAGATCGGAGTTTGTGCTCGTTTTTGCAATCCATGCAATCTCCTTGACTACTTTGACGCCAAAAGATTATAAATTGACTGGTCCGGGAAGGGGCATGTGATAAAAGTTCCCATTGTTGAAAATAGGCTCAATTTCGCTCGGGGATTTAACTTTCCCGGAGGGTACAAAAGGTTTTGTGTGTATTCTGACGCCTATATGGGTTTGGGGTGTGTGCTTATTCAACAGGGTAAAGTGATAGATTATAGGCTATGCCTGTAGGAAACTAAAGTTCCCTGAGACAAACTAGTCCAATTCCACTCCTTTACCTTTAGTAAGACGGGCCGTGGTGTTTGCTTTGAAATTTGGAGGCATTACTTGTACGTTGTTTCATTTTTATGTCTTTTACCGACGCATAAGAGTCTCCAATATGTGTTTTACTTAAAAGGAGTTTGAGTCTCCGTAAGAGCAAAATGTTGTTTATATTTTTTAAACAGATTATGACATGAGTGTCCTTTATTATCACCTTCATCAGGATCATGTGGTTGCGGTTCCCAAGTCGATGACTATGCGTATCGTCCCCTATTTTATGAAGCCAAAAAGACCTAGTGAGGGATTGCACATAGGGCCTTTCTTAGGTTGGGGTGAGCTTTTTTAGACGATTCTTCCGATGGGTGTATTCAATGGTTTGTAACAAAAACTTTGATCATCTTAGTAGTTGAGGTCAGTCATACATTCCATCGACAACTCATTGCTATGGATTTTCAAGAAATGTTCCTCTTCTGATCAATGCAGAAATTTTCAGCTGGGGGGGGGGGTATGTACGTGCCGAAATGGAACTATGGGCTTTCCCCAAGGTAGATGGGTTGAGGGACCGGATCCTAGAAGAAGCATATGGGTCCCGCTACTAAATTCATTCGGGTTCGACAAAAATGTACCATGACCTTAGGGAAGTTTATTGGTAGAAAGGTTTGAAGAAGTATATAGTGAAGTTTGTCGCTAAGTGTACAAATTTCAAAAAAGTAAAAGCCAAACATCAAAAGCCGAGTGGCTTACTACAAGATATCCAAGTTCCTACTTGAAAGTGGTAAGACATTAATATGGATTTTGTAGTGGCTTTACCTAGGATTCAAAGGTCATATGATTCTATATGGGTGGTTGTGGAAAGGTTGACTAAGTCTACTCACTTTATTCCCGTCAAGCTTCTTTATTTGGCAGAATATCATGCTAGGATCTTCATATATTAAATTGTGTGTCACCATGCTATTCCGTTATATATCATATCGGATCGGGGTGCACAATTCAAACCGAGGTTTTGGAGGTCATTCAAAAAAGGGTCGGGCACTAAGGTGAAGTTGATTAACGATTTTCATCCCCAAACGGATGGTCAAGAGGAATGCGCTATTCGAACCCTCGATGATATGTTAGGGCTTGCATTATTGATTTTAAAGGAAATTGGGATAAGCATTTTCTTTTGGTTGAATTCTTCTTATAAAAATAATTTTCATTAATCGATTTTCATGGCTCAGTATGAATACTTGTATCGTAGGAGGTGTAGGTATCCTTTGGAAAAGGTTCATATCATAAAAAATCGATTGCAAATGGACTATAATCGGCAAAAGTCTTATGCTAATCATAGGAAAAGGGATTTGGAGTTTTAAGAAGGTGATAAGGTGCATTTGAAAATTTCACTAATGAAAGGGGTGGTAAGATTTGACAAGAAAAGGAAGTTGAGTCCTCGTTATATGAGTCCCTATGAAATCTTGCAAATGGTTGGTATGGTTGCCTATGAATTTAAACTTCCTAGTGAATTGGTTTCGGTTCATCCAGTTTTCCATGTGTCTATGTTGAAGAAGTATCGCTGCTCCTGAGTTTAGTCATCCTATTGAGGGTTTTATTGTCAATGATAACCTCTATTATGAGGAAGTTCCGGTACATTCTTTATCGGCAGTCATGAAATTACGAATCAAGGATGTTGTTCCTGTAAAGGTTTTTATGGATGAATCATCTAGTTGAAGGGGTGCAACATGGGTGGCCGAGGCCACATGAGTCCTGTTTAACCCATCATCTTTTTGATAATAATGTTATTCATCTTCTTTTTTAAATAAATAAATATGGACTAGAAATTGAAGCTTCATGATTTTTGGTGAAGTCTTGCAAAAATGTGCATTTCGGGTTGCATTACAGTGAAGTAGTACCTTTGAAACTGGAAATTTTGTCTTTTGTTTTTTTTTTTGTTATGTTGCACATTTTGACATGGTGAGTCTTAGTGAAAAGTTATGTTTACTATTGATAAGTTGAACTTTATGCTAATTGACTAATGTAATGTATGTTGAGCTCATGTGTATTATGAGAAGGAAATACTTCAGGATGAAGGGTTTTGAGCCTTATGTGTGATAATTCGAGTTTTGAATTTTGCCTTGTTGAAATGATATGATTTATTTTTATTTGATATTATTGATTGGTTGGGCTACTAGTCTTGAGTCTATTCTTTCCTTCAAAAGAGTTTTAGTGTCATTCGGGGAGGAATGTTCCTAAGAGAGGACGATGTAACAACTTGAAAATCCAAGACGAGTCTTAGCGACTAACATAGGTCACATGGGGTCTAAAAACTGTTTTAAGACCTATTGTAATTAATATAGGTCATTTAGGAAGTTTAAGAACCAAAATGTCCAAGAACGACCATGACATTCGGAAAGTAGTTTCAAGGGGTACTAGTGTGCCTTAGCCTAATTGACTAGATTTTAGGAGTCGTAAATCCATAAAATTAAGTGAAAGGGTGTTTAACATGTGATTAGGGTGATTCGTCATCGAAACGTCCGGATACGACTCCCCAAGTACAAACCAAGGTCCCTTAAGGAGGACCCTAGCACGTAGGAGGCTACACTACCTAGGCAGTGTGAAACCACAAGAAGCAATCATCGGCTCGTGTGTGGACCAATGGGGAGTCGATGCCCACCATTTTACCACACTTACCCAATATTTTGGAGGCCCTCATATGCAAAGTCTCTTTACTCAACGACGGTTGTGCAGCACGGAAGGCATAGTGCGCCGTCGACGGGGTTAGGCCCATTTTTCTGCACAATTTAAGTTAAGTATAATTAAAATAATTAAGGGGTTTAGGGGTTATTTAAGGATTGAAGGAAGATTAATTAACTAATTTAACAACCCACATAAAGACCCCAACACTAATTAATGTAAACACAACTCACAAAATAAACTCTCTTCCTTCTCTCTTCTTTCTCTTTATATTTGGAAGTCACCATTGAAGAAAATATAGGGGGAGGTTTTGGGAGCAGTAAAGGGACGATTTCACCATCAAATATTCATCAAACGTTAAGGCATGGATCTAATTCACCTTTGAGACTCTTTCCTCAAAGGGTTCCTTCAAAATGTATTTTTAAAGTTGAGTTTTCATGTGGGTTTCATCCAATTACGAATTGATAGTGTGAACTTGGTTATTTATGTTTTATTTAGTGTATAGTGGATAGATTAACATGTATTTTAACATTATTATGGTAATTGGTGATATTTTGACCTAAATTAAACAATATGGTCCTTAACCATTAACCCTAGGTTGATCTTGATGTAAATTGGGTTGTGATAGATTCAATTGTCTTGAGTATGGGTTAAATCGCTATTAGATGATGATGTTGCGCAATTCATTAACAAATTAGAATGAATTGTTGTCTTTCATTCTAATCTTGAGAAATGAACTAGGTTATGACAATTGTCCTAAGTAACCTAGTTTTAAGCATTGATTTGGTATTGAATTATGGTGTAGCCTAAGTAACCTAGTTTTAAGCATTGGTTTGGTATTCAATTATGGTGTAGTGACTCTTCTAGCATTGTTACATGTTTATTATTGAATTATGATGTTGAACATCTAAATGGGATTGAATTGACGTTTACGCTAAGACCTAAAAATTTAACTATGATGAAGTCTTTGTAAGTTTTAGACTCTCTATTTTTACTTCTAATTATGATTAGTGGTGGTTAAGTCATGATGTTATATTGTAGTATGCCTTATATTAGTATTATAGGGTGGTATGATGTTAAATTGAAATGTCTTCACTATGTTGTAAGGTTGACTAAGGTGTTTGTGATATAAGGATGGGAACTTACAAATTGTGCCGTTATTATAAGTTGATACGTAATGTTTTTAGACCTCACATATATGATGGTGATTAAAGGATTTATAAACTCATTTTGAACTCCTTCTTATTGATCTATTGATATCTGAATTATTTATAGCCAGGTTGATATACACCACCGGTATGACCCGTAGAGAACTTAATCTCCGTGTAGAAAGTACCGGCTCGTCCATAGTAGCCTTGCTCCTCCATTTCGCATGAAATATTCCGTGGCTGATGCTATTCCGGGGCTTCGCGACATTTCACCCTCTTCTTTCTCTGGTATTTTTTTCCATGCGCCTTGCTGGATCACTAATCACACTACTTTTCATAATGTCTTGCTCTCTCGTAGAGCAGGGCTAGATAATTTGCCCGTGCTTCCGTGGAACTTCTTTGGAATTTTTGATCCTCCCCTCTCATCCATTTGGAGCATAAAAGGGTCCCCACTATTATCTCCTAGTTCTTATTTTTGAAACTATTTTCCTGGACCCGGATAATGTATACTATGACTATTATAGAGCCACGACAGTTGTGCTTCATATTTATTTTCCTATGATTTTTGTTTTCGCTCCCTTTAGTTTCACTGTCCTGCGATTGGGGGGTGAACCTCCTTGGTTCTTGTGTTTTGTCCTAGATATCTCTTATCGGTTCTTTTTGCGATGTGGCTCTGTGCCTCTGCCCACAAGGGCAGGACTTGTATGAGATGAGTGGTTGGCCTGTTTCTGCGGCGCCGCCCGGTACTGGGGTCTTATGGTGGTCCTTATTCTGGTTAGGGGATGATGTTCCCAACGATGTAAATTAGTGTAATGAAAAATAATTGAACTCTAGAAGGCAAGGCTCACTGAATAACTATACTCTTGTCTCGTATTCTCAGCTGACTTCTTCTAGGTATGGTGTGTTGGGACCTGATCGCGAAGCGTGCACTCGTCTAGACCTTGACAGGGAAGTCCTTAAGGGAGGTTTTCTTTCTATGAGTTTCTTTACTCTTAATTATTGCTTATTATAGATTTATACGTGCTATTTCATTGTACTAATAGCTGGAACATTTGTACAATTGTTGAATAATACTGATTTCCTAATAGTCACCTTATGCGTCATAGTCGTTGGGTTTGTCGTGTCACCAATCTTCTGCACTGTCTCTGCTCCCTGTTCTCTTCTTACTGGCGTTGTCTCCTTCTTGGTGTCGCTTGTGTTCTTGTTGCTTTGCATTCTTTGCTTTGCCTATCCCCGTTTCATCTGATTGGGCTTTGTTTGTGCCGGACATCCAGACCAAATAGGGTCCTACCTTTCTCTCTTTTTTCCTTACTATAAGGTATTCATGAGTAGGATTGTCTTGACTTATTATTATATGGTTAATCAAAGTTCTTATTTATTCTTTGTTGATGTTGGTTCCTTGGAGGTGGTGCATTATTATGCTTGGTGTTTTATGTCAAGTCATTTGTCCGATTCCGCTTCATTGGTTTTGGGTGGATACAACGGTGCCTTCCTATTATTTGTTTGAATTTAGTAAGCATGTTCGGGCATTGAATTTATTATGACTTTGCTTGTTTTGGCATTAGATTTTAAAAGGGTGAAATGGCATGTTTTTAATAAATATCTATTTTTAGCATGTTTTGTTCTTATATGTGCATATGGTCTCATACTTAGTACATATGGAGTACTAAAACCATTTTCTTCCTTTTTCCAAAGCATTTAAGTTCCGGTCGTTGAAGGATATTCGAGACGACTTGAAGAAGGCTTGGATATTCTCTATCATTCAAGTGGGTAAATCCTCACTTTCGAAGTCGATGCCAATATCTTGTCTATGAAGTTCCTTTGTCTTTCTAACACTTTTATGTACATTCCACTTCCATTTGTGTACGACTTGTATAAGCCTATATGTGGCTTCTTTACATTTGAATTAGGGTTATACCCAAATTGTTTTGATCATTTAGATGGTATGGGATGAGACAATCTTTGAGACTATTTTCTATTTTAAATATATGTATGTGTAATAAAAGTAAAAGGCTCTGTAACCTTCCTATATAAAAGGTCTATGTATACTCGATAAATATATATTATGTGTATGTAGAGGTATTTGTAGACCTCCAAGTAGATGTGATGAAAAGTTTTAAATTTTTTCGCATTTTCAACCTATAAATGTATTGACATGAGACTAAGAGACTAGTATTAGTTGTTGAGATAGGACGATGACGCCGGATATGTCTAGGGGGTAAACCCGGATGTGACAACCTATTTGAGAATTGTTATTAAGCTCGGTTTACTTTGTTAATCACCCATGGTTTCTACCACCCTAGATGTGGGTTTAGTAACACATGCATTAAATAATACAGATCATAGTGGATAAACAATAAATCATGAACTTCCCTTGATAAATTCAAAGAAAAACCAGAAATTCCACTTGAAACAACAAGAAATCACTTAAAACCAAATCAAAATATTTGAGTTAATGCCAAAGTTGCAAAAACCCAATCTCCAATGACAAACAAAGAGTAGTAGTAATAGAATTTAACCCCAAAAGGGAGGTATTACACCCTACTTATAGAAAATATTTTCCTAAATCATAAGGAATTGAAAGAAGGAAAGTTGTCCAAAAAACACTGTTATAATCAACGACCCCCTCAAACGGTTTGTCGATGGTCGTCTGGTTCTGTCAGTCCAGACTTAGCATTTTTTTCTCCTTCAGCTGGCATCTCTTCTGAATCAATCGAAGGACAAATAGAACGATCTATTGAAGCGTCTACTGTCCATCGATGCCTTCTGTAATTCCATACTTAGACTTTCTTGAACTGGTACTTGTACTATGTTTGATCCAATCGACGATTCAATAGGACGGTATGTCGATCAATCAACGGAGCGTCTATCCTTCTGTATCCCCACACTTAGTCATATTTTCTTGATTTTTTCCAAATGCCAGAACTTTCAGTCGACAGTCACCATCTATGGTCCGTCGATGGCCTTTGTGGGTCACCATTGAACTAAATCTCAGCTGCCTTCTGCGTTTTGGTGTTGGACACCTTTCCAGCAAAACAAAGATAAAAATATTTTAAAACTTCTACAAAAAGGCTCTAGACACACACCAATCTTAAGAAAAAAGAATTAAAAGTATCGTAAATCCATAGTACATCACTAACCTTATAACACAAATCTGAAATCTTCTTTCTTGAGTAGATTTTTCTTCTTAATATTTTGTTTTTGTGAAATAGTTATTGTTGAAAATATCAATTACGTAAGTTCATCCCACTAGGGATCTTAATAGGCCAATTAACCAATTAGTTTTTCCTCTTCTAAACCCTAACTCTTAATATATAAATACACCATTATGAATTCAGGAACACAACCTTTTCCACTCACCAAGATAACATCAGAAAGTTTGAATTTAACTTGTTTTCTAAAAATAAACATTTTTTGGAAAATCATTTTATGAAAAATATTTTCCTTCATACCAAAAAAATAAGTCATCAATTGGAAAACTCATATTTAGTGTAACTAGTTTTCGTACATGTCTGTTTCACGTGTGCCCATCAAATTAGTATAAACTTTTTAAATAGATATATAAAATATAAATAAATGGGCGTAATGAGAGAATTCTTCATTATAGTTTGCATCCATATCTTAAGAACCCATTTTTAATTATGATTTTGCAGCCAAAGTCTGTAATTAGCTCTTCATCTAAACTTATTTAAACTTGATAAAACGTTAGCAGACAAAGATCAAAACTTATTTGTTGAGTTGATTTTTTCTTCTTCTGTTTCTGTTAACTTAAAATAGTTATTATTAGAAATATCTATTGGGTTGGTCCACCCATATGTTTGATTCAATAAGCCCATTAGGCCATTAGTTTGTCGTCCTTCTTAGCCCCAACCCTTCTTCTATATAAAAATACACCAATATGGATACATGAAATCAATGCTTTCCAGTAACTAATCAAACATTAAAAAAATAAGTTATAAATAAATTTTTTCTTGAGAAAAATTCTTTTCCTATTGTCCTCATTCCAAAGACACAAGTGATCACTGGCACGAACTCATATATATATATATTATAATATAATATATAATATATATAATATAATATATCTATATATATATATCTATAGATGAAAGTCTCTTTGTCCTGTATATATATATGATATACACAATACATACATTTGGTTTTCTAACACGTGTGTTGCAACGTGATTACCAATTTTAAAAATATATAATAGGAGACAATAGTATTGTTTATTTAAGAGAAGATTTGAATTATAATCTTAGCGAAAAATGATATTGCAGATCTTTTTTGTGAATGTTGAATGTCGATCGTTTTATATATCTCATATTCATGCAAACCTATGAAAATAGTAAATGAAATTTCTATTAATTAAACGTAACTATGTATATATTTTGTTTCACTTTGATCAGGTTCAATCATGTAATTAGGTGTATCTCACAAATAATACCTTATAGACAATATGTGTTTAATATTTTTCTTTTCATCTAATCAAATGTTCTTTTCATGTATATTCTACGTTAAAATGTTTAGATGTCATATGAAATTTTCACATTTGTTATGATTGTTTTTCTTAGAAAAAAGATTTTGGATTATTTCAAAATAATATATTTTCAAGTTAGAAGATCTAGTTAACTTGATAATACATTTGCGTCATATGTAATACTCTAATTTAAATACAAAAATATTTCAAACTATAAATATATATTTGCATTAGTGAAATATTTATCTCATAAAATAAGCTACTAAATAAGTAATAAAAAATAAACGAATACAAGCTTCAATTAGCGTTATTACCAGTCATATAACCTTTCTTCGTGTAAAATAATGAAATATTAAGAAATAGTAAATAATTTAAACAAAATGGCATTGTTTATATAATAATAACTACTTTGAAGAAATCTTAGTGCTGGAATCTAAATCACATAAATTATTTTGTCTTGAGCATAAAAAATTTATCATGACAATTCCTAAATTTTTGAAAAAGATATTCAGAAGAATATTTATATCAGAAGAAATTTATGTAACAAAAACAAATGAATTTAGATTAAATTATTCGAACTTCATATATTGAACCATAACATACTAATGTGTATATTAAGCAAAAAGATAATTGTTACATCATCAAAATTATATTATTTTCGTCAATTACTTGATTTTATGAAATATACCCTCTTAGGATAGAACAACTTACTTTATCAGAATAGTGGTACCTCAAATTACGTTAAAATTCAAACTCACACAAACAAAAATAAATTACATATAAAAATTTAAAATGCAAGAAGAAGAAAAGTAGAAGTTTGTAAAAAATTATGGTCGAAAAATGAGAGGATTCTCCCCTTCTTTATGTCATAGATGTAAATATTAAAAAATTGTATTTCTTACCTGTTACAAGATGATCTTACTGAGGAAGGGCATGTGATAAAACAACGAACAATGATAAGTGTGTGAGTGAAAACTACACGACGGGAAAGGATTTACTTGTTGGTGATTTGGGTGAGAAGGGGGCTTAGTGAGTTTATTGTATAGACATTGAATATCACGACTTTCCGACCAGTCACATAACTAATTTGAAAAGTCACAACTTATCTACTGAAAAAAGTCATACTTCTTACAAACAGTACCAACACTCTTTGGAAAAGGCACAACTTATTGAAAAAGTCACAACTCTTTGAAAAAGTAACAATTTATCAAAAACATACAATCCATTGAAAAATCTCACAATTTATAAAAAAAAATTACAACTCATCGTATAAGTCACGACCTAAGTTAGGGGTATTATAAGAATTGAACATTCAAGCTAAGAGTTTATGCTTTTATGATAATATAAATATAGATATAGATATATATAGAGAAAGATATAGATAGATAGATCTACTCAACTATGGAAAATTTGTGTATGAGATTAACACCCAAAATTGCTATGCTAGCATGCTTAACGTACCTAGGATGTCTAATTACACCGTGTTCACACTGTGCGCGTGGATACCCGACGTCTGACTATGCATCGCCAAGAGCCAACCACTTAATGATTATGTGTGAGCTAGGCGGTTGGTCTAGCCATTTAAGCCCCTGAAATATTAAGATTCCCCGGATGAGTCTTAACCATTACTTAAAAGGGTAAATCTTATGTTTGGTAGGTCTAAGGTAAAATATTTTTTTTAATCTTGATAGTATTGTAATTAACTAGCTATTACATTAAGTAATTAATCTAAAATATTGGACATTCGAGTAGGGTTGACCCGAATTAACCCTTTTCCCGAGTGGCTTGCACTTGGTTTCATCTTGGTTGAGTAATGTTAAATTGATTAATTAATATATAATTATCTAGATTTAGTAATGGCATTATTCAGTTTACCTAAACCTTAAAAAAATCAGATTTTTAATTAATAAGTTACAAGGAGTCCTAGTTTGACTAAGTCTAATTAATAAGTAACAAGGAGTCCTAGTTTGACTAAGTCTTCAACTAAAACTCCTACACTTACTCACATCTCTCTCAACTCTCTTTATCATGTCTTTCTCTACTCTGTTCTAACGTTATTTATCACCAAAAAGAAAAAAATAATTAAAGTTCATCACTTGAAGAACTTGCACTCAAAAACTCAAAAGAAAAACTAAACTAAAAACGAAAAGCGAAAGTATCTTTCATACGGTTTGCGCGTGAGTTTTTTGGAGAAGCATTTGTTTTTCGTGGGAGTTTGCAGCACTTGAGATCAGAGTTTAAAGGAGTTAAACGACGAATAAAGTTATGGGTTTTCTTCCTCTTGGTCCCTTTCCCAAATGACCCCTATGTTTCAATCAAATTCTAATCCGAAAACAAGGAATGTTCCCCTTTGCATGTCCCTGTCACTAGCTCCCATTGAATTTATTTGGTTGGGTATGTTTTGTTGGTAGAATTTAGAGATGTAATGTTTTTTTCGTGATGATTATTTCAATGACGTATGTTCGGATTTATGTGACTAATAAGCATGCTTCCCAAAACTAAGTGTTAAACGTGTGTGTAGGCATTATGTATGTCGTGGCTTAGGTCATGGGTTGAAGTGTGCAATATGCATGTTAAAGTCTTGTGTTTTTTATTACTATGAATTAATCTATGAGAACGAAGGCTATCACCGAGTGAGTATGGTAAGGTAAGTATTTCTAGTTAAGAATGAGACTAGATTACAAAGCATGTCCTTCATATTCCTTAACCATGTGCTTACATGAGATGCGTACAAGTTCTACCATTTGCAAGTACAATACCCTCATCGGAGTAGGTTAGAAATCCGGATTTCATGCTTTGCTACCATTATGTTTATGTCGGTTATTGTCTATTCTCATGATATGGGATACCTATTAGCATTGGAGAAGTTCTATGAAGTTTAGGTAGTGGTATGAGACACTATCTAGACATTGCACAATATACTTTGAAGATGTTAGGCGGACTCCCTAGGTCATAGGATGTGTATTGATTACCTTCAACTCAATAAGGTTGGCATTAAGAACAAGTATCCTCTCTCTTGGATTGGCGACTTCTTTTATCAACTCCAAGGGGAAAGCTACTTTTCTAAGATTGATTTGAGGTCAGGGTATCACAAACTTTGAGTGATATGTGAAGATGTACCTAAAACGACATTCCAAACTAGGTATGGTCATTATGAGTTCCTACTATGTCTTTTGGTCTCACTGATGCCCCAACTACTTTTATGGACCTTATGAATCAAGTGTTCGGGAATTACCTTTATTAATGTGTGATTGTCTTTATTGACGATATCTTTGTGTATTCTAAGAGTGAGAATGATCGAATGGGTCATTTGAGGGTTGTATTGGAAGTCCTCAAGGAACATCAACTAATTGCCAAGAATAGTAAATGTGAGTTTTGGTTGAGATCGGTGGCATTTCTTGGTCATATTTTTCCAAGTAAGGGTATAGAGGTCAATCAGAAGAAAACCGAAGTGGTTAAGAATTGACCTAGACCATTTACTCCAACCGACATTTGAATTTTCTTAGGTTTATCCGGGTACTACATCCATTTATTATTTCTGACTACCTTGATCCAAAAGAGTGTTGAATTTGAGTGGTTAAATGCATGTGAAAGAAGCTTTGAAGTGTTGAAAGATAGGCTTGCCTCCACTCTGGTGTTGACTTTATCGGAGGGTACCAAGGGTTTTGTGGTATATGATGCTTCTCGAGTAGATTTGGGTTGTTTCATCATGCAAAATAGGAAGGCAGTGGCCTATGTCTCTAGACAACTCAAGGTCTGTGAGAAGAATGATTTAAGTCATGATCTTAAATTAGCGTCCGTAGTGTTTTCTTAAAAAATATTGATATATCACCTATATGGTGTTCATATTGATGTGTATACCGCCTAAGAGTCTTCAATATGTCAAAAGTAGCTGAATCTTCGACAAAACAAATTGTTGGAACTATTGAAGTATTATGACATGATTATTCTCTACCACCCCGGCAAGGCCAATGTGGTTGCAGATGATTTAAGTCGTATGACCGTGTGTTCTATTTCTCATGTTGAGGAAGGTAAGAAAGATCTAGTGAAAGATGCTCATAGATTGGCTCGGTTGGGTGTTCGGTTAGAAGATTCTCCGAAAGGTGGATTTATGGTTCATTATAACTCTAAGTCATCTTTAGGGGTTGAGGTGAATTCTAAACAACATCTTGATCATCTATTGATGGAGTTGAAGAAATTGGTACTTGGAATGTTCAATCAGTCATTCTCCCATGGGGGGATGGTGTCTTAGGTACTACTGTAGATTGTGTGTACCGAATGTTGATAATTTGCGGGGCAAAATTTTATAAGAATCTCATGGTTCCAGATATTCTATTCATACGGGTTCAACCAAAATGTATCATGATCCTAGAGAGGTCTATTGGTGGGATGGTTTAAAATGGGACATAGTGGAGTTTGTAGCTAAGTGTCCTAATTGCTAACAAGTTAAAGTCAAGCATCAAAGGCCGGGAGGCCTAACCCAAGTAATGGATGTTCCAACTTTGAAGTGGGAAGAAATTAATATGGACTTTGTTGTTGAGTTGCCTCGAAATTGGAGGTAAAATGACTCAATTTGGGTTTTTGTGGATAGGTTGACAAAATCTTCTCACTTTGTCCCCGTCAAGTCTACTACTTCACCGGATTATTATTCAACAATATACATTAATGAGATAGAAATATTAGATGGGATCCCTTTGTCCATCATATCGCATAGAGGTGCTCAATTAACTTCTCGTTTTTTGAGGTCTTTTAAAAAAGGGTTGGGTACTCAAGTGAAGCTTAACAAAACTTTTCATCCCCAAATGGATAGTCAAGCGGAGCGTACTATTCAAACCCTAGAACACATGTTAAGAGCTTGTGTAATAGATTTTTATGGTAATTGGGACGATCACCTACCTTGATCGATTTCTCCTACAATAATAGCTACCATTCGAGTATTTCCATTTCACCTTTTGAAGAACTCTATGGTAGGCGATGTAGGTCTATGGTTCGGTTGTTTGGAGTTTGTCAGTCTTCACATCTTTGTCCCGAAATAATCTGTGAAGCTTTGGAGAAGGTTTGGGTGATAAAAGCTAGGTTGAAAACAGCGTCTAGTTTGCCAAAATCCTATGCCAAAAATAGAAGAAGAGACCTTTAATTCGAAGTAGATGATATGGTGTATTTGAAGATTTCACCTATGGAAGGGGTGATGAGATTCTGAAAGAAGGGAAAGCTAAGTCCCCGGTATGTGAGTCCATATGAGGTATTGCAATAGATCAGAAAAGTTGTATATAAGTTGACACTACCTAGTGAACTAGCTTCTATTCATCTGGTATTTCATATCTCCATAATAAAGAAGTGTATTGGTGACCTCGTATAAATCCTCCCTATTGAAGGTTCAGGAGTGGATGAGAACCTTTCATATGAAGAGGTTCTGGTGAAAATTCTAGGTCGCAAATTCAAGAAGTTGAAGAACAAATATGTGGCCTCCGTAAAAGTCTTATGGAGAAACAACCTAGTGTTGGGAGCAACATGGGAGGCCAAGGCCCACGTGAAGCCCCGTTATCCTCATTATTTCCCCCAAAACTCTAGCCAAAGTTGAGGTTAGTAACAATCCTCTTAAAGTAATGAAAAATGTTGAATTTGGTTTGCTTTGCTAAGATGTGCATAATTATGGTAAAGGCTCATGCTAAAATGAGTTTTCATGTGAAAATTCTCTTTTGCTTAACTTGCGCTTATTTTTTTTTGTGTATTGTTTCCTTCATGAAATAGTATTGAGTTATTAATGTTTTTTGAAAGGAGGGTGGCATAAGTGACTCTTGATGTTCATGTTGAGCTCGTGTTGATATTAAGAAGGTACTTTCTCATGTTTACATAAGTAACCTATTTAAAAATATTTTGATTTAGTCTAAAATTTGTAAAAGTACTTTAAATAGGTAAAATGATGTATATATGGGTCAAAACATCCAGGTCCGACCCCCCAAAGACCGCACTAGGGTCCTTGAAGGGGACCCACCTGTGGCCAAACAAGTTGCCAAAGGCAGCAACTGCCAAGAAACCAGTCCGCGTCGCGGACATGGTTCACCGTGGACCAAAAATCTTGGTCCACTTCGTAGAATCTACTGTCTAAAAAATTAATTTTGGAAATATTGCTGGAACAGCTCCGCGACACGGATTGGTTTCCCAATGAAAAATTTGAAATTAGAATTCAAGTTTGACTACACTAAAAGGTAAACTTAAGTAAGGGGTCTTTTAGGTATTTTAGAGAATCGTTATGTATTGATTTTAAATAAGTTTTACCTCACATTCACGCACTCAAATCAAAACCCAAAAGCTCTCACCTCTCTCTACATTCTATTTCTATTCAACCTCCATTGAAGGAACAAAGAAGCTTGAAGAAGAAGATATAATCCCCCAAGTTTTCTACTAAAATTGTGACTAAAGTCTTCATAAGGTATGGATTCTTCCAATATTGGGATTCCTTTCCCCAAGAGGTCTATTCAGAGTTTATTTCAAAATCACTCAATTTTAATGGTTTTTATCTACAAGTGGTTTTTCTTTTAAACTTGAAATTGATGAATAATTATGAAGAATTTCGATTATCTATGGCTAATTATGTGTAGATTGTTGAGTAATTGATGTTGATTAATGGGATTTTCGTGTGGTTCATTTCCTTTTCCCAATTTCCCCAAATCTTTGATCTTACTTAAATTGACGGGTAGTGATAAATGTATTTGATTGTTAGACTTGTTTTTACTGTTATAATTCATTCATGGACTGCCTATGGTCATGTATTGTTAGGATTAGATCTAGTTCTTGAATAATTCATGGATGAGCCATTTTCGTTAACCCTATCTATGAATCGGACTTATAGATGATTAGAGTTGTTGGAATTGATTATATTATTGTTGAATTCACTATACTAATATGATGATGAGTGGATCATTGGTTTATTGTGATGAATTGAGGGTATGATATTAAATGAGCCTTATGAAGTTGAATTGGTAAGACTTTCTGATCTTGAGTTGTTTACTTCAATGATGATTGTTTATACTTTTTAATGGCAATAAATTGAAGCATTAACTGTGATTAGAATAAGAAGATGATGATATGATGATTATGATAAATGTCTTGACTATGTGAATTGTGATATCATGTTAAGGGTATGTAGATACAAGGTTGAATAAGAATCACTTGTGTGCCTTACTATGATATGATTGTGGTGTGTTGATCTCACAAATGAAGGGAAGTTAAGAAAGGAAATTCTCATCAATACCTAATGAGCTAATGATATGATATACAAGGGGTTAGTATCCTATGTCCTATATTAAGATATGATGATTAATAATGAATTAAAGATATTTCAAAAAGGGACTTTAGCTTAACACCGAGTGAACTTGACAGTGAGAGGCGTTGACTCCCCATAGAGGGGAAATTCACCAAATGTTCTCATGAGATGAGGACTCCAATTTCTAATGGGCGTGTAGGGTATTCAAGACATATCTCCTAGTTCCTTAACTATGTAGCCTCCATATGAATACTAGCTAGTGGCTCCACCTAGAATGTTATGTTCATGTTTTGGTTCAACATTGGCAAGTAGACCACCTTCTTTCGGTGCAGGGTTGCATGACACTGGATTCCATGTTTAACTCACATGGTCTATTGTCGGGTAAGGCTATTGTTCCCAAATATAAAATGAAAGTAATAAAGTGAACACTAACAAGGGTGACTTAAGAAGTTATAATTAGTGCGGTATGGGTATGTGACTCTACTTATACATTGCAAAAGTTGTCCTTGAGGGAAGTACTAGGAGGTTGTTCTTATGTACTTGTGATATAAATGCACTATATATGATGACTTTACATGTTGATGATTCTATATGATTTTAGTTTCATTGATGAATAATCTATTGGTCTATTTTATGTGTATGATTATGAATATTCATAATATTAAGATGTATGAAATGTAGACATAGCTTATGGTCCTTTAATAGGTTTACTTGATTATGAAGGGTTATGGGGCTTCACATAAGAATTGCTCTTTTAGGGTAGGGAAAAGGTTATGAGTAAGGGTCCTATATAATATGATGTTATGAACTCTTGTACATGAATTGTTTGTAGGATATTATGTTGGAGTTGTTATGCTTATATGATCTTTATGCGATGTCATTTATGTTGATATAAACTTATGTTGATAATATCCATTTTACATTACTTTGTGACGGTATTGGTCTTGTGTGGAATATGGACTTTTCTTTAGTAATATCATGTCTATTGGCTTGTATATGTTCTTTTTTACATAAAGACTTTTGGAAACTGACTTACAATGGTTTAGAAATAAATCTCATTTCAAACATGATTTAAATGTTTCTACTTGCATATGTTTCCATACTTAGTACATGTGGTTGTACTAACCCATATACTTCCCCTTTTCCCAAACAATGTAGGTTCGCGCCATTAAATTATCAAGGTCTCTTTGCAAGAAGACTTGGACTTTTCCCCAATTTTCGGTAGGTCGTATATTTCAAGGATGGTGTCGTGTTCTACCTTGGTAGCATTTTTATTGTCAGAAGACATTCATTTTTTTCCCATTGTTGAAGACATTTGTTGTATGTCCTATGTGGCAAATATGAATTTGTATAAGGGCTATGCCCCAAATTTCTACTTTGCTTTAGATGGTTTAATGTGAGACGGTTTTATTAGAAAAATTATTACGTATTGGTTAGGTTGACTAAACGAGAAGCCTATGTAAGCTTTACTAAGGGAAGAGTTTATGTAAACTCCATATATGGTATGTGAGAGGTCTATTTATACCTCAATATGTAAAAAGTTCAATTTTTTCTGCATTTTGACCTATTATATGTTATGACGAATTCTAAGGGCTAGTCTAAGTCCTCTCCAAGGACGATGAAGCTGGTTACTTTAAAAGGGTGCTCCCCAGTCGTGATAGTTCCATCGACTGGCTCACAATTGGGGGTCGTTGTTTGCCACTGCAAGCAGTTTCAAGCCTTGAGTTGGGGTTATCTTGTAGCCCCTTTTGGATCCTATATGGAGTCATACCCCAACGTTAAACCCCTAAACATGCACTTCTAGGTCATAGAAACCCCTCCAATCAATATCAACATGAAATATTCAAAGGCACACTAGAACACATGCAAGCACACAGGGGACTTGTCTCGAAAGTGTTGTTCTTCCCTTGACGTTTGACTTTAAAACTCACATACACATAAATTAAGGTAACTAGAAGCCGTTCAATAACTAGTGAAACTCTATATAAGCCTAGTTCATCTTAGGGTCGTTACATTCTCCCCCACTTAAGAACATTTGTCCTCGAATGATACTTAAACACTTAAAGGGATAAAGACCAAAGCAATAACCCTCGTACGCACATTATAATATTTAAAACCATACACTGATCTAAGAGGAATATCACTCCACAAAAAAGACATTAACCTGTCAGAACCCACATGTATACACTATAAGTTAAGGCATTCTTAGGTCACAACACGGCGTACTTGACCTCTCAAAGGTCTTGTACAATCCTCTTAGACATCTTTCATTGCATATATATACAAAAAGTAATATGGAATTTAAAATGTTCTTTCAATACGTAATGCGAAAGTCATTTCATAAAACGTCTAATATATGTCTCAAAAACCATCCATGACATCATGAGTATGGTCTTGGGTCACATCCCATAAGTCTAAATATAAAAAAGAACATCAAAAAACATTATAGTAGTGGTGTCCTCAGAAACTATGAGCAATTACAAATATTCTTTCTTGGAAACCTTGGAACTCCACCCTTCAAAGCAACTAAATCTTATCATGACCTTTCATGTATAACATGCAGGCAATATTCTTAGTACGATATGTATTAAGTAAGGAAACTATGACCAAACATAGGATATCTCAAAGGGTTAGTCAATAATCGACATAATCATAAGAGATAAAACCATAAGAATAACATGAACATAATATGCATATTAACGAATTAATAAAGCATATAAGGGTTGTTTCTTAGCTAAATGTATTTCTTACTTAAATGAACTACATCACAAGCCACCTCGGAGTATGCTAGTGCAAGGCTAAGGTAGAATCCCATACTACTACCAAATTTATGTACATCTCTTTGGTCATTCTTGATCATAGATCACTTTGATAATTAAGACCTAATTTCATCATATAATATAAGCACTATGCCCCTAGGCCACATCAAATCACACTTGTGAAATGCATGTGAAGCATTCCATACTACCTCACATAATAAGAATATCTTGAAGTCACCTTATTATATTTCATCAATTCTCTAGTAGCCCTACTTTATACTAAATAGTACTATGCCCTTATGATTTCCTCAAACATGCTTGTGCAATGTACATAAGGCAGCCTATATTACTTCACAGACTAAGCCTATCTTGAAGTTATCCTTAATATGTTCACTCTCCATTGTCTTATCACTACTTAACTTAACTTATTACGATTCTCTCATCTTTAGTCTATTTTACTAGGAAAGGCAACTCAGTCCAATACTATCTTCAATCGCTTCCTCTTAAATGACCCTAGCTTATACCTTGTGAAATGCACTTATGATCCCCATAGCACCACTCAAGCAAGGTACTACTTTTGGATCCTTTTCTATACTTCTTACATTGGAGACTATCCCCTATCTTTATATTTTTAACACTACATGGATGGTCATCACAACTACTAGGTGTGTCTCTACTCTCTACTAGGAGTCCAGACCCTTGCTAGACCATCCATCTCACTTTGCATATCCACTTAGCGTCAAGCATGTACTCCAAGGTTTACTTGCCAAGCCTTGCTCAACCTTTTCTCATGGATGGATGTCCTTGACAATATCGCATTGCTTAAATGAATTTTATCAGTTTAAATCAATAATCCTAAATCTAAAGTTAACACAACCGTCCTAATGTTCATTATTCATTTATTCATTATATCTTCATTCATAGGTAGATTATAGAGTCTCTTAGCCTTAGCTTTCTTCTCAAATTCTTCAATACTAGGTGAATATAGTCATAATTCCTTCTTTAGTATTCAATTTAATCAAGACTAATCTTAATTCATCAAATATAGTTCAATTCATACTTTGGTGATTCAATCATGATCAATTAATATAGAATAAAATCAATTTAAGTAGAATCAATGCAAAACCTTTATCTAGTTTCTAATGGCCTAAGATAATCATGATCACCTTCAAATTCAATTACCATAATTCACCATGAAAACTTCATAAAAATAGTATATAATTATCATATAAACATCATTAAATTCTACCCACTAGATTGGGATCACAATCAAGTCTTACGAAAAATCCAATCACAACCATTTCTAGATTATAAAAACTATAGGGCTTCATGGATTGAAATATACATGAATGAATAAGGTTCATATACCTTATATTATATCCTTAAACCCGGATTGATTCCTTGATGAATTTGTCCTATAATCTTCTGCAATTTCCCTTCTTCTTCAATGGTGGTTTTGTGAGAACTTTAGTAGAGAAATGTTTTTGATTTGTTATTTCTTATTGGGTATTGGGGTGTTGTATTGGTAAAGGGGATAAATAAGTCCTAAAAACCGTTTCTAACCGTCTCCCGTATTACCTAATTACCCCAACATCAATTTGACCCTTTTATACAAGTCAATATTAACCTAAATTTTGGAACTTTTGTCGGGGAACAAGTACGCGATGCGGAGCTGCTTCCGCATGATTTTTGAAAATATATTGCAGGACCATAGATTCCACCTTGTGTACGCGACACTGATCAAAATTTTTGCCTGAGGAAACCCTAGTCCACGACGTGTCTCATTTCACCCAAGTGCAAAGTCTTGCTGCCTTGGGCAGCTTCTTTGCCCATGGTTGGGCCTCCTCAAGGACCCCTATGGCGGTCCTTGGGGAGTCTTGCCGAGATGTTTCCGTCCTAAATATGGCAATGTACATGTTAGAAACCTTCCCTATCCATTTTATCTCCAAACCCTACATAAAAACTCTATGAAACATACTAAGGCGCTCTAGCACGTCTCAACGCTAACTTTCAAACGTCATTGGACGTTCTTTGACGTTTCACCTCCAAAATCTCTCAAACACTACACACTGTTTCTAAAAACTATTATTAGTCATTTTAGTAACTTATAAGCTGATGACACACGTGTTAGGCTCTAGTTTAACCTAATTCATTTTTGGGTCCTTACAAAACAACTTCATGAAATTTATGCAAATAGAACTACACCTACAAAGTCCTTATGAATCAACTACACAATGCTCATTTAAACATCATATAGAACATTATGCAAGTTCTCATCAAAGCAAATTCAATAAAAATTTTCAATAAGGTACCGTTAAGCAAATTCTCATAAAGGCTCAACATGCAACTTTCCCTACAACACGATGGCATACTCAATAATTCAACTTCATATAACAATTTAGGTATTTCTCATTTAACAAGGATTTAATAAAAACAGGCATATCACAAGGAGAATATTTGGAAACTCATTTTTCACAAAAGACTCCAACATAAATCAAGTTTCTATGAACTCTAAGTTTTGGGATTGAATAAGCACAAAAGGAAAAGAGAAGGATATCTCATTCCCAACAACCATAATACTCACCATACATCCACACTAGGAGAAACCCAATCAAAGAGTCAACATAATCATACTACAAGGATCTCCCTCAAGGAAACATCAATCTTACCAAGATCATTCTCACCCTCCATTCTACTCACTAAACGTCTTGAACATTAACATCCTTTCCTAGGACAAAACTCACATTTTACTCTTTAAAACACCACGTCCTTCCTTTCTAAGGTCGGATCTAAACAAACTTCAAACAATCTCAACTATCACTCCCCCGCCTTTATAAAACTATTTTACACCATTTGTGTCAACTATACTACCCTTTAAAAGTTAACTCAACCAACATAAGGTCATCAACACGACCTTCCATATCCCATCTCAAAAGTCACACATAATATTTTTATCTCCCCCAAACCAAACTTCTCGAAGGCCACACTCTAGGGACCATCATAGAAGGAATAAGTGAAAGACAACATATAACAAAGCTCTTAGGCACGATTAGAAGAATGAAGAAGTGAAACTTCCATAGCACCCAATAGCCTTCTATTCATAATGTGGTGTGCTTAACATTATGAACCAGAATCTACTAGATGTTGTTTATAAGACATTCTAACACACTCCTAAACATTATGCTCTGATACCAACTTTGTCACGACCTAGGAGCACCCCTAGACGTAACAAGCGAATGAGACTTCAAGAAGTCTTACACAAGCTTCACATATCAATCATTACATAATATACTCCAAAGATAAGCAAGAATTTAAAACTTTCTTCACACATGAAGAAAACTTTAATTAATATGCAAGCGGAAACTTTGTTTATAAACATATATCCTTACAATATCTCTTTCAACTATCTAATACTTTGTTTATAAACATATATCCTTACAATATCTCTTTCAACTATCTAATACTTGGAATGTACAACATAGGGACTAAGTCCATACAAGACTTAAAATAAAGAGTAAAGACACAAAAGGAACATGTTGGTCTTGTCCTTGAATCAATGAGGACTCACTAGTACTTCATCTTCAACCGTTAGAAACCTATCCATCATCCTTGGCATATCAAGACATCTAACTCCCTACACTTTTGTCAAAAAGGGAAAAGAAGGGGTTAGCACATTAAATGCACTAAATATGGAAGTCATGCAAAAACCATGAAAAAGGACAATTAGTATAGAAACATGTCATGATATTTTGATAAAACATTCATAAATGAATTTAAGAGACATAATCCAGGTCAATAATCACATAGAGAACACTTTCAAGTATCATCAGTCACATAACCATATTCGCATAGACCCCGTACTAAAATTTATCTAAATACTCACCTAAGTAGATATCAAACGGTTGCCTATATAACCCCTTCACACACACACCTAGATGATTGTCAATACTACCTAAAGTAAGTTATTCTTTTTCATTACAGACCATATAGTTCATATTCAATACACATAACTTTACATCATTTAAACTCCCTACCTAAGGATACTCTAAGACTACCTAATAATTTATTCCATTTCATCACATACCATTTACTTTTTATGCACATATCAAGAGAACATACAAGTACATAATATAAATATCACCATAATAAATACATAGTCAACATTTCATCTTTAGAGTCCATTTCATCAATACTTCACAAGGCCTTACTTGTAACCTCATTCCAAGTCCAGTAGTGCAATGTGTATGTGAAGCCCCATAATCTCACACATACCAAGTAAACTAACAAGGAGATGACAAGCATTTCCCTTTACCTCATACATCATCATGACAAGTATATCCAACAACATATAAACTAAATGAGACCATCACCATGTATATCAAATTATACTACATCATGCATATAATTATAACAAGTATATTCTCACCATAATGCCATTCATTAGATATATATACATATACATAAATAACTCACCCTATAATTCCCTTCAAGATCTACTTGTGTAATGTATAGGTAAAGTATCATTCCCTTAACTAAACTTAGAAACTTCGCTTAGATAGTCCAAGTTATTGTTCATCTTCTTACTTTCATTTGTTCATTTTAACATTTGGGAAACTTTGCCATAACCGACATAGACCATGTGAGCTAACATGGAATCTGGTTTCATCCCCTCACACCGAAAGGAGAGTGTCCTACTTTCCAATGTAACACATATATATTCATATATCATATAGGTGGATCAACTAATTAAGGTTCCTATGGAAGCACGTAGTTAAAGAACTAGGATGTTTTTACTAGAATCCCTCTGTATTCTAACTAGTATTCTACTTTCCACCTTATGGGATAACATAGTGAGAACCTCCTTTCATTTGTCACGAAACACCTCTCAATGTCAACTTTCGTCGGTGCTAAGCTACATTCCCTTTTTGAAGTATCATTAAGACTTTTTCAACAATAATCATAACATAGGTCTTAGGAGTTCAGCCCCTCATACAACATGTCCATAGCTCATAGGTTATGGGATAAGAAAGCCTTTTAATCACAAACCAACATCATGTGAGAGCATTATTTCATCATAATAGTTCTAAAATGTACATAAGGATTACCTTCAACCCCTCATAATAGAACACCTATCATCATGTCACACCCATTATATTCATAGCATAATAATACATTCATAACTTCATCATTCATACTTGAAAATTAATCAACATTACCAAAGGTAAGCAAACAATACTACAATAACATGTTCATGACCTTGAGGATCATACTAATAACCTCCAAGAAACCCATTCAAGACTTTACCCAAAAATCAATGATATTTACCCAAAAATTCAATAATTATTATGATGAAATAGTCAATTGTGCGAGAACATACTCAATTACATCACATCTACTCATTAATAAACATAATTCAAGAGTTAGGGTTTGGAGAAGAGGGACGTTCATGGGTCTTCATGGAATTAGGTCAAAAACCTAAATTAATACATCAATTCACTCATACATTAGTGGAGTCTCTATTTGAGAAAGTTTTTAGAGAGAAGTTGAGGTTTGAGTTGTGTTCTGTGAGTTTAGTTAGAATTACTTGGGTCTTAGGATTGGGGTCTTATTATTAGGTTTAGTCAGGGAATTAACTCCATAACCACCTCTCGTAACCCCTAGTAAAATAACTAACTCCATATAAGACTCGAAAATAAAAATGAAAAACTCTTTTACCTAGTAGTGACTTATAGACACTACCTTCGGACAATAGGTGGTGTTACGGCCCGTCGTGCTGGTCGTAAGTCTTTTCAAAGAAGGGGGAAAGGAAATTTCTTGGTGGGTATACTAAGTCTCAACCCAAGAGCCTCGCTTACGGATCGTAATTCAGTGATGGCTTTTCACTGCCTCCGTAGGTCAAGTTGTCATTGGGCAGCTTTTTGGGTCAAATGGTTAAGTCCTCTTCAAGGATCCTTAGGGTGGTCATTAGGGAGTCATACAATTAAGTGTTGACCCTTACCCCTTTATTGATATATTTTTAAATAATTTTATAACATTACATCCTCATATGACACTTCAAAGACCCTTACAACACCTAAGAACATACTAGTTCAATTTTTTAATCTTCCGCACGTCATGATGATTTCTTGAGAGTTAGACTATAATACCTCCTAAACAAGTTAATTACATTATTTTAGGTATAGCAACATCCTTATAATCATTTCTAGTTTATTAGAGTCCATTCAAGTCTCTAGATTAAGTCATTGGATTTTCGAGGTGTAACATTATCCCCCCTAGGGAAACATTCGACTTCGAATGACACTTTAACCATCTTTTGGAATTAATGAATCAATACTAGCAGACCAAAAAAACATATTATATAATGATTATTCATTAACAAAGGAATAGAGATTAACTCCATTCTCAAACACAACAATGCATCATTGTGAGGTAGAAACTATATCAACTACTAATTATGCACATATTTCATCATTTCTCATCATGAAAGGAGAAATTTTTTTCTCCTTCTGACATAGCTCTACATGTACAACAAGAAGCCAATTCATAATTTCAACACTTCACACTTGATCAATTTCATAACAAGAAATATCACATAACTCAACTACACCAATCATATAATCAAGTGTCAACAAGTATGAAGACACATATTCAAGACACATATGAAAAATGAATTTTTCATAAACTCATGACCCTTTATAAACAAAAATAGTATGGATTGATAGACTCAACCTTGAGTAGAATATAAGGAAAAAGATAAGGATATGGAGTCATCCTATTAGCCTCGTCCTTCGAAGTAGTATTTTCCATGAGATGATTCTTGCAAAGAACCTTTATGGAAGATACTTCCTTATACCTCAACTACTTCACTTTCCAGTCTAAATATCTCAACTGGTGCCTCTTTATAGAAAAGTTTAGCATTAACTTCTAACCCTTCTAGAGGAAAGATATACATTGGATCGCCTATGCACTTTTTGAGCATTGATACATGGAACTCCAGATGTACCGAAGCCACGCCTAGGTAATTTACGCTCATCTGCAAACACTCCTTACCTTTTTATTAAAACCCTCATCACCATATTCATGGGTGATATCTTCAAATCAACCAAGTAACCTACCATAAACTCAAGGTCCCTCTTTCTATATTCGGCATTAGATCTTTTTGCTGACTTTGGGTCGGATTCATCGTCTTGAATCTATCCCTTATAAGTCAGAATTTCTCCAAAGCCTCATAAATTTCTTAGGGGCCTATAAGATCAAACTGACCTACCTCAAACCACCTAATCGGCGATCTATATTTCTTCTAATAAAGTGCCTCAAAGGGTGCCATGGTGATACTTGAGTGATGGCAATTATT
Organism: Solanum habrochaites; assembly: GCA_027704765.1. NCBI lineage: Eukaryota > Viridiplantae > Streptophyta > Magnoliopsida > Solanales > Solanaceae > Solanum > Solanum habrochaites. The sequence continues at coordinate 42,018,992 of JAKWJA010002497.1, read as the reverse complement.
GTACTCAAATTAAATCAATGATAGATGGTCATCCCAATTACCCTTGAAATGAATGAAACATGAACTCAACAGATCCTCCGTTGTTTCAATGGTTCGCTCTGCCAAACAATCCGCTTCTGGATGAAATGTGTTACTAAGTTCCACTTTGGTACCAAGCTCACTTTGGAATGATTTCCAAAAATACGAAGTAAATTGGTTACCCCTATCCGAAATGACAGACAAAGGAGCCCCATGCGTTCTCACAATTTCATTAAGATATAATTTAGTATAATCTTCTACCAAGTAAGTAGCTTTGACGGGAATAAAATGTGCTGATTTGGTCAACCTATCAATAATAACCTAAATCAAATCATTTTGCCTTCGTCTATGAGGCAAACCCACAAAAAAATGCATATTGACATCTTCCCACTTCAAAGTAGGGATAGATATATCTTGAGTAAACCCTCACGGTCTTTGATGTTTGACCTTTACTTGTTGAAAATTAGGATATTTGTCCACAAACATAGCTATATCCCTCTTCCAACAATTCACCAAATAAATGGAATATCCGGAACCATACGCTTTTTTAAAAAATTGTCTTATTAAGGCATCCACATTCCGAATGCAAAACCTACCTTGATACCTAAGTAACACACCCCCCCTGGAGAAAGACTCAACGGACTTACTAAGGACTGTTCCTTCAACTCCATCATAGAGAATGAAGATGTTTCTTAGATTTTACCTCAACCACTAAGGGAAACTCCAACCCAAACGCCAAATGTTACACAAAATTTGGTGTGGAAAGTCACAAATCTCAATAGTACGATACAACACACAACAACACCAAAAACACCCATAAGAATATGACTCTTGAGTTGAACCGGCGTTCTTGACCTCTCGGAGGTCTTGTACAAGCTCTTTTTCATTATTCATTCCATATATGTATGAAAAGTAGTGCGAAATTAAAAAAATTCACACGAAATATCTTAAAACATCTTTCATATTAAAATCATAGAAAACACTAATTCTCAACATATGTCAATCTTAGACTCAAGAATACTTGCAGAACGGCCCATACAATCCAAATATAACAATCTAATATCTATTACAATACTTTGAAATAAGAAGTCTAAAGACGATTATTCCCCATAGTCAAGTGAGGACATATTTCAACATTGCTTGAACAATAACTAGATTCCAAGCTTTGCTTCAAGGCGCTTCTCACCTTCCACCTATACCTTTCGATATAACAAAATGTATGGAATAAGTACAAACACTTGTACTAAGTATGACATAATGCATAAAATCATGGAAATGGATATTTATTGGAAATATGCTCTTTTTATAAATAAAAAAACATCATAATATAAGCATAAGAATCACATTTAAACACAGAAAAACACAATAGAAGAAACCATTCTCACTTCAACACACACAACACACCAACATTGATATATATATATATATATATCTATATATATATATATATTAAGCGGTCCTTAGATTACCTAGATAAGATCATTCTAACGTTAACATTCTGTGTATATTATAATTATATATGATAGTTCTCCTCCCAAAGGTTTTTCAAAAGAATTACTTAATAAATCAAGAGAGAACACGCATACCCCCGCTCCAAGCTTAACTAAGTGAATCGCTCCAGACGACCTATGTGTTGGGATCAAGTCGGATCTAATGTATCAGACAACTTTCCTTTATAGATTTCATTCTCGGTTAAGGAGCTATCGCTATGTGAAAGACGATGGAAGTGACCAGTACTATGCCTCCTTCACACTTAAGCTGACACCCTTAACTATTAAAAAGTTAAGTACTTATTCATTTACCATCTTTCCAACTTAAGAGTGCCTTATCTGTCATTAGTTCATGTCAGGATACATTCACACATAATGAAATTCAAGTATTGTGAGGGGAGAATACGGGTTGCGGGACTGCAAACCCTGAGAAGTCTTCAAAGACGTATTGTTGGGGGGGGGAATGGTCTAGATAGAATCCCATACCGACCGACGCGTAGGTAGAAGCTCAACCAGCCAGAGATTTCTCCCAAACACTATTCTGTATCGATCCCATATTATGGGAATGTTGCCAATAACCTGCTAACCATTGTAGCTAAGCTGGAAATCACCGATGTTGTAAGCCCACTCCGGGATGGAGGGTGTGTCGTCGTGCCAGCCATGGTGGAACTTGGGACCACATCCGCATGTAGCACATGGTTACTAGAAATATAAAGGTTTCTTTATACTCTAGTCCACTCTTGTGAAAGAGGTCTACTCCACTATACGCTACTCAGTTGTGCGTATCCTTTGTTCTGCGATAGAGAAATTAACATAAGGATCACATGAAAAGGTTCATATCTGGGGTTCAGTACCCAAATACACATGTGAACCGTACGCCAAGAGGGGTCCTTTAAAAGGTTCCTTACAATGGTCAAGAAATAGCTTCATGGATTGTTCCTAAGGTTATTTCATGTCGTTCCATCCAAAGAAAAGGTCCCGGTAGTACGAGCGGCCGATGCGACAGAATACAGGGTCCATTACTTTCTTTCGACTTAAGAGGATATCATAATTGTTGCAACTAGGGAGTAGGATCCAGCATAATGACATTCTTAGTAAAAGGTTCCAGATGGCCGGATGTCATTCATCATAACAGAATAAGGGACTTTAGCATCGTCATTCAAGAATTCGGATATTCCATTAGTGCATGTATCACGTATGGACGAAAAGTCTAAACCAAAAAAAAAAGGCAAAACAAGACACCAACACACTTCACATATAACATCTCAGTCTGGCTAGAAGAACATAGGGCATGACTAACAGTCATATTTAGTGGTCACCCACACTTATCATCGATATCCTCAATAATAACGCGTGTATGTAAATTGTGTGGAGACAAGCTAGAGAAGGAACCTGCAATGCAACTCTAATACTACATACGTATAGGACAATAGTCATCGTCCTGCGAATAACTGAACCCGGGTCACAACATGAAGTAGAGAAGACACATACATTCACCTAATCACAAGTTAATAGATATGAGATGGCATAATCTGACTAAATCAACTATACATAAATAATCATAATAGGTACAAAGTAATGCAGGGCAGACAAATCCAATGAACCATTATAATCCTAAATTACAGGGAACCGACGAAACCAGAATCTTCACAAGAAATGAACATAACACCGTGGGGGGGGCCCCCGAATAGATTGGACGCGATGGACTAATACGCAAAATAATTCAAAACATAATGTAAATAATATCAAGTATAAATTAGGCCAGTTTAACAACAATCCATTCTCAAAAACCACTTCAATCCTAGCCTAAAATCTCCAATAACGGAATACCAAAAGGCCTTTACACATGGCATGATCATTAATTCAATACGAAAAATTCATAATACTTGGCAGATGATAAACAATCATTTAGTAATCTATTGTGAGTTAAAAAAAAAAAAGGTTATCTCTAATGGCTGATCAATATAAACAAAGGCCTATACATGAAATCGTAATGTCTAATACAATTCTTACATCATTCCAATAGCCCAGAAAAACTACAGGGTAGGGAATCATAAGCTTGTGAGAATGATCATAACCGCCATATGATCGAAACAATTTAAAGTGTTAGGTTATGTGTTTCCCTGGGGTTCATGGAAGATTTTATGTTAAAATATAAAATTAAACATCGAGTTAAAGTCATATTCAGACAATAGTCAAAAATTCAAGTTGAAGAATGTGAAAGAAACCGGCATGTCTAGATCACAGATTAGGAAAGTCTATCGTGGTTGAGAATGTCTTTGAAGAATAATCACTGAATCACTTCGAAGATTGTCTCCGGTTGATGAAGTAGAAGTTCAAGGCTGGAAAAGGATGCATTGGGACGCTTAAATATTGTAATATTACTAAAATTTGAGTATAAATTGTTGTGAGAATCAACCTGTCAAGGTGTTAGCTCCCTTGTAGCGTTCAATGGGAGTAGTTCTAGAGAGATCTTTAGGCTTTTTGGGTTTTTATTTTAGAATAAGTGAATCATCTATGTGAGTTAGGAATAATACCCAGCATAAAAGTACCTATATACGGGGGGCTTAGAAGGACGTCCCAAAGGTTTTCTTTGGACGGGGGGGGGTGAATTTGGTTCGGAAATTCCCCATCTTTAGCTTGGTATAGTGGGGGGAAGCAGGCTGGGTGTGTCAGGCACCATCGTCTGCCGTGGTCACCTACGGACCGTCACCCGAACCGAACTCGAATCTCCTATTGACCATGTTTTGGTCCGAGACCTGGTCCAAGATGGTTGAAATTCCCTCCCGAATCCGATTTTCAGAAACAAACGCTAATGCGCCCCCTCGGGACCGGTTGATGGGGGCGTTGGAGCTGACCAAAAAAAAAAAATAGGGATGGTTCATAGATCGCCGAACGGGGACGGGTGGGAGGGGGGGGTTGGTGGGGTGGCTGGTTTTACAAACTGGTTTGTGGTGGCTCTTGTGAAAGGGTTCCTTTATCAAATGAGCCCTTTGGGGGGTTGTGGGTCCCCGTTGGGGGATTTTTGACGCAGGGGGGGGGAGGAACGTTATCCAACCCAGGAATAGGTATTTTATAGTGAGTTTTATGATATCTGGCATAATGTTAATTTTCATTGAAAGATTACACACATAAACACTGTGAACCTAAAATCGTACTAGCAAAGGAGGACGTCAAGGGGGGGGGGGGGGGAGTTCCGTGGTCAGAGGGCAAAACCTTCAAACTGTCTTGTCTATCGGTGACATTTGTACTTCAAGGACTTCAATAAAACTTAAAACTAACTGCCAGTAAACACTTGTAATTACTAATATCAGAACGGCTCATAAGCTCAGTGGTGACACCACATAGCGTCACATAAAAACAAGGAACATAGGTGGCATAGTAGGGTGACTAGGGTGGTCGGTGTCGAAAGTCTTTGTCATCCCTTGAACGTTTCAACGTTCAATTACCTAAATCTTTGAGACACTGTGGACTGCCTCATTACCAGAATTATTAACACCCTGTTTAGTAACCTTATACCCTCATGGGAAGCAACATGGGTTTAGGGTGCTCTAGGTATTGTTCACCTAGAGTCATATTTTGTGAGGTATTAGGCAGTTGATAGCAAATTGGGTGTAATCGAACTCTAACCGGGCGCACTCAAACTAAATTTTACACCAAAAAGAATATTTTGGTCTCTTAATTATTAATTATTAGTTATTTATTTCATTAATATATTTTCTTATGTTTCATAAAAACAAATTATTTGCTAAAATGATCATGGAGTATGGATAAGTGTCAGTATAGGTTTGCGTGTATAGAGTCTTTTACAGTAACATAATAATTTTGTCCCATACGTATTTAGAATGATACAGGAAATTGGGGCGGTGAGCAGATATTATACATTGATACAATGAATAATTGATATAAATAACGAAATCAAAAGTGAAGAAGTACAGAAATACGATTAAATAAACATTACCTAATCAAAAGGCAAAATATGTTTTGGAATTCTGCATAAATATTGCGAGGAATAATTCGCGGACTTTCAAGATCACTAGATGCTTGAGATAAATCCTTGGCTATTAAGATAAGCATTACTAGTTTGGCAATGTGGCGCTTGCTTAAATTTTTTTTATATAGGGGGGGGGCTAGTAACCAGTTGAAATTAGGGATATTTGGTTCATCTATTAGGTCGATTGGGTCTATGGTTGATGTTTGGACGCATGGGGCGTACGACATCTTAATTGTGGTGCATTAGATCACGGCGCGGTCCTCGGAAAGTCTTCATTGTGCGATTATCCTACACAAAGTCAGTATAATCAAATGTAACACTGAACTTCTTTTCTCTGCAAAAAACGTGATATCGGTTGACTGATAATTGAACATGAAATTGCAAGTTCGTTTATAATACAGTGAGTTATATCATGTACCCTGATATAAAGGGCCCTTGGATTCATGGTCGTGTAATATTTTTTTTTCCTTAAAGTTTAGTGGTGTCCAAAAGTCTTTTTGGATATTAATTTTTTTATTATACGTTTATATTTATTTGTTTAAAAATCTATTTAAAGATCAACGCGGAATTTTTTAGCAAACAATGCAGAAAAGGTACCACCTAGGAGCTTTGTGACGGTCCGTCCTTGTCTGTGAACGGTCCGTATTTCATCGTAGTGAATGCTGCTGAAGAAGAGGGAAGTCTCACCAAGTGGGGCTACAAGTGCAATACGGACCGTCTAGCCATGACTTCTGTCCTGTTGTTCTTCATAGACCAGAGAATTTATCCCAGTAATCCAAATTCTAAGAGTTTAAGTGTTATGAAACAGAGACCCGCTCGACGAGCACGTGTTTGTGCCTGGTGAGGATGGCCAGTCTACCTGGACCCTGCCGGGTTGAGGGTGTAATAAAGAGAGGGCAGCAGCAGAATTTGGCAGAAGAATTGTACGAGTGTGAGGGGTCCAAGACGGCCATCTTGAACCTACGATGACCCATCGTGAGGTCCTTCGCCCAGCCAGCTGTTTTGAACGATACTAACTCAACAAATTGAGGTCTTCTTTGATTGGTTTTGTTTTTTATATATCTAGTTGGAAAAAACCGGGGGTAGGCGGGGTGGGGGAGGCAGGGGTGGCCCTGGGTTGGGGGGACAGAATGGAAACTTAAGGACCCACTGAAAGGGCCAGGGGACCACCGAACCAGCAGGAAACTGTCGTCACCCGTTGTGATTGCTTTTTGGGCTGTCGCCAATCAAATGGTTATAGGGTCGCCCCTTTATTTTAGTGCGGCTTTTTTGTGGGCCCTTTGTGAATATATATTATGACACCGTGGATTGTTACCACTTTTTTCATTAAATTGATTGTAGTTATTTTGTTGCTTACTCCACTGCATTTTTAATTTTATATTCTCGTCATTGTAAGTAAGTGCATGCATTCTTATATTGCATATTGAATATCTGATGTGATGACATAGGGGTAGAACTAAACGGTGCCATAGGAACATAAGGGTTATTTTGGGACCCATGGGCGAATATTGAAGTAAAACCTAACTAAAATACAATTCTAGAATGAGTGTTTTTGCATGTATAATAAGTTATTGGGTCGCTTGACGGCTCGTTTAATGGTTGGGGCACGTTAACAGGTCGCCTTAGGATGCTACTGAAGAGTGTACTATGGCGGGTGGGCCATGGGGAGTAGGTAGATGAGGATAGGGACAAGCTTGTATCAAACATAGATTTTAGTGGTATACATTCCTTATATGATAGTAATTATTGGTGTGACTGAATTAATTACTTAGTCAAAATCGTCAGAGATGTGGGCAATGCTTAATATATGGGTAAAGGTAAGGATTAGTATAGAAACCCCACGTAGACCGACCACGTGCGTAGTAAATTTGTCTCTTATTGCCCTTGACCATTGAATTAGAAATACATAACTTTTTACTTTGCATGCAAGATACTAGAAAGAATTGTTATAAGTACAATTAATCAAGTTAGGAACCTGTGGGGAACAGGGGAGCGTAAACCTAGGGTTACTTTTATTAACTGATTAAACTCTAAAATTTGAATAGAGTTATGTTCGTCGTATCTTAGTTTTGTAGTTCGGTTAATTATTTTCATTTATTTAGAAAATAAATCCCCCTTTTAATTATTGACTTGATTTTCAAAGTAATGATTGAACTAAATAATAGTAATAATAGATTGAAAGTTAAGTCTGAACTATTTTCCTGGGTTCCCCCATCGTTGGGGGGAATGCGTCCGAACCATCATTATCTCAGTGGGTTTTAGTGATAGGACCTGATACGACTGCTTTAAGGATTCTATTTGAGAGAAGTATGTTTGAGGGCTTATAGGAAATTTTGGGGTCTGGGCGCTGCTTGGGAAAATGGCTGAGCGGAGAGAACCTTTGGGGAACAAGTAAACCTAGTTACTGTTTATTAACGTGTTAAACTCCACATTTGTAATGAATGTGTAGGTTTCTGGATTTTTTGATTTATCTAATTATTGTCATATTTTTCCCAATATAGAAATAAAAACCGCCCCTTTTATAACTGTCGTTTGATTTTCCAGAAAGATGATTGAGCTAAATAATAGTAAGAACTAGATTGAAGGTTAAGTCTGAAGCTGATTTTCTTGTGGAACGAATTCCACCGGTGCATAGTTGGGGGTTCGTTTTACTTGATACGGAGTCCGCTTTAGGGCTACTTCTTTGAAAGTAAGTTTTTAGTCGTATCGAAATTGTGTGGGCGCCACGTGCCAGATGGAGAGTGTTTTAGTATGTAACGTACACTTATACTAAAATTTAGTCAATATTTTCTTCATTTTTACTGTTGTTTTTGTTTTGTGTGGATTCTTGTAGAAAACTATCTTCCCTTGGGTATGCCAATACATGGAGAAAAAAGAACCCTTGGTTTCCCTAGATGCATAAATTAGGCGTACACTAGCGCCAACGAGGTGGTGATCGACAAACTTGGGTATTAGAATGGATGATGATACAGAAATAGAACTCCCAGCGTGTCCCGGCTTGATATTAATGGATGGTCAGTTGTTACCGCGATGTCCGATAAAACAACCAGATGGGAAAAAATCCCCGCTCTCCACGGCCCGCAGGAATAGCTGGGGAAAGACAAATATTTTAAGAAAAGTATAGCAACTCGATGGGCCACTTGTTTAGCCCACTCTAACCATCACGACCACTCTTTTGTGGTACTAGTATCGGGCTGATGCAAATACTCACATTCCAGAAGTTTGTTTTCAGGTTACCTTGTTGTGAAGATCCACATGTCTGGCCATTAACTAAGGTAAGGTTCAGTGTGGTAAAAGGTTGTGGTAGGAGGGGCCTGACTATTGACTTGGATGTTGATGGAGGTCTAAGAGTTTGTTGGGCCTCTCGTTACTGACGGTGAGAGACTGATATTTCATTTACGGCGGACTCCTTATAAGGTGTCAATTTGGAACATTAGAGACCAACTAAGGTGAGAGCTTTTTCATTAGCAACGCTACTGGGACTTGGGAAGGTAAGGCGCGTTGTGCTCACATCCACTAAACTAACGAGCCAAGGAAAGAGAGTAACACTTCGTTGCACTACCAGGAGATCAATAAGTAGTTTTTTTGAATAGATTCACCTCGGGGTTTTTCATAAGCGTCCCCAATCGACATCATCGGAACCGGCATAATGATGGTCAGTGACGGAATCTTCTGATCGTAAAGAGGACACGGATATACTAGGCAGACACGGACCTTGTGTGTTGGTATACTACATAGGGGGGTGGTTCTTATGGGGGAGTTGGTCTATGTTGGAATAGATTGCTAGAGAGTTAGCGAAAATCTCCCGGAACAATAAAGGGACGTCTGGGTAAGAAGACACCTTCGGCATTGCAGATCCGGAGGGCTCACACCCAACCTACAAGATGAATATCGTGAAGTAGATGCCAAATGAGATCTGAGTTTGGTTGGTATTAAACATATACATTGGTGGTGCATACCAATAATAAATGCGTTTACTCTGTGTCTAACCACGGACCATACGCATGATTATGCTAAGTGTATGAGGGATGATTCATATCCGGTCAATGATGTCAGGACTGGGGGTTTCCGGACGGGACGGTGGCCCAAGGCCAAGAAATCAGGAGAATTGGCATCAAGGGTGTCAAGGAAACAAAGGTTGTATCTAATGGTAAGCATAAACCGTGAGGGGTAAGTTAGTGGTCCCGAGATGGCAACTACAGAAGACCGAGCTACAGACAACGTTGAGTGTTTGTACATAAGTGGGGTTAACTATTGTACATCAATGAAGGAATGGGCATGTGTTCCCTCCTCAAAATTGTGAAGTTACTCCAAGTGGATTGTTGATAGTCGTATGGCGCTATGTTAAGATATATGTTGCACAGAAAAGATGGGAAGGAGGTTCGATGTTCATGGAATTAGCACAGTTAAATAGTTAAGGAGTTAGTTTAGTCGGGTATTGGCAGAAAGTCCGATACATATGGCATTCGAGGTTAAGTATATCGAAGTTGCAAATGGGCCCCATTATTTGCGACTGGGGGGTGAACACATCACGGCAACCGGGCACTTTGTCCCCTAGGGCACCACATCTCGGCGTCCTAATCCAAAACATGATGCACATGTAGGCAATCAGTACTCGAGGGTGGTACGTCACAACCGGTTGCTCACTTATGGCCGTCTAATTATGAAAAGGTGGCGAAGGTAGTGATGATGGGTATAGGTTGTGGGTTCAGAAGAAAGATAGAATTGGAAAAGATGCGGTAAGTACCTATAACGGGTAATTTCCATGCCTACCCAGACCACGCCTTCGCTTTCATCAAAGATTAGTGCAAAGACCGGTGATGGTGTGTATATCGGCATTTTTAACAATGTTTGAAGTAGCTTTCTATCAATGTGCCCTTTGGGTGTAAGCAGCTCTAGCCAAGCGTGCCCGGTTATTGCAAAGTTTATGGAAAGATCTGTGTTACAGGGGAAATAAAATACAAGAAATCGGTCGACTTTCAGGATGATGATAGAATGCAACTTGTAAGTGCTGTCCATTGCTACAAACTACGGGACAGACTCTCATCGTAACAAAATAAAAGAAGAATTTGGGTCTTCACTATTCCTTATACAGTCGGGGGGGGGGGGGGGGGGTAGCCATTACCTTTTTTTGAAAGCATTATTGATCCTGGGAAAATCATAAGATCTCACTGCCGCCTCTCTGATTTATAAGAAGTGTGTTTTGGGTGACCCAAGCCCACTGCGAGTGGGCTAACTAATGTCGATCGAATAGTGAAAAGGCCTAAAGGGATACTGGCCACGATATGCTAGTACAAGTAGTCGTTCCTCTTTCCACTGATTTTGATATTCTTGAGTTGTGACTTAGGGGGGGGGGGGGGTGATTGGTTGTAAGGTGGCCGGGTATGATGATCTTGAGAGGATCAGGGTTCCTTACACGGGTAGAAGCCTTAAGTGTGATATGGGGGAAAAGGGCCGAGTGATGAAATTTTTAGTTGAATAATGAGGCATGAGTGTGGTTGAGCTCCAAATGGGTATTTGCTGGATATCCTACAGAAGAAAATATAGAGATCACCATGACGCTACAAAGTAAAAATGAGGTCTATTGTTGGGTATTTGGGAGGCTCTTATAAATTACCAATGATATGTGGCGTTGGTTTTCCGAGAAAGCTGCAGTCCCAAATAGGGACTTTTTCGCTTGCTTGATAACCACTATTCCTCATGGAGGCAGTTGGAATTGGAAACTAAGAAGGGTGTTGCCTTTCAAGTAGGGACACCAAAAGAGGTCGCATTATCATCATCAGGCATGCTGAAATCGGAGAAATGGAAGGATTGAGGGGGCAGGTCGCATCTTGAAGGGAAGTCTTAGTAATCAAGTGTCCTCTAGTCGTGTCTGGCGACTTTAATCAAAAGCTCGTTGTTGGGAGGAGAACGCCAATGCTTATAGTTTTGTCTTTCTATAATTGTACATTTCTAACTAATATGGATTTTGAAATTGCAGGATATTACCACCATAAATTGCTACATAAAATCACTTCGCAACAGAGTGAGTAGTCACGTGACGTGACCCCATTGATGGCCCCTCACGACGTCGGATGGACCATCACATGAGATCTGTCATGTCCAGGGGTACGTATTTTCACTTATTTCCAAACTAGGGGGCAACGAGGATGGGGGCATACAACGCTATGGAACCAACCTACGATCCGTCACAGGGACTGGCGACGACCATCTTCAATGGGACTCGTCGCGTCATTAATAAAGTGTACCCCACCTGACCATCGACTGGGTTTTTAAAAATTCTTCACATTTACAACCCACCCCTTCTTTCCACCTATTGTTCCCTCTTCGCTGCCTCCCCTTTCCGCTCGCTTTTAAGCTTCCAGATTGGTGCCTATAAACCGATCATTTATCCGAAATTCCAAAATTCCTAAAATCCACTCTCTACTAGTCGGAGTTTGCTGTTATGGTTCTCTTCTTGATCACCAAGTACCTTCCTCGCTTGTTTTTCTCAAATTCTAAGGTATGTATCTCTGATTTCTACCCATTTACATTGCATTTTTGTTTATCAATTAGTATTAGCTTATTTCTTATTGATGAGTTCATTCTTTAATACATATTTTGTCTGACCTAGGATGAGAATCCTCAAAATTTCCTTTTTAAAATTCTAGAAATAGGTTCTTTAGCATTGCTAGTTTAATAGGTATTTCGGTTAGAAACATGTAGGTTAAAACACTAAAAATTCCATTTGGGTCATAGGGGATGATTGTTGCATCCCCAGTTCTGTCACTAAATGACTGAACGAGACCCCAATGAAGGACAGTCATACCCACGATGGACCATCATAGGATCCGTCTCTACATCCCTAATACCCAACTGTCCAATTTTCTCCAAGTGTCCACCAATGGACAAATGCGACAGACTTTTCCCATGACGGTCCATCTTGCACAACTATTCTGGTTGTCAGAGACCCTATTCCTAAGGGTCTCTCACTCTTTCTAAGTGTCCTCCAACGGACACATGCAACAGACCGTCGCTTTCACGACGGTCCGTCCTGCTCAACCGTTCTAGTTGTTAGAGACCCTATCCTAAGGGTCTCTCACTTTTTGTAAGTGTCCTCTTATGGACATCTACGACGGACCGTCATACCTTCGGCGGTCCGTCCTGCATAACCATCATGACGGTCAGAGACCCCTTTCCTAAGGGTCTCCAACTTTATCCTAGTGTCATCTTACAGACATCTACGACGGACCGTCATACCCTCGACGGTCCGTCCTGCACAACCTTCGTGATTGTCAGAGATGCATCCCCTAAGGGTCTCCATACTTTTTCTAAGTATCTTACGATGGACATCGACAACGGACCATCACCATCACAATGGTCCGTCCTACTTATCCGTCATAACTGTTAGAAACTTTCCTTCAGGAGTATCCACATAAAAATAGTTTAAGTAAGACATGACGGACCCTATGACGGTCCGTCGTACTCACGACGAGTTTTCACCTGGTCCATCGTGTTTTAGTGTTACTATAGAATTATCATTACATCTTGACGCTTTTATTTATTTTGTGTCATTTTTCTTGTCTTGTTTGCTCCTTCTAGTAATAATATTGATTCTTTACAGGCACTATCTATTGTGGAACCAAAACAAGATCGATTCTACGCACGTGGGTGATCGAAGTCTGTCGCCCCATATGCCTGCCTAGTCATTGGCTCCGATAATGAGCCTAGGCACTTCCACCCCATCCTGAGCTGCACTTGCTTCCAGTGTTACGCCCAAAAAGGTGGCGTCTGGCATAGTCACTGCCTCCCAGGCTGATGAGGAGCGCACACAGACCGTCACACCTTCTGAGACAGCTACTCATGAAGAAGGATCGTCTGGCTCCTTAAGAGTTTCGTGGTTGGAGGAAGCCTCCGGGTCTGCTGAGGTCCCTACACCCGCCACAGTTGAACAATCTTCCTCATCTAATGAAGCTAACAGTTCTGAATCCACACCCCGCTCACCGACTCATGCTCTCACCCCAGTTACCAACCAGCCCAACCTGTGGTGTGTCAACGGGAAATATCAAGTTTATTCAGACATAAAGTTTCTTAATGATAAAGGACTCATGACACGGACCCTTACATTGGAGAGGCGGGTCTTTATGGAAGTCTCCCTACTATGCCAGAGATCCACAGCCTCTTCACTAGACACGGACTGGCGTGGACTTCGCGTTCGTTGGGCAGTTATAGTGAAGAGTTGGTCCGAGATTTCTACGGCTCCTACGTGGCTACTCTTAGATCACTGATTTGATAGGCGGGCTACCCCCGCAAAACAAGCCCAGTGGAGCATGTCCGAGTACGTTGCATTCAGGTTGATATTTCCCTACCTGCCATCCGTCGGTATCTATACGGTAAGGATGTTGATGCCAACCGGACCCCTCTCACCGCCGAGTTGACTACTGGTTGAAAATTGTCAAAGATGACCAATTTTTGCGTGATCCATCGCTGAGAGAGACCACCAAAAAGTGGATGGACCTTCACTTGTCTGTTAATGGAGAGGGTGCTGCCTGGTAACTGAGCCGAAGGGAGCCATCAAAAAGGCTAACCTAACCTTTACAGCGAAGTTTGGTTGATTGTCCGCCACTGCGTTTCCCCCACAGCTGCTTATAATATAGTCATGTGTGATCGTGCAGTACTGATGGCAGCGATGATAGCCCGGTTAGAGGTTGACTTTGCTTGGATTCTACAGACGGTCATGCACGAGAGGGCTTTTCTGGTCACAACTACTTACCCTTTCCCGTGCATGTTTTTTCTTTATGCAGGTTTGCCGGTGTGCCCATCTGGCACATTGATCGGCTAAAGATCTGCTGGGCACTGGTTATATCGACCTCATCAGGGATGAGTCCAATGAGTTGGCTTCATGCAGAGGGCCCCATCTAGAGTTGTCTCCACTTGGTGACAATCTGGCTGATACGATAGCACAGGCTCACATGGCTACGTAGGCTGCTTCCACTAACACTACACCGGTCGAGTCTATCCCGTGTAGTAGCACTGCCCCAAGATCCTCTCGCTCAGCCCCTTTCCCCACTCTGGTTTCTCTTGCTAGTGTCTAGAAACTAGAGGCACAGATAGCTACACTTCTGCATCACATCCAGCCTTGGATGCAAAGGTCTATTGCTGAGGCAGAAGAGCGATTGGAGTAGAGAATGGTCCACCACACAGAGCGGAAGATCACTAAGGTTCATCAGCGCTTCGACGCTTTTGAGTTGCAGAAGCTAGCCAGGCCAGCCACTCAGGTGGATGTGTTGACCCTTCAGGCTGCAGCCGAAAGTCTTCGCGCATACATCGATATGATCCTAGAGGCTAGGGTTCCTGAGTCTGAGGCCTCCTCTGCAGAGCCTACTGAGGACACAGTGATGGCGGCCTTATTCGCCACATTTGATATTCCACCACCTCCCCCTCGAGAGCATTCTAAGAGGCGTAGGGGTTGCGAGGAGGATGAGGCTAGAGCACGGAAGAAGGAGCGCCGTGAATTAGGGCTGTAGAGTTAGCTTTTGGGGCATCTAACTCCAAAAATATGGAGATAGCGGGAGGTACTGCTGATAGTAATGTTGCTGATGAGGACACTACTGAGGTTGTCCAGATTACAGAGGTAGTAGGTTTTGGGGAACTGGACCCACCTGCTTTCTGATTGTCAGCGCTTTGCGCCCCAGGTTGGCTTCACCTACTAATCTCGTATTTCAATATTTTTATGCATTCATGACAATTGCATGTCTTTTTTTGGGGGTGGGGTAAATGGAAAGTGAGTGCTAGGGTTAAGTTTGAGTAGCCCAATTCACTATCCTCTTTTGGGGTTTTCTTGCCTGTGTTCTTTTTCTCCAAGAGACTGATTATTTTTACTGTTGAACCGGCATGTCTATATCTTGTGTACATAGATTAACTATGAAGCATGATGGCTAAAATGATATCCTAATGAAATGAAAATGATGCATGACTAGGCATAGTATTTGATAAATGTGTTGCTCTAAGCATGACATAGCGATACACCACTGCATGACCCTAAGTCTAAAATTCTAACTAGGTGTCTGATAATCTGATAGAGTAATAAGATGTCAAGTGAGTGTGAGGAAGATTTTAATAGTCCACTATTTGTACTGAGCGAGAAATTGACTGGTTAGTCCTGCTAAAAGTAAGTTGTAATCGACAATTAGGAAAGGATCATAGGCCCTTGTTCAATATAACCAATTTTTAGCCTAAACAAAAAAACCAAATAAAATTAATACTTCCTTGATCCAAATGATTTGAGCTTAAACTAAACTTTCTTTTTCACCCCAATTGATCTTTTCTGAGAATAATGGTTGGCCCCTTGGTCCCTCCTTGGACAATTTGCACCTCTCTTAATGCCACAAGCATAAGTTTAAGGGGGGCTAATGCAGTAAACTAACCTTTTATGACCTGACACCCACTTTGTATTGTGTACCTTGCTCATGAAAACCATGAGTTGATGGTGGCTATTATGAGATATCTCTGGAAGTGGGTTTCAAGAAACAAAGAGAGAGAAAGACAAAGTAAGTGACTCAAGACTCAAGTGAACAAAAAGTGAAATAAAAAAATATATATATACAATAATACAACAAGAAAAAAGAGGTCCACTTACACAAGCTATGAGAAGGGAACATATTAAGGTGAAACATATGAAAACTGGGCTAAATAGACCTGATAAAATTGGATTTTAGCCGATCTGACAAGAAAAAATCATAAATATACTTCATATCCCTACCTGAGCCCTTTGTTCAACAATTAAGAAGTCCTATCGTGATCCTAAAAGTTGTATATCGAACTTAAAAGAATGACAATAAGGGCAAGCTTATGCAAGATGTTGAATGCTTGTGAATTTTTTTCTGAGAGTGAGTGTTGAAAAGTAATACGCTTATACTTCAAAAAAATCATTGTGTAAAATGCGGATTTGTTTTGATGTGAGGACACTATTTGTAATACCACACTAAAGCACCGCGGTGGAGAACTGAAGAGAGAGGTGTTTAGTGGGGTGGTGAGGTCCTGTGTCATGGTATGATTCCACATATTAAAGTCTAATATTTATAAGCATGCATAATATGAATAGACCTGATCGGGATTATTTCGCAAAAACGATTGCGAAAGAATAAAACATGGATCTATGTACAAAAAGATTTTAATGATCATATCGTCGCTTGAGACAACAACGAATTTTAGTTGAGGATGTTATCTCCCGTTAGTTTTCACGGTATTGTAATGACTGTTTCCTTAAGTTAGTGTGTGTACAAAGCACTTTTGTATTAATATTTATGTACGATTCTCTTTATTTGCTTAACTTTTTTCTAAATAGACTTTGGATGTGTTTTGAGCAAGAAATGCAGAAACTTAACAACCTTAACGGAGCTATGTGCGTCCGTCTTGCCTGTGACGTCCTTGGGGCAGCGTAAGTGACTTTGCTGAAGAAGAGTGGTGGAAGTGTCTCACCAAAGTGTTTGGTGGGGCTGCTACGAAGTGTCATTATCGACCGTCGTTAGCCATACGGTCTGTCCTGTTTGTTCGTCATGAAGATTAGAGAAGTAATCCCCAGTACCGCAATTTCCAAAGTGTAAGTGTTATGGAACGGAGACCCCACTCTAACAAAAGTCCGTTGTGCCTGTGATGATCCATCATACCTGCCTCGAGGGTAATGAGAGAGAAGTCATAAATTGCAAAGTCTGGGCCTAGGCTCCCAGTGGAAACACGGCCCGTCATGACCACGATGACCCGTCGTAGTCCTTTGACCCAAGGCCAGCGTCTTGAAAGATTTTCAGTATTGATTCGCTTCTTTGATTTGTTTTTTTTAATTATATATATAGTTCGACAACCTCGTTTTTGTTAGACTCTTGGTTATAAGATACACTTTTTGTTAGATCTTGTGAGGAGATTATTTTTACTATTACACACATTGGATGTGGTACACTTTTTTCATAATAGATTGTATGTGCTTTGTTGATTAACAAGTAACTTTCGGATTTTTTCTCCTTATTGAATAAGTGCAAATTAAATCTTATATTGAATATTTGTAATCTTGTGATTAGGACTATGGGTAACTAAACCCATAACAGGGTGTGGGAACCATGGGCGAATATGAGTAAAACCTAACAACAAAATAACAGTCTAGAATAGTGTTTGCATTTATTGATAATCTTTTGGTTTAGACGGTCTTTTAACATACAAAAAGATGGCCAAATGGTTAAACTCTCCTTAATGCTACTTGTTCGGACATATAAGGGAGATAATAGAAAAGTAAATTATCAACAGAGATTTTAGTGTATACTTTCTTATAGCTAGAAATTATTGGTACAAGCAATCACTTAATAAAATATAGAATACTATTCTTAATATGAGGTAAATGCAAGGTTAGTAATAGCAACACACGTAGGCGACCAAGTGCGGACACTAAATTTTCCTAGATGCCAGACAAGGATTTTAAAAATACATAACTTATCACTTTGAATGCAGATACTAGAAAGAATTGTTATAGTTAGAATTATCAAGTAGAAAACCTGTGGGAACCGTAACCCTAGTTACTTTTATAACTTGAATAAAATTAAACACAACCATTTGAATCTGTTAGTTGTCTATTTTTTTAGGCTACGTATTTTCATTCATTAAAAAAAAACCCTTTTATTGTTTTTTTTTGTCCAAGGAAATGAATTGACAAATAAAGTAAGAATAGATTGAAAAGTTTTTTTTTAAGTCTGAACATTTCCCCCCTCGTGGGAACGATCCACACCTCATTAGTTGTTCTTTTACTTGATACGACAGCTTTACTTCTTTTTTTAGAAGTAGTTTGAGCGTATCAAAACACTTCTTTATTTATTGAAAGTTAATTGTAGTTTATATGATTTATACTAGAATTAATATAAATTTATTTTTTTTAAAAAGGTCATATATAAAAAATTAATTTATAAAAATATAAATTTTATATCTAAAATTCATATTATAGAAATATTACATAAAAATAACTTATTATACAAGATATTTCATTAAATATACAATTTATATAATGTTTAATTAAATTTTTATATAATAAAATAATATTATAATATTTAAAAAATTATTTGGTCTGATGAATAGTGTTGCACCAAATTTGGTGTAACACTCCGCAGACACCAAATTTGGTGTGAAAATTGGTGTAGGTTGGAGCTCAAAACACCAAATTTTACACCAAATATAGTATTTGGTGTGAAAATTAGTGTTGGGTTTGGAGATGGTCTAAAGATGATTCGGAGTTATGATGAACCATGAAACCCCATTTTGGAGAATCTTAAAGTCGAACACCCAACCCTGACAACCTATGAACAACTTTTACTAATGCCTTCTCAGTATCCACAACATGGGCTACACTACCCATAGACATCCCACTCGAAGCATCCGCAACAACGTTGGATTTCTCGAGGTGTTAAAGGAAACTCATATCATAATCTTTCAAAAGCTATAACCATCTTCTTTGTCGGAGATTTAACTCATTCTGGGAGAGCACATATTGGAGACTATAATGATCGGTTAAAACCTTACATCTGCATGACCGAGTCTAGACTCCAATATGAGCCGGGGTCGTTGCTTCTCAGGCTCGCAGACAAGGAAGCCTACATTATTCATTCTTACTACTTCATCTAGGTATTTAGAGTAAAAATTGAATTTTTGTTACTTAACTACATACTAATCGATTCTATTTGATCAATTGTTCACCATCACCATCTAACATTAAGATCGTCTAATGCAAGTAGTCGTTTATAATAACATAAATGTATACTCCGCCAAATGGCAACAATACAATGTCTGAACAAAAGTGAAAAGAAACTCTAGTTCAACATAACTCCACTAGATCAATCAACGACTATACCTAATCTAGAATATAATGGTAAGCAATGCTCGAAGCATGAGGGCCTACCTAGGCCGGTAATGCTCCACTTCCAGATGGTTCAGATTCAGCTGTCAACTTGTAGCTCTACTATAGGTCCACCAAAGCTACAACCTAAAATTGTAGAGGTGAATGGTGATACACAACTTTGTACAAAGGTATGGGTATCAGGCAACACAACACCAAGGACAGGCAATGAGTAAGAATAGCTCTTTTCCTAACAACAATGAATTATCGGAAGTCCAGTCCACACTGGTACTATAAAGCCAATTGTGATTAGGAAAGTAGTGAGCTTTTCCAAATTGAGGTTGGGAAAGTGAGTGAACTTTCCCAAATTTTGATAGGAAATTCACGCCATGAAAGACAGGAATTATAATAGTTAATCATAGTTCACATAGCAACATAAAATCTTGGCACATATTACATAACATTTGCATATAACCCATAACATATTGCAATATAGCACATAACATTTTCATATCATTCGTTCATATGCCATTGACCTTGGAATCATGGACTTGACATTCAAGACTTTCCCAAAAATGAGGGCTCAACATATGGGGACCTCAACTAGGATCCTGCTTTAGCAAACACAGTGTCTACTTCATTCATTTCATACGTACTTCACTCATTTTATTCATAGGCTAAGTTGTTAACATATGTTACCTACGTTTAGTGTAGACGTTCACTCGTTCGGTTGTGCAATGATCATATGACCTAGTGTCATTACTTAATTCTATCTCACCTCTTGATTATCCTATCCCTAACAACTTTGATATCATTCATTTCATTATGTGATCATTTGAAGGTTGGCCGCATTCATTCATGGGGAACTTTGAATTTAACCGACATTATCCTGTGAGCATCATGAAATTACTTTCCTCGCCCACAGAGATCACCCGAAAGAGGTGGAATCACAATCCATAGTGACCCAAACATGCTGGCGCACATGGGAATTGAACCCCGTCATATCCCTATATTTGCAGTATAGGTCGAAGACTAGGAGATATAAGGAGACCCATACCCAGCATGCCGAACAGTCTCATCTCATGAGAGTTACGTGAATCTCTGTCATTCCCGAAAGAAGGCATCACCACTCATAGCTAGTCTATTGATGCTCATTATAAAGTTCCATTACATATAACTCATACTTCATGGAAGATGGTTTCTAGTATTAGGACACCATAGCTCAATAGATGATTTCTAATCTCATCATTAGTATTAAGTGTGTTAATCTCAATAATATCATTAGATTGTTCATAGAGATTGCTCTTTTCAATAACATCACATTCCCATAACTGAGTATGTTTTGGTAACATTTGGTTAGGCTCATTTGAGAGTGCTCTCATCTTTTACATTAGTATCATATCATGTTGTCATAACATTCATTAACATTAGCACATTTGTTGTTCATAATTACTAATCCCATTTTACTTGAATGAATATTTCATCATATAACAATGCACTTGGCCATTTAGTGTGTTTTACACTCTTACTTAACCCTTCTAGGGTTACTCAGTTCATTACTACATCAGGCTCGGTCCACTATTTTTTAAACTTAGCTAGACTTATAGGTCTATACATACGAAGACCCAGAGGCTTGCATTTTAATTGTTTCGCTTTAAATGATTCATATAGTCCTAAAATTATGTGGTACAAGACTTATGCATATTGTATGTATGCCAAGATCTTGATTTCGATCTAAGTAGGCAGCAATATTCTTGAATATTTAAATCACGTATGGCTTACGTATAAATATAGAATTTGGGCAAAGGAACCCAATTTCATATCCCTAAGACAACACTTACATTTTTTTAATTTATTGTATTTTGGTCCACGCTGCTTGGGGACCCAAGATCGAGCCCCAACACCTTCATTTTAATTTTTCTTTAGTTTTTCTCTTCATTTTCTCTCAATGATATAGAGAGAATGTGGGATCGAACCCCCACAACCTCATTTTCTTTTAATTTCTTTTATTTAAACTCTCTCTCCCTTTGCTGAGGGGTTGTGGGTTTGAACCCCCCCAGCCTCAATTTAATTTCTTTTAAATTTTACCCCTTCAATCTGCCTAGGAGGTCGTGGGTTTGATTCTCACGCCTGCCATTTCTTTTTCTTTCATTTTTCATTGACTCTCATTCGCGGCCTAGAGGTCGTGGGTTCTATTCACACGCCTCATATTTCTTTTTATTAATTTTCTTGTGCTTCAATTATCAGCCAGCACACCCGAGATCGAATCCCCTTGACCCCCATTTCCCTTTTGCGATTTTAAGGCATTATACTAGTGAGGTCGCGGGTTCGAATCCTGGTGACCTCACCTCACTTTTCACTCAATTAATTTCCAGATTTGTTCATCTACATTTAGCCTAAACTAAACATGTAAGTTTCTGGAAATTCGGTCACATTTCGTCTCACTTTCATCAATATTCTCACTTGAACACATAGAGTAATTGGTAGACCATTTAACAAATTTTGGGGTGAATCTTTCATACATTCATTTATCCAAGAGATTGTTACCTATATCAGCCACATTTAATCGTTTATGAACATCATGATTTACATAGGTTTATGCACGTAAATTAACAACTATAACGTTACCCATTTTGGAGCGTCAAGCCGAGACCAGTCATAGTAACATTCTTGCCACATGCCAAGTTGCGAAAACCATATGATGTTCCATTCATACGATTTCAATACCCCAACATAAACATATTCATCAAGAAAACACAACATACAACCTAAATCTACCAGCAAATGAGACACAACCTACAAATCATTGGGTAGCTAGTGGACATACACATCAACAGGGAACAAAACCCTAGTATTTCAACTGAATAATCGAACCTAGGGGTCTCTTGGAAAGGTACAAGAGAGAACATAACCCATACATTTATTATTTAAACCCTCGACTTGATTGCTAAAATTCACCCAACCATCACGTCCAAGTCCCTCAAGTCAAGAACACTCGACCGACAACTCCCTTGACTAATGTTTTTTAACGTTTTGTTTTTCTTCACTTCTGATTTTTGTGTGAGTTCTTTCCAAGTGTGAAGAACCTTGGTTTATTTACTTTTGATATTGAAATTTACTTTGGCAAGAGATATAGTGAATGAAAGTGAAAGAGACATGAGATAGAGATTACATGGGAGAGAAGAGTTTTCTTATTGCTTTATAGTGTACTCTAGTTAGGTAGGACTTAGTCAATAATATTTTATATTTAATTTATTAAAAATCTATTTTTTTTTTTTTTGTTTGTTTTTGTGTTTCCTCTCTCTCTCTTTTAATTTTTTTTTTTGTTTTTTGTTCTTCTCATTTTTTTTCTATATTTTTTGATTTGTTTTTTGATTGATTTTTTTTTTTGTTTTTGATGTTTATCTGGATTTATCTGATTTTTTTTTGTATTTCTACCTTTTCTCTCTTCTCTTTGTTTTTTTTTTTTTTTAATTTTTTTTCCTTCCCTGCTTGCTTCTTTCTTATCTGATTTTTTTGTTTCCTGATTTTTTTCTATTTTTTTTTTTTTTTTTTTTTTTTTTTTTTTTTTTTTTTTTTCTGATGAATTTCTTCTTCTCTCTTTCCTTCTTCCTCTTTCTCTTCTCTCTCCCTATCTCTTCTTTCTGTCTATTTTCTCTACCTATCCTCTCTCTTCTCTTCTTTTGTTGTTTTTGTTGTTATTTTTTTTTTTTTTTTTGGTTTTTGTTTTTTACTTTTTTTGTTCTCTTTCTGGACTTCACTCTCTTGGTGAGGTTTTTGATTTTTTTGTTTGTTATGTTTGATATTTTGTATATTTTTTTTTTTGTATTGTTCTTTTTTTTTTTTTTTTTTTTTTTTGTTCTGATTTGACAGTATCTGCATTTTTTTGTCCTTCCTATGTTTTGTTCTTCTCGTTTTTGATTTTTTTTTGTTTGTATCTGAATTTTTTTGATTTTCCTCTCTCCTTCTCTACGCTCCTCTCTCTCTGTTTTTTTCCTGTCTTTTTTCTTTATTATTTTTTCATTATTTTCTTCCCTCTTCCTGGGGGAGTTTTTTGATTATTGGTCTTGTTGTTTTTTTTTTGTGGGTTTGTTTTGATTGTTTTTTTCGTTGCTCGTTTTTTTTTTTTTTTTTTTTTGTCTGATTTTTTTTTTTGAATTTCTCTTCTTCCACTCCTCTCTTCTCTTCTTTTTTTATTTTTATTGATTTATTTTGATTTTTTTTTTTTCTTTCCCTCCTCTCTTTTTTTTTTTTTTTTTATTTTGTGTTTTTCTCTTCTCCCCTTCTACGTGGTCTCTAACCTTTTCCCTTAGGTCCTTTTTTTTCTTTACTTTTTTCTCTTTTTTTTTTTCTTTGTTTGTGTGTTCTCTTCCCGCTCTGTTTTTTGTTTTTTTTTTTTATTTTTGATTCTTCTCTACTAAAAGATTAAATTTGGTTGATGTTTGTTTTCTTCCTTCTCTCTGCTTCTTTCCTGCTTCTTTGAAAGTTGATTTTGTTTGTTGATTGAGATTTTTTTTTTATTTTTCTGATTTGAATTTTTTTTTTTTTGTTTTTTTTTTTTTAATGATATTTTTTTTTTTTTTTTTATTCTTAATTTTTTGATTTTTCTTCTCTGAAGCAATACGGCCTTAGTCCACTCATCATTTTCTTTCACTTATTCAACCTCTCTGCCTAGTTTCTGATTTTGTTGCCTTTTTTTTCTTTTCTCTTTTTTTTTTTTTCTTCTCTCTGATCTTGTTTAATTATATCTTGTCTGTTTTTTTTTATCCTTTTTTTGTGTTTTTTTATTTTTTCTTTTTTTTTTTTGGCTGCTTTTTTTTTTGTTTCTCGTCTCTGTATTCTGTTCCTGCTTTTTCTCTACTAATTATTTCATGGTTTTGTCTGTCCTTTTATTTTTTTTGTTTTTTCCGGATGTGTTGGTTTGTTGAGGTGCGCTCTCTGGTCTTCTCTCCGCTTTATTGGGTTTTCTTTTTTTTTTTTTTTTTTGTTGCATTTTGTTTTGTAGATTTTTTTTTTTCTTATTTTTTTTGGTGTTGTTTCTGCATTGTGTTTTTCTCCTCTGGTCTTTTTTTTTTTTTTTCTTTTTTTTTTTCTGACCTTCACTTTTTTTTTAGCTTTTCCCCTCTGCTTTTTTTTTTTTGCTATTTTTTTTTTTGCCTTTTTTTTTTTTTTTTTGTTTTTTTTTCGCTTTTTTTTTTTTTTTGCTGCTTTTTTTGCTCTCTCCTCTGCTTTTTTTTTTTGCTTTTTTTTTTCTTTCTTCTGTTTTTTCTTGTTTTTTTTTTTTTTTTGCTTATTTTGTTTTTTTTTTTTCCTTTTTTTTTTTTTTTTTTTTTTTCTTTCTCTCGCTCTTGTCTCCGCCTAATTCTTAGCTCCTCGCGATGTAAATCCTATAAGAATAATAAGTACGAAGATAAGAAGGGCAGGACGTACCAACGGAAATGAAAAACAAGAGGAAAGGCAGGGCGGTCCACCGCGTGTCGAACCCAGGGGAATCAAAACGTCACGCAAGCGCCCAGGGGCGCGCCCGCTGGCCCCCAAAATGGCCCTCCAACCGGAGGAATGAAGAGGGAGGAGAGAGGACGGGGAAGGATGAGACGACCCCGGCGCCAAAAAAACCAGGTCACCCCGAGACCGCCAAACTGGAGGGGCCGGTGAAGGGCCGGTAAAGACGTAGGCAGGAAAGCGGCAGAGTCGAGAGCCCGCAGGGAGGGGACCGGAACCGAGCCGAACGCAAGAACGCCCAACGAGGTGGCATGGGGGGCTAAAGGGGGGGGCCCAGGGGGGGGCGGCGCGCAGCAAGTCCGGGGAACCCGGGGCTTAAGCGGAGCCGGCGAGACACCGGAAGCAGGATGAGGATAGACAGTGTGAGAGTGGAACAGTCACACTAGAGAGAGAGGGGCTCCAGGGGGCAAAAGCAAAGACTTAGACGGCTAGGGGCACAGAGCCGGGCGGATAGGTCGGACTCATGCCAGAGGTGGCCGAGATGCAGTGGTAGCACCGGAACCAGGGTGCATGAGACACACCCGAAACCTGCGAAAGAAGCGTCACAAGGCACAACACACCCGGGGAGACACCCTTCGCTAAAGGAAGTCGAGCAGAATAACTGATCCGGCACGGGTGGAAGCCTGGCGCACAGTTCCATCCAGGAAAAGTGAACGGTCGGGGGGGTTAGGTGTCAAGGGAGAGGTGAGAGAGTAAAAGCGGCAACAAACCTCCTAAAATACCCGACTAAACCCAAAAAACGGGAATAGCGGGGGAAGGAGGAGGTCCGAGAGGCCGTGCGGAACTCCTCCGGCACTTCGGATCAACCTCAATACCAACACTAAATAAAATGTGACCAATAAAAGCCAACGATATTAGCCAAAATTCCCACTAACAATATTTAGCAAAGAGTTTGTGCCCCTTGAGGACTTTTAATACTTTCCTCAAAATGACTCATGTGTTCATCCTCACATTGGAATATACCAAGATATCATCAATAGAACAATTATAAATGAATCAAGATAATTCTAAATCACCCTATACATAAGGTCCATGAAAGTCGATGGGGCATTAGTTAAACAAAAAAACATGACTAGGAATTCATAATAACCATATCTTGTTTGTAAGGACGTTAAGGAATGTAAATTCCTCTTACTCTAAGTTGGTGATAACCCGACCCCTAATCAACCTTTGAAAAGTAACTCTCCCTTTGGAGTTGGTCAAATAAATTATCGATTCTATGAAGAGGATACTTATTCTTTATAGTGACCCTATTTTGTTTTTGATAGTTAATACACATTTTAAGACACCCATCTTTCTTTTTCAACAAATAATACTGGAGCGCCCCATGGAGATAAGCCTTGTTATATAAAATCTTTATCTAGAAAATCCTTTAGTTGAGCTTTTATACTCAACCAGCGCTATTCGGAAAGGGGGAATTTAAATTGGTTGAATATCCGACATCAAATATATGCAAAAATTTATTTCCCGTTTGGGAGGAATTTTGGGTAAGTCATCAGGGAAGACTTCAAGAAAATCCTTCACTACGGGGACCGATTATAAAGGAGGAGCTTCAGACCCAAGGTCTTTGACACTCACAATATGATAGAGACATCTCTTGGAAATCATTTTACAAGATTTTAGACATGAAATAAATTGACCTCTAGTGATTAAGTTTCACTCTTCCATTCTAAAACGGGTTTATTAGAAAATTAGAAGTTAACTACTCTTGTTCTACAATCAATTGGAGAAAAAAAAGCATGTAACCAATCCGTCCCTAATATGACATCAAAGTCTAATATTTGCAGTTCTACCAAATCGACCAATGCAACTCTTTTGGATAATAATATGGGACAACTCCTATAGACTCTTTTAGCAACAAAGGAGTGACCAACCGGGGTAGAAACCAAAAAAGGTTCAACTAAGACATCAGGGAGCATATCAAACATTATAGCCACTAAAGGAGTTACAAAATATAAAGTTGCACCGGGATCTTGCAATGCATAAACATTAATTGAAAATACTTGCAACATACCTGTAACAACAACAGGACAATCCTCTTGATCACCCCTAGATTTGAGAGCATAGAAGTGGTTCTTCTTAGGAGCATCAGAATTAAGAGCACTTGATTGTGCTTGATTTATCTCCCTTCCTTGAGTCTTGTCCATAGGACAATCCTTCACCATGTGATCACTCTTTCAACAACCAAAACAATTGTTTGTACCCACTAAACATTTACCCACATGATTCCTTCAATATTTCGCACAATTTGGTCTCTCACTTGGTGAACCACCACATTTTCCCCCTTGAGGCTTATGGTTTTACAATTTCTCCTTGTTATCTCTTGGTACATTAGGAGGAACTTGGTTTGATAATGTCTTCTTAAGTGTTGTTTGTCTTGGATCTCAACCTTACCCTTAGAATTGCCCCCATCGTAGGGCCATACCTTCTTGGCATCCCTATTCTTTTTCTTAAGTCAAGTCTACTCAACTTGTTGAGCATACACCATCAAACGAGAAAGGTTCATGTTGTCATGAAGAATTGCCACACGACACTCTCCCATGAGATCATCGGATACACCCGTAACAAAAAACCTCATTTCATCTCAAAGATTAGACACCAAAGATGAAGCATACTTGGACAACTTGATGAATTTCAAAGAATATTTGCGAACACTCTTACATCCTTGATGAAGGTTGATGAACTCTTTCAGTTTTGCCTCTCGTTTCTCCTTGGGATTAACCTATCAAGAAAGGCAATCCTAAAAACATCCCAACTTATGGGACCCTCTCTTAAACCCCTATTGTCCTTCCATTGAGTGTACCATGTTTGAGCCACATCCTTAAGTTGTTAAAAGGCTAGCTCGTCCGTCTCATTTGAAATCATTCCCATAATATAAAAGATATCATAAACTTCATCTAGAATGTCTTGAGGATCTTCATACACCTTAGACTCAAAAATAATTGGAGGATTCATCCTAGTTAAACCCATCAAACGTGAAGCTATGGAACTAACATTTTAATTCACATGGAGTGTAACTTTACGATTTGCTTAGGACATCATAGCTTGAGCTTGAGTAGTTATAGATTGAGCTTTAGTAGCCATGACTTGAGTCATGTTTATGAAATCCACTCTTATTTTTCCATCCGACATGACTGGAGGATCGATCGGAGCTTGGCCACCTAGATGAACTTGCTCAACAGGAGGATCTTGGTTGTCTTGGGGAAGAACTCCTTCATTTGCAATATCCTCTTAAACCCTTCTTGCGGCTGGCCTTCTAGTAGTCATAGCCTATATCCACAAGAAAAGGATTAAAAGAAAAGGACACATAGAATTAAGACCCATGAGGCAGGACTTAAGAATACCAATAGAAGTGAGAATTTCCTAAGCATCGCATAGTCTCTCATTCGTAAGAGTGACACACTTCACAATTATGAACAAGACTCCACGTAGATGTTGTTCTTCTGAGACATCACTCATAATATTTTTCAACATCATGCTCTGATACAAAGTTTGTTACGACCCGAGAGCACCCCTTAGTTGTAACCGGACTCTTCGTCCTTGAAGAGGTCATAGACAAGCCCTTAGATCTCACAATTTCATCATACATAGAATAAAAGAGGAAAATTTAAAAATTTTCATTTGAAGTTCAACTTCACTTCAGATATATCAAAATAGAATTTATACTTTTCTCACATAGTCATCTAAACATAAGAGTACGATAATTGGGACTTAGCCCTCAAGTCAACAAGACTCTTCTAATACGAATCATATAGAGTCTCTCAATGAGGAAAATGAAACAAGAACTAGAGTCAAGCATCTCAATCCTCGGACTTGAGGACGCACTAACTTTGGATAGCAATCCAAGTTTCTTCAAGAAAGGAGTGGAAATCACCTCAATAGCCTGAACCTACAATTTGTGTAGAAAATAGGAGAAATATAAATTAGTACAAACCACAAGCACTATGTATGGAAACATATACAAGTAAATCATCTGAAACATGCACAAAGGTAAATTTTTTTATAAGCATGCTTAGTTCACTGAAAAGACATTATGCATATTCAAGAACATATACAAGTCTATATCACAACAAAAATAACAAATATTCATATTCATGTACAAGAGTAACATCATGATAAAGCCATAGTCAACACTTCATGTTTAGAGTCCACTTCATCAATATTTAATAACACCTTACTTATAACCCGCAATCCAAGTCCACTAGTCCAATGTGTATGTGAAGCCCCATAACCTTACATGTACCAACGTAGAGATCACAAGCATGGCCGTTTACCTCAAACACCATCATGACAAGTATAGCCAATAACATGCAAACTAAATGAAACCATCATCATGTATATCAAATGAAACTACATCATGCTTATCATTATAGCAATCATATTATCACTATAATGTCATTCATAAGATTATACATGTACATAAAGAACTCACCCTAGAATTTTGTTCAAGACCTACTTGTGCAATATATAGGTAAAGTCACATTCCCCTACCTACAATAAGTAACTTCTCCTTAGTAGTCCTAGTTAGGGTTAATATTCATACTTTAAATTGTTTATTTTAATATTCGGGAAACTTCTCCATAGCCATCATAGACCATGCGAGCTAACACGGAATCTAGTGTCATCCCCACACACCAAAAGGAGGGTGTCCTACTTGCCAAAGTAAGACATATACATTCTTATAGCATCAAGGTGGATCCTCTAGCTAAGGGGTTTATTACTAAAACCCCTCTTTATGCTAACTAGCATTGTAGTTTCCAAATCATGAGTGAACATAGTATGAACCTCTCTTCCTTTGTGAAGGAAAACATCTCAATGTCAATTTCACTCTCTGTTAAGATACATTTCCTTTTGGAACTATCTTTAACTCTTTATTAACATTTATTCATAACATAGGTCTTAGGAGTTTAACCCCTCATATAATATTTACATAGCTCATAGGTTATAGGATGAGTAGCCCATTCATCACAACCCAACATCATGCAAAAACATTACTTCGTAATCATAGTTATAAGATGTACATGAGGATTACCTACAACCCCTCATAATAACACACCTATCATCATCTCACACCATAATATTTATAGCATGATCATATATTCATAACTTCATCATTCATACTTTAATTAATCAACATTACCAAAGGTAAGCCAACAATACTACAATATTATAATAACATGTTCATAACCTTGAACATCTTAACAATGGCCTCCAAGAAACCCATTCAAGACTTCACCCCCAAATCGATGATATTTACCTAATAATTCAATCATATTCATCATGCAACAATAAATTGTCCGATAACATACGCAATTACATTACCTCTAATAATTAATCAGCATAATTCAAGAATTAGGGTTAGGACAAGAGGGACATTCATGGGTCTTTAAGGAATCATGTCAAAAACCTAAAGTAATAAATCAATTAAATGATAAACATTCATAATAAATCATTATTTATCAAATCTTGACAACATAAGTCAAGTATATAAGTAACCCGCAAATTGGAGTGAAATCTAGAAATTTGAAAGTAACTGAAATTTAATTTGAATGAACCTCTTCAGGAAAGGAGTATAAAGAGTGAAGTGTTCCCATACCTTATCAATCCTTAATGAAATATGAAGAAAATTCTTGTTGTTTAAGACCTAGAGAAAGCTTGATCTTCTTCTTCAATGGAGTCTTAAGTTGAGAGAATTTTGAGAGAAAAGTTGAGTTTTGAGTTGTGTTTTGTGAGTTTAGTTAGATTGACTTGAGGTGTGGGTCTTAAAGTTAGGGTTAGTTAGGTAATTAAATCCTTAACCATCCCTATAAACCCTAGTTACATAAGTAAATCTTTAAAAGATCCTAAAATAAAATTAAAGACTCACTTACCTGGCAATGACTTACGGCCACCACCTACGAGTAGGTGGTGTTACAACCTGTACTGCTGGTCGTGTGTCTTTTCAGAGAGGGGGTCAAAGAGCAGGCTTGGAGGGGAGACTAATTTTCAACTCACGAGACTCATTTAAGCCCGTAATCCTAGTGATGGCTCATCACTGGCTTCGTAGGTCAAGCTGTCATTTGACAACTTTTTAGGTCAAATGGTTGTGTCCTCCTCAAGGACCCTTAGGGTGGTCCTTAGGGAGTCGTACCCATACATTTTGAACCTTAAAATTTTTTCTATATATATTTAAATCATTTTATAATATTACATCCTCATACTATTCTACAAAGCCCCTTATAACACCTAAGAACACACTGGTTGAACTTTTCAATCTTCCGGACGTCATGGTTATTTCCTAACTTTTAGACTTTATACCTCCATACCAAGTTAATTACATTAGGTTAGGTCTAGAAACATCATTTTAAACATTTTTAGGTCATTAGAGTCCATTCAAGGTTGTATCATAAGTCATTGGATTTCCACGTGTAACAAGGTGTAAAAGGTATCTTTATGTAGTATAATATCCAACGAAGAATTGGTGTTGAACCCATAGGGAGCGGTACAAAATTTGAATTCAATTAAGTAGTACAAATGTTGTATATGAGGCTATTGGAATAGAAATTATCTAAACCTACAAACAAGTCTAAGGGAGTGACAACTAAACTCATTTGGGGGTTTTGATTTGCAATTAACAGCTAAAATAAGTACAAAAACAGGGGAAACAACAATATTATGTGGAATTCTCGGGATGTGGTCGATTATAAGATAATTATGTTATATGGGTGATTGAAATTTAATAATAATTTATTGAATCATTGTGGGTAAGTTTGATATAAGTGTAATAGTTTTGTCTCGAACAACTAATATAATTTAGGCAATTTCTCTTGAACATCGACAAGTTTAACACAATAGAACAACCCAAAACCTTAATGTATACACTCTCTCGAGATAGATAGATAGATAGAAATTATTTTAGAATTAACTCTTCCGAGATGAACCCATATCTAACCAATACCTACAATCATAAATCAAAAGATTTGGTTCTAACACATCTCTATCAAGCAAGCCAAGAACTCGAACTAGAATTGCATTTGTAATTACACTCGGTAGACTAAAACACAGATAATGATTAAAGCCACATTAAAATAGTCATTTCATAATTAATAAACAATAACCATGGATAATTAGACAAATACACTATGATCATATCCCAAGAATTGGGTTATAGGTAAACATCATAATAAGAGACAAAAAATTACCAAATACATTAGCTAATTTCTAGGTAGGGGTTCTCAAGTCTTTACAACGATCCAGATGGTATAAATTCAGTAAACCAGGTAAAAAACCTCAAAATCTACAATGTGAACTCAAAAACTAAGAAAAAAACTCAAAACTTCAAACTCTTGAAAGGAAAACTTGGAGAGACTTCTTAAATTTCATTTTAAATTTCAATTCAGAGTTGTCCAATTTTTGGCCCGAAAGGTCATTCGGTAGAGTTCGGGCCTCACAAATCGGGTCGTTGATCTGCCCTTTTCTCCAATCAATAGTTTAATTTCATTGTCCATTTGTCTTCATGTTCTGTGAATTTAGCCGATTAAAGTTCCATCGTGGAGTCGTTTGGTAATCCACCGACTTCCCATTCCTACCGCCAAGATGGTTCTTCAATAGGGTTGGCAAGCTAGAAGTTTAAGTGAGCTATAGAGCCACTCGACTATATGTCGAGTGGTCTTGGCCATCGATCACCATGATCACGTTTCTTCACTACTTCAGTTTGTTTGTTCCTTTTGTCCCTATAGTGTCCTTGCTTTGCTCCTTAGCCTTAAATGTTGCAAATGAACACTTCAACATCAGCTTGTATCATAAATTTGGCATTCAAGGACACTTAAACTATCAAAACAAAGCCCTAAATGAGTTGAAATCTTAAACGCATCAACACCACTAACTTAATTTTTTCTTTTCCTTGAGAAAAAACTCAAGATCAATGAGTTCAACAAGGATTTATATAAACAGTGATGCTCAAGATTATGCCCAACAAAAGTATTAAAATTCCATCACAACAAAGAAGATTCCATATTCAACAAAATTTCTAAATTAATTTACGTACAACTCTCACACTTAAAAAGATGAACATGTGCATGACTCTGCCTATAGGCTTGCCCTTATTTTCAAATCAACATTCGTTTCAACTCAATGAAGATTGTACAGGTCGTGATAAGGCTTGTAATAGGGATAAGAGTAAATGTATGGTCATTAAGGCATAGAGACTTCCATCTTCATGAAGCATGGACTAAAACTCACGTTTTCTCCTTGTCTTTCTTATTAAAACATGTTCATAATCCACCACGTTATTCAACTAAATATGAATCATTGGATACCCCATTTCTTTCTCTATTTTTGCACACTTTATTTCATAAATTTCCCTTTTTCAGTATTTTTCTTTTCTTTCTTCTATTTCTCTTATTTATTTTTTTATATGAAGGGGTTCCATATTTTACAAAGCAATACATCAAAAGGGTAATCTTCACAATTCATGAATTTCCTTCTTTTTCACCATACCCCAACAAAGGCTTTTAGCCTAAGTTGGATAATCAAACAACCAATACTTCATGAAGGGTATGGGTGATAGGATAAAGAGTTCAAAGTTGTTCAAGTTTCTTCCAAGAAAAGAATAGATGTCATGAAGCATAATGTCTAGGTGTCATGAAGCATAATGTTCAGGGGACAACCTCACCGCACAACACATTGATACAATTTTCAAAAAACACTCCATACTTTCTAGAAAACATGTAATGTTATCACATGAGACTTAATCGAGAATCATCTTGTCAAAATGAGATACTCAAAGTTCACACATAGCCTAAGTAACTTAGTTTGCCTCATTGTAGCTGCACATTCATTTTGTTCAATTAAGAGCATTATTTAAGTCATTGGTATTGACCATAATCGACACTCAAGTTTGCAGAAAAATAGCCACAATCACACACAAAAGAGGTGGTAACAACAATTCTAAACTTTGTTTAAAACCATTACCGACTGGGTGAAGTGTGCATATCCCCAACTCCCTCTGTCTGGGCATCCGTACTTGGTATCTCAACATCCTTGTCTCCATTGAAACGCACCATAGATGTTTCCTGAAGTGATAACTGCTTAGCATCTCAACCATGCAACCCCCTAAGTCTACTTGATCAACATAGAATTCTTTCTCACAAACACCAAGATGCTCCTCATCTGTATCAGCATTTGATTCAATGGTAACATCATCATCTCTAGTCCCATCTACGGTAGTAGTTGGAGGCACATCAGGACAATTAGGAGTATCTACACTCGGCAAGTTGGGAATATCAACCTTTCCTTACAACATATACAATCAGTGGACTTCAACTGGTCTACATCCTTCCTCAACCCAGTAATTTCACCTCCTCTATAGCACCTCGGGTCTACTCACAAGAAGCGACTCTAACACTAAGATCATCTCGTTCCAACTTGTGATACCTAATTTCAGCCCTAGCTAGGGCAAAGGCAGTAGTTATCGCCCTCTCTATCATCCCGTGCATAGACGCCTCAACCCGAGAGGCATACACATCGATTGAATGAGCTACATAGACCATCTTATACAATATGAACTGGGTGATAGGGGGTCGGGAAGCTGAAGCAGCAGAAGATATAGAAGGAGGGGTGAAACAGATGAACAAGGAGTCCAAAAAGTAGTAGGCCTAGAAGTACCTGAAGGCCCACTGGCCTAAGGGGGCATTATTTTCTCTATCAGAAACATGCCAAAATCAAACTCTGGACAAGTATCCACCTGTGCTTCCCTCCTCCTACCAGCATCATCCCTCTGGTACTTGGCCTCTATACACCGGATTACAGTAGAGGAGGTACTTGTTACCTCCGTATTCTTCTTTTCCTCTGTAGGAACACCGTGAAATATGAATAATTTGGTAATCAACAACGATAATGGGAGTGAATATCTCTATATTTTGCCCCCACGGCCTCCTGCTCTACCAACAACCCAAAATTCAGCTTCTAGTAAACAATAATGAACCTAGATAAGTTGCCTTTGGGTGTTAGAGGATGGAGTCGTTCTTGGACTGCATGATGATGTTGCTGATCAATTCGGACAATTGTTTGGCAGCGACATTCAAATTTTTCTTCTCTATTATTGCACTAACCTTTATCCACCTCAGGGTACATCACAGATAAGCCGGGCCAACCACCCTTGAGTTCCTCCAATATATTCGTCTATACAGGGTAAATAGAATCATGCATGCTAACATAAATGCACCGCAAAACAACATTGATGTCGTCATTGCATCATTTAACCTTCTTGTTGCAAAACATCACAAAATTAACCAGCCTGAACATCCTAACCTTCTTCTTACCCTTAGGGAACATCTCACCATAGGACAAACAAAACTCTCAGACTTAATTGTAAATGTAGGGACCCCGAGGTTTGTTCAAGATCTCGAAATTATAGAAATTAATAGTGTTTCACCCTATGGAAACATGTCCATCATACCATTTTTGGATGATGTACTGTGGTTTCGCGGTACTTTTAATTCCTTTTACTTAAGTTTAATGTGTGTCTAAATCCTTTTTGTATTGATCTTTTGATGGAATTTTCTATTTATTTCCAGGAAATCTATCAAACAGAGAATGCGGAGATTTTGAGCTGAAATTGCAAAAGTTACCACCTACGGAATACACGACGGTCCGTCGTGACTATGACAGTCTCTCAGGGTCAATCGTCGTGAAAATATAATGGCTACTGAAGGAATTTGGGGAATTTTGACCAAGTGTGGGACTACGAAAGCTCATGACGGACCATCATAGACACGATCGTCCGTCCGACACATTCGTCAAGGCTAACAGAGAGTAGTCCCAGTACCCAACTTCAAAAGATTCTAAGTGGCATGGAACGAAGCCCCTCTATGGACCATCGTGCTTGAAGTGATCCGTCACACCTGTCCGTCGAGGGTAACAGAGAGTTCATGAAGAAAGCAGCCGAGATTGGTGCAAAGTATGGAACGATAGAAGCCACGACGGTCTGTCGCAGTCATTAAGTTCCAGCGTAGTCACGACGGTTTATTGTAGTCACGAAGGTCTGTCACGAAGGTCGTCGACTCAGATGTATTTTTGGCATATTTTTCCTTAATAGATTTCCCTATTTTATTAGGTTTCATTTTATTATAAATAGTTTGAAAAACCTCGTTTTTGGGGTTAGACCTTTGGATAATTTTTAGTTTTACTATCTAAGTATTTTTTATATTTAATTTGAACGACCCTTGTAATGGGTCAGGGGTTAAGCAACATCCCCAGGCCTTATCATTAATAAAAAAAAAAATAACATGAAGGGGGACAAGCTTACCATCTATCATTTGGTAGGTATAGAATTGACTTACCTTGCAAGGTTAGTCAATTCAACCTCATACAATGAGGTGAAATATATAGAAATACTAAGTATCTAGAGAGGACTCCTCTTCTAATACAATTTTCTAAGAAAACATAAATAAGGAGACTCTCCCTTTTACAAATAAAATTTGAGAAGAGAAACTTAATTGAAGAAACACCACAACTATTCTAAATCCTTAATCATCTTGAATTTGAAAAGCTTTTCCTCATCTTTGCAGTATCTTTGCTTTTTCTTTTACTGTTTCTGTAGGTGTAGTAATTTTGTTCAAATACAACTTTGCTTGTTTCCATAATACTTATTCTTTCTTTTAACCTGAAACAAACATTATACCATACAATATAAAGCTTTGACAAGTAATCCCATAACTAGGCATTACACAACTCTATATATACATAAGACATGATATATGTTGTAAGATAAGTGTATATTGTGAAGCACTCAAGGTGGGTGTTTAATCCTTATCAGTTTGCTGCGTCTAAAGTTTGGTACTCCCATTTTCTCAAAAAGATAACTACCTTTTGCACCCTGTGGTAGCTGATTATAAATGTAATGATGTTGAGATATGTATTGATTATGACTATGTTTTTAAAGTATTCCTTTTGTTCTATTTGATTCCCTGTAAATATGAACACAAGAAAAGAGAAAACATTGGTTAATAATTATTTTTAATCTTGTACAAACCTTTGTAATCTCCAAAGAGGATTATCCGTTTGTAATAACCACTTTTTCAATAATTCTGAATCAACCTCTAGAATAATGTTCTTATAACCATGTTGAATACACCAATTCAACCCATAAGTTGCAGCTTGTATCTCAGCCTGATTGTTGGTACCTTCTCCAAAGGGTATACCAAAGCATATATGATATCTCCATCTTCATTCCTAAGAATTCCACCTCCTCCTATCTTTCCCGGATTATTCAAAGAACTCTCATCTGTGTTCAACTTATATGTATTAGTGGGAACTGTTTTCCAGATTACTACACTAAACTTTACCTCATGGTTGCATGTTCCAAGAAATTCTATCAATTCTGTCCAATTTCCTGTCCATTGTATATGAGGAAATGCAGATTGCCTACGATGGTCTGTCCTGCAAAACCGTCACGGTTGTCAGCAACTTTCTTTCTGAAAGTCTCAATATTTTTATAAAATGTCCCTCTACGGACCTCCGTGACGGACCGTCATGCCTACGACGGTCCGTCCTGCACAACCATCACGGTTGTCAGAGACTTTCTTCATGAAAGTCTCAAAACTCTTTCATAAATGTTTCATGATGGAACCCCATGACGGTCCATCACTCTTACAACGAACCGTTAATGGGTCCGTCATGCAGTACTGTAGCTGCAGCACTGCCAGTTCAGTTTTGGTTTTACGTTATTGTTTTCTTCTATTCATGTGTTATTTTGTTCTAGTGGTACTAATTGTTATTATATGAAGGTACTAACACTCATGGCACCAAAGCAAGATCGAGTATACTCACGTGGGCGTTCCAAGTCAGTCGCCCCATTGGTCCGATTGGTCGTTAGCCTTGATGATGAGTGTGACCTTGAATACGTGACCCCAGGCACTGTTACTCCTGCACAGGCTGCACACACCACCAGAGCCACCCCAATGAAGTTGGCACCCGGCATAGTCACTGCCTCCCAGTCTGAAGAGGAGCGCATACTGACCAGCACACCTTCTAGGTGTGCTACACACTCTAGGGATGCATCCGACTCTGAGGAAGCATCGTGTTCAGAAGAAGTCTCCGGGTCTGAGGAGGCTTCTGCTCCAGCCACTCCATCTCTGTCCGTCTCGTCTGATGAGGCCGATAGTGATGATTCCATTCCAGAACCACAAACTGGAGTCCCCACCCATGTTGCCGACCAGCCCAACAGGTTGTGTGTTGAGGGGCAGTTTCAGGTGTACACAAACTCCAAACTACCAAATGATAAGGGGGTTATGACCCGAACCATTAAACATGATAGGTGGGTCCTCACGGGGAGTCTCCCCACCATGCAACCAATCCATGCCCTCTTCACCAAGCACCGGCTAGAATGGACACAGCTCGTAATGTGGGCTAATATAGTGAGGAGTTGTTCAGAGAGTTCTACGCCTCGTATGTGGTGACTCTCTAATCCCAAATGGACAGGCGGGCTGCCCCCCACCAAACATGCCCCGCTAGATCACATCCAAATCCACGGAAAATGGGTAGACATGTCCTTGTCCTCTCACTCCCGAGTTCAACTACCAGTGGAAACTGGTTAAAGATGGACAGTTCCTGCTTGAGCCAGAGTTGAGAGAGACCTGCAAGAGGTGGATTGCTTGGTACTTGTCTATTGATGGAGAGGCTGCTGATTGGGTACTTGAGCCAAAGGGAGCCATCAAGAAGGCTAACCTGACCTTCACGGCAAAGTTTTTGTGGTTGATAGTCCTCCACTGCCTTTCCCCCACTACTGTAGACAAAATTGTCACTTAGGATCATGCAGTTATAATGGAGGCGATGATAGCAGGGTTCGAGGTTGACTTTGCTTGGCTTCTTCAGGAGGTCATGCACGAGAGTTCGTGGTCACTACTACTTACACATTTTTGTGCATTGTGTTTTCTTTGTGCAGGTCCGCACGTGTGCCTATTTGGCACATCGATCAGATCCATACCCTGCCGAGCACTGTTGATATAGTCCTTATCAGGGATGAGGCTAATGAGTTAGCTCCACACAGAGGGCCACACCCGGAGGTACCTCTGCTTGGTGAGAACCTGGCGAACACTGTAGATCAAGCCCAAGTAGCTACCAAGGCTACATCTGAGCCTACTGACAACACACCGATCGAGTCTATCCCGGGTGGTAGCACTGCTCCGATCTCCTCTTGCTCGACTCTCTCCGCCACTCTGGTTCCACTTGCTAGGGTCCAGAAACTTGAGGCCCAATGGACACTCTTCTGAATCACATCCAGCCTTGGATGCATAGGTCGATTGCTGTGGCAGAAAAGCGCATGGAGTGAAAGATGTCCCAGCACACGGAGAGGTACATCATGGAGGTTCATCTGCGCCTGGACACTTTTGATTTGCGTGTGCTAACCCGGCCAACCCCTCCGGTAGACATTTAGACCCTTCAAGCTGATGTAAAGAGTCTTAAAGTTGACCTGGACACAATTCAAGAGGCTAGGGTGCGCGAGTCTGAGGCCCGTTCTATAGAGCCCGCTGAGGATACTGTTTTGGTGGCCTTATTCTCCACTGTTGCAGTGCCACCACCTCCACCACGATAGCATACTGAGAGGCGTAGAGGTCATAATGAGGATGAGACTAGGGCACAGAAGAGGGAGCATTGAGAGTTTGAGGCTACAAGGAGAGCCTCGATTGCAGATAAGGAGACCCATCAGTTTAGGGCTATTGAGTTGGTTGATGGGGAGTCTAGCTCCAAAGTTGTTGAGGTAGAGAAGAGCACTACTGATGGTGATATTATTGTTGAGAGAGGCACTACTCAGGGTGTTGTTGATACTGAGGTCACTACTAAGGGTGTCAAGACTTCAGATAGAGTGGGTTCGAGGACACCGGACCCACCAGCTTGTTGATTGACGGCGCTTTGCACCTCAGTTTTGCTTGACCAACCACTCTATTATTTTGGATTCTTTTATGCATTGGGGACAATTGCATATCTTTTTGTTGGGGGTGGGGTAAATGGAAATGAGTGCTAGGGTGAAGTTTGAGTAGCCTAAATCACGATGCTCTTTTGGGGTTTTATTGCCTGTGTTCTTTTTCCCCAAGAGACTGGTTATTTTTATTGTTGAATCGGCATGTCTATATCTTGTATACATACTATAACTCTGAAGCATGATGGATAAAACAGATATGATATCCTGATGTAATGAAAATGATGCATGACTAGCATAGTAACTAATAAATGTGTGGCTCTAAGCATAACATAGAGATACACAACTGCATGACCCTAAATCTAAAGCTCGAACTAGGTGTCTAATAACCTTGTTAAGTAATGAGATGTAAAGTGAGTGTGAGGAAAATTTAAATAGTCCACTATTTGTACTGATCTAGAACTTGCCAGGTTAGTCCTACTAAAAGTAAGACGTAATATACAATTAGGAAAGGAGCATAGGACCTTGTTAAATATAGACAATCTTTAGCCTAAATATCATAAAACCGAATGAAATTAATCCCTTTTTTATCCAAATGATTTGAGATTGAAATAGACCTTTCTTATTAACCCCAACTTATCTTTTCTTGGAACAATGTGGTGTCCCTGGTCCCTCTTTGGACATGTGCACCTCAGCTTATGCCAAAAGCATAAGCTGAGGGTGGCTAATGCAGAAAACAACCTTGTTGTAGATCTGAACCAACTTTGGGTATTGTGTACTTTAACTCCTGGCAAAGCCATGAGTTGAGGGTGGCTATTATGAGGAATGCTCCGGAAAGTGGGGTTGAAAGAATAAAGAAAGAGAAAGAACAAAAGAAAAGTGACTCAAGAAAACTTAAATAAAAAATTAAAAAATAGAAAAAAATAAATATTTTAAAATGTTAAAATACAAGCAAGAAAAGAAAAGAGTCACTTACACAATAAAAGAAAGAAAGGAAAATAGCAAGGTGATAGAGTATAATAAAATTAGGAAATAGGGTAGAATAAAACGCTAACATATACATAAATATACCCTACCTGACCCTGAGCCTATGTTACAAGCTAAGAAAGTCCTATCGTGATCTTAAGAGTTGTTATGGGGAACTTAAAGTAGTGAATATAAGGGAAAGTCTATGGCAATATGTATAAATGAGTTGTGAAGTTGTTCTAAGATCGAGTGTTGAAAAGTAATCCTCATACTCAAACTGAAATCATTATGTGAAAAATGAGGATGTTATTTTTAAGTGAGGACAATAGTTACAATACCAAAAAAAATAGCACCTACGTGAGAGATCGAAAAGGATAGGTGTCAGTTTGTGGTGAGTCTGTGTCATGGTCTGATCCATATAATTCAAGCCTAATTGTGATAGCATGCATGAACATAACGAGAATAATCAGGATTGATAGCCAAATGATTGCGAAAGATAAAAGACAGATAATTTTGTACAATGATTTTGTAGTGAGTCATAGTGTGTCGCTGAGGACAAACAACGAATTTAAGTTGAGGGTGTTGATGTATCGTGGTTTCACGGTACTTTCAATGCCTTTTCATTAAGTTTAGTGTGTGTCTAAAGCCTTTTTGTATTGATTTTTGATGTAGTTTTCTATTTATTTCCTGGAAATCTGTTTAAAGGAGAACACATAGATTTTGAGCTGAAATTGTAGAAATTAACACCTACGGACCCCACCAAGGTCCGTCGTGAGTGTGACGGTCCGTAGGGGTCAACCGTATGATAATATAATGTTGCTGAAGGAATTTGGGGAATAATGGCAAAGTGTGGGACTAAGGAAGCACACGACGAACCGTCATAGCCACGACGGTCCGTCCTGGACATTCGTCATGGCTAACAAAGAGTAGTCCCAGTACCTAACTTCAGCAGATTCTAAGTGTCGTGGAACGGAACCCCTAAACGGACCGTTGTGCTTGAAAGGTCTGTCACATTTGTCTGTCAAGGGTAATAGAGAGTTGATAAAGAAAGGAGCAGAGATATGTGCAAAGTATGGAATGACGGAAGCCACAACGGTCCGTCGTAGTCATGAAGGTCCGTCACAAAGGTCGTCGACTCAGACGCATTTTTGGCTGATTTTTCCATAAATAAATTTTCCCTCTTTTTAATGGTTTTGTTTTGCTATAAATAGTTTGAAAAACCTAGTTTTTGGGGTTAGACCTTTGGATTTTTTTTAGTTTTATTTTCTAAGTATTGAACTCTTTATTTTGGTGATTTGATATTACATTTCTGGAATCAATTATTGGTGTTTTGGTGATTTATTCAAGTAAATTTCAGGATTTCGTTCATTATCATCAAAGTAAGTGCATGAATTTTTATGTTCTTAATATGAATGGTTTGTTTTTATCA
Organism: Solanum habrochaites; assembly: GCA_027704765.1. NCBI lineage: Eukaryota > Viridiplantae > Streptophyta > Magnoliopsida > Solanales > Solanaceae > Solanum > Solanum habrochaites. Next base: position 41,976,845 of record JAKWJA010002497.1, on the reverse strand, counting down.
TGGGTAACTTAACTCAATAACTAGGATTGTGGGAACCATGGGTAAATAACAAGGTAAAACCTAGCTAAAATAACAATTCTAGAATAGTGTCTTGAATGTATTTCTAATTCTTTTGCTTAGAAGTCTTTTTAACGAATGGACAACGTTAGAACTCGCCATATTTCTACTTAATGAGGTAGATAATATGAAAAAAATTATCAACATAGATTGAGTGTATACTATCTAATAGGCTAGTGTCGGTTTGTACAAAGTAAGAACTTAGTCAAATATCGAATATGATGCTTAATATGAGGTAAAGATAAGATTTAGTAAAGCAACACACGTAGTCAGATCATAGTGCGTAGTGAAATTCTGTAGATGTCGGACCAAGGATGTAGAGGTACCTAACTTATCACTTTGCATGCAAGATACTAGGAAAGTATTGTTATAGCTAGAATTACCGAGTTAGGAGCCTGTGGAAAAAACTTACACCGTAGTTACTCTCATTACTTGATTGAAATCCAATACTTTTACCTGTCACTTTTTTAATTTAATTTAGCTAATTGATTTTATTAATCAAAACTCCTTTAGTTATTTGTTTTGGGGAAATAACCGACTTAAAAGAGTAATAATAGAATAAAGTTATGTCTGAACCATTTTCCTCGTGGGAACGATCCCAACCTCACTAGTTAGGTTTTTTACTTCATGTGCTAGCTTTTTCTTATTTTGGAGAAGTAAATTTGAGCGTATTAGTGGAAAATCTCTTCTCCTCTAGAATTGTCCTCAAACCATCACTCTTTAGCCTGTTGAGCACCGGGCAGCAGGACCATGTACTGGAAGTGTTGTGACCACTGTTTGCATTGGAGGAGGCAGTGGAGTTCAAGTTGAACGGGCAGTAATTGGAGTCACTAAGATCTTATATGGATTATTAAGAAACATGGAGCGTGGCTCCACTCTTTGGACGTGTAGTAATTGGTCATCCTCAGGCTCAGACATAGAAAGCAGAGAATCATGTGAATCCACCTCACTGCCTGATGATGTTAGATATATCTTGAGGACCCTCTAACCTTCTAAGATTCCCTCCTCATGAGCCACAACTATGAGCATCTTGCCATTGCCTTTTCCTCTTTTTGAGGTAGTTTCATTGTCTTTTCTCGAGATGTAGTTGTGTGCTCATTCATGGTGATTCCATGTGCTCGCTTCAGGAAAGCCATGTTTTTACTGATAACTTCGGGTCTAGTCATTCCTGCAAAACAACATGAAATGCGTTAGAAACATTCAAGAAAAACTTCACAAAAAATAACTACAGTAAGAATCTTGAAATAGTTAGCGACCCCATTGTTGTGCCAGGTCGACCTCACCAAATGTTCCAAAACAAAATTTTCAAAAATCCAAAGTAGGTCGGGTGATTTGTTGGGCCATTCAAAAGATCGTAGAAATAAATCAGAAAACTAAAAATAGCTCGCCAAAAGTTACACTGTATTTTAAGGAATATGGGGCGTTGAAGGGCAATCAAGAAGAACTTTCGGTGTGTGATCGACTTAAATTGGTGATGTCAAGCGTCTCGTAGAAAGTTATAAAATTAAAATCAACAATTTAGGGAAATCAATATCGATCAAGGGGGGCTATTCTATCCCTTTGTGCGTATTAGGACTTTCTAGTACCACTCCTATTCTGTCCAGTCTGTTACCGGTCCGGTCCGATTTTGGCTAGTCCTGTAATGGACCGATAGGTACGAGATCTAGGATCATCAATGGGACGAAAGCTAGATTTTACTGATAAGTCTTAGTCCGGTAAATACCGGTCCGGTCGGGGTAATTTTCCTGAAGTAGTTTTTGAGAGTCGTTGGGTAACGGCTAGTGGGGCCCACTAACAGCTCTTTGACCCAATTTACTTCACCTCAGACCCCCTGCCCCCCAGACTTTTTTTAATATTCCAAACTTTTGAAAAACTACATTTTAACCCTCTTTATTACCTATAAATACCCCTAAACGCTCATTTTTCACTCAAAAAATCTTCTATTCTCTCAACTCTCTACTTTCTACTTTCTACTCTCTATTATCTTATTCTTGTTGAAATTACGAATTTGATCTTTGAAAATTGGATTTGGAGCATTAAAATTCAACTTCAAACTTTCCACTTTCGGCTTTCGGTCATACACGTCTACTTTTTTAAGTAGACGTTCGGCACATTCGTTCCAACTTATATCTTTTTTTTTTTAATAAATATTTATTTATTTTGTTATTAATTATTTATTTGCATTACATTTTTGTATTATATATAATTGGAGCATGTTTAATATTTTAATATGGATTCCGTTAAAAAGATTGTTGAAAAAGGTAAAAAATGCATAGTTGAGATGCTTAAAAATATAAGGGAAAATGCACAAGTACCCCCTCAACCTAGTCCCGAAATCCTAGAAACACACTTATACTATACTAAGGTCCTATTACTCCCCTAAACTTATTTAATAAGTAATTTTCTACCCCCTTTTCGGCTTATGTGGCACTGGTTTGAAAAAAAGTCAAACAGAGTTGGGCTCACAAGATAGTGCCACGTAGGTCAAAAAGGGGTAAAAAATTATTAATAAAATAAGTAATGGGGGTAATAGGACCTTAGTATAGTATAAGTGTGTCTCGCCAAAAGTTACAGTGTATTTTAAGGAATTAGGGGCGTGGAAGAGTGATCAAGTAGAAATTTCAGTCTTTCACAGAGTGAACTGGCGATCTCAAGCGTATCTCCGAAAGTTATAGAATCAAAATCAATAATTTAGGGAAATCAATGGAGATCTAGGGAGGCTTAAGTGTACCGCCTAACAATTGAAGCCAGATCCATACTACCTAGGCCCTTGGAGTACTTAGAATTACTCCGATTTGGCTGAAATGGGCCTATTCATGTATTCTATCCTTAAGAATGACATCAATAGCTCAATAATAGGGAAAAATATGACATTTGGCACACTACGGTATTACTAAGACTTCACCCTACTAGACCCAACAAATATTAAACACAACGCAATAATTTTGACTCAATTTGAACAATAAAAGAAAGGGAATTATGATTAAAGATCGATAAACAATGATTTCACTTAAAATTAGGCACAGAAATAGTCACACGATGATTACCCAGTCATATAAAAAAATAAAATACTGATTTTGTTCGAGTTCAACCACATATAGAGTTTGAGTTTGGAAACCAACATTTTGTTGCAGATATATATTTGAAATGTTTGGAGGCAAATAATTCCAAAATCAATTCTAAGAAAATAACCCAAATAAAACAAAGGTAAAATGCAACAACATGAAATATTAATATCAGGGTGAGAGTACGGCTGTTTAAAAGATGAGAAAATAAAGGACCTTTGAATTCAAAATTGTTTGTCCCTTTAAAACCTTTCAATTCGTGCACTAGTCGGTAGAGTGAGTCGAGCCCGCTGAACCATTCAACCATGCGCCGAGTGGTATTTTGGATCGCCATGTCTTATATAACTCCTAGAAATTTGGGGGTTCAAATGGTTGAAAAAGTGGGGATCAACAACATGTTCGGCGAGTCACTGACTCACTTTTTGGCTCGCCGATTTTTACAAAATTCCCATCAAGCTGGTTGGTTCCAACTGCAGTCCAAATCGAGCTCGCCGACCTCTTTGGTGAGTCATCGACCCGACTTTTGGATCGCCTAATTGCCCATGTTTTCAAACACTTTTCACATTTCAACCTGCAAAATTAACACCCATTATAAAAAAAAAATTAAAACATCAAAAACTTGGGTTGCCTCCCAATAAGTGTCTTGATTAATATGTGGCACGATGGAAATACCAATTCAATCTTCACTTTTTGGGTTAACCATTGTTTAACTAGGCAACCCCCCATTTATCCTTTAGTTCAAATGAGATAAAATTTTACCCATTGGTGTCTGTAGGTTCTTGATGGACAGTAAGTGCGAGCTCACCTTCTAATTGAGAGTTGAGACATCCCTTTATTTCTTTTAACACTTTGTCAAACCCTTCATCCTTATTGAGAATGTGTGCAACCATGTCTTCTATAAAAGTATTCTCCGGGTCAGTTGCTTGATCTATAGGCTCTTCGTATTCATGAGGTGGTTGTATCTTTCTTTTTCACCATCTTTTTCCTTCTAAGTAGCAGTGTGGTCACGCTATTCCCGATCACAATCTCTCCCTCCATAATCTGTATTCCAACTGGATTTCCACCCGGCCTTGGATATATTGAACAAAATACTCCTCCTTGATTTTCAAGGAAGTTCACTTCCTCATTGTAGAAGGTTTGAAATTTTTCTTCTTCAGGGTTATCTCCACAAACACCCAAAACTTTTACACGCTTCAACCTACTACCCATCAAATTTATCAACAATAGATCCAACTAGATCATCATTTTGTCTATGTTTTGTTCTCTCTCATGGTCCTTTTCGATCTAATCTTTCATTTATACTACCTAAAAGCATGAACTCCCTAACTTGAATGTTAAATTACTATAATACCCCAAATTAAAACAATCAATTTAGTATATATTCTATATTTAATATTATATTTATTTATGATATACTATATTAAAAGCATACACCTTTTCACATTGATAGGTAGTTACTTTTCGGAAGGGTTGTAAATTTTTTTATAGAGTTGTGACTTTTCGATGAGTTATGAAATTTCTTAAAAGTTGTGCTTTTCTGAAGGATTGGGACTTATATGAAAAGACATGATAAAAACCCTTTCATACTATCATTTCTTGTCTATACATAGAGGGGGTTTCTCAAACTATTAAGCTACAAATTTTATAAGTTCTATTTTCTTCTGCTTAAAACAATGAAGGTTTTGAGAGTTGTTTAATTGTGCAGTTATAATAGTTTTTGTGGGTAAATTAGATATTTCAACAGAAATCAAAGCAACAAAATGAATCTCGAAATAACTCAACTTCAAATGAGAAGATTATCTTGATAATTAATATGTACTCATTTTCATTACCATAAAATATACTTTTGCAGCACCTTCTACTCCATAAGAAGTTCAACGATTTTTTGTTGCACAAAAAATAACTTGGTGTTCAGAATCTGAAAAAGTCTCAATCTATTGGAGGAAAAATATTTAATCAAATACTTGTATGAAGAGTCCAAATTACATGTAATAAGTACTCTTTTGTTTCCAATTTATTCATTGTACTTTTATTTTTGTTCTGTTTAATATAAAATACTATTTTTTCTTGGTGGTGCCGCCCAACTTTAAGACTGTAAAAGTTAAAATAGACTTTTATATATTATCTATGTATGATCTTTAAAAGAAAAGTTCTCTTTATTATTAAAACTTTTTATCAAAATAAAATTAGATCAATCTATATCGATAATATTTTTATCGATCTATACTACCTTAAAAAAATATAATATTTTAACTTAAATGTTAAATTATCATAATACCCCCCAACTTAAAACACCAAATATAGTAGATCTTCTACATTTTATATTGTATTATTTTTATTTATTTGTATTATATTAAATTATACTATATTAAAGACAATGATGTTTTCACATTGAAGGGTTGGTTCATATCCGAAGAGTTATCACTTCTTGATGAATTCTGACCTTTTTGAAGGGTTGTGACTTTCCTAAAGGGTTGCGACTATTTCAATGAATTGTGACTTTTTCGAAGGGTGACAACTTTACCGAAGAGTTATGACTTTTTCGATGAGTTGTTATCATTTTAAAAGTTTGTGAGTTTTCTGAAGCGTTCTCACTTTGATAAGCCACAATATGAAGTTTTCCATACACTACCCTTTGTTGGCTATAAAAAGAGGGGTTGCCTCCAATGTTTTAACTGTGGGAAAGGGAAGTGTAATGATATTTAAGCGATGTAACGAAGAAATTTTAAGAGTGACAAATTTTTTTAATAACATTAAAATTATTTTTTAAATTGTGTGGTGGTAAATTGTTTGATATTCACGTGCAACCTATATGTGTCAAAACTAGTCATCCTAAAAGTGAGTGGAGACACCTGGTCCTCACGAGTGTACCATGTTCTATTTTTCTTGGTCATACCATCAAGGAGTTGAGACACTACTTAATAGGATTTTCGCATTATACCACAAGGAACAAGTTGATCAGCAACTCCGTTGTTCACCGAGTCAAGACTACGATAGAATTATTGTAGCAATATATGGTTTGGCCGTGAGTCGTACATTGAAGTACCAACTTTTTAAATCTCAGCCACGTCTTGTGGATCACCTTCGATTTGTTTGAAACCTTGGATGCTATCTTTGAGCATCATCATCTTTGATGGGGGGGGGGGAGAGAATCTCACATCCAACAATGTTGGTTCACCTTCCAACAATTTGTAGCTTCACCTATCAAAGAGAATTAGGAAAAAATTGATACGAACTAATTCTTGTGATTCATTCTTGAATGAGAACGGAACACAAATATCCATGAAGTTCTGAATATGCTCATGGGGGTTTTCATTGGCCAGTTGTCCATATAATTCTTTCATTTGAAAAAGTTTTAGCGTCGTTCTAGTAATAGGGAGGACAACATTCCCCCTTAACAATAGGTACATGTATCGCACCAACACCATCCAATTGAATTAGGTCATTCACACTGTTCAGATATCATCTTGGTGCACCACTTGGCTACCATTACTCCCATTCACGCTCATCTCTTCCACTGTTCAACACAAACCAGCACAAAAACAAACCAAAGTAAGTCGATTAAACTACATTATAAAATGATCACAATTCAACTTCAATAATAGAATTATAAACAAAACCACTCCCCCTCCATTCCGATTAACGCTTAGATTATACTACTTCTAATTCTAGGTATAAAAACAATCATTATATAGTATAAAACCCAACGAAGAGTTAGGTTGAAACCACATGGAGCGGTACAATGTTCAAATTCAATTATGAAGTACAAAGGTGGTCTAGAGGTTATCAATGTGTTTTCCTTTGAGGTTTTACTAGGTTAATGTCTTGAATGCAATTGATATTGTTTGCGTTTGAAGTTTATCTACGTTCTTTCTTACTTGCCTAAAAAGAATAAATGCCTTTCATATTGAAGTGTAGGATGAGGACTATTAGAAGTTATTTCGTTGGAGGTATTAGAGATTATTTACCACACCATTTATAGCTTTGAGATGGCATAGGTTATCAAAATACATGGTAAGATAACTTATCTAGGATAATAAATTTCGGATAACTTGTTTTCAATCAAATGATTAAGGCATTATAATTTTGAGCATTTTAGTTTCTGTTGTTCTTTCAGACAAAGCAAGGACTACTTTTCTCTATTTTTCTATTTCAACTCGTATAAGATTTGGTTCAAAGTAGCACACCTAGTTGTTTATGTTTGATCGGGTTTAACTTGTACTAGCTGTCTTGAATTATATTTGTTCAATTGGATTATCTGATTTCTAAAAGTTGTCTTAAACTTCATATAAAGAATTGTTCTAACATATATCCTTAATTCTAATATAAAAGCTAAGGTTAGAGATAATATCTAAAGTCAATTGTATATAAATCTATATGTGTGTTGAAGTAGTTAGTCAATTCTAATAAATTTAAATATATTTTAAAAGACTCATTTTTATGATTCTTGTCATTTGAATGTTCTCTTACATAAAATGTTCACAATCTCATTTCTCTTCAAAAATATATCTAACAAAGATCTCCTTGGCTTTTTACAACTAGCATGCTTTAGACTTTAATAAGTATAATTTAAAAGCCAATTTTGAACGAAAACTGGTGGAACTTAAGTTCCTTCGAACCTTTTCATTAAGAATTACATGTATCGAGTAAGTTTTAGATTCAAGTGCTTTCATAGGATTCTTGTGGCATGAAAATGAAAGGAGGCAATAGTTGCGTGCTACTAATAATGTATACTAATAGTCATCAAATCTAAAGATCTCTTTTGAAAAAAATTCATTATTTCGATAAACAAGAAGGTCAGTAATCTTTTGAAAGGTATCTTTAAGAAGTGCATTGTGGTTTTGGAGTTATTTAGTGATTTTTTTATGATTAATTTGACAATTTTTTTTAATGTGAATATAAGTTGTATAGGATATAAGAGTGAAATTCAAAAAGGTTACTAGATAAAAAGTCTTCTCTGGAAGTCTCCTAACCCATTTGCATTTGAGTTCTTGCTCCTCACTCCTCTCCAGTCCACTGACAATGTTGATCATTGTATTCTATTAACTGGTTGATTAATGTCGAGTCTTCGATGGTGAGATTTATGAGTTTCATGTTTATCTTAATTGTACAAGTATCACCATAGTGAGCCTTGTACAACATTATGTGAATGTTGCTATGTTTAAATTCTAAGCATCTCTTTCTGAGGGATCTATTAGCTTCCTCTTTGAATTTTCGAAGGGCATCAAATTAATACGATGCATTTAATGTTTCCTTTTGCTATGGATCGATTTATTGTACCTCAATCTTCTTCTTTTTATGTTTTTTTGTGTTGTGATTGTTTGAAGCATTGGCGTAATGGTTTTAGTTAACGTTTGATTTGTCTTCATATATTTTTTTCTTCTTCTTACCTAATACATTTTTGAGTCAATATTTTTGTGAATGTTGTCTATAGTTCTGCACCTAAATTGGTTGGTTTGTTGTCTGAGCTTGGTGAAGCCTTTAACGGCTTGGTAATAAAGTTAATCCCCTACTACAAAATATGCATATTGTGAAATTCAACTAACTATAGGTCAGTCAAAATTATGCTATTCAAAGCTTAGGCTTCTGTGGAAGATACTTGTTTAAGTGCTTCTTGCCAAATGTAAAATCGTATTTATATTGTAAATCTACGTGTACAATTTAGACTTGTATGGTTGTAGTTCCCTTAAAACGGTTTTGGGGTTCTTTGGTGACAATCTTTATAGCTAGTTACACATGTGTTGTTAATGATGCGAAGATGCTAAGCTAACAGGATAAAATCGTGAAAGTTCAGAATAATTATTGGGTATTGTAAACTGAAAATATAGTTTTAGATACCAGTGAAGAAGGTAATTGACTCTGAGGAAATTGCATTGGGTTGCTTCGTACTATTAGGCACTATTCTGCACTTTTGGTTATAGGAGAGTTAAGTAGTCTGTATATGGAAGGGGATTGGGGCGGGGGCAACGTATGTGGTTCTGATCTCGTCGGGGGAAAAACGTCTGTGCCGGGGGTCGGGCGGTGAGGGAAGGAGGGAGTGGGGCCGGGTCGGGAGTGTACAGAATCAAAACTAGGGAAGAATTGTTTGAGTGTAGAGGTGTTGGAGGTTTCTTTTGCGGGTGGGGTGGGGGCAATGAACGCGGTTTACGGGGCCCGCGCGCGGGGTCACTGGGGTGCTGGAGGAGTCTGCCGAGGAGTGAATTAAGTAGTAGGTCGTCCAAGCTTAAGTCTGGTCTGAGAGCGTGGAGGGTGCGTCTAGAACACGAAAGCGAGAAGCAATCGTGTAGGTCCGAGGGACGGAGGGGGGTAGGGGGGGAGGTCGTGGAGGTGGAGTGACCGGCTTTAGTATGTCGTAGTGCCGAATGAGCAAAACGCGAACGGGAAGAGAACGAACGAAGAAGACGGCGGCAAAAGGGAAAGCAGGGGCTGGAGAAGAGAGCGGGGAAGGCAAGGGGAGATAGGAAAAGTGCGATGTCGCGTGATGGCGGGCGAGAAGTATGTGATTGCAGAGGGCGTGCGCTAGCAGCCTGGCACGAGAAATCAGCCGAGGTGCAGAAGGAAAGGGACAGGGAGCAGGGGAGGGGGTCTGACCAGTGGACAAGGCAAGAGGAAGGTGAAAGAGATTGCAAAGGAGGGGGGCCGGGGATTAAGCATGTTGATCGGACAGGTTTGGCAAGGCTTGGGCTTAGTTCGGCGTGTGTGGGGTCTTTGCTGTGTTGTAGGGTTGTATAGGTTTGTTTTGGTGGGGGGTTTTTGTTCGTTCGGGTTGTTCACAGGTATTGTTTGTTTCTCTTGTTTCTTGCTTTTTTTTTTTTTTTGTATGTGCTTTTTCTGCCTTTCTTTGGTCTTTTTGTAGGGGCTGTGTGTTTTGTGTTGTCTTGGATGAACTTTCCTGTGTGTTGTAGACTACAGTTTGCTAGTCATGTACGGCCAGCAACTTGTTGGGGGGATAAGGCGGGAAAAAGGTAGAGAGATGGGGGGCCACTTTGTTTGGCTGGGTGGTCAGGTGCGGTCTTTCTCTTCGGTGTGTGTTTGGGGTCGCGTAGGAGGGAGCTATGGTGGATGGCCGCAGGACCATGGTGAAGGGGGAAGGGCCAGGAAAAGGGGGGTGACGATCAGCCTACTGCTTTGGAGTGTCAGTTAGATGGGAAGTGGTAGGAGCCGTGTTGTGGGGTAAATGGGACACTAGAAAGGGTGCGGGGTGGTGAGGGTTTGGTGTCTGGTTGTTTGAGGTGGAGGGGGGGGGGGTGGAAACTAACCTGTAATATTGAGTGGGTGGGAACAAGATATCAAAGGAAGAAGTGTGTGTGGTGAGGGGAGGTGTTGTTGTCGTGGTGTCTCGTATTTTTCTCTGTTTGGTGTTTCTTGGGTTTTTGGCTTCTCAGCCTTACCTGCTTTGCTAACTGGTTTTGGAAGTTGGGGAGGGGGAAAGAGGCGTAGTGTGTGTTGGCGCAGGGGTCGGTCTGATGGTTGACCAGCCGGGGCAAAGGGAAAGTAATGGGGGTAGGGGAAAGTAGGGCAGGGAAAGATGGGAAAAGAAGATGTGAAGGGGGGATACGAACGACAAAAAATGGGGGGCGAAAAAAGGTAGTGGGGAAAAGAGGGGGGCTAGGGTCAAGACACAAGAGTGGTGGCGAAAAGCCGGGCGAGTGGTGGGCAAAAATCGCGGAGCAACACCGGCGTAGAGTGAAATGTTAAGCAGGGGGGGGGCACGATCAAGGGGTGGGGGGGGGCACCCAGGCCAACGGGGCACAGCGCCGCGGCTGCTAAAAAGCGGCCAATATGCGGGGAGCCATGCCTCGGGGACAAGGGGGAGCAGCCGGAAAATAGCGGGGGAGGAGGGGTGGGGAGGCTCCGGTGGGGGGGGGGGCGAGTCATACAAGGACACACATGGGTAGGTGGGGGCAGTTTGGTGCGACCCGGGGGGGCAAGGCGTGCAGGCCAGTCACCTCCGTGTGGATGCGACTGCAGAGCGACAAGCACGGAAAGTCAGCGAGAAAAATGGGACAAGGAGGAGACAGGGAGGGACACGAGGGAGGGAGGGAAAGAGGGCCCGCAAAGGAGGGCAACTCGACCACTCAGCAAGGAGGGAAGAGGCGGGGGGGGGATTGACTAGGCAGTGGAGACCAGGGGAGGGAGCGAGAGGGGACGGTCAAAGATGGAGGACGGAGGGGGTACGGAGCCAAGGGGGAGGTGCCCCGGGGATATAGGAGGCCGGGCTAAAAAAAACACGGGTCCAAAAAAAGGCGGGGGGAAGAAGGTGGGGGAGTTAGCGAGGTCAAAGAAGGAGGGACCCGCAAGGTGGGAGAGCAAATTGGTGCATCAACAAAAATGTAGGGGTTTCGAGGCCACAGAAGACGGAAGGGAGAAGCGATAGTGGGGGGGGTGGAAAAGGGGGTATTGTACCTCATTAATTTAGAAGCATTTGTGAACAATAAACTGTTCAATAAAAAAAAGGAGGAAAATGCTTCGAAAACGAAAGGAGAGGGGGGGGAGAAAAAGACGTAAGGGGACCGGCCACAGGTCGAAAAGGTGGGTGGACACCGAAGAGAGAAAAAACACAAGAACTGTTGGGAGAGGAGAGGACACAAGGGGGATCCAGCTCATACGGTGGGAGCCTTTGTGAGATGACATTCGGAGTAGCGTATATGAATAATAATTCAAGCTGAATATGTGTGAGAGTAATGGAGGCAGGACTAAATCATCGATCAATATCCATTTATCCAGAGATCTTTTGGACAATGTTTTTAACTCAAAAGCATTAAGTAGCAAGTTTTTTTCACAAACGTGAGAGGTTTTATTTAGGATCGATCCAGCCCACACACGTTGATGATTAAGAACCAAGAAACTTTCAAGAAACAAAAGTGAGAGATCTAGGGAAAGAGAAAGAGAGAAACCAATATTTTCGGGTAGTAACAACCCCATGATAAACTTCCACGGCGGTGGGGTATATATATAAATAACCAGAGTATTTTTTGTTACAAAGAGAATAAATAGAAGAGTCAATTATGACCAGTACATCAATCCTAATCAAGTTCCAAACCGAACAAGTCTCCCACTTGAGACTTGATTGTGTCAATCATCCATAAAAATAACATCGCAGAAAAAAATCTATTTATCATCAAACATCTTTACCGCAGCCGCAACAGTTCTGGTTGTAGCAACTAACTACAAAGTACATCGGTTTTGCATAACCCCAATTTCCCACATCAACAAACATCTTCGTCAACATGTCTATCGGTGTCTTTGCAACCCTCTAGCTCTCCAAGCACAGATCCACCCACCGTCCTCTACTCTGGGGGGTTCCACTGCTAGTGAAATGGTATCGCCTCTGATCGGCTTTGGCTTCGAACGATAGGAATGGCATTTTTCACCAACCTGTATGCCTCTGTCTATCTGAGTAAGGAATCTTCTTCTGTGGGCTCTGCTTTTGGCCCAATTCCTCCGATAATCTACCATCCAACATCAGCTATTTCCCTACACTCAGCTTCAGTAGATGAAAGAGAACACACTTTTGAAGCCCTAGACAGTCCCAGCTCACTGCCTGTTCCAACCTATGTGTAATGTAATCCTCGCCGAAAAAAAAAAAAAACAAATGTACTCTTGCTCGAGTCAACCCCCCCACCAGATCACATGCCAAAAACACCCTATAAGCTCACCTTGCCTTTTCCAAAACAAAGTGCCGTACTAATTACCTCTCATCTCTCTTTGTAAAGATCTCTATTAAACACATTGTTTTTACATCCATTGCTCTAGATGCAAATTCTCTAGATCAACATACTCAACATAATTCGAATAGATGTTAAACTTCACAACAAGAGAAATATTGCAGCATAAGCAATACCGTTCCTTTGTGAATTCCTTTAACCACTAATACGAGCCTTTGAACCTCTTTTGCCATCTGGTTTCAGTCTTAATTTTGAACACACCACTTGTTCAGCAAAGCTCTCTTCCCGGCAGGGTAATTCAGTCACATCCACTGGTCGTTCTTCTTAAGTGACCTCATCTCATCATCCCTGGCTTTTTCCCGCCCTTAAATATCGAATCCTCCCAACCTGTAAGCCTCATCAAAAAGACTCATGTTCCCTCTCATCAGTCAGGCAATAGAAGTGTAATGAAGGTGAATTACCTTTTTGGTGCCCTTAGAGTGGTATGGATATCTTCCTTAACACCTACTTGCTAGTGTAACTTTATCCACTTCTATTCCTTCAGTAGGAGTTTGGTGTGAGTATCTGCTTCAAACATCTTCTGGGGTTTACTCTTCTCCAACTGAAGCCTCAACCTCCCACTTTCTTTGTATCCTAGGAACCCTTCTGCTCTCTGTCCTGTACTAGTACAGACTCCATCATCCAATGTCACGTCACAGTTGTCCTCGGGATCTTTTTCTCCGTGGTTCATCCCAAAGACCTGTAACCAAACAAATCAGAAGCCTTAGCCATTAAGTAACACTTCACAACCTTGCGTCCAAGCTTTCTCTCCTTTTCTGGATCACCATAACATACGAAGTGCAACCAAAAGTCCTTCAAGTGTCAGTACTTGAGTTCTTTTCGTGTCAACCCTCCCTCTAGAATCTTTAACCCTAACGGAACTGATGTCCCTTATTGGGGATCAGTCTGCAGTTGTGCTCATAGCATTGCCCAAAATGTTTTTGGGAGCCACAACAGTGTATCCTCATACTCCTTGTACCTCATCACATGTTCTCTGTTCATCTCTAAAGAAATCCATCCTGCCTTGCTTGCCTTCACCTAGGAACTTTCTCATCATCGAATTCCCTCAGCGCCAAAAGACCTTGAACTCTTTAACTCTTATTTGTCCATACTCTTCCTCCATTGTCCAGACCTTAGGCATTTTGACTTTAAACTGAATGATTCTCACTTCAAACTCAGCTGTTCCACTCTTTGAAAGTTGAAACACAGCAACTTATGCGTCAAGAATAAAGTCATACCTTCCTACTGAAATCATCATGAAGGTAACAGAGAATCTGGATCCTCCAATTGATGGTATTGGAAGGAGATGGTACGCAAAGATCTGTATGGACCATTTCCTACCGCACTTTCTTTGGCTCGCTAGGATCTGTGAAGACTTACTTCTTTTTTGTTGAACTATAACACAACGTCCTCGCAAAGACCCATATCACAACTCAGACCCTCTAATTGTCCTTTTATTTACAACCAATATCTTCATTCATTTAGCCCTCATGTGGCCAAGTCTGTTCTGTCACAGACATAACCTGGAAAGCACTTTAGCAATAACGTCATGTGTTAAAAATACAGACACCCCGTAAAGTGGGTACAAGGTTCTAGATTTGGTTCCACGAGCTACTACCATAGCACCGTTCACAATCTATCTTAGCATGAACCTTCCCCAAACTCGGGCTGCAATATCCCATTGTTTATCCAAACGACCGATATAGAGAGCAGATTTTCGTGAGCTCAGGGATATATCTGACATCCTCCATGTCCAATTGTTCCCTAGGGTGCTCCTTTATGCAACCATCCCCCTTTTTTTTCTTCAATCTCTAAAGCTTTTATTTCAGCAGATTACACCGTTTCCAAAATTTTAATATTTGAACTTTTTTAACAACTCCTTCTTGGAGACAAATTAAAGGATGCACTCAAGAATCAAAAATCCATGATGCAACCGGGCTATTACACAAAGATTAAGGCATCCCCACCCAACGTCCTTGCGAATTTACAGAATCAGGTTTTTCTCTAAATTTCTTTCTGGATTTTGTTTTCTTCTTCTTTGGCTTTGTACACTCGTCCGAAAGTGCCCTTTTTCTTTCTTCCACAGTTCCAAAATTCACGTATTACTGTTCGGTGATTTGCCTCGATTCTTTGATTTCGATCGACCATGTTTTTATTTTGACCTTCTCGTATACTCTACTTACGTCGCCCCATTCGGTGGTCAACGCTGATAGCATTGCCGATGAATCTCCCACTTCTCGTTGCAATACTTTTTGTTCGCTAAGAATAACATCACGAATTTCATCAACTCTAGTTCTCAACAATGAAAATACTAAGAAATCGCATTGCAACAATAGTATCCCACGACTTCTGCCAGAATAACATCAAATCAACGACTTAATTTTCATCTTCAGATTACTCCCACATAATTAATTGACTCACAATCATATTGAACTCCGTTTATATGATTAGAAACAGATTCAGTCTCACTCAAGACATTGTAAATTGAACAATCTACGCTCAAATAACGCTGTCATCGCCGATGTTGTT
The DNA here is from genome assembly GCA_027704765.1 of Solanum habrochaites. Taxonomy (NCBI): domain Eukaryota; kingdom Viridiplantae; phylum Streptophyta; class Magnoliopsida; order Solanales; family Solanaceae; genus Solanum; species Solanum habrochaites. Next base: position 41,961,487 of record JAKWJA010002497.1, on the reverse strand, counting down.
TCATACATATTTGATAGTGCCTTCAATAGACCTAGGACGTAGTGTTTTCTCCTTCAAAGATGTGAATGCCCATGTTCTTACAAAAGTCAAGCCGGATCCCCTAGAGCCTGACGATCCTTGAGCTTCCTTCCCACTTTCCTCCTGCCGTCATGGATTCCAATTCCCATCACCCGGCCGAGACGCTTCGTGAAGATCTTTCTAGTACAGATAATCTTCGATCTGCATCTTCTAGAAATTGAAATCGAATCCATTAAATTTCTCGATTCCAAGCTTTGAATTATCCATCTTCAGTGATCGTGTTGAATCTCCTGAGCTCTGATACCAGTTGTTAGGATCGAATCCACGGACACACACTTGATGAATGAAAAACACAAGAACTTTAAAGAGAAAGAGATGAGAGATCTAAAGAGATAAAGAGAGAAAGCAATATTTCGTAGTAACACCCTGTGAGTAAACTTCCACGGCGGTGGGGTATATATATTAATATATCAGAGTATTTTTTGTTATAGAGAATAAATGGAGAATAAATAGTACAGCCTAATATTTTTGAACCAAACCTTGCATGTATAATTTATTTAAAAAGGTACGAAAATATTGAATCAAATGAATTTGGTTATTGTAAATATAAGGTATTCAAACTTAGTCATTGTAGGACAATGTATAAATAGTAATTGATATTTGTAACTTCATTCATCTTCCTCCAAATTCTTTTAATGTTTCTAAATACAACGAAGATGTCAAACTTGTTATACCCTTTATTGTTACTCTTAGATCATAAATTAATTTAGTTGATTTATTCAAAAGAATGTAATATCAGTTTCAAAAATTAACTGCAAAGAATATCATATTAATATTAAAAGAATAACAATCCTCTAGATGAATAAAATAAAATAGATCTAAGTATTAGACAATTTTCAAAAATAAATGATCAATTAGTATGCATTAAGTAAAAAAGGTTTATTTTAATTCACCAAATAAATTCATAGCATTGAAAGAGATTATATAGTTGTTTGCACCTAGAACTCCATCCTCAATTTTCTTGTTTTTATCTATCTGAACATAGACACCTCAAATATTGATAAGTTTAAGCAAAAGCAAAAAGAAAAAAAAGAAAAAATAAAGAACAAAACCCTTTCATGTGTCCATTTGTATTTCTAAACATTGTAGTTGTGAACATAATAATTCATTGTAATTGGTTGAGAAAACCAAAATTACTCAAAGCCAAATAGCAAAGGATACATTGCAAGAAAATATCATAATGATTTTACATCTCTACAGAAAACAGTAACAAGAAATTTAAGAAAGAGAAATAATCATAAATAAAGAATTAGAATTGAAACAATCCTTTGTAATTTGAAAAAATCTATATATGATTAAAAGTCTTACAAACAAAAAAATATGGAAAAGAAGGAACTATACTATAGGATTATGTAGAAATGCTAGTGGAAGAATTCAATATGTCAAATTTGTATTTGGTGGTATATAGTTATTTAGACAACTTTTCATATTCTTTAATTTAACATTAAAAGGGAAAACATTAATTCATGTACTTATTTAAAATTTTAATAATTCTACACATTTCCTTTCTAATAAATAACATACAATTCAAAAATATAGTTAAAATAATATTATTTTAATTAATTAGACATTTAATTTAATCTAGGGATAAAATGATAATAAACTTTTTACTATGGAGCTTTCCACTTTTAGTAAGATATGATTATTTGCGTGGCGAATTAAGTAGGATGGGTAACTAAATGATTTATATAAATACCTTTTTTATTTTTTAAAAACATTGTTTTGAATAAAACTATCATGTCAACAAATTTTATTTAATTTTAAATAAATAGGTTGAGTAATTTTGTAAGTAAAATACCTATAGTATAGTGACTTTCTAAAAAAGAACTCAAAGTTGAGTGACTATTGAGTTAAGAATCAATGTTGAGTGACTTTTTGGGGAACATGTCCATAGTTGAGTGATTTTAGAGTAAAGAATCAAAAATGAGTGACTTTCAATGAAAAAAGTTCATACTCGAGTGACCATTTGAGAATTGAAATATTATCTCGCCTTGCTCTCCTTCTATTGTTATGAACCTGAAGGTCTTCTTTGGAGGTTTTATTAAAGAATATTGTTTTACCCCTCTTTGTACTTTCCTAGAGTCATGTTTGATCAGTTTACAAAATTTGTTTCACAAAGCAATTTCTCGATAAAGTATTGCACTTACTAAAACACACTAATAGGTAAGCCAACCCATAACCTGCAACAACAAGTAATGGATGTATGGGTAGAAACAAAGCGGAAATATTAATCTAATAACTTATATGGAACAAAATAGCAGAAGCAAGCTAAAATGATTAAAATACATAGATCCCTCCCAAAACTTAGAAGTTGCAAGTATAGAGTTGTCTAAATAAAAAAAGTACAAGTGCCAAAAGTAGACCTACAATATGTATCTTGTCTCAAAATTAAAAAATCTAGCTATCAAAATAATGAAAGAGATAGGTAAGTCAAAGGAGACAACCCTCGCCTCTGATCAAAAGATGCAAATGGCTCGAAGGACAAATGTTGATAGTTGGTGCTCAAACTAGCATCACAAAACAGATACAGAATGAAGCAATATGCACTCAGTAGACATCATAGGCTGAGTGAGTAGGAAAAAAAAGCAATAAGAAATGATAAAACAAATATGAGGTGTAGGACGTCGGTCACGCAGAATGTTGACACAAGCAAGGTCAAAGTGGAATTTAAAGAAAAACTCATGAGTGTATTAAAATAGAAATGAACTATTTACATCTAAACAAACCTATTCGGACCCCATAAGCCCAGAAGGTACATGCGCATGTAAGTGTTGGTAAATCCTGGAATGGACACACATAAGCCTGACAAGTACAAATAATAGCTAAATCTACATAATATAGGATACATCGAGTCCATAGACAAGGGAGGGATAGATCGCACCTCTAATTGTGAAGAACATTAGAGTGACCAATAAGAGGTGCCCAAACCTAACGAGTACAGAGCATGGACCAGGAATTGTGGATAGTCCCCAAAGGGGCAATATTATGTAGACAAAGTGTATCGACTCCGTAGAGGATATAGATCGACATGACAAGATCTTGAATCTTGTGAAGGATCTCATTTCAGTACTCATAATAGAACCACCATGGAACGATGTGCACTCTCAAGTAATCAGAACAACAGTACAAGCTCGAATCAACTCCAATCCCAAGTCGCCAAACAAAGCCCAAAATCTCAAATGTAACATATGGGGTTGCATAAAGAGGGGTATTGGATAAAAGTTCATCAAAGTTGAGTAAATGCCTAATGTAAGGCTCGCTATATAAAACTCAAGTATGCTACACCAATCTACAAGGATCTAAGTCATCTAAAACAATGTTGTAGTAGAAATAAGGCCAAAAAAGCTCCAAATATCACAATTCTATGGCAAGCACTAGTCTAAACCTAGACAAAGTACAAACATGCTCATATGATCAACAATAACAACACAAAAGGCTAACCACAAGATAAGGGTGATCACATATCACAACTATTATGCGTTGAAACTCAAAAATAAGCCTAAAACATGTTTTCTAAGTGGGTCATATGATTACCTTAGTAACCACACCCAATAAATAAATTAAACATGAATTGATGTACTTTGTCTCAATCAAAGGGAAGAGAAGTTGTAATCTACCTTTAGGTTGACCACACATGCTCCAAATCATGTTCCTAGAGCATTTCCTTTCTGTGTAACCTCTGAATGATACGACACAATCAAAACAAGAATCACAGTTATTTTAGTCTTTTAGACCCCAAATTCAATTAAAACATAGATTGGCCAATTGTGGAGTCAACATGAGAACTGTGAGACTGATTCCAGGAATTCTGAGAATGAGTCTATCAAAAAATCCTGAAAAATCCCCAAAATGTTTGTTCCAAATTGGAACACCTGGAAAATCCCCCAAATGTGTGTTCCAAATTGGAACACAATTTAGGGGCTCGGATTAGCAGAGACAACAACATGCAATGGTTACAGAATTAAAGAACACAATTTAGCTATGACGTTCCCAAAAATAACAATGTTACCTCAGGGAAGAGTCTCTTATACTCCTTGACTTATCACACATGTAGCCTTTAGATCCAAAAATATAAAGTACATTGAATCCCTAAAAATGGAGCTAACATGAAGGAGAAATTTCTATTTGAAGTTTGAAAAATAGAGTTATTAGGGGTCTAGTTTTTAATTAAAGACCATACAAAAATTCTTCCTGCAAACGCATTAAGAGGGGGCCGTGAACATTGAGCTATGAAAAATAACCATTCATGAACATTGAAAGGCCCCCATGAATCAAAATCGTAAGCAATTGAGGAAATACAAATGTGGTAGGGCCTCACGAATGTTAAGGCTCGCGAACACGACTACGACCTTGCGAACCTTGTGACCAAGATCAGTAGTATCGACAAACAAAGCCCTTGTTACGCGAATGCAAAGGCCAAACTTGGCATGCACCATCTGATTAATATCAATTAATTTTGGCAAACTTCAAAAGTTGTGACGTGGTGTCTAGAATTGGTTCAAAATCCTGTGCACATAAACGAGGCTATCATATCAAATTCGCTAGTCCACATTTAATGGGGGAATCAGAACTTCATATGTGTTATTCTCGACAAAAATTATATCCCACACCCAATCTCCATTTTTATCCAAAATCTATAAGGGGACACAAAATTAGCCTTGAGCCTCGAGATCTTCATGAAGGGTAATTCTAGACAAAACTCGACATTCTAAAACTAATTTCACTTACAAAGTTCTCATCCATGCATGTTTATCAACAATTTCGACCAAAGCTAAAGTTAAGCTAAAGCTTAAAAGCTAAAATGCCATATTGCACAAACTCGCACCGAAATCTATGGTATCCATGAAGATCATGCCAGTAGCATAAATGACCTTTCCGGAGTTAATGGAACTGTGAGAAGTGAATTTTGAGGTCTTATTCCTGAACTTTTGATCGAAATCAACCATTCAATGTTTGAAATCTCCAAAACACATACTTTTTCATAAAACCAAATGAACGACCAGGTAACTGAACAATCAGTCCAAGCAAGTCATAAATGACTTGAATTTTCTACAGGAACACTATAAATGACGACGGAAGGTATAAATCACTACATCAAATTTGTCACTCAGTCATCACTAAATATGTCTCTAAAAGTATATAAAGACGATTAAGTGTTCTATCACTAAAAGTATTTACTAACTACAAAAAGAAAAATCTTGCCCAAATGTTTAAACATTTGTGACAAATTTAATTGTTGTAAAAAGTATATTTTTTGTAGTTAATAATATGCTTTGTTAGAAAAAAGGTTATTACTGCTGACAAAATTATGTCGTCACTAATTATTTTACTTCAATCAGTGACGAAGTCGATTGTCTCTAAAGTTCTTTGTATTTCGTTGTTGAATAAAATCTAATGTCGTCACTAATGATTATATTTTATATACAAAAAAAATTATTTTGTTCTTAAATGTATTAGGGATAAAATTTATCATTGTATAAATGGTTTATTTTACTATTATATGCATATATCCTATCTCAATTTTTTTCAACTCATGGCCAGCAACTCACACATTATGCTTTGTTGGAGAATCGAACTCACAACCTTAAGGTTGGAAGTGAATAGTGCTTACCATCGGATCAACTCTCTTTTATTTCTTTTTTTTTTTTATTTTGTACTTCATTCACTTGTTTCAAATTTAACTTTTGTGGAAAGGGAAAATGAATAAGTACCCCCTCAACCTATGTAAAAAATCTCAGAGACACACTTATGAAATTTTGGGCATAGGTTGAGGGGGAAGTTGTGCATTTTCCCTTGTGAAAATAATATATTATATGCTTATTTATACTCATACGCACACATATGATATTTCCACCCACAAGTCATTCAAATTAGGTTATGTTTTAATTAAACTGTGTATTTTTTAAATATCATTAAATATATTCAGTACGCTTTTCTCATTTTATTTATGTTTATAAATTTTTAAAATTATTCAGTACAATTATAAATTTACTTAAAATTAAACTTTTGATTTTGTATAAAAAAATGAAAAATTTGTTTAAGTTGAACATCAATATCCATAACTATAGTACTTCATCATAATATATTTGAAATACTAGTTAGTTCATTTCTTTTATTTGTGCTTTTATTTTTAAGTTTATTTTCATTTTCACAATAATGGGAAAGTTAATAGAAATTCATGAAATATATCGCATCTTTGCAAAGTCTTTATTTGTAAGTCGATGTTCTGTATAGTTACTTTATGTACATATCTGAAATTACTATTAAATATGTATATATTGATACACAGAAACAAATATGCGACTTAGTCTATATATTTTACCAATCACAAATCAGTAGACACGCACAAAAATTAGCACAAAGACTTAAAAAATTATTTTTTTATCGTGCTTATCAATGAAAGTGTATCAACTAAAAAACAAATGGTTTAACCAACAAATGTAAATGATCTTATGGTAGAACCGTGCCCCACTCATAATACTTATTATATGGATTGTGTTTTTAAAATAATTCATTTTATAATTGGGTAATTTAAGAAAATAGATGTATTGAACTTCTTCATTTATACAAAATTGACCAAATTCGTTCATTCTAATATTTTCACTTGCCAATGAACGAATGAAATTTGTCTTTTTCTTATGAAGTACTTGTATTATTCTTTTTGTAATTTGTCTCTTGCACTTATGAACAATGTAGCAAAAAAATTATATTTAGCTATGAATTTTTTTCATTGCAAATAGTTGAATTATTCACTACAAAATTTAAGTCGTCCGTATTTAACACCTTACGTATTTTGTGATAATTTTTTTTGTTGTTACTAAATAACATATTGATTAGAGACAATAAAAATGTTTGTCACTATTTAGTGATTAAATAAATGTCATTATTAAATCTAAATCTTTTCATGGCTAAAATTTAAAATATTTAACTACGAGCTCTAATTTATCGATATTGTAACAATATATTTTTTTATATGATTTTTTTGTGTCTAAAATTTAATAAATTATAAGACAAAAAATATTTTTTTATTAATTAGATACATTATTAGTGACGAAATAATGTGTCACCGATAACTATAAATTCGTGACTAACACTACTTAACAAATGATACCAATTAATTTTTTGGTGGGAAACTTTAGTGAAAAAACATTGCTACGGGTTTTTATGTTTAGTTACTAAAAGTATGTGGCTCGTATATTTAAGCATGACAAAAAATGTTACTAAAAACGAATAATTAGTGACGTTTTCATGTTGTAGTTTGTCATGAATCACATACACTATTAGTGACGAAATAATGTCTCAGCGATAACTTTAAATTTCTGACTAACACTACTTAACAAAATGACACCAATTAACTTTTTGGTGGGAAACTTTAGTGGATAAAACATTGCTACAAATTTTTATGTTTCGTCATTAAAAGTATGTATCTCATATATTTAAGCACGAAAAGTAACTTTTTTCACTAAAAGGGAATAATTAGTGGCGAATCATGAATGGTCATTACAACATACACTTCTAAAAATGGCTTTAATCCGCAAAAGTAAGAGTCAAGTACCTGAAGGCTCAAAGCCGCAAAATTTTTCTAGCATCTCCTACGCGGTCTCCCAAGTAATCCTCTTAATTGGATGACACCTCCAACGGACCTTCACCATAGGAATGGGTTTCAAATTAATTTACCAAACATTTTGGCTAGAATAGAAAATGTCTCCTCCATAAAGTTAAAACTCTAATCCAACTCTATTGCTTCATACTAGAGCACATGAGACTCATCAGGAACATATCGGTACAAAATCAATACATGGAAAACAAGGAGAATATCTAAAAATATTTGAGGTAGAACCAAATAATATGTAGCCTCATAAACTTTCCAGAGGATCTCAAAATGGCCAACATACTTGGGTGTAAGCTTTCTCCCTCTCTTAAATCTCATCACTCCCATCATGGGTGACACACGGACAATTCCTAATCACAAAATGAACACCTCAAAGTTCGATGCCTAGGATAAAAATAACTCTGGTGTCTACTCTTAGTTGCCCCTAAGCCTATTCTGAATCACCGGCACTTGGTCCAAGACCTTCTAAATAAAGTCCGTACCACATAGCCTAGGTTCTGTAAGATTCAACCACCCAATTAGAGAGTAACTATGCTTGCGTTATAAGGCCTTGTACGAGGCCATATGAATACTAGATTCATAGTTGTTGTTTTGTATTCAAACTGTGCCAAAGGAAAGAACCGATCCTAATGACCTCCAAACTCCAAACCAAAAGCCTGTAGTAGATCATCAAGAACTTAAATAGTATAGCCTGTAGTAGATCATCAAGAACTTAAATAGTATGTTCAGATGGCCCTTTGGTCTATGGGTGGAATGTTGTGCTAAGGTCAACATGAGTGCCCAACACTTCCCAAAAGGTCTTCCTAGATCTAGAAGTGAGTTAACAACCCCAATACGATATTATAGAAATAAAAATGATATGAAGAAAAACCTCCCTTCACATCAATACAATCCAACCTCTCCGTGTAGAATGATGACTAAAAACTGAAAATGTGTTCTAAGTTGGCGAATAAATCAATGATGAACCAATTCCTATCAGCACCTTCTAGAAGGCCGAGCTAAACCCACAAAAAGTCCCGTAGTGATGCAATACGACTTGCACTCTGGAATGGGTTACCTCTAAACTCACCACTAGGTCTCAAATGCTTGGTCTTCACGTACTGAAAACACATGCAATAGGATACATAGCTTGAAATATCTCTCCTTATGTCGCTCCACCAATAGTTCTACCTTATATCATGATACATCTTCCAAGTTCTAGATATAGAATATTGAAACAATGGGCCTCATAAACGATCGGTTGAATAATGTCCCTAACTCTCACGATACAAATACGGCCAGCAGAACTCAAAATCCCATCTAAATCTAAGGTATGCCAACTGGCATCAACCTTTAACACCAGATCTCAAAGATACAACAAAGTCTCATTCTCAAACCGAAGAATGTGAATATGCTCAACTGTAGCATAATCCTCAAATGTTGTTCATGATCTTTCTACTTTATGAGTACATAAGAATATCATCAATGAACAATATGGTGAATATCACGACCAAGGAGCACGCCCTACAAGTAACATGGATTACTTGACCTCTCTAAGGTGTCATACAAGACCATGGTTATCATTCATCACATTCTCATAGGTAAATTTAGGGAAAAATTTAAAAGTTTTCATAGCACATCATATGCTAGAAACTTCACTTTCATTTACATAAAATATCATAAGTACATATTTTGACTCTAGTCTCTTTTTAGCACCCTAGACTCAACATAATTAGAGTATATTAGGGAGAAGACCCTTATAACATAACACATAAGTACAATAATAAATTGATTTTACACTAATATTGACATTGAAACATCCTTAGACTTAAGGATTCCTTTCCTTGAGCTTGAGAATCACATATCAAGCTCCTCAATGATAGATACATCCTTTTGAGCATCCATAACCTATCCTTTGTGTAAAAAGTAGAGAAGATTTGAGTTATTACAAGAATACACTAAGTATGACAACCATGCAAAAACATGCATAGAAAAAAAGGGACATTTTTCTTTAAATCACACTTCATGTCATTTTGAGAAAATCTTCATGAAACCTTAATACAATGAAAATTATATCATTTACATACTTCATATAAGCATATTTCATTGTCATCAATCACATAAAATTCACATTGCGTATAAGGTATTTTAAAACCACCTTACAGTAAGCTATTTTCTTTTGTACAGTGAGCTATCTCGTTCTAGAGTGAATCCTTTTCTTCTTACTTTCTTATTCCCCGAAATAACCCTCTAGTGATACTTGGTGCAATGCATCACAAATAATCTACATAATCCAACACATACCATCATATAAGTATAGAAAAACCACAAGAAACCTTCAAGTCTATGACCCCAAAGACATTATAGTGAACCATAGTCAATGACCTTACTCACAATCCTATTCTATGTCTACTAGCGCAATGTACATGTGAAGCTCCATAATCTTATACATTCTTAGTAAACCTATCATAATACTATAATCATCAAAACACGTGCTTTACACTTCAAACGTACTACTATAGTCAACTATATGCAACTCAAGTAGAACCTTTGTTCACATAGTCAATAAGACCAACATTATACATATAAAAGAAGACCTCTTCATATAAACAATACTACAATATCATGCATAACAAACATATGCACATTCACATGCACTAGAACACCTTCCTAGGACTTTCCTCAAGAGACACTTGTGCAATGCATAGGTGAAGTACCGTACCCCCACCTACACTAAGAAAACTACCCTTAGGTTATCCTAGTTAGGGTCCTTACTTTACTTCTATTGTCCGTTTTACCTAAGAGAAACTATAATCTTAAACGACATTAACAACATGGATGTTAAACATGGAATTTTGTTTTGTAGAGCCATACACCAAGGGAAGGCGTTCTTACCTAGCAAAAGGTAGAACATTAACACATGCTAGCATACTAAGTGAAATCACTTGCTAGATCCGATGTGGCAAGCATAATTTATGGAACTAAGAGATATACATAACCCTCTACATGCTCATTAACATTAAAGCCTCATCTCATGAGATACCATGGTTGAATCTTCCTCAAGGAATATCAACACCTCATGTGGAACCATAGGTGAATGTTCCTCCAAGGGATGTCAACACCTTATTAGAACTTAAATGGTGAATATTCCTCTAAGGGAAGCCAACACCTGTCATTATCAAGTTCACTCGATGCTAAGATAAGTTCCCTTTTTATTAAAAAGTCATTAATAACTACGTCTTATAAAAATTAAGCTTAGGACAGTCGTTTCCTCATATACTTAGCTTATAGGTCATACATGAGAGTTCATCAACCTAAATCATGTGAGAAACCCTTTCACATGGACGTAGAATATGTAAGCACTTATCTCATTTAGTGTACACTTGAGCACACCTTTCAAGGCCCCTCCATTGACTAGATTATCATATATGTTTGGTGTATACTTATATATGGGCAAACCTTTCACATAACACATAAATGTCACATATGTTCAAATATCAATTCATAAGTCTATAGGTATAAATATATGAGCAATCCTTTCATATAAACACACCAAGACACTATGCATATTCATACTTCATCGTATCATATACTTAACATCATAGAAAAATATAAGTCATATTTATAAATGTTCATACAATCTTATAGATGTACTTAGAAGACCGACCTACGAACTATTTTATGAAGGTACACATGTGCAATGCATAGACAAGATCCCATACCCTTGCCCATACTAATACACCTATCAAGTCATCCTAGTAATGATACATCATACAACATCATAGAATATATAACATAGCATAAGACACATTTATTCAAGAGTTACAACATCTTTACAGTAAGCTCTAGTCATTATGCACCTACATCAACTTTACTTCGCACATAGCATTATAAGACCTCATCATAGACATCACATATATATAAAGTTAACATAATGATTTACATTCTCATAACATTAGCCATACAACCTAGATCATAGCTAGAATAGGAAACTAGGCATATACTTCACATAGGGAGACCATCACCAACACACATTCATAGTATAATTGCCTTCAAGGCCATGTTTACATCACAAACGTATATTGTCAATAAAGTAAAAACCACCACCATAAGTGGACCATACCATACAATGCTATACAATGCTTCATCAACTATCAATACTATAAAAAAAGTAGAAGAAGTAGGAATCTCACCAATTTCTCAACCTTTCGTCATCAATGACCAGTACCCATATTTCATCACCAATATATATCTAGGGAAGTATCTAAAGGTATACTAACATAATTTAAATCATACATTAACCATAACAACATTAACATCATATTAAGTCTACTACATCATAAAATTATAGAATGTGAAGGGAAGTTGATCTCTTACGAATTCTTCCTTGAATGGATCATCAATGATCAACCTCAATTCATCAAAATACAATATAGGACATTAGATACAAGTATCTCTTCATAGACTAAATCATACATTCATACCCTATAGAGTCTATATTACAGTGAATATAATCTATAAGAAGTACAGATAATTTCTTCAAGCATCAAACCACATTGGGACAAAAAAACATAATCCCTCATCATAACATATTATAGGATGTATCTAAAGTACAACTAACCATATACAATGTCATTCATTAGCTACTAAGAGATCATGCTACTAACATCTACCCTACATCATCAATTCACTAGCAAGTAGAGAAGCATAGATCACTTACCAATCTCCCTTGATTTGATAATCAATTATCCATAATCACAATTAATCAAAAATAAACATATAAGGCGATAGCTAAAGAGACCATAACTTAAACGAAATCCTACTACAATTGCCAAGAAATCGAGATTTAAGTGAGCATGTATGAACATAGGCTATTGTTTCAAACCATCAAACCTTGATCCACATGGATGAATCATCAAACATTTACCATAAATATACAATATAAAAATTATATATAAGAAATTCAACATGCTAGAATCATAATTCAATCAATAAATAGCCACGATCACAATGCCCATACATAGGCTAAAACTAGAGTTGAAGGGGACATAGGTTCATCATGAAATTGGATTGAAATACACTTTATAATCATCATGTTATAATCAATTTATCATGATCAATCCTTTGAAAATGTTCTGAGAAAGAACCCATGGCGAGATTAAAGAAGGAGAAGTTTGATCATGAAAATTCTTTGAAAACTATGAGATTAACTCTCTAGATGGAAGGATCACTAGAGATGAAGGATCACCATACCTTAATGTAGAATAAAACCTCTAAAACTTTATGAAGAACCCATAGGAATCCAAGATTCAAGTTGTTCTTGAGATTCACCTGCAATGGAGGTTCTAGAGAGAGTTTTGTTTGGGAGGGAAGTCTAATATGTGTGAATTGAACAAGGAATGGGGTTGTTACGTTTTTTATCACTTAAATATACCCAAAAATAACCAACTAAACCATGTAGGGTCATGTTAGAACATGGAGTAAATTTCTCATTCACCCCTTAATTAAAACAACGTGCATGGCTGCAGTTGCAGGCACCATTGACGGACATAAACGACGCCAGTAGGACCATCGATGGACCATAGTGCAGGCTGTCGCTTGGGTATGAAGCTTGATAACAACGTTAAGCATTCACCATGCGAATTGTCCATCGATGCCTCACCATCGATGAGCCATTGGTGTACTGACGATCTGTCCTTTGGCTTCGTCGATTGACACTTCCAAGGCAGTGTCTCGACGGCCTTTGGGTCCTCCTTGAGGGCTTTTTGCGTTGACCTTAGGGAGTCGTACCTGAGAATTTCCAATGTAAATAAACACTTTAACAAGTAAGGTATATTACACATTAGTTTCACTCAAAACAATTACACGCAACAGCTTCAAACATGCTAGGCACACTCAAGACACACACATGCATGTCTCAAGGGCTAACTTTCGAGTGTCTTCGAAGTTTGACTTTCAAATCACTTAAAATCAATCATGCATACTTTTAAAAACTTAACTAACATGTTAACAAGATTATAGTAACAAGTGAGGCTCTACACACCCTAACTCATTTTGGGGGTCTTACAATATCTCCCACTTCAGAACATTCGTCGTGGAATAACACTTAGAACACTTTAATAACAACAAGGACTTCAATAAATTATAGAGAAGCTCTCAAAATTCATAATATCACCCTATAGAAGTTAATTCACCAAACTTACAAGGAACACAAATTCAAGTCATTTATCACTCAATGCAACACAAGCAAGAAAAACCTTATTTCACTCACTATTTAATGCATCAAACACATAGGCTCTTGTCATGTTCATTGGGGAACATCCTTCTCCTAATCATAGCATGGTCATTACACTTCATTTTATTAAGATCTCATCAAGATCTCATCATGCAACCATCTTTAAGTCATACTTAGGCAGTTTCAACAACACTGAAGAAGAAGTAGGCACTTATACTTCGATGCACATAGACTTGAGTAAGATAGGTTGACAATGGATTCTTATTAGTTAGGCATAATTCCTTGGGACCATAATCAACCATATCATGCTTAGTTATGTTTTAGGGATGAATTTCTTTCTATTCAACACACTTACATGTCTCATAACTTCATACCCAGGCAAATGGACAAAGGTTAACTTTACTGTAACATGAGAATTTCTCATCTTTTATTCATGGCATGCTCAAACACCCTTCCTAGTGAAGTCAAAATGGCAATTCACCCCACACACATCACAACAATCATAAGCCATTTAACAAAAACTTAATTTCTATCTTATAACTAGACTTCATAAACATGCATTATTTAGGGAAAGCCTTACAATTTATAGGCACATACAAGGACAATAGCTAGACATGCCTTCACTTATTAAAAGTGAGCCTACAATCATGCTTTTCAAATCATAGAAGTCGCATAGTTTACAAGAGACTCATCATTTTCATTTTAAGGAGACTCAAATTTTTCATTATTGGTTAAACACCACACATTATAAGTAACTTCAAACATGTTTATTACCTTGTCTCATGAAGTTAAATGCACAATTAGTATATCAAGATGCACAATCATCATGAGAAACCCATGAATTTAATCAAAGTTTCTTTAAAGTACTTTAGAATCTTCAAAATACTCTCAAGATAGTGTCAATCAAGACATACCAAACATATAGAGGTCGTGCAATTCATACTTTAAACAAGACTCCTATCATTAAAAAGCTTACTAAGAATTCATTAGTTTCAAGCTCAAGTAAGAATAGGAGAACAAGGTAGAAATATCTACAACCTCACTACTCACATCACCATCCCCCACTTAGGGTAAACTCAATTAAGATCAACTTAACCGAACCTCAAAAGGATCATAACTTATCAACCTTCATTTTCATCACTTAAAAGTGATTAGCACTTTAGAAAGAATTACAGTAAGTCAACATAGGAACACCAAAGGCATTTTAAACCTTATCATCTTAGGAAAATTATCCCGCGATTATCAAGTTAGGCCATACTATTCAACCACATAAGGTTTTTATACAACACAATATATACCAAGGTCATACAATATCTGGAGAAACAATAGAGAAGACTTAGCCATAAGGCCTATTTCTTTTCTTTCTACATTAGAGTAAGGTAACTTTTAAGTAAATCAAACCCACATCATCACCTTACAAGGACAATCATGCCACCCTTATTTCTAAGACCAAGCCTATATAAAATGCTTCAATCTATGTAAAGCAATCATGAAGGTTCACACATATAAACAAGGCACCATTGAACTCATTATACTATCTTAGCCAAACATATGCTTCCATAGTAGTCACTAAGCATCCAACTCAAATTATAACATTAGGATACCGTCATGCAAACCACATAGTAGCATACCATCCAAATAACTCATTTTTAAAAATAACCCATAACGTTTAACATGCTTTATTATATCATACACATATTCTCGACAAAACAGTCCATTTCACATATGTCTCATATATCTCTCTATATATCTATATAGATCTATATATATATATATATATGTGTGTGTTTGTGTGTTTGTTGTGGTATCCACAAAGAACATCATATCATCAAAGCATACCAAAGTTCACCTTCACGCATACTCATGAAACCATAAAACCAAGATAAACCTCAAAACTCACATTTTGTCCCTCAAGCATAGAGATGTCATCTCATCCAAGCAATCACATCTAGAAGACCACCGGACAAGAAAACATAGTGAAAGAGATCTTATAGAGTTAAGTTCTATGGAACTATATGAGAATGATGAAGAAGGGAAACTCTATCGTCCTATAGCCTCTCGCTCATAGATGTGTCACAACTCACACAATGATCGAGACTCTACTAAAGGTGGCACTATGAGTCTTTTAGAACCTAAAACCACTTTCATACACCTGATGCTCTAGTACCACGTTTGTCACGACCGGGCAACACCCCCTAGAAGTAACATGGCGTACTTGATCACTCAGAGTCTTATATAAGCCCATAGTTATCAATCATTCCATTCTCATAGGTAAATTTAACAAAAAATCAAAACTTTTCATAGCACATAATATGCTAGAAACATCACTTTCATCTATATAAAATATCATAAGTACATATTTTAGACTCTAGTCTCTTTTTGCCATCCTAGACTCAATATCATTAGAGTATATTAGGGACACGGACCTTATAACATTATACATAAGTACAATAATAAATTGACTCTACAGTAAGCTAGACATTTGGACATCCTTGGACTTAAGGGTTCCTTTCCTTGAGCTTCGGATTCACATATCAAGCTCCTCAATTATAGAGACATCCTTTTACGAATCCATTAACTATACTTTGTGTAAAATGTATTGAAAAATGGAGTTAGTACAAAAATGCAATAAGTATGATAACCATGCAAAAACATGCATTTAAAAAGGGACATTTTTCTTGAAATCATACTTCATGTCTTTTTGAGAAAATATTCATGAAATCTTTATACAAAAGCATTATATCATTTACATACATCATATAAGCATATTCAATGGTCATCAATCATATAAAATCACACATTGAATTTAAGGAATTTTAGAACCACACTACAGTAAGCTCTTTTCTTCTTTACAATGAGTTATCTCGTTCTACATTGAATACTTTTATTCATACTTTCTTATTCCCCCAAGCAACCCTCTTGTGATACTTGGTGTAATGCATCATATTAAGTCCACAAGGAAGTCACACATATAATCTATATAAGTCAAAACATACCATCATAGAAGTATAGAATACCACAAAACACCTTCAAGTCTATGACCCCAAAGACATTACTATGAACCATAGTCAATGACCTTACTCATAATCCTATTCTAAGTCCACTAGTGCAATGTACATGTGAAGCCCCATAACCTCACACATACTTAGTAAAGCTATCATAAGACTACAAGCATCAAAACATGTACTTCACACTTTAAACATACTACATTAGTCAACTATATGCAAGTCAAGTAGAACCTTCGTTCACATAGTCAATAAGACCAGCATTATACACATAAGCGAAGACCTCATTATATAAACAAGACTACAATTTCATGCATCAGAAACATATACACATTCACATGCATTAGAACACCTTCCTAGGACTTCTCTCAAGAGATACTTGTGCAATGCAAAAGTGAAGTCCAACACCCCCACCTTCACTAAGCAACTACCTTTAGGTTATCTACGCTAGGGTCCTTACTTTACTTCCATTGTCCATTTTACATTAGTTAAACTATAAGCCCTTAACCGACCCAGACATGGGTGCTAAAAACCTTTGAAAAAAAATTTTTGTGTTGTAGATACTGACACTAGGTAAGGTTTTCCTTACCTAGAGAAGGTAATAAATTCACGAATGCTAGCAAGCACACTAATTGAAATCACTTGCTAGAAGATCCTAGTTGTAAACATAGTTTTATGGAACTAGAGATATACATAACCCTCTACATGCTCTTAGCATTGGAGCCTCATCTGATGAGAAACAATGGGTGAATCCCTCCTCATGAAAGTTCCTTTCCACACTCTCATGTGTAACATAGGTGAATGTTCTTCCACGGGAGTCAACACCTTATGGAACGTAACTAGTCAAGGAATTCTCCAAGGGAGGCCAAGACCTCTCATGATCAGTTCACTCGGTGCTAAGCTAGTTACAAATTTTTTTTTTTAGAGTAAAAACCTTTATTAACTATATCTTATCAAATTAGGCTTGGCAAGTTCATACCTCATATTCTTAGGCTCCAAGTCATAGATAATACTTCATCACACAAACCTGCATCATGTAGAACCCTTTAACATGGACATAGCATTTGTAAGAACCTATTTAGTTTAGGGTACACTTGAGTAAGCTCTAGTCATTATTCACCTATATCAACTTTACTTCACGTGTAGCATTATAAGACCTCATAATCGGCAGCACATATATATAAATTTATCATAACCACTTACATGCTCATAATATTAGCCATACAACCTAGATCATAGCTAGAATAGGAAACTATGCATACGCTTCACATATGATGACCATCACCAACACGCATTCATAGTACAATTGACTTCAAGGCCATGTTCACATCACATGTGAAGGGGGGTTGTGTGGGGGTTGGGTGAGGCGGTTGTGTGTGGATAGGGGTTGTTTAATATATTTATATCTTACTAATATCCCTTCCGATTTTTCCTTTTCTCTCTTCCCTCTCCTTCCCTTCCCCTTCTCCTCCCTTCCCTCCCCGTCCTTCCTTCCTCCCCTCCCCTCTCGGTTCCTCTCTCCCTCCCTATCTCTCTTCTCTCCTCCCATTCCTCCCTTCCTCCCTCATCTCTTCTCTCTTCCCTTTCCTCCCCTTTTCTCTCCTCCGCTCTTCTCTCTCCCTTCTTCCCTTCTCCCCCTCCCCCTTTTTTCCCCCCCCCCACTCCTCACAGCCTCCTCCCTCCCCTCTCCTCAATCCAAAACCTCCATGAACAACCCCCACTCCCCCACTTCATGCATAAATTACTAAGAGATCATGCTACTAACATCTACCCTACATCAACAATTCACTAGCAAAAACAGAAACATAGATCAGTTACCAATCTCCCTTGATTTGATAATCAATTATCCATACACACAATTCATCAACAATACACATATAAGGCAGTAGTTAAAGAGACCATAACGTAAATGAAATCCTACTTCAATTGCCAAGAAATCGACATTACAGTGAGCATGTGGAAGAACAGAGGCTAGTCTTTCAAACCATCAAAACTTGATCCACATGGATCACTCATCAACAATTTACCATAAATATACAATATAAAAATTATATATAAGCAATTCAACATGCTAGAATCATAACTAAATTAATATAAAGTCACGATCATAATGCCCATACATAGGCTAAAACTAGAATTGAAGGGGACATGGGTTCATCATGCAATCGGATTGAATTACACATTAAAATAATCATGTTAACATATATTTATCACGAATAAACCTTTGAAAAAGTTTTGAGAAAGAACCTATAGCTAGAATGAAGGAGAAGTTTGATCATGAAACTTCTTCCAAAACATTGAGATTAACTTTTTAGATGGACAGATAAATAGAGATGAAGGATAACCATAACTTAATATTGAAGAAAACCTCTAAAACTTGATGAAGAACCAATAGTAATCCAAGCCCCAAACTATTCTTGAGCTTCGTCTTCAATGGAGGTTCTAGAGAGAGTTTGGTTTAGGAGGAAAGTCTAATTTGTGTGAATTGAATTGGGAATGGGGTTGTCATGATTTTGATCACTTAAATACACCCAAATATTACCAACTAATCCATATAGGGTCAGGTTATCACGTGGGGTGAATTTCCCATTCACCACTTAATTAAATCAGCGTGTATGGCTGCAATTGTAGGCACCATCGATTGACCTAAACGACGTCCAGTAGGTCAATTGACGAACCGTACTGGAGGCCGTCGTTTGGCTCGGAGACTTGACAACAGACTTAAGACTTCACCAGGCTAAGTTTACATTGACGCCTCACCATCGATGGGTCGTTGGTGGACTCATGAGGCGTTCTTTGGCTTCATCGATTGACAATGCCAAGTCAGTGTCTCTACAGCCTTTGGGTCCTCCTTGAGGGTTTCTTGCGAGGACCTTGGGAAGTTGTACCCCAAGAGTTTCCAACGTAAATATAAACCATAACATGTCAAAGACCTTCTATATCAAAATCACCCAAAATAATTACTCGCAACATCGCCAAACATGCTAGGTATACTCAAGATACACACATGCATGTCTCAAGGGCTAACTTTCGAACGTCTTGGACATTTGACTTCCAAATCACTTCAATTCAGTCATGCATACTTTAAAACACTTAATTCACATGTTAACAAGCTAATAGGAACAAGTGAGTCTCTAGACACCCTAACTCATTTTGGGGTGTTATAGTGAATGAGTCAAGAGAAGGCTTGAACACCCATGTCATCAAGTCCATAAAAGTGGCAGAGGAATTAGTCAACTAAAAAGACATCACAATAAACCCATAGAGGCCATAACCATTCATCAATATGATCTTTGGGATGCCTGCTACATTAAATTGGATCTCAAATCAATCTTCGAAAACATTGGGGTACCTTGAAGCTAGTCAAATAAATCATCAATATATTGCATGAGGTAACAATTTTTCTCTATCACCTTATTTAATTGTATGTATCAATACACATCTGCATCATACCATCCTTCTTCTTCACAAACTTAATGGGAGAAACCCAAGGTAATACATTAGTCAAAATGAATCCCTTACTCAAGAGATCCTGAGCTCCTTGAGATCTACAGGGTAATTGGATAAGGCAAAATAGAATTAGGATGAGTACTTGCCTCAAGGTCAATTGGAAAATCAATATCACACTCTAAACGTAGGATTAGTAAGTCGGTATGAAACAAATCCACATACTGACAGAAAAAAAGAACTAGCTTAATTGAAGGAACCTCCATATTCACATCTTTAACATACGCCAAGTACTATAAGCAACCGTTAGCCACTACCCTTTTTGCGCGAATAAATTAACTTTTATCAGTGTTCTACTATAAGAGCCCTACCACACCAACTGGGGAATACCATGTATGGATGAGTTAACAGTCTTAGAGAGGTAACCCAAGATTACATGATAAAGGAATAACTAGTCCATGCCTAGAATCACACAAAAGTCTAGTATATAAAGAAAAATAAGGTCATCCCAGGCTGTCACACCCTAGGATAGTTACCAAACTAGACTGAAACACCTAATGACACTACCAAAGGCTCTGAAGCCATATTCAAATATGATATACAAACACATGAAAATGTATATTTTAAATTAAATAAAGACAAGACAGATTAATGGTATAAGAGAATTGTACGAGTGATCACATCATCATAAGCCTCAGGCTCTACCCACATTACAACTACAAGTAAGCATATCCACCTCTACCCCATTCATTTATCCTACCACATGACATGCCTCCCAAGGACCACCATGAATACCCTACTGACCATAATGATGGTCTTAAACTTGTCCTCTATCTCTAAGGTTGGTGCTATTGGTGGGGTATGTATACTAGAGTAATCCACATATGCAAAGGAAAATATGTGGACGGATTATTAATGTTCCGATAATCATAACAATCATGTGTTGGTTAACCCGCAAAGTAATGGTCTTATCCTAAATCATCTAGCTGGAATCTCTCTTTAAACTAACTCGATCAACCTTCACTCCGACAATAAAAATCACCCTTTAAAGACTATAGTGAGGGATGAAAAGGTCGGTTGGATTGACCCTACTAAAACTACTATTGATACCTATCATAAAAGCCTCTAGGTTTAAAACGGGACCACATATAGTTTTTCTCATGCATGTCTCTCTTGCCATTGCCCTCATGGGCCTCACGATAAAGTTACTCACTAATATGTGCATGGTTAGCTAAATCTCTAAAGAGAGGATTGCAGAGACCATAACATAGGTCTCAATCTACAAATCGAGTCTGAACCCTCTAACAAAGAACTAAACTCTCTCCTTCTCAAAAGGTACGATCATAGTGGGATGGATGAGAGATCACGTGACCTTGGATCATATTCAAATACAGTAATGCATCCCTGGTCCAACGTAGAAAACTTATACCAAAGTCAACATTTGATGCCACAAGGGATGAACCTAGCCAAGAAGGTCTTAAAAACTCGAATCAAGACATCATAAGAGACCTAGTTGGACTAGTCTCATGTAAGTACACCACTACTATTTAGATCGCCCATCTAGATGATAAGTAGTGAATTCGTCTCCTCTAGACTCCACCAGATGTAGAGTATATAGCTACTCAGAGCGAGAAGTGAGAAACTTATGGCTTCCCCTTTCACAACCCTAGAATCCTTTACAGATGAAAGCCTCAAAAACACTTTCAGTAGTTCATAAGGTGGAATAGGTCTAGAGAATTCAAGAGATGGGCACCCAAAGGTGATACCTAAATCTAAGGTTTTTATGTACTGGTTGACTCTATAAGTTTGGGGCAATACTAGTTGAATTTGGTGCTAAGTGCATAAACCCAACTATTTTCCAAAGCTATGTGATTGTTGCTTGATGCTCTTGATCCTTAGCTGGTCCGAGATGTGGTTAGGATGGTATCGACCCCACCAACTATTCAGGTACATATGTTGTTGGAGGGTTCAGTGCAGGCTTTGGATCACTATATGTATATGGTGTTGGTGATGTAGCCTTGGCCTACTAAAGAGGTGGACCCCTGCCCCTAATCATTATGTGAGGCGCACAAGTCATCTTGAAAAAGTGTGAAACATGTAAGACATCATGAAACCAATAATACACATAATGCATGAAAGCGATATACGAGAGAAAACATTCCTAATTACACCATGGAGCCTGCAAAGATAGTTCTCAATGTCTGCAACTAATCTATGGATTTACGTGATATAGTTCTATCTAAGTTATACGTCACCGAGTGCTCTGTACGCAACTTGTCACAACCTAATTTCTCAAGGTGTGATGGCACCTACTTTAACCCACTCATAACTAAGCCAACTGTTAATCTAGAATTATAATTAATGTATGAAAGGGTACAAACGAAGAGGAAACAATAATCTAATAAAAGAAAAAGAACAAAATAGTGGAAACTAGACAAAATAATATAAATACATAAATCCCTCCCATAACCTATTAGTCACAAGGTTATAGTTGTCTAAATAAAAGAGTACGAGTCCAAAAAGTGGACCCAAAATAAAAAGCTTGTCTCAAAATGTAAAAGACTAGCTATCAAAATACTCAGAGAAATGTAAATCTAGCCTGCAAAGTGCTCACCCTCGCCTCTAATCAAAAGTTGTAACAGGCTTGAACAATCAACATCGATAGTTGGTGTAGAATCTACATCATGAAACAAATGTACAGTTGTAGCATCATTACTAAAAAACAATTACTAATTAGGCATTACAGGCCAATTGAGTAGGAAATGTAAAAGCAATACGAAATCATAGAATCTAGACATAAGCTAGGATATAATAGGATTTAAAAGAAAAACATACGAGTGAACTAGGATAGTAAGAACTAAGTAGGTCTAAACTAAACAAAACTAGAATCCCATAAGACATTAAGTACACTGATGCACAAGATCTACTAAGAATACGATCCGTAAGTCGAGAGATAAGGAATGTCGGATCAGACCTCTAACCACGAATATCCTACAAGTAATCAATAATAGTTGCCTAAGGCTATGTGGTTTATAGCTCAGACCTTAAATCACATATGGTCCCCAAAGAGGCAATAGGTTGTAGGAAAAATGTATCATCTCCATCGAGGATATTGAGCAGCATGACCAAGCCTTGAATATTTGCATATAAAAGCGTTTTTGAATGATATCATGTCTATAATCATCATAGAACCATCATGAAACATCATTAACTTCCAAGTCATAATGAAAACACTCCAAGTTAAACAAACTTCAGTCCTAAGTTGCCAAAAGAAGCCTAAAATCTCAACTATAACATATGAGACCATAGAAAAAGGGGAATTGATAGAAGTTCATCAAAGTAGGGTCAACAGATATTCTAAGGTTCATTATATCAGACAGAAGTTTGCTACATCAGTCTACAAGGAGTTCAGCCTGCTAAAATAATGTAAAAGTAGAAATATGGACAAAAGATCTTTAGGTATCACAAATCTATGGAAAGAACTAATATATTCCTAGACAAAGGACAAATAAACTCATATGCAACAATAACAACAAACAAGGCCAACCATAAGATAAAGCTGATCATATATCAAAACCAACAATTTTCTAATCCTAAAAAATAAACCTAAACATGATTTCTAAGTACAATAGCATGATCAACAAGGTAACCTCTCCAGTTTACTCTAAGCAACATGAATTAACAAAGTCTAGCTCAATCTAAGGGAAACATAGTCATATAAGCCTTTAGGTCGACCTTACCTGCTTCAAATCATGTTTCAAGGGTTTTTCTTTCATGTACGATCTATAATGCTTTTACGCTAAAAAATGAAAATATAATATCTTACAATTTTATAGAAACAAAATAGACTAAAATTGTCGACGGACCAATTTTGGAGTCTAAATGGAATATGTGGGACACACACTAGAAATTGTAGGAATGACACAATCAATAGTCCCTAAAGTTGTCCCTGGAACTTGTGTTCCCATTTAGAGCAAAATGTGGGAGATCGAAACATCACAGAAAACACATGAAATATAATTAAAAAACTTAACTAAGCTAAGGTAGTCCCGTAAACAACAATTATACTTCAATCTAAAGGGTTTCTCACACTCCCCATTTGATCAACAATGTAGCCTCAGGATCTACAAACACACAAGACTTCAAATCACCGAAAATAGATCTAAATAAAGGAAGAATTGCTATTTTAAGTTTGAACAATACAGTTAATCAGGGATGTAGTCTATAAAAAAAGTAGACCATAAATATCTTCACGGATTAGGCTAGTGGGTCATGCTACCACTAAGCTAATGGGAGTTAACCCTTTGTGTGACGACCAAAAACTACACCCTACATATGACATGGTGTATAAGACCTTGAGAGGCCCTAGACAAGACACTTAGTATACATCATATAAGATAGTAGAACTTAGAGAGTTCAAAAGAAAATTCTATATCATAAAAAGTTTGACAAAATGAATGGGAAGTCTAAATTTTGTCTCAAAAATCCATCAATCCATCATAAGAAAAGTGATTAGGACGTAACCTATCATACATCACATGTAAAGTCTGAAACTAAAATGACAAAAAGCTAAAAAGATGATGTCGTCCTCGAAGTATGAGGACTCACCAAGTCCTCAAATTCTCTAATGCAATCAACTGCCTACAAACAAAAGGAGAACAATCGACAAGTCCTATATTAGTGAAACAATGTGTGTAAAAGTATGCATTAGTTCTTGGAACATACTAAGTATTAGGGAAATGCAATAAGACATCAGACGTAAGCATAAGGGGACATAATAAAAAACATGAAAAACATGACAAAGTTAAAATATAGTAAATTCATTTAGTAAGATTCATAAAACATGGACATGGTCAATTCATCTTTAAATCATAAAAGGGAGCTTTAAACATATTAGAAATTAACTTGGTTATTTTTATGGGAATTTCACTCTTAACAAACATATAGACTATGCGAACACTAATATGGAATCCAGTGTCTACCCCGCACCAAAACATGGGTGTCCGACTTGCCAAGTTAAGGACCATGAACTTCTAACTTACGTGTATCCAATAGCTAATGTTTATCTAAGACAATAATCCTATGGGGGAACATAGTTATGGGATAAGGATATTGCCACTAGAAATATGGCTACGGGCTACGGGAGAGCTTTCATCTCAATATTCTCTCAATACTAAGAAAAAATGTCATGAAATAGTCATTAATCTTATTATGTTCAGCATCAATTGAAAGGTGCAATTAATAAATCTATCCAAGCTAAATTCATATTATCATACAGCGAAAGGTACAATACATCAACCGATCCAATCTAGAAACATCATAGGATAACTCCTTAGGCCATGCATGATAAAACCCTTCACAATCCATGATTTTTTCATCATAGCTTTTAAGGCCCATAGCCATTGACTTTATGCTAGAGTGACCTACTGATAATGGACATAGTTTCGAAATGTGATCTATAATCATTGATGTCATATCTTGATACCATACTAATTAAGACCTAATTAGGAAAATAACCTAAAAGGCATTGAGGGAAAATCTAGATGACATCCATGTGGACCAGTTTCATAGAACATATAGAGATTCTTCTATGCACTTACTTAAGTCATAAATATTTATTTCATAAATATATGCATAATTTCAATAAACAGATTCATAAATTCAAGTTGCTTCATAAATTCATGTAAATTAGGGTTCATAGTAAAAATTCATATATCTATATCATGGGTTCACATGCAATTGGTTAAAAACATGTAATCAAGTTCAAATCATCAAAACAAGATGATAATAAAGAAAATGAATCCAGACAAATAGAACACATGAGGAATTGAGTAAAAATCTAATCAAATCTTGAGAAATTGAATTGGAGAACTAAAGAAACCTTAGGGACTCAATGGGTGAATTGAACCCATTAATGAACTCCCTACATAACTTGATTGAGTCCCTAAGCAATAATTAAGAAAATAAACTTAAACTTGAAGAACCCTAGCTTCTTGTTCTTCCTTGATCTAGGGAGAACATCTTTAGAGGGGATTGATTTGGTCAAGTTTAGGGAATTTAGTAGAATGAATTGAAATTTGTAGTTTTGGGCTTATTTCTGTAACGACTCGAGAGCACCCCTAAGTCATGACACGATGTAGTCGCCCTTCCGGAGATCTTATATAAGCCTCTTGACTTTAATTCGTTACATAAGTATGAAAGTAGTGCAGAATTAAAATATTTTACAACATAACTAATAAGAAACTCTTTCATAAAACGTAAGGTACGAAGTCTCATCATCACCAGCCAACTTAGACGTGTCTTAACATCATAGGGTCATGACCCCTTTCCATTTAAGTCTTGTACAATATCTTAAAGGAAAGAAACTAAAAGAAATATAGTTCATGTCCTCGAGCTTATGAAGACATAAATCATGAGAGAATCAACTTCCCAATCTTCACCTTCTAAGGACCTTCACTTGCCTTCCACCTATACTTATAGAAATATAGAATAATATGGATATAGTACAAACATTATACTAAGTAAGACAATATGCAAACACATGCTTAAAGAGGACATTTAGTTGAAACATACTTTTTCCATGCTATTTTAGTAAAACCGTGATGAATCAAGTTTATAAAACATCTTACAAGTCATCATTTCACATACAAGGTGAAAATTCCATAACCTTAACATTTAGACACAATCATCAAATAATTCATTTATTCATTTAGACCTTCCTATCCAAAGTCATTTTAAGATTCACCTAGGTAAGACATGAAGAGAGCACCCATATAACCTCTTCAATATACAACTAAGTGATCCTTAAGACTACCAAAGATAAGAATGCTTCATTTCAACTCAAAAAGTCAACATTCATCACTAGAGGAAACATACAGGCTGTTAAGAATTTCACATATAGATCATTTTCTAAGATAACCCCCAAGTTATACTAGTGCAATGTGAAAATAGCATCCCATACTACCACTTTCACTTAGTGCTCCTTAGGAATCACCCTAGACTAGGAACATCACATTCAATATTACATAACCTTCATCAATGTTAGACATGAGATCTACATTCTTCATTACATTAGACTTATAGTCAACTTAATTAATTAACATCATATAGTAACCCATTCATTCATTTACATATAAGGACGGACCAAGAATCCCTTCAAATGTCTACTTGTTCAATGGATAGGTGACGTACCATTCCACCACCTACCCTAAGTAGTACACCCTTAAGAATACTTAGTTCATTACATTTTTGTCAGGGATAGCTTTAACAGACATAGACCATAGAGCTAGACATTGTATCCCGGTTTCCTACTGGATGAGGGATCCCTACTTTCCTAAGGTAGGGTCATTTGCTTTTAGTCTTTACATGGATCTCCAATAGCTTTACCCATGCAGGCTTATAGTTAAGGGATAAGGAGACTGCTTCTAAGTAACTCATCGCAACAAATGAAGATCACTCATCTCATGAGGTACATTGGATTCACCATCTCTACTCACGAAGAGTATCCCCCCTTCTTTAAATCCTCTCGGTGCTAAGAGTAACTCCCCCACGGAGTCTTAAACATTTTTTACATTCATTACTATAGGTTTAGAGATTGCTATTACGTACTTCATCTCAACTCATGAAGTGTTCCCATCTCTAGAGGTTATTTTTGAATACCACATCTCAAATTACAAAGAGTATGCAACCTCGAACCATTATTTCAAAAGCTCTTGGGAATAGTGAGGTTGTTACTAAATACTTCATCTCAACTTACGAAGAGTGTCCACCTCAAATCCCCCCTTTTTCATTCGCTAGAGTTCTTAGGAATAGTAAGGTTTGTACTAGACACTTCATCTCTACTCAAGAATAGTGTCTATACGAAAGTCCCCCATTTTCATTCATTAACTTGATTCATTCATTGAGTGCATAAGTATATATAAGAACGCCTTTCACGTAACCACCATTACTCATAACATTAACTTTTAAACATGATCATACTACATTCATCATAATTCACATACTATCATGCTTTACATTCACATCATACTTCACTGAGACATAGTATCTTCAAGACACACATTCTCAACTTCATAAGACATCTCATGCATATACATCATAACATAAATTTACTTCACATTCAATGCCTTCAAGTACCTGATCACATTTTACATATATATATTCATATACATCAAGTAAACACCGCCACCATTAATGGACCATACTATTCAAGATTATATAGACTTACTTACCTTTCATCCAAACCTTGACAAAATTTTCTCAATTATACAATAATTCATCATAATAAGGCATATATGGCAGTAGATAATCACAATAAAACAAAAGAAGAACACAACTCTAACATTATCTATTCATATTCATCAAACCCAATTCATAAGTCAAAATTTGAGAATTTGCATGGACATAGGTCCATTGGGTTTTTTACAATAAAACCATCAGTTTACATTGAAAACATCATAATTCATCCATTAAAACCTTTTCATGCAAGCATTCATGCTTAGGATTCAAAATAGAAGAATTTAAGAATTTGAAACCTTTTTTTATTAGTCTTTGAATTAACTCCATTAATGAGAGAAAAATGAAGGATGAACTACCATACCTTAATTGAAAAAGCCCACGAAATTAGGGTTGAAAACTTGAGTAATTTGTCCTTCTTCCTTGGAGCTTGGAGTTCATCAATCGAGGATTTAGAGAGAGAATTTTTGAGAGAGGGGAGAGCTTATAATTCTTTTTTATTCTAATAGAGGGTTGGGGTTCTAGATTAGGGTAATCGGTGTTTAATGACCTAAAATCAACATATAATACATGCCCAAAATTCCCAAAATTCTCCTACATTAATTGGACCTTTTTAGACAAGTCAAACTTTACTTAAGTTTTCAGAATTATCGTCAGGAAACAAGTTTGCGACGCAGAGCTATTCTTAGAAGATTTTTGAAAATAATTTTTGGGATAGTATATTCCGCAATGCGGACCAAAACTTTGGCCCTTGGTGAACCTAGTCCGTGATGTGGACTTTTTCCATCCTTGTGCATTTGCTTGTTGCCTTGCGCAACTTGCTAGCCAATGGTTAGATCCTCCTCAAGGACACCTAGTGTGGTCCTTGGGGAGTCGTAGTCGGAGGTTTTGACAGTAAACATATTCCTCTAGGTTTAAGGGTCATCCCTACTGATTTTAGACTCTAAAAAACACTTACAACATACAAGGACACACTAGCGCACACAAAAGGCTTATTTTCGAACGTCTTGGTCGTTCTTCAACGTTTAACTTTTAAAATCTTCAACTGACTTCTAAAGATATTATTCATCATTTTAACAACTTATTAACTAATAAAATTCATGATATGCTCTAGCTTGTCCTATTTCATTTTGAGGGTTGTTAAATTTCACTTATATATGCCATGAAATATGGTTTAAAATGATGTAGTTAGGGTACCAAACACTTTGGGAAAATATCACAATGACCCTAACTTAAAAACTGATGAGTTGATTAGAAAAGGGGGTTCAAGAGTTTTTTAAAGCTTCACGGGCCGTATAGACGATCTTGAAGCATCACTGGACCAATAGGGCTACACTAAAACAAGAATAATTTTTTACTCCGAGATCAAAATTAGGAAAACTTACAAGCGTTGGATAAGTTACTCAAGAGACCTTTAATTTGATTGGTCATAGGTAACCAAATTAAATTTTTGTAAAATATGTAATTATTTGAAGTTGACCCAAAACTCAAAAATCTTATCAACTCCTTTCACATATGACTTCACGATTTGTGTGAAGCTCCACATGCCATTTTAGTGACCATTTTCCTTTAAAGTAGCTTGGGAGTTTCATACCTCTTTGAACATACCACTTGTAAGACCCCGAAAATGAGTTACCGTATCTAGAGCATAATATGTTTGTCTTAAAGTTCTAAGGTCCTAAAGTGAATTATAACCTGGTTTAGAGGTAATATGAAATGTTTGAGGTGATTGGGAAATCAAACTTCAAGGGACAACCAAGACGTTCGACGACTAACCTATGTGCCTCATGTGTCTATGAGTGTTTATATATTGTATGTCCTGCGATTATGAAGACTTTAGATGAGTTATAATGATTTTTAATGGTAGTATATGGAGTTTAGTCAATTTTGAAGGTCAAATGTCCATGAACGTCTAAGACGTTCGAAAGATACCCCTTAAGATTCTCAATATGTCTCTTGATGGGGCCTAGCCTGTTTGAACGTGTTATGTGTATTTGTTTTGGGTGGAACTCATGTGGGAGGTACAAAACTTGTAAAGGGTTTTATTTATGTTAGAAATGTAGGTGTACTACCTCTAAAGGACAAAGGGCTGGTCAAGACACTGTTTTGGTAGTGTCAATCGACTAGACAAATGACAGACAGTTGGTTGACCAACGGCCCGTTGGTGAGGTATCATCGATGGAAACTTAGCCAGTGAAGGTATCAACCCAAAAACAGGCCAAGG
The DNA here is from genome assembly GCA_027704765.1 of Solanum habrochaites. Classification (NCBI taxonomy): domain Eukaryota; kingdom Viridiplantae; phylum Streptophyta; class Magnoliopsida; order Solanales; family Solanaceae; genus Solanum; species Solanum habrochaites. The sequence goes on along the minus strand of JAKWJA010002497.1, from coordinate 41,930,672 downwards.
TCCAAACGATGGAACCGAAATGACGGCTAGTCGATTAACCAACGACCAATCGATGGGGGTCTATCGATGGTGGCCTACAGTTGTTGCCTGCATATTGTTTTATTTAAGGGGTGAATGGGAAATTCACCCCACGTCCTAAATTGAATATAATTGACTAATTTACCTATATTTGGGTGTATATAAGGTATCAAACACGTGAACAACCGATTCTCAATCCCCTTTACACGAAATTTAACTTTCCATCCAAAAATCGTCTCCTTGGAAACCTCCGTTATTGGTGAAGCTCGAGAACAACTTGTAGATTGGATTATTATGGTTTATTCTTCAGGTTTAAAAGGTTTGAATGAATATAAAGGTATGGTGATCCTTCATCTCTTGTTATCCTTCAATCTAGAGAGTTAATCTCAAAGTTTTCTAAGAGAAAACATGATCAAAGTTCTTCTTCTTCAATCTATCCATGGGTTCTTTCTAAAAGCATTTTAAATGGTTACATCATGATGAATTGACGTTAATGTATTTGTTTGAACGTGATTTTAACACAATTGCATGACGAACCCATGTTCCCTCCTTAAATAAACTTAGTCTTTGCATTGGCTTTGTGATCTTGACTTGTTTTCGATTGAGTTGTGATTCCATTACGTTGAAGTGGTTGTATATACTGTTATATACGTGAATTGATGTTGAATTGATGATGAAGAATCCATGTGGATCAATGTATGAAGAATTGAGCTTGTTTAGTTTAGTCAATAATCAGATTACTATAACATCGGTCTTTTGATGATTTAATATGGATTCAATAGTTTAGGGATGGTTCAGTCTATTTTCTTACTTTGATATTATGGATGAATTGTAAATAATTGATTCATATGGATCAATGTCGATTAGCCTATGATTCTTCTATTTTCCATTGATGTCTCAAATAGCATGTTCACTGTGACCTAGAGGTTAGGCAAAGTTGTAGTAGGATTTAATGTAGATTATATTGTCCTTAACTACTGCCTTATATTGATGACATTAATGAATTGTGGGTATGAATTGATCTACTTTTTTCTAGCCTACAATTTGAATGTTGTAATTAACATTATGTGTTCTTAATTCTAGGGTAGATGAAGCATGATTAAGTCTTGACCATTATGTCTTTACCTACTGTTATGTTGGTTTATTGGTATATTATGAAGGCTAATCATGGTAATCACAGTAAAGAATGCTAGTAAGTGATTTATAACTCTCTACCTTTTAGTACATGTGAGATGCCTTGTATTATGTTATAGCATGATCTTGTAGCAACTTTTACATGGTTTCTTTCATGATTAAAGTATATATACATACTGTCCTATATACATGAATTGTTGATAACCAAAGTGTATTGATAAATGATGATCAAAGGGTACGAAATTGGTAAGGATGTTCATCTCCTGTACTTTTCTATATTAATGTAGTTGATGAAGCCTTGTATGGCATTGTGGGGTATGGTCCACTTATGGTGGAAGTGTTTAATTTATTGTAACTATATATGTGTTGACCATGGACTTGAAGGCAAATTGATGATTAAATGAAGGAGTGGTTATGATGATCACCTTAAGTGTAACTTCTGCCTAGTCTTCTTCTCTAGTTGTGAATCTAGGTGTTGTTACTATTGTTATGTGCATGTCAATGGCTATGTTAAGGTTATATGTACTTGATGCCCATAATGAGGTCTTATAATGCTATATATCTGTAACAAACCTAAAAATGGATAAGATAAGAACTGCTTAATGTGTCAAGAATGCCTATGATTAGACCATGGTTTACACGGATTGATGCACGTAGAACCAGACCTCGTAACCCTATCTACATACAAGTCAACTATCTTGGGGAGTTATTTTATCTATTAAAGGTTGGGTCCAACCATGTAGGACTCTCGAATACGAAGATTTATTAGAAGGAGTCTTTACCAGACTTAAAAAGGAAAAATCTTAGGTTTGGAGGGTCTAGTGGTAAAATATTTTTTTTCCTTGCTAATAGTAGTATCTTAATTAACCTAAATCTATAATTAATTATTTAATTAATAATGTGGAGGGATATATTAGGGAGATAGGGCCGAAATTGGGCTATTGAAGTGAAGTCTTGCTCCACCCGGGTTCGAACCTAGGTGGAAGCAATGAATTAAATTATTTTTAATTTATGTTGTTAAATTGATGTAATTAATTTATATTTATTATTTATTATCTGATATAAAATAGAAGTAAATTCGATTTTTGATAATCAAATAAAAACCTTATTTCACTAAATCCTAAACTAGACTACTAATCCTAAGAAAACTCTTTTCTCCCACGCTCATATCTCTCTCACGTCTCTATCACTCTCACTCATGATTCTCTCTGCCAAATAACATCATAAAAACAGTAGTTAAACCAAAGTTCTTAACACTTGAAGAACTCACAACGAAAATATAAGAAAACAAACGAAATCAATCACATAGGCAAAGACAAGTTTGTCCATCGAGTTGATGTTTAATTTGAGGGGATTTGGACGTGATTTTTGGAGATAATTTTGGGGAGCAAGTCGAAGTTTGAACGTCATAAAATTTATGGGTTTTTTTAATCTTGGTCCCTTTTCCAAGAGACCCTTAAGGCTCAAATGAGTTAACTCAAAAACTAGGGTTGTTCCCGTTCTTGTCGAGCTCCTTATCCCTTGCATCCCTTTGATCTCAATGTGAAATAGGTTAGAGATCATGTTGTTGGTATGTTTGCTGGTATTTTAAGTATAAAGTTTGATTTTCGTGATAATATGGTCTTGATTATATGTTTGGAATTGTAAGCATGTTAAATTATGTCAACCGAAAGTATGTGAAAAATGATAATTTTTTATGGTTGAATTTTATGTGTGAATGTTTGTGTAAATCATGAGGTGTAAAAGTGGTGTAATTTTGCTGGATGAAATGGTAATTCTTGGATTAATATAATCATAAAATGATTACACTTAAATATGCACCAAATGATACATGAAATGACTTAAGAATTAACGTATGAATGATGATAAAAAGAAGCTGAAAATAGTGAACAAATTTTCAGCATTTGGTAGGTTGGGTTCGGCCAAACAAAATTGTACAAAATGCAATGAGAAATGAATGTAAAATAATTGATATCACTAAGGATTTAACCCAAGACATCATTACATGAAAGATACAAAAAAAATCAACAAAAGATTACGACAAAAATGGATTGGAAGAGACTAAATTTCTAGCCTGCTGAAAATTGTAGTGTCGGCCAACTTTTAAAATAATGAGCTTGGTCTAAATATTTTTAAATGTTAGGTCATTAGGGATTGAACCCATGACATCACTAAATGAAAATTTCATAAAAATTTCATGAGAAATGTTCAAGGAAAAATAGATGTGGTGAGTGGGGATTGAACCAACAACCACTTAAATGGATGAGAGAGTTAGGAGAAAAATAAAGGAGAAAATAAATGTGGAGAGTGGGATTGAACTCACAACCTCTTAGATAGGTGATAAAGTTAAGAGATAAATTAAAATAAAAATAATGAGCTTGTGGGGGATTGAACCCACAACCTCCTTGACTTAAACGAAAAAAGAGAGGAGAAAAAGAGAGGAAATATTATGGGGTTAATGGGGATCAAACTAGGGTCCCCCAAATTTGAAAAATCAGATTATCAAGTTTAAAATAATATTAAGTGTTGTCCAAGGGATTCGAAATCGGGTTCCCTTGCCCTATTCCGTATTGACACATAAGTCATATGTAATTAAATATTCAATGAATGTTGTCTCTAAAGATCGAAATCAATATTTTTGCATATCTACAAGATGTATAAGTCTTGTACCACATCATCTTGGGTAAATATGAATCACTTAGAGAAACTATGAATGAAGCCCCATGGCTTGTATGTATAGACTCATAAGTATAGCATACGTTTAAAAGTAAGTGAACCTAAGATGTATGTGATGAAATGATGTAACCCTAAAAGGGTAAAGTAAGAGTGAAAAACACTAAATGGCCAACTGCATTGGCGTATGATGAAATGAACAATGAAATGATGAAATAAACAAAGAAATGATGAAATGAACAATGAAATGATGAAATCCTAGAAGTGTTAAGTAAGAGTGTGAAACACACTAAATGGCCAAGTGCATTGGCATAAGATGAAATGAACATGCACATAAAATGGGGTGAGTAATTATGAAGAGGAAATGTGCTAATGTTAATGAATGTGGTAACAACATGATGTAAGCCTAATGTAAAAGATGAGAGCAATTTCATATGAGCCTAAGTAAATGTTAGCAAAACGTACTCACCTATGAGAGTGTAAAATTAATGAAACATTCTAATGAAAGTATTGAGATTAACACACTTAATACTAATGATGAGATGATAAATCGTCTATTGAGCTATGATGTCCTTATATTAGAAGCCAGCATCCATGACGTATGAGTTTAATGTAATGGCACTTTATACTGAACACCGATAGACAAGGTATGAGTGATGATGCCTTCTTTAGGGAAGGGTGGAGGTTCACATAACTCTCATAAGATGAGATTGTCCGGCATGACGGTTATGGGTATCCTTATATCTCCTAGTCTTCAAACCTATACTGCCAATATAAGGATCTGGCGGGGTTCAATTCCCATGTACGCTAGCATGTTTTGGGTCACTTTGGCCGGTGATTCCACCTATTTTCGGTCTGGGTTTCATGACACTGGATTTCATGATGCTCACATGATCTATGTCGATTAAAGTTAAAGTTCCCAATGAATGAATGAGGCCAGCCTTAAATGATGCACATAGCGAAATGAATGATACAAAAGGTGTTAGGATAGGATAATCAAGATAATCACGAGGTGAGATAGACTTAAGTAATGACACTAGGTCACTCTTGATCATTGCACAGCGAACCCGATGAAAGTCTTAAACTACATCCTGGGTATAGCTGGTGTTTACTCTAACCTATGAATGAAATGAATGAAGTATGTATAAATGAATGAAGCAGAATCTGTGTTTGCTAAATAAGGCTCCCTAGTCGAGGTACCATATGTAGATCCCTCATTTTTTGGAAGTCTTGATGTCAAGTCCATGATTCCAAGGTCTCATGGCATATGAACAAATGATATGAAAAATGTTATGTGATATATGCAATATGTTATCTGTTATGTGCAAAATGTTATGTGTTGTGTGCAATATAATAAGCATGATTATGCATGTTACTCTCATGGTATGACTTTCCTAATCCAAATTAGTAATGTTCACTCACTTTCCTAATCCAAATTTGGAAAGCTCACTAACTTTGCTAATCCCAATGTGGCAAGTCCACTTACTTGACTTTCCATAATCATGTTGTTAGGAAAGATTTGTTCTTAATCATACATGTTCTTGGTGTGTTCTTGATTATACACATACTATGTACAAGTATGTACTAATCCCATACAAGTCTACAATTTTAGGTGCAGGCATAGGTGGACGCTAAAGCTACTGGTTGATGCTGAAACTATCCGGACGTGGAGTATTCATCCGGAATTGATAGGACCTCATAATTTCGAGGATGCATGCCCATTATATTCTAGCTTAGGTATAGGATTGGGATAGTGGAGTATGTTCCACTAGCTTTTCTTTCCGCTTTGGTTCATACATTGTATTGGTGCCATTTTGGCAAGTATAAATTTAATTCGATATTAAACTATTTCTTTCATTTGATGATCTTAATGTTAGATGGTTGATGGTGAAAAATTATGAATCTAATAGAATGATTGGTATGTATGTTAAGAAACAAAAAGTTTAAAATTTTCCGCTAAAATTAACATAGACGAAGTAAGAATGACATAAGTAGGCTTGTCTGCAACCTCTGAGAGGTCAACGACGCTGATCTCATATAGGGTATAGACTCCGGTCGTGACAATATGATATAAAGCTAAGATAAGTACATAAAGACTAAAGCTTACTGTAAGAATGTTGTAAGTCTTAAATAAATGAGTCTTATGCTATTCTAACCATTCTACGATGTTGTGTGATGTATTATTCACTAGGATGACTTGATAGAAACTAGCATAGGCAAGGGTATGGGACTTTTACTATGCATTGCCCATGTGCACCTTGATGGGATAGTTCCTAGGTTGGTCTTCTAAGGACATACATAGGATTGAATGAACAGATTATTAATATGACTTATATGCTATGATGTTAAGTATATGATATGATTAAGTATGAATGTGCATAATGTCTTGGAGTGTTGATATGAAAGGATTGCACATATAGATACACATATAGACTTATGCATTGATATATGAACATGTGTGACATTATGTTTTATGTGAAATGTTTGCTCACATATATGTATACACACACACATGAATGATGATCTAGTCAATAGAGGAGCCTTGAAAGGTGATCTCAAGTGTATGCTAAACTAGATAGTTCTAATATATATGTTATGTCCATGTGAAAGGATCTTCTCACATGATTTAGGTTGATGAACTTTAAACTATGACCGATGACATAAGCATATGAGGGGATGAATCTCCTAAGCCTATATTTTATAAAGTAATGTAATAATGGATTTTCAATAAAGGGAACTTAGCTTAGCACCGAGTGAACTTTAATATGAGTGTGTATCCCTTCCAAATGTGAGAAGGAAGGTCTACCATAAATATCATGAGGTGTATAACCACAATGCCTCAATTGGTATAAATAGGATTTCCATAAGTGAACACCATAATGCCCCATCTTGGCATAAAGAGGATTTTCACATGTACCTCCAAGTTCCATAACTATGCTTGCCAAGTAGGATCTAAAAATGTGAATTCACTTAGTATGCTAGAATGTGTTAATGTTCTACCTTGGCTAGGTAATAACACCTTCCATTGGTGTAAGTATCTACAACACCGAATTCCATGTTTAGCACCCATGGTATTAGTGTCGGTTATGGCTATAGTTTCCCTAAAGTAAAATGGATGATGGAAGTAAACGAATAGGATCCTAACTAGGAGGAATTAAGGGAGGTTAGTTAGTATAGGTGTAAGTAATCAACCCATCTAGACATTGCACAAGTAGCTCCTACGGAAGTCTTAGGAATGTGACCTAATGTATATGATTATGTTTATGTCCTTATGCATTCCATTGTAGTATCTATCTACTTGTTATGAAGGTGTTCATTCTATGAATCTATGAGATGTGATATTATCCTTATATGCACTATGTTGGTCTAAATGACTATATGATGAAGGTCTTGTATTGACATGAATTAAGTTGTCTTCACTTACTTGTGTATGTATGAATTGAACGTTAAGGTTTGTGGTCTCATGAAGGGTTTACTAAGCATGTGTGGGGTTATGAGGCTTCACATGTGCATTGTTATAGTAAACTAAGATTGGGTTCAAGAAAAAGGTCTTATAATGATGAATGTGAAAAGAAGTAAAAATATGTACAACTTGAAGTAGCTTACTGTATAGTCAATGTAGTCTTGACTTAAATGTGTCTTTGATATATTATGCTTATATGATGATATGTGTTTTCTAATGTAGGCTATATGTGTGTTTCCTTGTGGCCTTAAGGTGATGCATTGCACCAAGTATCACTAGAGGGTTACTTGGGAGATTAATGAATAAGAGAAAGGAATACTCATTGTTAAGGGAAGTAAGGTCACTGTAATGTGACTTGAAAATGACTTAAATTATATATGTGATCTTATGTGATGTTTGGCCTTTGAATATATCTATATGAAGTTTGTAATGATATATATGTAATTGTCTAAAGGTTTTATGAAGATTTACTAAAAAAGGCATGAAGTATGATTTCAAAAAAATGTCCCTTTTAAATGCATGTTTTTGCATGGTCTCCATACTTAGTGAATTGTTGAACTAATCCCATTCTTCTCTACTTTTTACACAAAGTGTAGGTTATTGATGCTTAAAAAGGATGTCTAAGATTGAGGATCTTGATAGATGATTCCAAAGCTCAAGGAAAGGGGTGTTTAAGTTCCATGGATTCCCCACTCACGTCTTACTGTAAAGTTTATTAAATTATGTATAGTTATGTCTTATGTTTTATGGGTCGCGTCCCTAATGTATTCTAATGTTGTTGAGTCTAAGATGGCAAAGAGACTTAGGGTCTAAATATGTATTATGACTCATATTTATATATATGAAGTTAAGTTTCTAGCATATGATGTGCTATAAAAAGTTTTAAATTTTTCGCTAAATTTACTGACCAATGCGATGAAAGATAACTATGGGTAATACCTCCGAGAGGTCAAGTACGCCATGTTACTTCAAAGGGGTTCTCCCCGGATATGACACTACCTCACGGTATGTGTGACACTTTACGGACCATGGACCCCTTTGTGGTTTTCCCATCCTCTTTGATCAATTGTAGTTCATATTTTTTGGGTGTTACACTTTGCGAATGTGGCAAAGGTCCCACGATTACTAAGGGTAAGGAACAAAGGATCCGCGATGTTGCTGCGCAAACAAAAAATGAAGCCTCGTATAGTACTAGGGACCCCATGAACATGGTGACCAAGCTCAGTGGTCCCCACAAACATATTTATTATCCCACAAATGTGAAGGCCAAATTTTTCCTACACATGTTGATGCATATAAAATGGTTTTGGCCTACTTCAAAACCTGTAACGGGGTGTTTACAATTCATTTGGATCCAGAGCACAAAACCGAGATATGTCACCCAATAAAATTTGATATTCCAAAATCAATGAAGTATTTAAAACTTCCATATTAGATCATTTCAACAAAAAGTGGGTCCAGACAAAACTGAGGTTTTAGACAAAATCCATAAAGAGGATCAGAATTAGCCCAGTAGCCTCGAGGACTACATGAAGGGCCATTCTAGACCGAACTCAAAATTCCACTATTAACTACACTTACAAAACTTTAATCCATACATATATACCATCATTGTTGACTAATGCCAAACTTAGCCCAAAGCATGAAAGGTAAAACGCCTTATCACAAAAAACTCACATTAAAAGCCTCAGGATCTATGCCAACCACACCCTAGCCTAATATAACCTTTTTGAGTTAATGGAATTGTGAGAAATACAATTTAAGGTCATATTCCTAAACTTTTGGTCAAAATCAACTGTTCAAGGTTCAACAAATCCAAAACTCAAAAATTTTCATAAAAACAAAACAACTAACTAAGTGACGAAATTATCATTCCCAACAAGTCATAAATGATAACACTTTAAAAGTAAAAAATGAAGGCATGAATAGATAAATGACATGGAGTGTAACTACAGTTGGTTCTAAAGTTTGATTCGAACATTGTGATTTAAGAATGTTTTTGAGGATTAAAGCTGTTTTTCTGGTAAAAACTAGAGTTTCGAGTCTTGGAATAGAATTTCATCAATTTCATCACCATAGAATGCAAATGTTGGTCTTTGAGTGTTCTTATTTCAATATTTTCTCGTGGATTTGAGCTCTTGAGTAAGAAGTTAAAGTATATATAGTAATAGATTGATTTTATGCAACATTTGATATTCAGATGCTTGGATATAATTTCTAATGATACCAATTGATTCATGGAACAATAGGCGAGGTTCCATGGACAATTTGGTTTAGAGTAAAAGTTAGTTTATTATGACTTTAGCAGGCTTTGGGCAGGGTAGAACATTATGTTTGGGTTCACATGATTCTGAATGTATTATGAGGGTCCATTCGGTGAATTTTATGTCATGTGTGAGATGTTGGTTTGCTTATATGTAGTGACTCTTTACCACTTCTGGAGCATATCCACATTGGCAACCGATTGTGTGATCTAGCATTGCGTTGTAGTGTTTTGTCTCATTCACGATAGTAGGGTAGTGTGGTCTCCATGTTGACAGGGTTTTTGTTGTATCACAGAGGGTCTTTATCCAAACCTTAATGTTCGTGGAGAAGCTCCCTCATTCACAATGTTTTCACTGTCCATGTCTCCATATTCGAGAGTTAGGGTCCATGTTTGTAGAAACTAAAGACCTGACATATTAATTAATTACAAAAAATTGTATCTGTTTCTTCCACATTTTATCATTTTGAGCTTTGAGAACTCATAGGAGGAAATTTCAAGAAACAAAATTCAACATAAATCATTTGCGTAAGTGTTTGATACCCTTAATCTTAATTTTTTATTAATGTTTCATGATTTTAAGCATCAAATTCTTGGTTATTAATTTCAAAGTTAGGAAATTTTTCAAGGACTCTATACTTAGAGTAAATGGTGATTTAAAGGTTGATTTTAACTCATTTTTTTATATAGTTTTTCACTATTAAGTTCAAACATTTTTGTCTAGCATAATTTCACACAAATTTCTAGGTTTAACTCGTGTTCTCAAGAATAAATTTTTGGGTCAATTTGGCCCCAATATTCAACTCTTAATTGTGTTTACTATAGGTTTGGACCCTAGCCTTCACATTTTTGGCGATCTATCACTGATCGCAGATCACGGGTTTTTGGGCCTTCGCATTTGTGAATCTTTGTCATGTTCGTAAAGGGAAACTTTCTTTTACTCTTTAATCGCAGGCCCTGTGGTTTGCATTTTCATTTTTTGGGTTTATTGTCTCTAAACGACTATATTGATGTTGTGATCCAATTTTTTAGAGTGGTAATGTTTGGAGGTTGTTTGGATAGAAAACATATTGGCCTTGTTAATGAATTTAAGTGTGCACGATCAGCCTATAGATAGGCTACAACTTTGATTGAGTTTAATGTGTAAATGGATGCTAATAAGAATTAATTGGGAGTGAGTACCCAGTTTTTCATATTATCCTTCTTTTATATACTATATTTTAGGATTGATTGGTATTATTTTGGGCACAACACCATGCTATACAAAGACATTGTATGATTCCATGTTGTGATTAATTGATATGTTGATGCTACTTGTTATATTTTAGCATGTGTGGCCTTAGTGTAGGACTAGACTAGTGTTGCCTTAGACATGAGATCCTTGTGGTACGCAAGGCGTATTTTTTCTGTGATGTCAACTCAGATGGACCAGATCATTGTTCACTAGAGTAGAAACTCAAGTCTTATAGTATAAGCCTTTGTTTAAGAATTCTAATAGCTCTATTGATATTGTTTTTCTTCTTCCTACTTTGCGGATTTGATGTATTATTGTAGGTTTCTATCATAGAGACTTGTGATTGGAGGGTTTCAGGCTTGGAGACTTCTTGTGATTTCTTATGTGTCGAAATCGTTCCACTATGGCTTGGTATTGATTGATAAGATCATCTTCAAATTGGACATGCCCTTGATATACTCTTGTTACTTAGGCAACCTACGCCTTTAAGAGTGGGTGATTGTCTCGATGGACTTGGTATTTGAGATCATCTTTAGAGTCGACACGCCCCTGGGTTCACTCTTTCTATCAAGGTTAGAAGTGGTCTGGCTAGATAAGTGACCTAGATTGATTTGTCACTCTTGCTAGCTGGGTAGTGAGTTGACTAAGCTATTGAGTATATGTGGTTACTTAGGCTAGAATCCTGTTTTTACTTTTTGTGTTCCTATTCCTGTACTCTTCGATTAGTATAATAAGCTATTATGTGTACCTTTCGTACTTATGGGGGTTCATTCTAGTTTTATTTAAACTTATAGATGAGTGTACCTTCTGGGGTTATGGAGGTCTAGTTAGGTTTACATTAGTTGTACTTATATATACTTTCAGTATGCTCATATTCTGTATTTTTATGCGCTTTGACCTCTATTTGAGTCTAAATTCTATCATTTCATATTACCTTTACCTTTTTTCTAGAGTTAGCCTATGATGCCTTCCGAGTACCTTTTTCGTACTCCTACTACATTTCACATAAATTTCATGATGTAGGTCCTAGTACTAACTATCAATGGTGATTTTTCATGCCATCAACAACTCTTGGGGATTTGAGATGCGGGTAAGAACTTGGCATCCTTGACATTCTAGTCTCCTTCTGTATATCATGTAGCTAGTCTCTTACTTTTGAGACGGCTTCTCTTTAGGTTAACTTTTAGGACTTGTACTTTTATTTTTAGACAACATTATACTTGTGACTTCAAGGTTTTTTGAGAAATCTTTTGTATATAATTTTTTGTTTGCTTCCGCTTTTGTTTAATTATGTGGTTTAGTTTGATTTCATTTTAGTTCTAACCTTATATTCATTACCTGTTATTCAGAGTTACGGGTTGTCTTACCTAGTAGCGTGTCATAATAGGTGTCATCATGACATGAGAAATCAGGTCATCTAAAAGTTAGTATCACTTAGATGGAGCTGATAGCTAGTAAATTCCTATAGATCACTATAAAGACGTATGTATCCTATGTTGTGAAGGTTATGAGGTGTCTTTAGGAATTGCTCTCTTTTGTATCTCTTTCGTGTAGCGTGTGTGTTATTAGTTTCTTGAAATCTCACTTATTTTCCTCATTTCACAGGATGTCGCATTTGCGGTGCATGATGGCTTGAGGTAGGGGTCATTCTGTATTATTGGCTAGAGGTGGAGCATAAGCCCATAAATAGAGAGGGATTCAAAGCAAGCACCAAACCCTCCATCATACTGTGTTCCAATTCAACCGGTGGGGCTCTGACCAACTAAGCCACCACCAGGACCAGCTATGTCCCCAAAGGTTTAGGCAACCGTTGCATAGTTAATGATCGTTCTTTGGTATGTGCAACATTCCCGAGCTATAGATGAAGAACCAACACTAACATCAACACAACAGGGTAAGTCTTCAGTAGAGGCAAGTTAGTCCGAGGTACTACTTAAGGGTGTCGAACCCATAATTGGGTTGGAGTCATGCCGCTAGAAGAGTAGAAAATGCTTAGAGTATTTCTCAGACTTCCACCTTTGAGGATTTCTTTTAGCTATGGTTGAGGATTCCCATGAGTTTATATCAATCCAGGAGCTACTTCATGCTTTGTTCCTAGTAGAGTCGAGAGAAGCCAACTTTATATGTATCAACTAGATAACTACGCATGCAATGGACCAGCTCTTAATGTTGGAGCTGGAATCTATGATTGTGTCAGAGTATGAGGTAAGGTTTCATAAGCTTTCCTTCTACAGTACCATGATTCTACCTATTGAGGAGGAGAGAGTTTGATGATCTCTTCGTGGTTGAGACTTTAGTTTCAAATTGAGATGTAGTCTATTGTATCTGTGGGTTGTTCCTTTGCTGATGTTGTTGACTAAACCCACACTACTGAGCAACTTTATCATAAGAACCATGGGGTTGGCGACAAGAAATTGGGGTATAAGGGTAGTTATAGTGAGTCTTGTCCCAGGTCCAAAGACTTCAATTCTACTATATGTTAGAACATTTCTGTGAATTTTACTCTGATCTAAGTAGTACTATTTTTTGTTATAGGACCTAACAGGGTTTCAGTAGAGTCAGTCCAGGTAGTCACTTGAGGATTCATTGCAGACTTTAGAGGGTGACTGATATAGGCTGAGTGAGTTTGACTCCAATCAGATTCGAGATAGATTTGAATCATGTGATTCAGGACATGGTTGTTTGACTTTTGGAGTTAATCATTTTCATGTTGTTTTTATTGTGGACAGTTGGATCTCTAGGCCAAAGATTGCTCTTTTGTAGGTCAATTTCTCCCGCTTCATAGGTACACCAACTAGCTCCACCATAAGTACCTCAAGCTAGGGATCAAGGCCAGGTTTAGGATAGTCAGGATGGTTATAAAGGTATTCAGGGTGGTCTCCAAGGAAGCAGCTCAGGTGGTAGGATTGATGGCTAGGGTAGAGGCAGAGAGGACCATTTCACTACAGCTCCAGCGAGGGCAGAGACTAATGCATCTGATTGAAAAAAATCTATCAAAGACACTTAATTCTATTCTAAGATTCAACGATTTTTAGTCAGTATATAATCAAACCAATTGGGTTAGGATCGTTCCTATAGGTAGTGGTAACTGTTTAAGATTCAATAGGAAAAAATAAATATGTCTAAGTGAATCATAGAAATAGATATCTACAAATAAAAGCATAGTTCGAATTAGGGGGTAACACAAGTGTCAAATAACAAGAATGTTTTTATTATAATTATCAACTACAACAACAACAAATAAAACTAATTAACAAGTAAAGAAACATATTCTTGGGATGTGATTGCATTATAGGCTAAGGTAGACAAATCGGTAATTGCAACTAATAGTGTGACTAAGCTAGATTTTAGTGGGGATAAACTTTGTCTTGAACTATTTACATCGAACCAAGTTGGTTTATCTCGGACACCAACAAGAACTGATTAAGAACAACCTACACTTTACTCCATTCACTTTCTTGAGATGAATGTGTTGAAATATATTTAGTATTCCTTCTCGAGCAAGTGAAAAACACGAAGGTAGAATTTCATTTGCAACTTAATTCAAACAAAAATAACTGATTGAAATCACTTCTAAACAGCATTTAAACTATCAATTTGCATTACCCATAAGTTAAATTAACCCAAAATCACATAATCACACCCCAAGAATTAGGGTTTTACCAAACATCATAATAAGATAGATCTCGTTACCAAATTGTGTTTCCACAAACAGGGTATGACTAATTTTGTCTTTACAAAGGTCCAAATTGGAGAATCTTCAATACCCACTTTCGATTTCTCAAAAACAGAAAGTTTCAAATCTTCAAAGCTAAGGAAAAAATTAGTCTCAACATTCAGAGTTCTAAATCAAAAATTACTCTCCTAAATGTTCAAAATAAAATTTTATACTAATCATGAAGTTTGAACATATACATATAGTCGCCAAAAAATTGTGCTGCGAAGGAACACTTTGCGCAATATGTTTGTATAGCCGATCCACATTTCCATCTACTCATTGGTCAGTTCATTGCCTTTTTGTTTTGGCCTTTAGAATTTTAATGTTTGTAACTTTGGGTGATATAATCACTACATCTTGGAACTATTCGATGACATACCGACTGCTCCCTTTTCTTGCAGACTTGATTTTCTCCTTAAAGGCTTGTCACACTATACTTTAGCTGAGATGCTAGACACTCGGCAACTCGCCTAATGGATTAGGCAATCACCAGGCCTTCTTTTCTTCGTTCTTCTAGCTACTTTTTTTTTCTCATTAGTGTCAATGTTTTGTTCAGCAAAGAAAATACCTGAAAATCAAGGGTTTTATATCAATTATTGTCACAAAATAAGCATTTTAGGACACAATATATTAAAATAAAGCCTTAAATAAGTCCAAATCGTGGACTCATCAACACCCCCAAATTAAGTCTTTGCTTGTCCTCAAGTAAACCTCAAGTTCAGCATGTCAAAAGGGATGTCGCAAAGAGTGCTACACAAGACTGAATAATGAATGCATGCAAAAAGACTCAATTTACTCATACAAGGATCAATTGTGCACTCAATGATTCAAGTTGTGACCCACCATTATCAAAGATTCTCATGTTCACAATAATTGCTTCAAATGCAAGTTCAAGTTCAACAATGGTGTTCAAATGCCCTCACAAAAAGAAGGATTCCATATTCACATAAAATGTTTCAATAATTTAAATCTCTAGAATCAAATACGATACTCAAACTCACAAAGATGAACATAGTGCATGATTTCACCCATTAGTTTGCCCTTATTTTCTACTAACAAATGCTTCAGTTCACTCATGATCAAAAAGTTCATTTTAACGCTTTTAACGGGGTTGAGTGTAAAGGTATGGTCATTTAGGATCCATAGTTGTAATCCTCATGAAATATGGTGCGGACAACACTTTTTTTCCTTTTCTTCATCATTCTCATTTGTTGTAATATTCCACAAGTCCAACCTAATTTATAGCCTCACATGAAGAACTAAGACTTAGAACATTGTTTATAGGCCAAAAATAATGTATTTAAAAATATTAGGAAGTGTTAGTCAAAACGTCAAGAAACGTCCATGACGTCCGGTGAATTGTGAAATGTTCATTAGTGTGCCTTGGCTTGTTTAGTAGTTTTTTAAGAGTTTAAAATTTATGAAAATTGGTAGAACGGTGTTAAACAAGTAGTAG
This sequence comes from Solanum habrochaites, assembly GCA_027704765.1. Classification (NCBI taxonomy): domain Eukaryota; kingdom Viridiplantae; phylum Streptophyta; class Magnoliopsida; order Solanales; family Solanaceae; genus Solanum; species Solanum habrochaites. The sequence goes on along the minus strand of JAKWJA010002497.1, from coordinate 41,914,713 downwards.
AGAGTGTTTAGGGTTGAAACAAACGGGTATAAATCCCAAGGACCACTCTAAGGGTCCATGGAGATGACCCTTGTAAATGATCAAATGCTGTAAAATTGGCAGTGGCCAAACGATAGACCAAATGATGAGTCGTCGATAGGTCAGCGGCCCATCAATTGAGTCTTAGGCCTACTCATAGCCAAATATTCAAAGTGTTTAAAAATACCACTCTTTATCGTGAACGACAACTTGCTAGCATGGGTCGTCGATGGACCTACGGTCTGTAGGTCGAAGAGTCATCGTTAGAGCGTCTGTTTTACAGTCAAGATTTTTAGTTAGTGACTTATTTAGTTAGTTGGTTAGTTAATTTATTAGGGTTTAAGTGGTGGTTATTTAATTTATTGGGGTCATTATATAAGGTCAAAACCTAATTAAACTAACCTAACACCCCACAATTTCCAGATCAAATTCTTACCAACCTCTCTACTTTTTCTCTCTTTCCGCAACGAACACCATTGAAGACTATGGTTCAAGGTCATTAGGTCTGAAAGATTTCAAATTTATATCAATCAATATTCAAGTATTGTGGATTTATGGAAGCTCTTCACTCTTGTAACTCCTTTCCCCAAGAGGTTCTTTCAAATTCATTTCAAAAGATGTCAAAAACATAGGCTTCTTTCCAATTTCGTGATTTGTCTTTCAATTGGATTTAGTATTGATTTCCTTTGATTCTTAATAATAGAATATAATTTTTTATCGGTTAATTGTTGTATTTATTATTCATTGTCTTAGTTTGATGGTAGAATCTGTGAATTTGACCCTTTACCCAAACCCTTGTTATGAATTGGACTTGGAGATGATTAGGGTGGTTAGAATTGGTTATGTTATTGTTCGATTCACTATATTATGATGATGATGACTGTGTTATTGGATAATTTTGATGAATTTAGGTTGAGATTATTGATGAAGTCTATGTAGGTTACTTGGTAAGACATTGTGATTTTAAAACTCTTTACTTCAATAATGATGGATTATATTTGTGATGATGTTCTGCAATCGAAGTACTATATGTGATTAGCGTAGGAAGATATGATTTAATATTTATGATTTCATAATATGATTATGTTGAATGTGAGATCATGATGTGGCTGTGATAATGCAAGTTTGAAGAAGGTTTGTGTTGTGTGCCTTAGATGATAAGATAATGATATGTTGATCTCACTAATAATGGTTTATGATGAAAGGAAGTTGTCATCCTATACCTAATGAACTAAATTATATGATATACAAGGCAGTTAGTCTCCTATGACCTAAATTAAGCTATGATTGTTAAATAATGACTTAATGGCATTTCAAAATGGGACTTTAGCTTAGCACCGAGTTAAATTTACAATGAGAGGTGTTGACTCCACATAGAAGGGAGATCACCAAACATTCTCGTGAGATGAGGTATCCAATTTCTAATGGGTATGTAGAGGATTAAATACATATCTCCTAGTTTCTGAACTATGTTCCTTCCATAGAAATACTATCTAGTGGATCAACCTAGAATGCTATGTTCATGTTTTGGTCCTACCTTGGAAAGTAGACCATCTTCTTTTGGTGTAGGGTTTTATGACACGGGATTCCATGTTTAGCTCACATGGTCTATATCTGTTAAGGCGATTATTCCCAAATTTAAAATGAAACTAATAAAGTGAACTCTGACTAGGGTGACTTATGGGGTTTTTCTTAGGTAAGGGTATGAGACTCTACTTATACATTGCACTAGTTGTCCTTGAGGGATGTCCTTGGAGGTGGTTCTTATGCTCTTATAAAGTAAATGATATACATTTGTTGACTTTACATGTTAATGATCCTATATGATGTTTGTTTCACTTATGAACATGTTATTGGTCTATATTTATATATATAATTATGACTACCCATAATGCTATGTTATATGAAGTTAGGCAGTACTTATGATCTTATACCTTGTTAGTTGATTATGTGGAGTTATCACACTTCACATGAGCATTTCACTTGTATTCTTGGGATGGGATTATTGATAAGGGTCTTATAAGTTATGATTATATTAAATCTTGTACATGCTTTGTTGTTAAGACATTATATTGGAGATTGATTTGGTTATATGCTCTTGATATGCTACTATTTATGTTGATATGAACTTATGTTTCTAATGACTATGACTTTATTGATGATGTTGGTTTTGTGTTACATATGGACTTGTATAAATGAATATGTGATCATTGGCTTGTATGTGTTCTTATTTGTATATTAAGGCTTTCAAAAGTAACATAGCATGACTTTGAACAAAATGTCCCTTTTAAGCATGATTTCAAGGTTATATGTGCATATGTTTCCATACTTAGTACAAGTAAATGTACTAACCCATATTCTTTCCCTTTTTTCCAAACAATGTAGGTTCAGGCCATTGAGGTATCAAGGTCAATTGAAAGAAGACTTAGACATCTTTCTAAGTTGATTGGTTAGTCCTCAATGTTTGAGGATGATGCCTTCTATCTAGCCTAGTCAGATTTGCTATAGACTTAAGACATATTTTCTCTCCTATTGTTGAAGATATTATTGTAAGCCCTATATGGCAATTATATATTTGTAAGAGGGCTATGTATGAATGTTCTACTGCATCTTGGATGGTTAAATTTTAGATGGTATTGTTAGACTAAATATTTACATGTTAATTATATTGTCTAAGCGAGAATCCTATGCAAGCTTCCTATGCGAAGAGTGTAAGTAAAATCCATATGTAGTGTGTGATAAGTATATGCAAACCTCAATATGTATAAAGTTTTAATTTTTCCACATTTTTACAAATGACATGTTATGACGAATGCTAAGAGGTTTGTCTAAGTCTTCTCCGAGGAAGACAACACCGATTACCTCTAGAGGGTGCTCCCCGATGATGAAAAACTGAGTATTTGAGTATGAGGTTGAAATAATCTTTGGATTGATGTTTCACTAAGCCACATCAACGTTGAGACTTGTTCATGGGTGTGAAGCACGCCACACTTATGAATGAGAGGCTATGAGTTTATTAGGAATTCTCACTTACTACTAATTTTGAAAGTCGTGCCTTAAGAGTTGAAATTCTATGTGTCCCTTTTTCTTCTAATCCTTTTCTTGCAGGTATAGGAGATGAATACTAGAAGGATAACTGTGAATTGAGTGGAGGAAGATTTGGCTAATGCAGGAGTTCCTCCCAAAGAGAACCAAGCTCCGGTCATTGCTCCACCTATGACAGATGGAGAGATAATGTCGACATTTGTAAATTTGGCTCAAGATATGACTACCCAAGAAAAATCGATAGCTACTTAAGATCAAGCCATGACGGCTCAAGCAAATAGGGAGGTTGGACCTCCTGTTCAACAAAATGCTAGTACCATGGCTTCTTGCTTGAGAGACTTCACAAGAATGTACCCTCGTATTTTCTTTGTCTCTAAGGTTAATGAAGATCCCCAAGGATTTCTTGATTAGGTCTATAAGATTCTATATGCTATACGAGTGAATTCAAATGATAAGGCCGAGCTAAATTCCTATCAACTCAAGGATGTGGCTCAAGCTTGGTGTATCCAATGGAGAAACAATAGGGCCTTGAGAGCAGGTCCTATAACTTGGGAGGTGTTTCGAAGGGATTTCCTTGATCGATTCTTTCCAAATGAGAAAAGTGAGGCGAAAGTGGAAGAATTCATCAACCTTCGTCAAAGAGGTGTGAGTGTTCAAGTGTGCTCCTTGAAGTTCACCAGATTGTCCAAGTATACTCCTTCCTTAGTATCCAATCCTATGGATGAGATGAGTCACTTTGTAACGGGAGTGTCTGATGACTTAGTTGAAGAGTGTCGTTAAAAGATGCTACATGATAACATGGATATATATCATTTGATTGTTCATTTTTAACAAGTTGAGAAGACTAAACTTAAGAGGAAGAATAGAGAGTTTAAGAGGGTCAAGTCTTATAAGGGTGGTACTTCCAAGGGTAGGCTTGAAATTAATGACAAGCCTAGGTTCAAGAAGAGGGTCTCCAACCAAGTTCCTTTCAATTTACCTAAGTCAAACAAGGATAGGGTGTCTAATACTAAGTCTCAAAAGGGAAGAAGTGGAATTTACCAGTGACAAACCTGCTTGTGCAAAGTAAGGTAAAAAGCATAGGGGTGAATGCTTGGTGGGAATGGTAAATTGCTTTGGTTATGGAAAAGAGGGACATAAGGTTAGGGATTTTCCTAATGTGAGGATTCAAGATAAGGGGAGTTTTCAAGATCAAGCAAGCAGTGCTAGTTTCGATGCTCCAAAGAGGAACCGTTTTTATGCTCTCTGCTCTAGGGGTGAGCAAAAGGAATCTCCCCATGTGGTCACTGGTATGTTATAAGTCTTCTCTATTGATGTTTATGTTTTACTTGACCCCATTGATAATTTATCATTTTTAACTCATCTAGTATCTAAAAAGTTTGATGTTCTACACGATATTTTTTATTGAAAATTTTTCGCTTACAACCCCGATGGGTGACTCTGTTGTGGATAGAAGAGTTTTTAGGAGTTGTCTTATATCTTTCCCCAATAGAGTTACATGGGTGGATTTGGTATTACTTTTTATGGTTTATTTTGATGTCATTTTGGGAATTAAATGGTTGCATACTTTTTTTTCTTCCATTGATTGTCGAACAAAGGTGGTTAAATTAAACTTCTCTAATAAACCCGTCTTAGAGCGGAAGGGGAAAAACTCAATTCCTAAAGGTCATATCCTTTCTTGTCTAAAATCTTGTAAAATTATGTCTAAAGGGTGTATTTACCATATTGTAAGAGTAAAAGATCATGAGTCTGAACTTCCTCTTATAGAGTCGGTTCCCATAGCGAAGGACTTCCCAGAATTCTTTTCTGATGACTTGCCTAGAATTCCTCCCGAGCGAGAAATAGACTTTGGTATTGACTTGTTACGGGATACGATCCCATTTAAATCCCTCCTTACCGAATGGATCCAGCGGACTTAAAAGAGTTAAAGCTTCAAATCAAAGACTTATTAGACAACGGTTTTATTCAATTTAGTATTTTACCATGGGGAGCTCTAGTGTTTTTGGTTAAGAGGAAGGATGAGTCCCTTAAGATGTGTATTGACTATCGTCAACTTAATAAGGTCACCATTAAGAACAAGTATTTTCTCCCTCGGATTGACGACTTGTTTGATCAACTCAAAGGGGCTAGCTTCTTATCTAAGATTGACTTTATGTCGGGGTATCACCAACTAAGGGTGAGAGGTCAGAATTCACCTAAAACGGATTTCCGGACTAGGTATGGGTACTATGAGTTTCTAGTGATGTCGTTTGGTCTCACGAATTCACCGATGGCTTTTATGGACCTTATGAATAGGGTGTTTTGGAATTACCTAGATTTCTTTGTGATTGTCTTCATTGACGATATCTTGGTACATTCAAAGAATGAGGTTGAAAATATGGACCATTTGAAGGTGGTATTACAAGTACTTAAGGAATCCCAACTATTTGCCAAGTATAGTATTTGTGAGTTTTAGTTGACATCGTGGCATTTGTTGGTCATATTATCTCATTAAAGGGTATAGAGGTCGATCCAAAGAAAACTGAGGCGGTTAAGAATTGTCCTAGACCATCGACTCCAACCGGCATTAGAAGTTTCTTGGGTTTAGTCGGGTACTATAAGAGGTTTGTTGATGGATTTGCTTCCATTGATTCTCTTTTGACTACCTTGACCCAAAAGAGTGTTAAATCTGAGTTGTCCAAGGCACGTGAAAGTATCTTAAAAGTTTTGAAAGACAGATTTACCTCTGCTTCTGTGTTAACTTTACTAAAGGGTACCAAGGACTTAAAGGTATATTGTGACGCTTCCCGAGTGGGTTTGGGTTATGTCGTTTTGAAATATGGGAAGGGAGTAGCCTATAATTCTGGAAACAATCAAGGTGCATGAGAATAATTATCCAACTCCTGATCTTCCATTAGTGGCCGTAGTGTTTGCTTTAAAAATATGGAGGTATTACTTGTATGGTGTTCGTGAGGATCTGTATACCGACCATAAGAGTCTTCGATATGTTTTTACTTAAACGAGTTAAATCTAAGAACAATAATATCGTTGTAATTACTGAAAGATAACGAAATGAGCGTTCTCTACCACCCCGGCAAGGACAATATGGTCGAGGATGATATAAGCCATATAACCACGGTTATGAACGCATGTTGAATTGGTTATTATTGATGCAATTGACTTAGTTATTGTATTAATTACTATTGAATGATGTTATTACACCTATTGATGGATAAAATTTGATTGGTTGAGGGTAATACCAATGATGATGGCTTTTGAAGGAGAATCGGTAAGACTTTGTGATCTTTAACCTTTACTTCAATGTGATGACTTGTACTTGGTGATGAAGTTTAATTGAAACATATCTTGTGATTTGATTAACTAGGTGTTGGTATGATGATGTAATTGAAATTTCTTGATTTTATGAAGATGTGAGATTATGTTTAAGATGAAATTATACGAGGTTGGTTATGAATTGCCTATGTTTCTTATTATGACATGATGATGATAATGTGTTGATCTCACCTATAACGGGTTTATTGAAATGACGTTCTCATAAAATTCTGAATGAGATAATGACTATGAATATACAAGGGGTTAGCATCCAATAACCTGTACTAAGTTATGATTGTTAAAATATGGCCTAATGACATTTCAAAAAAGGGACTCTAGCTTAGAACCGAGTGAACTAGTAGTGAGGAGTGTCAATTTCCAATATTGGAAGGTAGGTTCATTATTGTCATAAATTGATGAGATTTGGTAGAAAGGTATAAAATATATACTATAGTTGGTTTAGGGTGGAAACATATGGGTATGACTCCCCAAGGACGACCCTATGGGTCCTTGAGGAGGACCCTTTCATTTTGGCCAAAAAGTTATCAAACGACAGTGTCCACATACGGTTGCAGGCGACGAGATATAGGTCAATCAACGGGGCATCGATTCGTATGTCGACCAAAACTTATCCATTTTTCCATAATGGGAAAAAACATAGTCTCTAAACTTAAATACGGACCTGCAGGATAGGGGGACCAGGTAATCCACTATTTTACGGACCGTAGGTTAGGGTCTTGTAGGTAAGCATGCATTTTCACTGTCCGTTTATTAATGGGTTCATTCAATTAGTTAACTAGTTATGCATTTAATTAGGTGTTAAGGGGTGGTTAATTAAATTAACTAAGTGACTATATAACCTACCCTAAGCGTAACTCAACTTTACATACCTCAATTTCCAAACCCAAATCACTATACCTTCTCTCTACTTTCTATCTCCCAAAGAAGACTCCATAGAAAAGTTCTAAGGATTCTAAGGATTCAAGGATATCACCTTTCACCATAAATGTTCAAAGAATATCAAGGTATGGGAACCTTTCACCTTTTGGATTCCTTTCCCCAAAGGGTTCTTCAAAAATTGGTTTTGAAAAAGATGATTTCATATGGGTTTCTTCCTAATCCAAAATTGCAATTTCTTTATTTTGATGAATCCGATTATATTATGATGTATTATTTTTCAATTATGATATTTCTTGGTGAATTAACCTAGTGTGTGGAATAGCTCATGAATTGACCCAAATTCCCTAATCCTAAGTTATGAACTCATGTTGAATTGGTTAGTATTAATGCAATTGACTTAGTAGTTGTGTTAATTACCATTGAATGATGTTATTACACATATTTATGGATGAAATTTATTGGTTGAGGGTAAGAACAATGATGATGCATTTTGAAGGAGAATCAATATGACTTTGTGATCTTGAACCTTTACTTCAACTGTGATGACTTATACTTGGTGATGAAGTTCAATTAAAGCATATATTGTGATTTGATTAAGTAGGTGTTAGTATAATGATGTAATTGAAATGGCTTGATTATGTGAAGATGTGATATTATGTTTCAGATGAAATGATATAAGGTTGGTGATGAATTGCCTATGTGCCTTATTATTACATGATGATGATAATGTGATGGTCTCACCTATGAAGGTTGTATTTAAAGGAAATTCTGATGCAATTCTTAATGATCCAATGACTATGAATATACAAGGGTTTAGTAACCTATTGCCATATACTAAGTTATGATTATTAAAATATGGCTTAAAGACATTTCAAAAAGTGACTCTAGCTTAGCACCGAGTGACTTAGTAGTGAAGAGTGTCCCTTACCAATGTGGAAGGTAGATTCACCACTGTACTCATGAGATTAGAGACTATAATGCAATCTGCGTAAAGCGGGTCCCAAGTATATATCCTATTTATTGAACTATGTTTCCCTCATATGAATACTAGCTAGTGGATCCACCCAGAATTCTATGTTCATGTTTTTGTACTACCTTGGCAAGTATTCCACCTTATATCCGTGTAGGGTTTCATGACACCAGATTCCAAATTTAGCTCTTTTGGTCTATGTCGGTTAAGTCAAGTGTTCCCAAAAGTAACATGAAATAATAAAGTTAACACTAACTAGGGTGTCTTAAGAGGTTCGACTTAGTCTAGGTAGGGGAATGGGACTCTACGTTTACATTGCACTAGTTGGCGTTGAAGGAAGTCCTAGGAGGTTGTTCTTATGTTTTACAAAGTAAATGTTATGTATGTGTTAACTTTACTTGTTGATGATCCTATATGATGTTAGTTTCGTTTATGAACATGCCCTTGGTCTATATTGCTATATATGATGATGATTACTCTTAATGTTATGTTTTGTGAATCTAGACATTTCTTATGGTCCTTTGCTAGGTTTACTTGCTTGACTAAGCTTATGGGGGGTTAATTGGTCATTGCACTTGTCAAATTAATGGTGGGTTATGTGTAAGGGTCTTGTATATGTTGTAATGTTATGCACTCTTAGACATGCTTGTTGTTATCAAATGATGTTAGAGTTGTATTGACTATGTACTCAAATATGGTATTAAACATGTTGACTTGATTATACTTGATGATGCTGGTCTTGTGTTGTATATAGCTTTGTCTTAAGGAAAAGGTGATTATTGGCACATGAGTGTTCTTTATTATGCATAAGGCTTTTCAAATTAACTTATCATGACTTTGAATAAATGTCCCTTTTAGCGTGATTTCAAATATTTTATGTGCATGTTTCCATACTTAGTACAAGTGATGTACTAACCGATATTTCTATGTTTCTACAATTATGTATGTCCCGGACGTTGAGCTTCTAGAAGGGCCATTTGAAGAAAACTTGGACTCTCGTTCTCCAAGCTTGGTAGGTCCTCACCTTCCGAGGACGATGCCACAATCTACCTATTTGATGTCGTTCCAGGTTAAAGACATTTATTTCTTTCCCTTTTCAATTGAATACGATTTTTGTATATTTATATATGTGACTTTTGTTGTAATAAAGTAAGGGCTATGCCCGAATAATGTTTTCAATTTAGATGATTTGAATTCCAAAATTATCCTAGACTTTTATGAGATTATATTGTTATACTATGTATGTAAAATAAAAGTAGAAGCATATGTAGTGCTTTCTATGTGAGGAGTCTATGTAAACTCCCTATGTATATATTATGTGTAAGTGAGAGGTTTCTGTAAGCCTCAATGTAGAAGTACATGAAAAGTTTTAACTTTTCCGCAATTTAACCTATGATGTGTAATGACGAATGCTAAGAGGTTACTCTTAGTCCTCTCCGAGGATAACGACGCTGGTTACTTCTACGGGGTGCTCCGCGGATGTGACAAACTTGGTATCACGTTTGATATCTTTAGGTTTCGATGTCTCACCTAAACCATGTTTTTGTATATTCTTATTCATAATTGTAAAGCGTGATACACTTATGAATAAGAGAATATATGATGCTTAGGAAGCCCTCATTTTCTTGTGTTCCTATGTCATTCCTCTAGAGTTGTACTTTATGTGTTCTTTTCACCTATGCGTTTATTATGGTTATAGGTATAAATACTCTAAAGGGCAGTTAGCAGCAACAAGAAGGGCCAAGGAAGGGATTGCTTATGCGGGGGTAAGGACAACCAAGCTCCTCAGCAAGACAATCAAGTCCATCTACTTGAAGAAGTTTCTATGGGTGATCAAGTTCTGGTTGTTCCTCCACCAATGACAGATGGAGAAATAAGGGCAGATTTTCTCAATTTGTCCCAAGCCCTTGAATTCACAAGCTAATGGTGTCACTTCTAAAGTCAAATCCATGATGGCCCAAGTGAATCAGAAAGTGGACCCCATGTGCCACAACATGCTAGCACTATGGCATCTCGTTAGAGAGACTTTACTAGAATGAACCCTCCTATGTTCTACGGGTCAAAAGCAAAGGAAGACCCACAAGATTTCCTATATGAAGTCTATAAGATTCTATTTGTTATGGGTGTGACTACGGATGAAAAGACCGAGTTGGCAGCCTATCAACTCAAAGATGTGGCAAAAACTTGGTACACCCTATGGAGAGATAATAGGTTTCTAAGAGGGTGTCTAGGTGAACTTAGGCCCCCGGAATTTTAGGAGAGATTTCTTGATCAGTGGTCGTTCCTTAGAGAGTTTACGGAAGCTAAGTATAAGAATTCCACATCAACCTTCGTCAAGGAGATATATGTACTGATTAGTCGCTTGATATTTAACAAATTTCCCTAGTATGCTCCCTCCCGTGGTGGGTCCTAACCAAGTGGATGAAAATGAGTCATTTTCCTTCATGGGAGTGGTCCGATAATTTTTGTTGAAGAAATGTCGTTTGTTTTGTTGTCTTTATTATAATATGAATATTCTCTCTTAACGATTTCCATGCTCAAAAGGGAAAATATTTAGGTTAGGAGTGAAGCAAAAGAGAGTCCAAGAGGGCCAAGTCTCTGACATGGTTCCTTAAAAGGGAGGTTGGAAAGGCCAAGAGAAGCAACATAAGAGTTCCAGAAGAGTTCTCAAATAAAGCACCTTCCAAATTTTTCAAAGCTCGTGATGATAGATAATCTAATCCTAAGTCCCAAAAGGCTAAAATTGGAAAGTCACCAAGTAATAAACCAACTTTCTTCAAGTGTGGTAAGAAGCATTGGGGTGAATATCTAGTTGGTACAGGAAATTTCTTTTGTTGTGGAAATGAGGGTCACAAGGTTAGGTATTTCCCTAATGTGAAGGGGCAAGACAAGATTGGTGGGAAATATCAAGCAAGTGGTTCTAATGTTGATGCTCCAATAAAGAATCACTTTTATGGTCTCCTCTCTAGGGGTGAGCACGAGAGTTATCCCAATGTGGTGACCGGTATGTTTCAAGTCTTCTCTATAAATGTTTGTGATTTACTTGATCCAGGTGCAACCATGTCATTTGTTACTCCTTTGGTAGCTAGAAAGTTTGATATTTTTCCTGATATCTTGAATAAACCTTTTATGGTGACTACCCTAGTAGGTGAGTCGGTGGTTTCAAAAAGGGTGTATAGAAATTGTAATGTAATGTTGCCCAATAGGGTTACTCATATTGAATTAGTAGAACTTGATATGGTTGATTTTCTTGTCATTTTAGGAATGGATTCGTTCCATGCTTGTTTTGCTTCCATTGATTGTAGGACAAGAGTGGTCAAGTTTAACTTTTCTAATAAAACAGTCTTAGTGTGGAAGGGGGAAGTTATATTCCTAGAGGTCGTATCATTTCTCGTCTAAAGGCTTGTAAGATAATCTCTAAAGGGTCCTTATACCATATTGAGAGTGACAAATATTTAGACTCCGAAGTTTCTCCCATTGAGTTAGTCCATGTAGTGAGGAAATTTCCAAAGTTCTTTCCTAATGATCTTCTCAGAATTCCTCCCGAAGGGGAAATTTATTTTGGTAATGAATTGCTACTAAATACAAATACCATTTCAATTCCTACTTATCGGATGGCTACGTCCGAATTGAAAATTTTTAAGGCTTAACTCAAGGATTTACTAGATAAAGGATTCATTCATCATAATACTTCCCCATGGGGTGCACCTATTCTATTTGTGAAAAATAAGGATGGGTCGCTTAGGATGTGTATTGACTAACGACAACTCAATAAAGTGACCATTAATAATAAGTATCCTCTCCATGGATTGATGACTTTTTTTATCAACTCCAAGGGGAAAGCTACTTTTTAAAAATTGACTTGTGGTCGGGATATCACCAACTTAGAGTTGAGATGAAGATATTCCCAAAATAACCTTTCGAATAATATATGGTCACTATTAGTTTAGGGTGATGTCTTTTGGGTCAACTAATGCCCCGGTGACATTCATGGACCTAATGAATATGGTGTTTTGAAACTCGTACATTCCTTTGTGATTCTTTTCATCGATGATATCTTGGTGTATTCGTAAAATGAGGGTGATCATATGGGGAATTGGAGAGTGGTGTTACAAGTCTTGAAGGAACACCAACTATTTGCCAAATATAGCAAGTGTGAGTTTTGGTCAAGGTCGGTGGCGTTTCATGATCATATCAACTCTAATTAAGATTTATGAGGTTGAATACCCATAAAAAAAATGAGGAGGGTTAGAAATTGGCTAATCTTTGGCTAAAACAAACCAGATAAAAGAAGTTTTCTTCTGTCAACCGAGTACAATAGGATGTTTTGTGGATGTTTTCGTCCATTTGCATCTTCCTTTGACTACTTTGACCAAAAATAAATCCGAAATTTATGGGTTAGAAGCAGTGTTGAAAGAAGGCATCCAACTCTTACAAGATAGTCCCCCTACCACCGGCTCAGTGTACTTTTAACCGCTGGATACTAAGGTTTTTGTGGTATATTGTGATGCATCCCGAGTGGAATTGGTTTTCTATCCTTATGCAACACGATAAGTTTATAGCCAATGCTTCTAGGCAACTCAGGGTTAATGAAAAGAACTACCCAACTCATGATCTCGAGTTAGAGGTCATGATTTTTTCCTTGAAAAAAATATGGAGGCATAACCTATATGATGTTCATGTTGATGTGTATACCGACTATAAGAGTTTTCGATATGTCTTCACCCAAAAAGAGTTAAATCTCTAACAACGGAGGTGGTTAGAATCATTGAAAGATTACGACATGAGTGTTCTCTACCACCCTAGCAAGGCCAACGTGGCCACAGATCTCTAATCGTAATGACTATGGTATTTGTCTATGTTGAGACTACGAAAGAACCTAATTGACAGATTCCATAGGTTGGCTTATTTGGGTGTGAGATTAGAAGATTCCCTACATTTGTGGTTTTTTTATATGGTCCATCAAAAAACTCCGAATAATCTTTTGGGGTTTTGAGCTAAAAGTCTAAGCAAACACCTTTATGCATCATTGATTGAGTTAAAGGAATGGTTCTTGGCAAGCTTAAACGAGTCATTCTCCTTAGGGGGGGAAGTGTTTTAGGTACAAGAAGAATGATATGTTCCCAATGGTGGATGATTTGAAACTGGACCTAAGGAAGCTTCTGGTTCCCATTATTCGATTCATCCAATCCAGTTCTCCAAGAGGTATCATGACCCTTAGAGAACTTATTTTTTAGTGGATGGACTGAAAAGGGACCTTAAAATTTTTCCAAAGTTTCCAAATACCCAACAAGTGAAACCCGAGCACCAAAATTTGGGTGCCTTACTTCAAGATTTACAAGTTCCTGCATGGAAGTGGGAAGATATTAATATGGACTTCGTAGTGGGTTTGCCTCGAGCACGAAGGTAAAAAGACTCTATATGAGTGGTTGTGGATGGGTTGACGAAATTCACTCACTTTGTCCTTGTTAATTCTAATTTTTTGGTGGAAAAGTATGCAAGGATCTATATCAACGAGATTATGAGTGTTCACGGGATTCCTTTATCCATCATCTCAAATAGAAGTGCTCAATCACATCTCGCTTTTGGAGGTCGTTCAAAAAAGGTTTAGGTTCACAAGTGAAGTTAAGCACATCTTTTCATCCCCAAATGGATGGTCAAGCAGAGCGTAGTATTCAAACCCTTGAGGATAGTGGCTTAGAGTCTTGTGTGAAGTCGAGTTCCAAGGAAGTTTGGTACAAACACGTGGCCTTTGGTGGAAGGTTTCTTGTCATAAAATAGGGTAGCATGCGACTATGTCCATGGATCCTTTTGAAGCCTTGTATGATAGGAGATTTAGATCTCCAATTAATTGGTTCGAAGCTGGAGAGTCTTCACTCTTTGGTCCCGAATTGATATATAATACCTTAGAGAAAGTTCATATCATAAGGAACCGGTTGAAAATAGCCTACAGATGGCAAAAGTCTTCTGCCGACAATAAGATAAGAGAGTTAGAGTTTAAAGAAGGTGACAAGGTGTATTTGAAAATTTCATCTATGAAAGGGCTGATGAGATTTGGCAAGAAAGGGAAGTTAGGTCCTCGTTATGTGGGTCCCTATGAAATTTTGCAAAGGGTCAATAAGTTTGCATACCAGTTGAGATTACCTTGTGATCTAGCTTCGTCTCATCCGGTATTCCATGTATCCATGCTTAAGAAGTGCATTATTGACCGTGATTCCATTCTTCCTATTGAAGGTCTAGATGTGGATGAAAATCTCTCCTATGAGGAGGTTCTGGTGGAAATCCTTGACCGACAAGTGAAGAAGCAGAGGAGCAAGAATGTGTGTCTTCCCTGTGAATGTGGGTTATAGAAGAAACCACCACCTATTTGAGGAACAACCATGGGGAGGGCACGAGGTAGACAGTAAAGGTCCCCCTTGTCTCATATCTTTGCTAATTAAGGTTAGTTGTTCCTATTAATAACTAAAATAATGAGTAAAGTTGAATTTGACTTGATTGGCAAAGATGTGCATATGAAATGGTAAATTTTTACTAAAATTAAATTTTCATGAAAAGATGATATTTTGCTTGATTTTCACTTATTTGTGTATTTGGTATGTTGTTGCCTTGATAAAACTATATATAGCATGTTTATGTGATTTGAAAGAAGTTTTTGGAATAAGTGAATCGATATGTATAGTTGAGCTCATGTTGTGTTTGAAAAGAAAACTTCTCATGTTGTGATGTTGAGCTCTTATATATGTTAAAAGATGTTTTGAGTTGCTATGTGTAAATGTCATGTTGTTATGTTGACTTTAGTTGTAACACATTTTTTTATTATGTTTTTGTTGTTATGCGTTTAGTATTTTGGGTCTATCTTTTCCCCTTCGAAAAGTAAGAGTCCATTCGGATACAATTGGTCACTCTGAAATTCCAGTGACCTATCTAAAGCCTTCATCACTGAAGTGTAATAATTTTCTAACAATTTTTTTACGGTTCAAATAAATGTTTATAATTCATGTAGGAAGTTTTAAAGTCAAGACGTTAAGAAACGTCCATGACGTCCGGAGACTAGTGAAAGAGGTACTAGTGTGCCTTAGGCTTTTTCATGAGGTTTTAGAAGTTGAAAATTGATGAAATTTGGTAAAAAGGTGTTAAATATATTAGAGTTTGTTTAGGGTGAAAACTTATGGGTAAGACTCCCCAAGGACCACCCTAAGGTTCCTTGAGGAGGACCCTTCCATTTTGGCCAAGAAGTTGTCACAAGACAGTGTCCACTACGGTTGTAGGCAACGAGGCGTAGGTCAATTGACAGGGCGTCGATGCCTCCGCTGACCAACACTTAGACACTTTTTCAAAATGCACAACAACATAGTCTCTGAACATAACTACGGACCTGCAGCATGGTTGGGGGACCAGGCCGTCGACTGACCTACGGACCGTAGGTATGGGTCTCGTAGGCCACCCTGTATTTTCACAGTCTAACTATTATGGGGTTCATTTAATTATTTAATAAGTTAGGGTTTTAATTAGGGTTTAAGGGGTGGTTAATTAATTTAGTTAAGTGACTATATAACCTACCCAAATCCTAAACTCAACTTAACACCCCTCAATTCCGAAACCCAAATCACTCTACATTCTCTCTACTTTCACTGTCCCAAAGAATACTCCTTAGAAGACCAAGGTCTAAGGGTTTTAGGTCTTCAATAATATCAATTTTGACCATCAATATTCAAAAAATATCAAGGTATGGTAACCTTTAACCTTTGGGATTCCTTTCCCCAAAGGTTTCTTCCTAAATATGTTTTCAAAAAGATGATATCATATGGTTTTCTTCCTAATCCGAAATTAATCTTTAAAATTGTATTTTTTATGTTTTATTCTGATAATTATGATTATATTATGATGTATTATTGTAAAATTATGATATTTGTTGACGAGTTAACCTATTATGTGGAATAGATCATGAATTGACCCAAATTCTCTAACCCTAGTTTATGAACGCATGTTGAATTGGTTATTATTGATGCAATTGACTTAGTCATTTCATTAATTACTATTTAATTATGTTATTACACCTATTTATGGATAAAATTTGATTGTTTGAGGGTAAGACCAATGATGATGGCTTTTGAGAGAGATCGGTACGACTTTGTGATCTTCACCCTTACTTCAATGGTGATGACTTTGACTTGGTGAGAGTTCAGATTGAAGCATATCTTGTGAGGTGATTAAGTAGGTGTTGGTATGAATGATGTAAATTGAAGATTTTCTTGATTTTATGAAGATGTGGCCTATTGACAATGTTTAAGATGCCCTGATCTACGGTTAGTTATGAATTGCCAGTTTCCTTATTATGACATGATCAGATAATGTGTTGATCTCACCTATAACGAGTTTTATTAAGGAAGTTTTCTCATGAAATTCTGAATGAGACAATGACTATGAATATACAAGGGTTAGCATCCTATAACCTATCTAGTTATCGATTTGTTAAAAAGATGGCTTAGTACATTTCAAAAAAGGGACTCTATCTTAGAAATGTGGTGAACTTTAGTTGGTGGAGTGTGTTAATTTTCCATTGGGAAGGTAGGTTCATTATTTTTATTCCATTAGAGTGGATACTATAATGCAATTTTCATAAAGAGGTCCCAAGTTATCTCCCTAAGTTCTGAACTATGTTGCCCTATTGGTTTACTAGCAGTAAATCCACCTAGAATTATTATGGTTTTATAGGTATTGGTACTACCTTGGCCTGTAGTCCCACCTTCTTTTAGTGTAAGGGTATCATGACAACCCCCGAATTCCACATTATCTCTTGTGGGTCTATTCGGTTAGGCATGTGTTCCAAACAAATAAATATAAAGTGTAACACTAACTAGGGTGACTTAAGAGGTTTGGACTAAGTCTCTTCTCGGTATGGTTAAGGGACTCTTACCTATTACAATTGCACTATAATGGCCTTAAAGCAAGTCCTAGGAGGTTGTTTTATTATGTTTATCATAAAGTAAAGTGTTCTGTATAGGTTGCTTTTACAGTTGATGATCTAAAAAAAAAAAAAAAAAAAAAAAAAAAACAAAAAAAAAAAAAAAAAAAACACAAAACAAAAAAAAAAAAAAAACAAAAAAAGAAAAAAAAAAAAAAAAAAAAAACAAAAAAACAAAAAAAAATAAAAAAAAAAAAAAAAAAAAAACAAATATGATTTTAGTTTCAGGTATGACCATGCTATTGGTCCTATATTACGAGAGTAGATAATGAATTACTCTTACTGGTAAATTTAATGTTCGTCTAAACTTGCTTATGGTCCTTTGTTGGTTTTCACTGAATTGAGTAGTTTTTGGGGCTTTACTTGGTCAGTTTTTTGTTGGGTGGACTAATGGTGGGTTCGAGTAAGGGTCTTCTACTCTTTGTAATGCTATGAACTCTTATAAATTCTTGTTGTTATCACATGATTTTAGAGGTGTACTGACTACGTACTCAAATATTCTATTAAACATGTTGACTTGATTATACTTTATGATGTTGGTCTTGTGTTTTATATGGCTTTGTCTTAAGAAATAGTTGATTATTGTCTCATAAGCGTTCTTGATTGTGCATAAGGCTTTTCAAAGTAACTTAGCGTGACTTTGAACAAATGTCCTTTTAGCATGATTTCAAATGTTTTATGTGCATGTTTCCATATTTAGTACAAGTGGTGTACTAATCCACATTTCTATGTTTCTTCAATTATGTAGGTTCCGACCGTTGAGCTTCTAGAAGGGCCATTTGAGGATAACTTGGACTCTCATTCTCCAGGTTTTGTAGGTCCTCACCTTCCAAACACGATGCCACTATCTAGCTATTTGATGTTTTTCTAGTTTAAACACAATTATTTCTTTCCCTTTTCAACTGAAGATGATTGTTGTATCTACTCATAGGGGATATTAACTTTCATAAAATTCAAGGGTTCTAACGTACCATCCCAGTAGAAGCTATGTAGTTCTTCCTATGGGCGATGCGAAAAATGAGATAGGATCTATGTAAATCCCCTATGTATATATTAAGTGTAAGGGAGAAGTCTATGTAAATCTTAATGTAGAAGTAGAGGAGAAAATCAAATTTTCTGCAATTTAACCTATGATGTTTAAAGATGAATTCTAAGAGGTTAGTCTTAATCCTCTCCGAGGACGACGACACCAGTAACTGCTAGGGGTTGCTCCCTAATTGTGACATGGAGGGTAAGAAAGATCTAGTGACAGATGTTCATAGGTTGGCTTGATTGGGTGTTCAGTTTGAAGATTCCCCAAATGGTTTTTTTATGATTCATAATAACTCTGAGTGTTCTTTATTGGTTGAGGCGAAGTCTAAGCAACATATTCATCCTCTGCTGATGGAGTTGAAGAAATCGGTACTTAGTAAGTTCAATTAGTCATTCTCCCAAGAAAGGGATGGTGTGCTTAGGTACCAAGGTAGATTGTGTGTACCGGATGTTGATGAATTAAGGGGAAAGACTTTAGAAGAAGATCATGGTTCCCCATTTTCTATTCATTGGGGTGCTTCCAAAATGTATTGGCACCTTAGAGAGGTATATTGGTAGGATGGATTGAAAAGGGACATAGTGGAGTTTGTATCCAAGTGTCCAAATTGCCAACAAGTTAAAGCCGAGCATCTAAAGCCTAGTGGTCTAGTCCAAGAAATAGATGTTCCTACTTGGAAGTGGAAAGAAATTAATATGGACTTCGTTGTTGTGTTGCCTCGAACCTAGAGGCAAGACTCAATTTGTGTTATATTGAATAGATTGTCAAAATCTGCTCACTTTATCCCCCGTCAAGTCTACATATTTGGCGGAGGATTAGTCAAAAATGTACATTGATGAGATTGTGAGTCTTCATGGGATTCCTTTGTCCGTCATATCGGATACAGGTTCTCAATTAAGTTCTCATTTTTGGAGGTATTTTCAAAAAGGGTTGGGTACTTAAGTGAAGCTTAGCACCGCTTTTCATCCCCAAATTGATGGTCAAGCAGCTATTCAAACCCTAGAATCATTTTTAAAATCTTGTTGATCAGATTCAAAGGGGCATTGGAGCATCACCCAACTCGACCGTTAATTGGAGTTCGCCTTAATAATCACCATTCGATATGTCCCATGGCACCGTTTTTGAGGCCTCTATGGTAGTCATGTAAGGTCCCTTCCGGTTGGGTGGTTTGAGGTTGGTGAGTCTTCACTCCTTCGTCTTCAAATAATCTTAACGACTTTTGGATAAAGGTTCGGGGTAATAAGGGTATATGTTTAAAATAGGCTTACTAGTCAGCAAAAGTCCTTATGTGCCGACAATAGGAAGAAGTCTTGAATTTTGAAGTAGGTGATATTGGTTGTAATTTGAAGATTCACCTATGAAATGATGAATGAGTTTGAAAAGGCGGGAAGTTTAAATGCCCGGTAATTGGTACCTATAAGGTTTTGCAACGGTCTAAAAAAGGTTTGCAATATGAGTTTGAGACTACCTACGTACAGCTTTTGGTTCCTCCTTATTTTCCATGTCTCCATGCTTAAGAAGTGTCTTGGCGACCCCGTGTCCATTCTTCCTATTTAAGGGTTAGGTGTGGGTAAGAGTCATTCCTATGAAGAGGCTCTAGTGGAAATTCTAGATCGCCAAGTCAAGAAGTTGAGGAACAAAGAGGTGGACTCCGTAAATATCCTATGGAAAAACCACCTAGTTAAGAGAGCAACATGGGAGTCCGAGTCCGACATGAGTTCTAGTTATCCTCATTTTTTCCTCAAAATTCTAGCGTAAGTTTAGGTTAGTAATAATCCTCTTAAAATAATGAATAAATTTGAATTCGGCTTGATTTGGTAACTATGTATATTTATGGTAAAGGTTCATGTTAAAATGAGTTTACTTGTGAAAAGGCTCTTGGTCTTATTTTGCACTTATTTGTATTTTTATCGTGAAATAGAATTGAGCATGTTAATGACTTCTGAAAGAAGGTTGGCATAAGTGACTTGATGATCCTGTTGAGCTCATGCTGATATTGAGAAGGTAGTTCCTCATGATGTGATGTTGAGCTCTTATATGTGGTAAACTATGATTTGAATTACTATGTGCAAATGTCATGCTGGTATGTTGATTTGAGTTGTGAATTAATCATATGGTTTGTGTCTCAAATGATTTACGTTGTTGTTGGTTGGGCTTCTATTCTTGAGTCATCCTCTTCCAATAAAAAGATTATAGTGTCATTCGGGGACGAATGTTCCTAAGGGGGGATAATGTAACACTCCATAAGTCCAAGACCTAATATAGAGCCTCACATAAACTAAGACTTATAAACTCTTTATCGGCCTAAAATAATGTATTTAAACTAGTTAGGAAGTGTTAGAGTCAAAATGTCAAGAAACGTCCATGACGTCCGGTTAATTGTGAAATTTGCACTAGTGTGACTTGGAGTGTTTCATGGGGTTTTAAGAGTCAAACATTTATGAAAATTGGTATAAATGTGTTAAACAAGTATTTTAGTGTGTTTAGGGTCAAAACGTCCGGGTACGACTCCCCAAGGACCACCCTAAGGGTCCTTTGAGAGGTCCCTTGCAAATGACAAAAAGTTGTCAAAAATGACGGACCAAACGACGAGTCATTGATGGGTAAACAACCCGTCAATGAAGTCGTAGGTCGATACTTAGACAAATCATCAATGTGTTCAAAAATACCACTCTCTCTCGCAAACTAAGACTTGCCAGTACTGGTCGTCGATGGACCTATGGTCCGTAGGTCGAAGAGTCGTCGTTTGAGGGTCTGTTTTACTGTCAAGATTTTTAGTTAGGACTTAATTAGTTAGTTTGTTACTTAATTAATTAGGGGTTAAGGGTGATTAATTAAGTTATTAGGGGCACTATATAAGGCCTAAACCTAATTAAACTAACCCAACACCCCACAATTCCCAAACTCAAACTCTATGTAACTTCTCTCTACTTTCTCTCTCTTTTCCTAAAGAACACCATTAAAGACTAAGGTTCAAGGTCATTAGGGCTGAAATATTTCAAATTTCATTACATCAATATTCAGGGATTGTTAAGGTATGAAAACTCTTCACTCTTGGGACTCCTTTCCCCAAGATGCTCTTTCAAATTGATTTCAAAAGATGTCAAAAACATGGGTTTCTTTCCAATTTCGTGATTTGTCTTTCAATTGGATTTAATGTTGATTTCCTTTTATTATTAATGATGGAATATGATTGTTTTTGTGTTAATTGTTCTATTTCTTATTCATTGTCTTAGTTTGATGATAGAATATATGAATTCGACCATATGCCATAACCCTAGTTATGAGTTGGACTTGAAGATGATAGTTTTGGTTCTAATTGTTTTGTTATTGTTAAATTCACGATATTTGTGATGATATGATGAGAATTGGATATTATAGATGAATTCGGGTGCTATGTCTTATGAAAGGCTATTTGAGAAACGCTCAAACTTACTTCTCGAATAAGAAATTAAGCGGTCGTGGCAAGTAATACCCCAACTAGTTGAGTTGGGATAGTTCCCCCGCGGAAAATAAGTCTTGACGCAACTTCAACCTATTATTAACTATTGTTTGGGTCAAGGACCTTCCTTGGAAAGTAAAAACATAACAACGGGGGTTTCCCTATCTCGAAAATAAGTTGGAAAATAAATAACGCACTTGAAAGAGACACTTACGTTTTGAATGTAGATTTTAATCACATGAATCAAAGTACTAGGTCTTTAGGTGTGTCCCCACAGGTTCTTAAACTTGATAACTCTAACTATCCAATCTTTCCTATATCTTACAGGCAAAGTGATAATTTATTTGTATTTCTAAATCCTGGTCCGCATCTAGAAAATCTCACTCCTCACCTTGGTCCCTGCTACTTGGTGTTGCTATCCTAACCCTTATCCTATTATCCCTCATATTAATCATCGTATCGATATTTTGACTAAGTTATTACCCTCGTACGCAATCAATACTAATCCTAATTAGATATAATACCAACCTAAAATCTATGTTAATAATCTTTTCTATTCTCTACCTCCTTGGTCCGGCAAGTATCATTAGAGGCGACGTTCGTACACGTTGGCCATCGGTTAAAAGACTTCTAAAAATGAAAGAATTATTAATTACATCAGACCTACTCTAGAGTTTTGTTATTTGTTTAGGTTTAAATATACTCATTAATTGGTCTTATGGGTCCCACAACCCTAAGTTTATGGAGTTTAGTTACTCCTACCATAAACACAATAGTCAAGATTTAATAAAATTCATGTACGTTACGTTCAATGAGAAAGAGTAAAAATCCAAAAGTTTGCTTGATTAATCACCATAATCACGAACAATCAATGATAAGCAAAAGTCTAACACTAATACAAAGAGGCTATAGTAATATTATGTCTAACCTTCTGTAGTCCTAACCTCAAAAACGCGGTTTTTCGAAGTATTTTTTATAAAAAAAAAAAAAACAAAAACGTAATTAGACAATGGATGTCTATAAGCTAACATCTGCCAACCGTGGCTGGGTCGACGGACACCCCGCTATGGACCGTCATGGACTCCATCGTCCATACTTGTGCACTTTCTTCTGCTGCTCTCTTTCTTCCCTATCGACGGCAAGGTATGACGGACCGTCATAGGCACAACGGTCCGTCCGATGGGTCTTTTTCGTTCCAAATACTCCAACTCTTGGAAGCTGGGGTACTGGGATCACTCTCTGATCTTTCACGACGACCCTGCAGGACGGACCGTCTGAGCCCAACGACGACCGACCAAAGCTTCGTAATCCCACACTTGTGTCAACTTCCCCAGCTCCTTCAGCAGCTCTCTACAACGCCACCTACGGACCGTCACAGCAAGATGGACCGCATCAGCTCCGTATGTGGTCTGCCTCTCATTCTGCATTTCCTTCTCTCAAAACTCCGCATTTTGCTTTTGAGGAACAGATTTCCTGCAAACAAAGATAAACTTATATAAAAATAGCCCAAACGCTTTTGGAGCGGCACTAAACTTATGGAAAAGGTATTATGATACCTTGAAACCACGTAGAAGCAACAACCCTCAACTTAAAATTCGTTGGTGTCGCAAGCGACCACGATGACGCACTACATCCTACATAAGCGGGGTACAAATAGGACCTGGATCAGAACAGGACACAACTCACAGGCATTAACACCGACCCGCTTCAAGTGGGCACCCAAGGTGCGAACAAGGCGGGTAGGGCAACGAATGGGCCGCACTTTAGAGCACAATCCGCAGTTGGGCACAGAAGGATTTCAGGGGAGTAGAAGATTACGGGGCAACACGCGCGCTCAGAACACAGTCACACGCATCATACCGATTTGCCAGAAGCGGTGGCCCGGAGTGGCACGACGGAAATGCGCGATAACAACCCGGCAGGAGCACGAGCGGGACTGTGGGGAGCGGGTAACATAGGCTCAGGGTCGGAAGGGGAGAGTATAAGGGAAGACGTGAGGGACGGGGGGTGGGGCCCTCCGGGACAGAGGCGACGACACCGGCCCGCTGGCTAAGCAGGGGAGCGCGCCCGGGGGCGCAGAGGCTTGCACCGGGCGAGGGGCGCGGCGGGAGTCAGGGGGGGGGAGGGACTCGCGCGTCGGGGGCGGGTGGGGAAGAGGGGAGAGGGGTCGGGGGCGGGACGGGCCCGGGCAACGAGGGCGGGGAGGCACGGGACAACGGGGGTGCGGGCCGCGCGCGGGGGGAGGCTCGGGCAACCCCACGGGCGAGAGAGGCCTCCGAGAGCCCCCGCAACTCAGGCCTGGAGCCATGATCAAGGGACACAATACCAAAAATGGGGTCACGCCATAACGAAGGTTATGCATGCATTAGCAACCCTCAACCTTAAGGCTGTTGCATAAGCTGAGGTGCCACATGTTCCACGAGAGGGACCAGTGGCCAACACCTTTGGTTTCCAGACAAGATCAGTTGGGGGTGAAAAAAAAGGTCCTAATTTTAAAGCTCATAGTATTTGGATCAAGAAGGAGAAAGTGCATTTGGTTCTTTTAATTAGGCTCAGAAATGGGCTATATTGAATAAGGCCTATGGATCCTTTCCTAATTGTCTGTTACCACTACTTTTGCAGACTACACCAGGCAGTTCTAGCTCAATAAAGACCCAATGGTTGACTATTGCAATTCCTCACACTCACTTGCATGTCATCACTATAGTACCAGATTATTAGAAACCTAATTCGAATGAAGCTTAGGGTAATGCAATGGTGTAATTCTAGTTCAATGCTTAAGCCACACCAATTAATCAATTAGTATGATGCCTAGTTGATGCAACATTTTTCCTGTTTTATTCAGGATATCTTTAAGAAGCCTCATGCGTTCAATGTACACTATGTACCAAAGATAGAAACATGCTGGTTTCAACAAAAAAGTAATCAGTCTTTTGGGGAAAAGAAACACTGCAACGAAAACCCCAAAAGGAGATAGTGAGTTGGGCTACTCAACTTCACCCTAACCACTCATCTTTCCATTTAACCCCACCCCCAACAAAAAAAGCATGCAATTGAACCCACTGCAGAAAAACATCTAAATATAGAGTGGTAGGTGAGCAAACCTGTGGCGCAAACGCGCCGTCGATCATCACAGCTGGTGGGTCCGGTTCCCCCGAACCCACGTTCTTCTCTATTGCAAATCTAGACCCCTCAAACTGTGTCTCAATCAAACAAACCGCACCATCGAGTAGCCGACTTAGTCGATATCTACATGCGGGAGCTAGATGCCCCATCCGCTAGCTCTGGCGCTCTCATTGGTGCGACGCCTCGCCACTCATTGAGGCTCTCCTCGCATCCTCCATAATCTCGGCGCTCCTTCTTCCTCTCCTTCCTTGCTCGTTGCCTCATCTCTGCTCATCCCCTATGCCTCTTGGCATTCTCTCAGGGGAGTGGTGGGCATTTTCTAAAGAGTAAACAGGGACGCTAGCATGGGTCCCGCTCAGCATGCTCGACAGAAGGGGCCATCAGACTCCGGCACCCTTTTTGCCTCTAGATCGTGTCCGATGTCTGCACACGAAGACTGTCACTTAACTGGAGCCTGAAGAGTCCAACATCCACGGAGGGGCTGGTCGTCGTAACACTCTTCAACGAAAGGTGTCCAGAACTCTGGTTGACCTCAGCAATCTTCCACTCTGTAAACTACTGCAATCTTCTTCTCTAGCCGCTTCAGACTCAGTAATCGATTCGCATCCACGGCTGGATATGATGCAAAAGAGTGCCCCTCTGTGCCTCTGACGTTTTGGACCCTAGCAAGCGGGACCAGTAACGATATATTGGCTGTTCGATAGGAGGCTCGGGGCTTGTTCTACTACTGGGATAGACTCTACCGTGGTAGTGTCAGTGGCGCCTGTTGTCGCTGTGCGGGCCTGGGCTAACCGTATCCGTAAGATCATATCAAGTTGGGGTGCACCTCTGGAACGGGACCTCTGCTTGGGAGCCAACTCATGGCCTCTCGTCTCTGATGAGGCCGACGTCGACAGTGGGCCATGCGGGGTCTTAAGATGAATCTAGTGCCATATGGGCACAACCCTTCAGACCTGCAAGGGTCAAAGAATCATACACGGAAGGGGTATCGTTAGTAGTGACCTTGAATGCCCCTCGTTCAATGACTGCCTCGAAAGCCTGCGAAAGTCCCACCTCGAGCCGGCATCATGCCTGCTATCAACACTGCTCTAATAGGTGTGTGTGGTGTTTTGGGTTTGTGGTCAGGTGTGGTGGTGTGTTGTGTTAAGTAGCGAGGTCGTAGGTGTGAGGATGTGCAGTTAATAGAGGGGGGAGGTTGTGGTAGGTTTGCCCCGGTAACGAGGGGAGCAGAAGCGGTGGGGGGAAAGGCAGTGACAAAGGCAGAATCCACAAGAAGTGTGCTACGACTGAGGTTCGCCTTCTTGAGGGCCCCCTTCGGCTCATGACCCAATCTGCACCCTCTTTCCCAGCGACTGACAGTGCAGGACCA
The DNA here is from genome assembly GCA_027704765.1 of Solanum habrochaites. Taxonomy (NCBI): domain Eukaryota; kingdom Viridiplantae; phylum Streptophyta; class Magnoliopsida; order Solanales; family Solanaceae; genus Solanum; species Solanum habrochaites. Next base: position 41,888,536 of record JAKWJA010002497.1, on the reverse strand, counting down.
TCCACCTCTTGTTGTCTCCCTCTCTCTCAGTGCTGGCTCGCCAAGAACTGTCCATGCCTTTAACATCTGCCAGCGGTAGTCAACTCGTGCAGTGATGGGGTCCGAGTAGCTCTGCACTCACGCGTATAGAACTGGGGCGATGGCTGCAGGGAAATGTCAACACTGCACTCCCCGACTCGAACCTGGCGCTGGTGTTGCTTGTTTAGCGAGAGTACCCCGCTTGTCGATTTATTATCGGAGAGTCTCTACTTAGGAATCGTAGAACTCTCATACCATTCCCTCCTCTGTATCGTCCCAACGGAGTGTTTGTTCCCCTCTAAAGCGATGCCTGGTGAAGAGGTTATGGATCTCGAACGTGCATCGTTGGGATACTCCTGTAAGTACTAACGACTCGCCACTCCAAGGTGATGTTCAGTCCCATTACTACTCCTTACAGTCATGAACTTGGCCACGGAGTAAAACTTGAAACTGGCCGTCGACACATCACCACCCCCGGTTTTGCTGTTCAGAGGCGGGTGGGGACCTGGCTGGTGCGTCCCGTATTATAGAGTCTGAACGGTCGATGCCGCATCAGACGAGGCCGACGCTGCAGCAGTGTAGACGGGTCTGGAAAGTTGCGTGAACCTCTGCAGGAGCCAGAACTTTCATCGGACCATGATACTCTAAGGAGCCCGAACGTTCCTTCCTCATTGGTGGCTGACCCAGAGGGTTGCCGTCAGTGTGGCCCTCATCAATTCTGAGGCAGGACTAGCCGACGCCACCGTCTGGGGTGTAGCTCTAGGAAGCACATGCAGCACAGGAGTTGTGGAAGTGCCTGGGGCACATACTCAGGTCCTGCTCATCATCAGAGACGCATGATCAAGCGTGCAGACGGGGCAACAGACTTTAATAAATCGCCGCCCCGTGCTTAGGTTCTGTCTTGCTTTTGTTGCCATAGTAGATAGTACCGGGCGCTCCAAGGATCACTATAAGTACGAGTAGTGGCAGACAAGACAGGCAAGACCATAACGAATAAATGTTGAAAATGTGTGTCAGTGATATTGAAACTGTATCCCCGCAGGCCAGATGACGGCTCTTCGTGTCATGATGGTACCCGTCATGAGGTCCGTCGTTTTAGTACTGGTCTATGTATATATAAAGAACCCTGAAAAACAGGAGGGGCCCTCTGACCATCATGACGTCTGAGGCAGGACGGACCATCGTGGGTAAACGACGGCCAGTCATAGGACACTAAAAAGTATTGGAGACCCTTAGCAGAGGGGTCCTCTGACCATCCATGACGTCGGCAGGACGGACCGTCTGGGTATGAACAGTCCCCATCATCACATGTCTCCGTTGAATGACACTTAGAAAAAGTGAGAGAAACCTTAGAAACAGGTCCTCTGACAACCAGTAACGTTGGTGCATGCGTACCGTGGTGGAAGACGACAGTCCGTCACATGTGTCGTTGGGACCTCAGGTGCCAGGGGGGGGGGCTTTTTGAACGGGCCCTACGAAAGGGTCCCGTCGTGATGTAGGCGACGGTCCGTTTTTATCTGGGTCTCGTCTGAATAGCAGTGATAAGAACTGGGGGTACCCTATATCCCCATGCAACCACATGTTTTTGTAGTGTTGTGGAACCTATATGTGTCTATCCCAACTACCTAGGAAACTAGCCATAGCCCAAAATCACCTATTCTAGTGTTTGTCAACATGGCGAAAATTCGAACATTTGAGCCTAGGTTTAGACATAATCACCATATAAAGGAAACATATAAGGAAACAATATACGACTAAGAACTAAGCTAATAACTAACTAATAACAAAAATGCAGATAATGAGTATAAATGTAGAGACACATACTTGAAATGGAGATAAAGCAATGGACAATGACTCAGTTGGCAAGTAGACACCCTACAGCAGCAGCTCCGACTAGTAGATGATAATTTTAAGGCTTTGGAGAATGTGGGGGCAATGATCAGTTAGGGGGAAATGTGTAAGTTTGAAAAGAGAGGGGAGTGAGAAGAATAATATGAATGGGGTGAAAATGAGGGGTTTGGGGTGTGTACACGGTCATATTTTGAAAAAGGGTCCACCGGGTCCTGGTCGGGTATCCATTTATTAATCTCGTAAGGTTCCCCGACGATGGTCCGTCACAGTTGTGTGACGACCCGTTTTTTTGGTTCTCGTCGTTGTGTGCCTAATTTCAAAAGCAGAAAAAAACGTACCTGGTACGACGATGCATACGCCGGTCCGTTCGCAGGCACAACGTTCTGTCGATGTGGTCCGTCAGTGACTGCTGTCAGAGTAATTTTTTTTTTCTTGCAGATTTCCCTGGTGAATGTGCCTGCAAATTTTAAACCCATTAATGGGAAAAAATGTACCATGACGGAAAGATGATAAGTAATTGGGTTTGCTCCCAACAACGCCTAATATAATGTCGCGGCACGACTGGGGACACTTGTTACTCAGATTCATCAAGATGTGTATGCCTCTATCATTTTCATTCGCCGATTCCACATGCCCGAAATAATTTTTTTGCGCTGTTCCATGCAACCTTGAACCGCACACCCTCTTAGTTTTCCAACTCAACTGCTCCATTAGGGAATAGTTTGGAAACCGTGTAAGGACCAGTGCCTTTGGACTTGAGTTGCCTTTCCAGCGCAATCTGAATTGAAAAAAAGCACCAAAATCCCCATACAAAAGAAAAACCAAGAAAAAAAATGCACCAAACCAACTACACAAAAAAGAACCCCCCCAGACACAAACAACATACAAAAAGCAAAAAAAAAGAACAAGCCAGGGAAGAGGGAACCAGTGAAAACCATAAACTCTCATTTTGCAATTTTGTTGTCATGGTACTGCTTTCATCTTTCTCTGTATAGGGCTGACTTTCATAGGCTTTCAGGCAAAATTCATCAAGTTTTCATTCAACCATTTAACCGTTGCTCTGCAGCTTTCGCTCCATCCATTTTTAACTTCTTCATAGCCACATTGCTTTTATGCTCTAACTCACCGGATATGACAAGCTTTCCCATATCCACTTGGTAACGAAGCATACCTATGGGAGTGTTATATGTATCCGGTCGGCCCCAAAGAGCATAATCACCTCCTTGAACCAATCCGTTCTAACTGCATCACTGTTTTGGACAATATAGGTTTGATCTCCCGATTTCGACACTTCAACTTGCCCACTAGTTTTGATGGTGGTAAGGAGTGCCACGTTTGGCGAACCCCGTATTTCTCCAATACCCCCTTGACAATCTGTTGCAGAAGGTGAGCCCCCATCACTAATAATTGCCCTTGGGGTGTCAAAAACGAGAGAATATATTCTTTTTCAAAATGCAGTGATACCCTTTTACCTTCATTGTTCACGAGGGCTATGGCCTTCGACCCATTTAGATCATAATCAACTGCTACTAGAATTTACTTTCATCCATGAGAACTCACGAAAGGGCCCGAATTTCAATACCCCAAACATCCAATAACTCAATCACACGAATGGGGTGTAGAGGGAGCTCTTGCTTTCTTGAAATACCGCATCTCGTTGGCATCTTTCAACATCTTTATGCAAAACCCATTGCCGCATCTTGAATAAGAGTTGGCCATATTAACCAATGTATATCTTTGAGCGTTCGGATACCACTGTGATGTCCACCACGGGTGAGGAATGGCATGCCTCCAACACACTCAATATCTCACATTCTGGCAACACGCGAATAATCCCTTCGGCAAACTCCTATACAAGTAGAAGTTTCACCCAAAAGAAACTTCCTTCACCTCGTACATGAAATTGTTTCTTGGATGAACGGACCAGTCTGGTGGGCAATATCACTAGCCAGATAGTTCGCAAAATCTGCGAACCATGATCAAGTCTTGTGAAGCGGCTAATACACTGTCATCGGGGAAAGTGTCATCATATCAGTCTTATCCCCTAACTCTCCTCATAGCTTCATCCCTCTAGACGAGACCGTGATCACAACTGGTTTTTAGTTTGTTCCTTTCTTCCATCACTTCAAAGTCAAATTCTTTGTAGCAGTACTACCCAACGAATCAGCCTAGGTTTCGCATCCTTCTTTGCCAATCAATCTCTTCAATGCTGAGTGGTCAGTTGCACTATAAAATCTAGTACCAGCAAATACGATCGAAATTTCTCAAAAGCAAAAACTAGTGCAAGGAGTTCTTGCTCAGTCACAGTGTAGCCTTCTGGAGCTTCATTTAGGGCTTTGCTAGCATAGTAAATGGGGTGAAGGTTTTTGTTTTTTCCTCTTCCCACTACTACACAAAGAGCCACCCACTAGCATTGCACATACCTCAAATGGACTGTTCCAATCCGGAGAAATTAATAGTCGGTCAACACTAAATTGTCTTTTAGCTCACCTAATGATTTAATACAGGATTCATCAACCCAAATTTAACATTCTTTCTCCAGCAATTTGCACAATGGATGTGCAATCTTTGAAAGTCTTTGATGAACTCCGTAAAACCCCGGCAGCGGCGCCAAAATTTGATACGCTCAACTTACTTCTCGATTAAGAAGTAAAGCGGTCGTGTTTAAAATAACACAACTAGTGAGGTTGGGATCATCCCAAGGAAAATAGTCTAGACGCAACTTCAACCTATTATTACTATTGTTTGGTCAATGCCTTCCTTGGAACGTAAAAACCAAAAAGGGGGGTTTTCTATCTCTAAATAAGTGGAATAAATACCGCACTTGAAAGAGACACTGACAGTTTTTTAACTGTTTGTATTTTACTGAATTAATCAAAGTAAACTAGGGTTTTTACGGTTGTTTCTCCACAGGGTCATAACTTGATACCTTAACTATCACAATTTTCGGTCCTAGTATCTTTGCATGCAAAGTGATAAGTTTATGTTAATTTCTAAATTCTGTCCCGTCATCTCAAAATCTCACTTCCGCACCTTGTCCGGCTACGTGTGTTGCTATCCTAACCACTATCCTTACCTCAGTTAAGCATCGTATTCGCTATTTGATCTAAGTTTCTGGTTCTAACCTCAAAAACAAGGTTTTTTGAAGTATTTAATAAAAAAACAAAAACCTAATTAGACAATGATTCTAATAGCTAGACATCTGCCAAAAGCGGCTGGGTCGACGGACAACGCGACAGACCGTCTTAGTCCATGACCGGACCGTCATGGACTCCGTCGCCATACTTGTGCACTTTCCTTCTGCTTGCTCTCTTCATTCCCCTCGCGGAAATTGACGTACCGTCATAGGCACAACGGTCCTGTCGATCGGTCTTCGTTCCAAAATACTCCAACTCTTGGAATCATTGTCCTGGGATCCTTCTCTGATTTACGACGAACTCAGGACGTAACTTCAAGAGCCACGACGACCGCACAAGCTTTGTAATCCCACATTTGGTTCGACTTCCCCAATTACTTCAGCAGCTTCTCTACAACTGCCACCTAACGGACCGTCCACACGCACCACGACCGTCACACTCCGTAGGTGTTCTTCTAAATGCTTTCTTCTCTCAAAATCTCTGCATGTGGCTTTTGAACCAGATTTCCTGTGACTTGAAATCAGATAACAACTGCAATACACAGAGAATTTTATGAAAATTAGCACAAAAAGGCTTTTGGACGGACTAAACTTAAGGAAAAAGTATTAATGATACCGTGAAACCACGTTATATAAGCTATGGAAGCTACTTGGTAGGACATTATGATCTTGAAACTCTTCAATTATAATGGATATATTTGGTGATGATGTTGTGAAATTGAAGTACTACATGTGATTAGAGTAGGAATATATGATATGATAATTCTGATGGCATGATATGATTATGTTGAATGTTATATCATAGTGAAGCTATGATAATACAAGTTTGAATATGGTTGCTCTTGTGTGTCTTAAGTGATAAGATAATGACATGTTGACTCACAAATGCCTTAACCAATTAAGTTACGATTGTTAATATGACTTAATAGCATTTGCCAAAAGGGACGTTACATAGTCACCATGTGAACGTGAAAATGAAAGGTGTTTACTCCCCATAGAAGGGAGGATTCCCACCAAACCTTCTTCATGAGATGAGGGCTCCAATTTCGAATGGAAATGTAGAGTGTTCAGACGTATCTTTTATTTCCTTAACTTACTGCCTCACTATGAATATTAGCTATGATCCACCTAGAATCTATGTTCATGTTTTTGTTCCTACCTTGGCAACTAGAACCATCACCTTTAAGTGTAGGGTTTCATGACACCAATTCCATGTTTAGCTCAGATGGTCTATGTTAATTAAGGCGGTCATTTCCGCCAAGAAAAAGAAAGTAAAATTGAACTATAACTAGGGTAACATAAAGGTTCTTCTTATTTGTAAAAGGGGTATGGGACTCTACCTACTACATTGCCTATTGGCCTTAGGGAATTCCTAGGAGGTGGTTTCTATATCACTATCAGTAAAATGATATGCATATGTTGACTTTTACATGTTTGATGATCCTACATGATATAGTTTCACTTATGCACATGTTATTGGTCTAATATTTCTAAATATGATGATGACTACTCAGGATGCTATGCTTGCTATCCAAAGTTAGGCCCATTACTTATGGATCTTATTCCTTGTTTAGTTTTTTAAGAGATTATGGGACTTCACTTAGCTTCCACTTGTATGCTTGGGATGGGTTATTGTTGGGAACGGGTCTTAATTTATTGATATGATATCTTGTACATGTTTTTTTTGTTTCTACATTATATTGGGAGATTTGCTTTGGCTATATGCTCTTGATATGCTACTTTACATTTTGAGATGACTTTTATGTTGCTAATGATTATGTTGTCTTGACTTTTCTTGATTG